>BSWB01000006.1:138995997-139630997 GCA_033239125.1 Fagopyrum homotropicum
GCTTCTCAACAATGGATAACAGCTTAGGTGTAAGCAGCAGGGACCATGATGGTGGCCTGCTTCAGCAACTGACGTTGATTCTGACTTGATCGATAAAGATCGTAACCCTAGAAACTATGAAATTGTAAAATTAACCACCAAAGTTTCTAGTTTTTCAAAATAACCACTATGTAATTTTTGTTCTCTTTCCTCACAAACTCAAATTCGATTAATTCGATTCTCTCTAGTTTGAATCGTTAGAAGGAAGAGATACTTGTTCATAGAGAACCATGAAGCTCCAAACCCTAGAAATCCAGAGAATCGTGACAGAGAGGAATTCTATCTGAAAATAGGAGTGAAGGTTATTGTATTCTGGTTTCTGACTTATAGTTTATGGTTTGAATACAAGTAGATAATTTCTGGTTTGAATAATCATCTAGTTTGCATCGAATTTTTGGTTTATACAATTGGAATGATGTGTTTTTAAGTTATGAAGGATCGTTGAGAGGTGATATAAAATTTTAGATTATTGAGTTGATTATCTTCTTTCAAATTGAATGTAATATGAACGATGCAAATATGCAATGATCAATTGTCTATTCTTTGGCCATCTTGCTACTGATGCCTTGTAAAAGTAAGGTTAAAACTCTTGAAAGCCTTTGTAGACTTTGTTGTGTTGTTGTTCTATGTGAAATTGAACTTAATCTTGTGACTGTTATCCAAAATGCAAACCTGATCTTGGATAGGTGATGGCAACTTGAGGTTGTCAGCGGTAGCTGCGGCACTCCAATCACCGGCTTTCCTCAACGGCCTTCTCTTCCGGCACTCCTCTTCGATTTCTTCGGCGGTGACCGACACCGATTTCCCGATTGAAGGCGACTTCTCTTCAATTTCTTCGCGACTGGAAGCGATTCGGCTTCCTCTTCGCTATTGGAAGCGAATTCTCAGAAATCAATTTTAACCTTATTTTTATTTACAGAAAAGCTCCTACATTTTTATTAATATTAATGCCCAAACTTTTTAAAACTTGTAAATATGCCCTCAACCGAAATTGGGACATTAAAATTGAACAATTGAAGTTGAAAAGTTGAAATTGAGTTATTGAATTTTAATTACATTTTTAAAAAGGCCTACTTTGTAGGCAATTATAAAAAAAAAAAGCTCTACTTTCCAATTTTAGCCTTAGTTAGTCAAGCAAAAAATGGAGGAAAAAAAATAAAATCAAGTAATTCAAAAAAGTATAAAATTATAAATTAGTTATCCATTTTTAAACATGGTAAAACTAATCGTTATGTAACCCAAAATTGCAAGTTCTTCCTCTCTCTCTACCAAACGAGAAGCAAATCTCTTTTCGAAAATGCTAAACGATTCAAATTTATTCAACTTCTATCATTAACTTTTTCCAAAATCAAGAGATTTTAACTTTTTGTAATTTCCTTCAACAACATTCAAGTCGATTCAGGGAGAGAAAAAAGTTTATCGTTTGTGATTATTCATCGTTGAGTGTGTTTTATGGTGTTGACAAAATATGAATCATTAATTTATTAATGTTTTTTTATCGATTTTGTAGTGGTTCATCATTGCTGAGTGTGGTTTATATTGTTGACAGTAGTTGAATGATTCTTCAATGTTGAATGATTGAGTTTCTAATAATTCTTGATTGTTGACATTTTTTATAATGGAAAGCGATTCGATCCATTAGACGGCCCATTGTCTAGTGGATTGAAAGGCCAAAAAAGATCGGCAGACTGACTAACCTTCATGAAAGGCCACAAACAAAGGAGAAAATAAATACAAAAAATACAATAAAAAAACCCGAAAGAAAAAAGTCTTTAAGGGAAAGCACGATGATCCAACAACAGGGGACAACGAGCATAAAAATTCATCTTCGAAGGAAGTACACATGTAGGAAGATTGGGGAAAAATTGTGGACACCTCGGATTTGGATTGCAACATAGTCATTAGGAGTCAATCACAAATTCACACCCCTTCTCGACAAACGCTCAGAACCGCCAAGAAAAGACAATATCAAACCTCAGAAGACGAAATTGCAAAACACGGGTATCATAATGTATAAAGGGGTAAAACTTGATGGTTAAAAGAGTAATTTGGGTTCATGGAATATATTATGAGGAGAATTTGACAAAAAAAAATTAGTAGTTTGAAATAAAAAAAAAAAGAGTAATGATTTGTAGGGAGAAAGTTGTTCAACGAGGGTTGATTAGCGAATTGATTTATGGATTGGTTTCAAACAAAGGAGTGCTTTGTTTTGATTGATCTGATTATGATCGATTATATTATTGAAATCAATAATTGTCTCGGACAATAACGAATTGAGTCAAAACTCAATCGACCTTGATTATATTTTTCTTATCATTTTTTATGTTTTTGGGGTCATTTGGCCGGGGTCAAATCGACCTTAATTTTTAATTTCTCTTTTCAACTTTTGAGTTTTTGAGGTCATTAGGTTGGGATCAAGGCCGATAGGCCGCGATAAAGGCGCCATTGCGACAAAAATGACCAAAAGTTGTAACCTTTACTATTCTTAATTATTATTAAACACCATTGCACCAAGGGTTTGGGTCCACACTAATTGAAGTTATCGGGATTGCGTTATTCAAGTAGAAGGGCATAAGACTCGAAACGCTATAAAGAATTTTTTTTGAATCTCACGGCCTTCCACTTTCGCAAGGTAGACTCTATCAAATATGAATTACACCAAGGGTTAACAAAGGTCCTGTGTCTCCCAAGCAGATCAGAAGAACAACAAGAAGAGCAATGGGTGAGTGCATTAGTATTAATAGAAATACAAGGTTTTATCCCTAGATGATAAATGTCTTGTTGGGCTAAAAAGCAATCACGTTGATTTCCAACACCAAACAAATGATGAATCAGAGTGGATTCAGCAAGAGCCCCCATAATCAGTAAATTAGGTTGATTGATTGGGGTAGATTGCTTGTTATAGCGAAGATAGTTGGGTTTGTGAAATCCATTTGTTACATGAATGCCCTCTTTCATGGGTCATCAAAGGGGAACAAAGGTCAATATGGGAGCCACCCTAACTTCCACGGAGAAAAGAACGCCGGCATCAAAACTGACTAAGCCACCTTTGAACATAATAATATTGCCACACCATTTTGCACTTGGACGATCAATCCATTCTTCGACAAATCGATCAAAGAAACAAAAACGAGAATTTGTGAGGCCTTTCATCCTTTTGCGGGAAAAAGAAGGAAAAGGTCTAGAACCCTTACTTACGGTCAACGCAAGGCATCAAAGGCATGAGAGTCGTCGGAGAAGGAGATCGACTAAACCTTGAATTCGTAGAAATCCCTTGTTGGAGCACCTCCAAGCTTTCCAGCACCAGGGACGGTCAAATCCCCAGAAAAACGGAAGGAGCTTTGAATAATCAAAGTTGTAACAAAGAAGCCCATCACCAAAGAAAGGGGTCGGATCTAGAGTAAATGGACAACGTTGTTACTGAGAATGGCGATAAGGAAGCTACAATGGTTTGGAAGTCAGTTGTTGGAGCCATTGATGAACAAAGTAGACTGAAAGAAGACATGTTAGTGAAAAATGAGTTTGAGGCGGTAACCTAAAGGTTTTGGGGCGGCGGTAGCCGACGGGTTTGGGGGTGGCGATAGCCGAAGGGTTTGGAGTGAGGGTTTCTCCAGAGAGGATTTTTTTTTCTTTGGTACAGTGATGTATATGGAGGAATTTGAAGTCTACAAACGAAACTTTCTTCAATGTTGACATTGATTAAGGTAATATGTTGACATAATTATAACATTATTTAGTGATTTTTTATTTTTGTGGTGTGTTGAAGGTACCTAAACACTAGACCTGTTCATATCCGAATTTGGGTTGGGCTTTATTAAAAAAACAATTTGCCCGATTATCCGGACGAGCCTATAGTGACTATTGTAACCGCCCGGGTGGGTCGGCAGGTACCCGTTTTTTAATTATATAAAAATTATTCAAAATTTTGTTTTTAATATAATTTTTTTTTTAAATGTACTATAAATAATTTATGTAATATCTATTAAATTATAATTATATTAAATCGTATATATTTATACTTAGTATTTATAATATACACAATATTATATATTAATAGATTTATTTATTTTTATCTAGGTCAGCTGGCCGGGCATTTTGTCCCGGTGGGCCTAGAATGGTGTTTGCATCCGGGCCAACAGGTTTGACGGGTTGAGCTTCCTCCTTTGTTCATGCCCTTCCCTTTTTCAGTTGGGTTGTCCGGAGATGATCAGGTCTATTAAGCACTCTAATTTGATGTTGTGGTTTTGTTGTCAAGACTAAGGCCCTGTTTGGTATTTGTATAGGAATTCTTTTTTTAGATTCTTGGGGATGGAGATTGTTGCGGTTGCTAAATTTTGTTAATTTTCATTGATTGGTATAAAATTGTAGGAAAAGAATGTTTTGACAAAGATTACCATAACGCCCTCTAAAAATCACATGTGAAGCACATGCCTAGGGCAAAACAACAACATCGATTTTTTTTTGGCAGATTATTTTCGAGCCCTAACTCCTCCTCTACATTCTCTTCTAGTCTATTCTTTGTTGCAACTGTTAACTCCATTGTTGTTACTCGCACCATTGTTCTTCAACAGGTAAGGTAAACTTCTCTCTTCTTTATTTTGTTTCTACATCTTTGTTGCTGCTCGTTCCAAAACAACAACCTATTCGATTTTGTTGGTTGTTGAATCTCACTCCACTTCTGTATTATTTTCCTTCTGTTGCTCGTTCCATTATTTGGTTGTTGCATCTCAATTTGGCTGCTTGAGTTTTTGCATAATTTATGCATCTGAAGTAGATGGTGGCATTCTCTATTTTGGTTGTTCTTAAACTGCTAAGCATCTATGTCGTTTTTGTTGCTCAATATCTGCATAATTTCATATTTTTGTTTCAAAAATGTGCATAATTTGAGGATCTCGCTCCATTTCTGCATCTCATTTCTGCTGCTCTATTATTTGGCTTATGTTCATAATTTATGATGTCCCTAAAATGCTAAGCATTTATGCCATTTCTACTGCTCAAATTCTGCATAAGTTCTTATCTAACTGTGAGCGACTACAAGAGACGAAGAGGGCTTCTTAATGTGTGATGGTGCCTCATGAACGAACATTTACTTTTCTATTTCTTGAAAAGAGTTTTTAAGCTGTGTGTTGTGTCTAGTTGCATAACTTATAAGTTGGGGTCATTCATAGAAACTCACATATGTTTTTCCAAATCTTCCAACATTGGAGGTACGTAATCGTGAGATTATGATCTTTTGTGCTCAATATTGCTCTTGATGTGCTATGTTGTTTCTGGTTAAACTTTCATGAAGTTCACGATGAATATTTTGACTATGAGGGAGTCGGGAGAAGAAAGAAGAATATAATGAAGAAGGGTATGTGTGGAAATGTAAAGAATATATCCTCAAGAATCCCCAAGAATCTTGGGTGGACAAGATTGTTTTTACGGTATTCTTTAGCCAAAAAAATCTCGTAAGAGAATACAATCCCGAAGCTCCAACTCATACCAAACGACTCTATTTTTTCCATCCTCAAGAATCCCGTAAAAAAGAATCTAAATGAATCCCCTAGAATACAATACCAAACAAGCCATAACACCACTGTTTTGGTGTTTGTTGTATTGTTTACAAACAAAGTACACCTTATTTTGGTGTATTGATAGCACTTAAACCCCTTATTTTTGGTGTTGGTCGAGATGTTGTTGATAGCAGTAAAACACTTTATTTTGGTGTAGAGATGTTGTTGACAACACCTTATTTTGGTCTTGTTGACAATACCATAACACATTATTGTAGCATTTAGTTATTGTTAACAACTCCAAGACAAATTAGTTAGACGTTATGGTGTTCTTGATAGAACCAAAACACCTTATTTTGGTGTTTGGGGTGTTGTCGATCGAAACAACATCAATGTTTTGATGTATGAGATATTATGCACAACACAAACATATTTTTATTAGTTTGTGAGGTGGTATTGACTAATTATTTGGACGTTATGGGGATTTTCAAATTTGTTTGATAAAATTGATAATTGTAAGGTTATCCCCTTCAATTTCAATTTTGTTAATTTTCAAATAACATGCTCTAATCAAACCTTCCCGTAGCGCACATGCTTTAACACAGATGGCCGATATACTTCCACATTGTCCATAACCAAGGGTAATAGTTGATGCATATTATTTTCTAAGGATAAATCCGAATACTATTCTCCATATCCATATTTAGATCAATCAAATTTTAGGAACTCTTCGCCGTTATAAACAAAGTTATAAAACTTTTTCCGAAACTAGGCTCGGGTGAAAGTTTATTCCGAAAATACACGAGGTGGTCAGGTCCGGAATAGAAGCGCGGTGACTCACCGCGTTTCTTCCGTAAAGAAACGCTATGCATAACCGTCATCCTAAAAAATCAAACGGAAAATTAAAAAATTATAAAATAAAGGGGAGAAACGCGGTGACTCACCGCGTTTCTCTCATATAAAAATAAATAATTACTAGAAGCGCGGTGACTCACCGCGCTTCTGTGCTTTTTCTGTGCTTTTTTTTATGCTTTTTTTGTGCTTTTTCTGCGCTTTTTCTATGCTTTTTTTGTCATGCAGAAACGCGGTGAGTCACTGCGTTTCTCCCCTTTATTTATTTTTTTTTATTTTCCGTTTGATTTTTTAGGATGACGGTTATGCATAGCGTTTCTTTACGAAAGAAACGTGGTGAGTCACCGCGCTTCTATTCCGGACCTCACCACTTCGTGTATTTTCGGAATAAACTTTCATCCGATCCTAGTTTCAAAAAAAGTTTTAAACCTCGTTTATAACGGCAAAGAATTCAAATTTTAGTTAGATGAATTCATTTTCAGGTTTAATCCAATGGATCCGGATTTTTTTAATGTTCTTATGCGTGTTTGATTTACTTTGGTTCTTTTTTTTCACTTCTTGTCAATCTTTTTATTTGAGCTTGAACAATTAAGTCAATGTTCTAGAATCTTGACATTTGTTGTGGCATTTTTTAAATAGTTACTAACAATATCTCTATATATTACTAAAACAACTCCCTTTTTGCCCACGTGTCAACTTCTAAGGCCGTCCACATCAGTATTTTTCCGATTTATTTACATATTCACAATATATTTACAGATTTGCCACTAATCATTTTAAAAGAATTTTTTATCAGAATTAGTAAATAGTCATCGTGCCACGCCAATTTTGTTAAAAAAATACTCGCAAAAGGTGCGGACACTAAACTAGTTATATTTATGTATGCGGTCCCATTTCATTATGTATGTTTTTAAAGTAGTTTTTTCATAAAAGGTTTTAAAAATTATACATGCTTAATCAATTTAATATAGAAAAAATATTTGTATGAACACCTCATTTAAGTTTTAAATTTTTTGTAGTATTTTTTTTTGTTCATAAAAAATGAAAGGTATTTTTTTTTCTTCGAAAAAATCTTCAAATTATACCACTAAAAATAATAAATAAGTAAAATCACATTGAATTTAACAAGTTAAGAAACAAAATGGGTGAAAACATATGTTTAGTGATGCGCTCTTCGTCAGTTGAACGCTAGGATCCGCCGGTGTTGTTCCTCCTTCCACCTTTGTTGTTTATTTTTTTCGATTTTATGGATATGCCAAGCAAGGAATCGTCCAGCCTCGCACGTTGGATCTCCTTGGCTCGAGTTCTTCTTTCTTCGGAATCTCACTTCGAAAATTAGACCTCCTTTGTCCTCCTAGCCTCGCACTGTAAGGACACCACTCAGCCTCTCACCTTGTGGGTTTCGAAACCTTGGTCTCTCACCTTAGTCTCTAGGTTTGTTTTTTTTAAAGTGAAAACACAACTTTTGATTGAACTCAACTCTATATTCTCCTCAAAAACGTTTGTGGGAGAGGCCTTATATAGGCTGAAAATTCAGCACCTAACTCCCAACATTAAAGGCTTACAAGTTCAAGAGTTGTAACATTAAACAAAGAGCAAACATAGGGACTTTCAACCACCTACTTTTCCACCTACTTTTCCACATACTTTTCTCCACCTAATTTCACATAATTAATACATAAATTCATGCATAATATATGAATAATAAGAGGATGATATGCTGCATAAAATATGTATTGGGTGGACGTGCATATGTTTTGTAACTATATTTCATGCCTCCATGCGTGATCTTGGTCAAAAATCCACTCAAGTATAAACGCTGCTTCACTGTCGGGTCATTTTCACCCTGTTCCTCTTGGTGTCTTGACTTCTCATAAACTACAAAGTTGTAGATCTTGAAAATACCTTTGAAAGTAGTACTTGTGGGTCTTCTAACTCCAAACGAAGCTCCAGATATAGGCATTTTACAGAGAGTGCATAAATTTGACAGCTTAGCCGGATCGAGCGGAATATGATTTAACTTGACAACACTTTGAGTGAGCATTTTCGGCTTTATGTTGGGGATCTCGGGGATCACATCATTTAGTGACAATGAATAATATTGATCCAATGACATTTAAACTAACAATTTTTGACACTTTGACCCAACGGGTAAACTTGCACTAACGAGCTCGATAAATTAATCGTTTCTTCTGTGCTTTTGACAAATTCTTGGAACGGGAGAGGGTTTTAATGACATTCTTTCTTTATTGATACAAAGGTAAGAGTAAAGGGAGGGTCAACCTCTCGAAATTGACCCTCTGTTAACATCCTTTTGGATGAGGTATTCAACATCTTGTGAAAAAGGATCGATGCAAACGCTCGGGTAGTGTCCAACAAGCGTCAACCTCTCAACAATAATGTTGGTTTCCCTAAAAATATGTTGCACACTACTTTGTGTGAAGTTAGAAAGCATGGATGAGATATATGAAATGATCATGTCTGCTTCTCACGGTGGTTTCCAAATTTTTTTTGAGTGAACTAGCGAGCACCAAATTGTCTACCTCAATCTCAATGGCTGAAAACCCTAGGCTTGCGGCATTTAGAGGCCGTCCCGAAGAGCAAACGTTTTTTCTTGAAGGACGAAATTGGTTTCGCATCGTCCTTTTCCTAATGCATGTGTCCTTGCTAGGTTGTTTGTGATGATGAATCCAAAAACAAATTGATGAGACGAATTCTTTGAGACATCAAAGTTGGTTTTGACCAAGGTTCTTATCGCTCTCTGTCATTTGATGTTTTTTGTTTTCCTTCTCTGGTTCGATGTTTTTGTGTTATTACTATGAAATTTTGTATTGACCTTTTCCCATGCATTTATTTGGTTTCATATTATGTGTTATATCACTATTCTGAATTCTTTAAGGCATCTTCATTTATTTGATTCCTAGTAAGTCAAACTCACCACCAAGTTCCAACAAAAAAAAAGATATTTTTTGCACTACGGTGGTTACAAAATTCATAGTGCATTACTAATGATATTTTTTGTTTGTTTAGGTTTTCTTTTGTTGAGAACAAAATTCATAGTGCATTACTAATGATATTTTTCGTTTGTTTAGGTTTTCTTTTGTTGAGATCCCATCAACCGGTAGTTTTCATAAAATTTTGTTTTCAGATATTATGTTAATTTTCTAAATCCACGTTTTGTCGTAAGTTACCTGAGTTACACCGATCTTAAGTTTTTGGATAATTTCTAATGTAGATTTGGTAGAAAACCTATCCTTTCACATCAGCAACCCATGCTAGTAGACATATGTTATGTGGTAGAGTTGCATGTAGTTGGTTTAGGGCTTGAATGACATTCGATATAACATTGAACAAGATGGTGAAAGAGAAAGGTAAAAAAAAAAAAAAAGTATGAAGTTTCGACACTACCGAACACTGCAAAAAATTGAAGTTCCTCGTGAACATAATTATTCCTGGCAATATATATAATATTAAAAGACAACATATGTCATCATTCTCGTGGGTTCAAAATTCAAGCAGACACTGATGGTCCCCTGCTATCTACACACACCCACTTGTTTTACAGCCATGAATTTACAATTCTATGCCTTCAAAACACGTATGCCTTCTTAATCATCTTCTCCGTATAGAAAAGCATCCATCAACCAATACTTCATATTGATCAACCAAAACTTTGGACCAATACTTCATATTGATCAACCAAAACTTGGGAAATTATGAGTGAAAAATGCAAGGAACAATGAATCTGATATGTATGGTAGCATGGGATTATGAGAAGCAAGGTCATCAAAGGAGCAGAAAGAATCTACTAATATAGAGTTAAGAAAGATTATATCCATTCATTGCCCTTCAATTCAGTTAACCTCCCACAGACAGCAGATTCATTAACTACAAAAATGGACGGAAATTACGCGAAAATACCAACAAAATAGAGATCAGACCTTTCACTTGGATAGGGCGGAGTCTCAACTTCCGATCATACTAAGGAATATGTCTAATTTGACACCTGCTTCAGCTGCACGACGAGGCGTGCTCTTCCTTCTACTCCCAACATGTCGGAAACCGCTGGCTGTGGGTGTGCTAGAGCCACCACCAGAACTCGGATTAGTAGCACCGCTAATTTCTTCTTTTACCGGGTTTTCCTTATCTTGGGACTCGGAGTTTTTCTTCCTTTTCTTTCCGTTTTCCTTATGATTCATCTCCTTGCCTGAGGGACTGGATCCTTTGCTGTCACTCTCATTTTCTTCAATCTTCTCCATCTCCTCTTCATCAATGTCCTCCTTCAATGACTTTTGTGGCCTTCCCCTTCTCTTCTGAACACGGACCTTTTCTTCCTCACCACTTCCTGCATCCTCGTGACTTACAACAGTCAACTTCTTCCCCTTGCCCCTACCTCTACCCATAAGTACAGATATCCAAGAACCACCAAAAATGAATGCCTTAAACTTCAGCTAAAGATACCTGCACTGAAACGACAACAATATTCCAGTAAATTGCTCTCGGACTGCAACTTTCTCAGATCATACAGAGATGTCACTGGGATTTACACTGGCTAACATTACAACAATAATCCACAGTAGATCAAGTGAGAAACTAATTCAATTATCCACAATCTCATCTTGAAGCCAATTCGTTCATTCCATGATTTCTCGTTCTTAGCATTCCATGATTTCTCGTTCTTAGCAGCAATTGAACGAGAAGAAGAAAACAAGCTCTAAACATTTTTGGTCTTAGCAGGAAAAAGACAAAAACTGAAACCTGACGATGAATCGAACAAGAAACTAATCAAAAGAAAGTTCAATTAATATCAAGATCTCAACACGAAATAGGCAAAATGGCGGATATTCTCATCCCAACCCTCTAATGGCGTTTTGTTTTCAACTCATCAACAACGAACTACAGATAATAATCCGATTGCCTGATTCAATTTAAGATAAGGATAATGAATCCAAATGAGCATGCGACCCACTAAAAACCAATAAAATTGCAAAAAAAAGTCTTTTCCAGCTAAAATAAGCATACATTCGTTCATTCTCAATAACAATAGATCAAGGAGAAGAGCATATTTCATTGAAGCAAGGAAAAGGAAAATATCCAAACCTAATGATGTACCGAGCATAACCTTACTAATTCAAGAGCAATTAAAATGAAATCGATATACAAAAAGAAAAAAGTGAAAAGAAATTGAAACAAATTTGAAGATCGCAACAGCAAATCCCCGTATCCTGAAGGCGAATCGAAAACCAAAGCATCAACAAGGAAATGAAGATGCTATTTCGATTAGCAGTAAATCCAAACAAGCATGCAAGTTGAGAATACAAAATCAGAAGAGGAATTTAAGTGTAGGAGCAAAAAAAAAGAGAAAGAAAGAAAGATGGATAACCTTGAAGACGAAACTCATCATCGCTCTGTGGGAATCTGAATGAGAAGGAGGAGAGACGAAGAAGAAGGGAAGAAGAAAACAGAATCTTAAAGAGAAAGAGTAAGAGAATGGAGAGATTTGTTGAGATAGGATGCAAGTGCATACACCTTATGCACTGGCAGGCAGAGAGGAAAATGGGAGATGCAAATTGCAATGCTCTAGGTTACTACTCTGCTCTTCTACCAGGGAATTAGAAAAAGGAAAAGAAAAAGAAAAAGAAAAAGGAGGTGGAGCCCATTACCGTCGGTTTTCTCTCTCCACCTCACTTCCGAACTACTCTCTTCTTCCGTTGGATTCAAGATTGACTTTTTTTTACTGCCAGTAGACATATATAATACGGATTACTTGAATTCTTTGGGAGGCAGCCGCAGCTTTGCCAAAGATTATAGAAGATATTAAAATGGATATTGGGTCATTATTTTTTGTGATTATTTTTATGTAAAAAGTTAACCAAATACATATAAATAATTAAATTATTTGAGGAGTTATTGAAAATTATAATTGAAAAAAATAATCTACAATGTTTGTCGAACAGACCCATTATATTTAAAAGGAAAAATAACCCAAAATAATACCAACTATCAACATTGAACCGAAAATAATACGAACTTTGAAAATTACTAGGAGCGATACAAACTATCAATGTATTTACCAATACTAATACGCCATACTTTTCCGGCAAAAATTCTAACTCCGACGATGACGTGGCAGCCGGAATGTTACATGTCATCAAATAAATGGATTAAATGTGTGATGTGGATTTTATTTTTCAAAAAATTAATTTAATAATATTTAAAATATTAAAAAATAAAAAATTTAATAATTTTAAATTTTTAAATAATATTTTTTTTAAAACATTTGTACAAATATTTTTAAAAAAATATTTTTTGTAGAAAAACAATTTTAAAAACGTTTGAACATTTTAAAATTTTAAATAATAATTTTTTGTAAAAAACTTTTTAAAAAATCCGAAAAAAAAATTTGAATATTTTTTTTAGAAAAAAAAATAATTTTACAAAAAATTTCGGAAAAAAAAACTTTAGGAATTAGGTTAAAAAAAAATTCGAATATATTTTTTACAAATTATTTTTTTAGGATTAAAATTTTCATTTTATACAAAAATCCGAAAATAAATTTAATTAAAAAAATATTATATTTTTATATTTTTTTGGAAAAATAAATATTATTACATTTTATTACAAATCTATTTAAAAAAATTTCAAACTTTTTAAAAAAAAATATTTTTTTAAAAAAATTTGTACAAATGTTTTTACAAAAAATATTATTTAAAAATTTAAAATTATTAAATTTTTTATTTTTTAATATTTTAAATATTATTAAATTAATTTTTTGAAAAATAAAATCCACCTCACACATTTAATCCATTTATTTGATGACATGTAACATTTCGGCTGCCACGTCATCGCCGGAGCTAGAGTTTTTGCCGGAAAAGTATGGCGTATTAGTATTGGTAAATACATTGATAGTTTGTATCGCTCCTAATAATTTTCAAAGTTCGTATTATTTTCGGTTCAATGTTGATAGTTGGTATTATTTTGGGTTATTTTTCCTATTTAAAATGGTATGAACTCTCACCCTAATTTATGGCATGAATTACAACCCTAATTCTTATCAGAAATTTTTGTATGTTGTCTTTCTTTTGGCCATATTAAATTCTGAACTTAATTTAATTAATTACTTTTTGAAAACAAAATATGATATATATATATATATATATATATATATATATATATATATATATGCTTTTTTAATTCTGTTTGGTATAAATTTGTTTTAGATTAATTAATTTTCAATTAAATTTGATGTGACATGTTGATGGTTTATTAATTATAATATGAATTTTATTTTAAAAAATTTAATGGTAAATTTGTAAATATATAGGGAAAAATTATTACTTTCACTCCTTTATAAATTTTTGCACTTTAAACTATTCTATTATAATTCATGAACTATCCCATAATAAGATTTGAACTATTACTTTCACTCCTTTATAAATTTTGCACCATGAACTATTCTATTATAATTCATGAACTATCCTTTTAGAAGTTATGAACTAATCCTTAATAAGTTTTGAACTATTACTTTCATTCCTTTATAAATTTTGCACTATGAACTATCCTAATATAGTTCATGAACTGTCCTTTTATAAGTTATGAACTATCCATAATAAATTTTGAACTATTACTTTTACTCGTTCTTTTTATAAAAAAAAAAAAAATTCCGGGACACGTGTCGGCCGTACCGAAATAATGTGTCTTACTTGAACAACACCATATATATATATATATATGCTTTTTTAATTCTGTTTGGTATAAATTTGTTTTAGATTAATTAATTTTCAATTAAAGTTGATGTTACATGCGGATGGTTTATTAATTATAATATGAATTTTATTTTAAAAGATTTAATGGTAAATTTGTAAATATATAGGGGAAAATTATTAAATAAGTAAAAAAAAAACTTACATAGAATGTTTAGGATGTGATGTAATAGACTGACTTTTTATTAATTCTTTATTTTAAAATAAAAAATTACAAATCTTTAAATATATTATGACATATTTGTAAATAATTTGAAAAGAGTAATAGTTTAGATCCAATCAACTTTATTAAAAAATAAATAGATAAATATGTTATAATATTGCATGAAGGTAGAAGAAAGTTTCTAAAGCGATTTTGCAGCAGGCCTTCAATGACAACCCTGCTCTTCTTCCCTTAAGTTTGTCAGTTAAAGACAAGAGCTCTGTTCTGCTCCGATCCCGTCTGACTTTATACTACAAAAATGGAGAAAACACTAAAAAAAACGTCGCCTGAGAGATTCGAACTCTCGCGGGGAAACCCCATGTACTTAGCAGGCACACGCCTTAACCACTCGGCCAAAGCGACTTTGATGGCTGCTTTCCTAATTCATATTATATGTAGTATGTTTGGGTAGCACAAAGAGGTTGAAAAACGTATCACCATTAGTAATGTAGTTAGAATTGTATCCGGAGATCTAGAACTCACACATTTAGCAAAAGCTGTCAATATAAATAAGAAAATAAACTTCTTCTGGATACATTCAATTCAAACATGTATCTAAGCAAATCTAGTCCTTCGAATGGAAATCAAGACCTGAATAAACTGTACAATGTTACAGCAGCTATGAGGAGCAAAATCCTGCAACACAGACAAATAACACTTGTTCTTGCTTCGGCAGATCCAAAGTGGCTGCTAGTGACCAGGTAAGTTGTTATGTGAAGGGTTGGAGCCCGTATAGGGCGCTTCTCGCAAGCTCGTCTTCATTGACTCCTCTTCTTTCCATTGCCCATCTGAACTCGCCAAGACGGGGTTCGAGATCATCAGCTTTCTCGCTCGAGTGCTACCTTCATGGTGCAGACCCACAAACAGAAAATGATGGATGAAGATCAAGGCAAATAAGATAGCCAAGATCTGATGCAATTGAATGGCTTTCATGGGTAGGGAAAATAAAGAAGGAAGATACCCAAGTGTGTAAGCAGATCTGAGAAGCTCTCTCTTGATGAAAATGAAGATGATCCAAGAAGTCAATCATTCATGTGAGACCATTAGCATTGTAGACTGACAAGCCGGCCACATAGAGACGGGGGAGATTCAAATTGCAATGACCCAAATCAGAATGCTACAGAAAAGTAACATGATGTGTGTTTTTCCGTATTCTATACCATAAACGCATGTGCACAACTGGGCAGGCCATTGTGGTCATCAAATATTATGCTAAGATGTAACCAGGTTTCAAACATTTGCATTATGCTATTTCAAGTACAAAAATCAAGTCCCTTTTGGATACTTTCTTCACTGGGTAATATCTATGTACCAAACAACAACTTTTAAGAACACAAGAAAACTAATAATATTTAATGCAAAAAAAAAAAAAAGAAGGGAAATGTGCTGCTGCTCAGACAGTGTATAATATTGCATTTTCTTCAATGACTATATTGCTCTTCTGTTCATCTGTGTTTTGCTAGTTTCAATCACTTGGATTCATCAGATCTTGTGAAGGCATCACAATCTAATAGTTTAGTACAAAACAAAGGTCAATTTAACAACAATACTAGCTACAACACTGCATTACATTCATCACCACTCACTAGTCGATTACAGATCGGTTACCTTCGTATTGCTGCTGGTTTAGTATTACAATGATTGGATGAATGGAACAATAAGTTCCACCATTTGAGCATCAAATGCAGGACCTTCCATTTGGAAATGGCTAGCTCCTTCGATCAGATGAGTTTCCACTCTGCCTGATGCTGTGCTTAGCTTGTTTTTCAACTGTTTGACGCTTGTGAATCCGTCTCTTGTTCCCATTATGAAAAATTTTGGCTTCGGGGAGTTTAAGATTGCCTTGTGATGCCGCCCAAAAAGAATGGAGGCTGTCAAGCCAAAAGGGTACCCGATGCTCACATAGCCTATAACTTGCTCAATTTGGTCAACTGCAGACCCTGCTATGGGTGCGCCTGTTACAAGTACACACAAAGACCAATAATCAATCAAATTAGCTCTTGCACTGCTTTCCGGATTCTTCAAGATGAAAAAGAGACACGAATGCTTTAACCAAAACACATTTGATTGTATCGCAACGCCATATGAAATATAAAGCTGAAAATTTTCAAGCAGCAAAACCAGTTGAACTTCCAAATTCAGAATACTGGATTCAATTCAAATTGACATTTAACCTGTAACATGATGACATTTATAGGCTAAATTAGCTAAGTAAGTTTTTTGAGATTTCTCTCTAGTAACTAGGCTCATGTTATAAATATGTTAACTAAATATACCCCTAATCAAACTCTTTACCTTCCAACTTCAATTTTATGAAAGTGGTAAAAATTGAAGGGTACGCAAATCTAATGGAAATAGAAAATGGCCTATTTGG
The DNA here is from genome assembly GCA_033239125.1 of Fagopyrum homotropicum. Taxonomy (NCBI): domain Eukaryota; kingdom Viridiplantae; phylum Streptophyta; class Magnoliopsida; order Caryophyllales; family Polygonaceae; genus Fagopyrum; species Fagopyrum homotropicum. The sequence goes on from BSWB01000006.1 coordinate 139,012,723, forward strand.
CCAAATTCTTTCGACATTTATATCAAGATAGCGTGTTGTTGTTAGCAGTACAAGGAAGGTGTTGAGCAGTTAATGATTGTTCTTCTGCAAGAAGTTAATACTGGTCAATCTTTACCTCCCAAATTGAACCAGATGATGACCAATTATCTTAAAAGTACATAGACATGCTCAAGGTTGCTGTTATGTAAGGACATTGCTAATCTTTCAGCCACTAGTTGAATGAGTAGTTTAGCATCAACAATTTCAATCATTCTCAAGCAAGCAAATCAGCACATAACAGTTTGGTCCTTGGGGCAAAAACAGCATGACCACAAAAAAAAACTAAAACTTTCTCACTTATAGTCCAATTCAGGTACGAAGTAGTGAGAAAAAACGCAATCAAATCCAGGATCAAATGCACAATGAGCAGATCTCACCGCCGAGCATCAATAAAAACTTACAGATAAAGTAAGGAGGCAAGAAAGCAATTGATACCAGCAGAAGAACCGACGAGCAAAATTCGGTTGACAGATAGGTTTTGACAAACCCAATTGGAAACAGAAATGACATCCTTGACCTCAGCAAAGCCAGTAAGAGAAGCTCTGCCGGTGGACCTGCCAACGCTTCTCATGTCGAAGGTGACGGCGACATAGCCACGGGCGGCGAGGCCAGTTGCGATGCCTCGCAAAAGCCCCTGGCAACCTCCCAGGACGGAGTAAGGGTGGACCAGAATGATGGCGAGGTTGGTGTCTTGGATCTCCCCGTCCCTCGGTTTGAAGACTCGAGCCCTCAAGGTCACCCCATCGCTTCCCTCCACAGTAGAGGATTCTACTGTACAGTTATCCGACATTGACGAAGATGGAGGAAGAAGATGGAAAGAGGGTTGCTGCGTTGAAGAACTGCGGGGTATGCTTCGTTGGGCGTTGGCTCAATCAACGAGAATGAAGCATTAAAATGAGCAAGCACATACACAACTACAAGCCTACAATTACAATTAATTCGAAAAAAAGTTAGGCACGTTTATTTTTATAAATAAAATCGGTTCGATGAATTAGACGATACACCGTCTAATTGATCAAAAGTCCTAAAAAACACATACATAACTTTATGCAAAAACAAAACATAGAAAAAAGAATTACATAACAAGAGATAACATGGATCACAAGGGGCCAATCGAGAAGGTGCACCAAAAGAAACGCCAGACAAGCAAATCGAGTAAGAAACAAAGAGAATGTGTACCCAGACCCTCGGACCACAATCATGAAACAAAGAAACGTTGTTAATGGACAGTTTGTTATTTGTCATATGATAAAATTTGTTATTTAAGGATTAAGTTCATTTACAGGCAACATGTTTTGAAGAGGCAAAAAAGATTACCATAGGTGGAGGGAGTCGGGTCTAGGTTACAACAAACTAACAATATGTTATATAATAGAGCTTGACAACTTATATCAAAGACTTCAATAGGTTATGGAGACCTTGTCATGAAAGCGAAACTAGTAAGTTATATCAAAGTACGTGGCTAAGTTCCAACACTTGTTCAGGAGGTCTTCCCATTCCTAAAGAATTTTCATTTTGATTAGTTTTGTTTGCTAGAAATTGATTGACAAGCAAACAACATCAACAAAAACTCCTCTCAAAACCAAGATTAACAAGGATTAAGAAAATATTTATGATTTGTTAGGTTGAGCCCATCAATTGATATGTAGATTATCAATCTTTTTGCTTGGACAATACACCGAAAAGTCTTACTAGAGTGGTACTGATTGCCCTATTCTTTCTCTTCCTTGGAGTGAAAGTCGCATCACCAATTTTCATTATGAAAACGAATATGAGTCATTTTGTTGTCACATAATACGGTGTCAAAATTGTACCTTGGTTTTAAAAATATTTTTCATTTATCTTTTTCTTTCTCATCGTCTCCTCAATTTTCAAAATAATTTGTTAATTGTTTTCTTCCCTTTTTTTTTTTAATCTACATTATCTTTGGTTTTCATTTTTGAAACATCAACACCATCTCAGCAAGAATCTCAATACTAATCAAGTTAATTTGCAAAAATAACATTGGGATTCAAATTGATAATGAATGAATATTGGGTTTCGAATTAATATGTGATGCCGTTTTCAAGGACACACATTATAATGGGGTGGAACTGCGTGATGAATCGGGTTTCTCGATCGAGATGGTAGGTTACCTTGATGATGAGAATGGAGATTTTTTATGATATGGAAGGAGGTTTTTCCGAGAGTGAAGGAAAATAAAAAAACACAAACCTTACTGAATGTGGGGAGGAGTTGCGGATTACGTGAAAGGGATGGGGTTACCTTCTTATGTCTGGTCCTTTCATTCAAAAAGAAAAGAAGGAAGGAAATACATCTCCTTGAGAATTATTTGGCCAATAATGTCCTAAATCATCACATCAATCATGATTTTTGCCCAAAAATAATGAACAACAATGTTCCTTCATCTTTGAGACTTTTGGGTAGAACATCAATCAAAACAAAATTTGAAAAAAAAAAATTTTTGATTGCTGAAATGAGCGTAATTTGACCATATAAATCTCGATCTTTGTTGAATGAAGACAAATTGAAGAGTTTTAACTGCTTAAATGCTAAAGAATAAGCACGGATCTCTAGCCTCATCCTCCTATCAAAAGCCTGAATACACCGTCTCTCAGTCGGGTACTCTTCAGCGACAAAGGTCAACTCTCTCTTAAACTTGTATCATGATTTATACCATAGTTTAGGCATGAATTTAGGTAGATTTTCCCTTTAGTTTGGCATTAATAAGCTTAAGTTTGTGTCATTTACACTTGACATTTGTTTACTTTGCAAGTATAGATGTCAACGCACACTTTGGTTGGTTTTTCAGGTAACAAACGGTGAAATTCGGGCCTAAACAACAACATTTGAGGATCAAGCCTCGGATTGGAGCTTGACGAGAACTCGGGAAGGGGGCACATAAGAAGGCCAAAGGAAAGCCCACAAGTGAGGAGGCAAGACAAGAGATCGAGCTAAGGAGCAAATGATGGCTTTTTGAGAAATCTCGGGTGAGCATAAGCAAATCTCAGCCGAGATAGGAACTCAGGATTTCTTTGCAAGTGAGATTGTAGAAGTAGAGAGTAATCTCGGTGCCTATCTCGGGCCGAGATTTTAAGCATGAAGGCCGAGATTTACAAAAACCAAAGACCAACATAGACAATTCCCCAATCTCGACCCCGATTGTGCACATATCTCGGCCCAAGATTGACAGCATATGGGCCGATATACCTCTAGATCTGCAGCAGACGACATCTTTTCAGCACCTTTTCAATACCCGACCCTTGCTTTTTAAGACCCTAGTATAAAGGAGATTTTGCAAGGCATACCTCTGGATCTCCTTGTGCACTTCTTTTCTTCTTCTTATCTTCTTTTAGACCTTTGAGAATCAAAATTTGTTCTTCAAATTCTGAATCCAAAAGGTTGGAGTTCTTGTGGTTGTTTTGAGATTTTGTTCTCTTTGTTCAATGAAGACTAACTAGTTGGATTTGGAGTTTGATTTCTCTTTGCATATGAATATTGTGTGTTGTAAGTGTTCTAACCCAACTAATCACTAACCTTCGTTGGTGGCCCGATTATCGGTACGGCTCTTCCTCAATCACGGCCTCTTCTTTTACCCCGTCCTCGGAGTGTGGAAGACTCAATATCTCTAGAACGAGCCATAACTAAAATGTGCAACCCACGTATTAACTAGACATCCTTAATAGTTTCTGACATAGTCATACTCTCCAACTAATTACTCGAGTTCTGAAGCTCGATGGTGGGGACTTTTTTACCTTTCTAACCCAACTCGACTATGCAACATGTTTTTCCAAAGTTCGAGAATGCACGCACCAAATTCATACAAAAAATATTATTTAAAACCTCAAAACTCGACATCCATAAAAAAATTCTTTTAAAACATCAAAACTCAAGCTGAGTTTTGTTTAAGTTGGATTATCACATTGAAGTTCAGGGCGCAAGTGCTCTTGTTGTCAAACTATGATCTGATACAAAGTTGTAACGCCTCAATTTTTTAGCAAATTAAGACGTCACGAGGTTTGATTCACACAATGGAATCATCCATAATAGCCTGACAATAACAGCAACGATTGGACCTTCCAACAAGGACACGACAAATATAGACATCCAACCTGTTTAACATGTAGAGTGCGGAAAAATGCTAGTGTATGCAGACAACCTAGATAAACCAAAGGATCGCAACAACCTCAATGATGGTTCATATGAAAAACTGAATCTAAACGAAACTAAAAAATTTTTTGTTCAAGAGCCTATCCACCAGAAACACCTCAAGTCCTAAGGGACCTATAAATCCGGTTGAACACCATCGAGCTGACAGATAAACTCGGTAGTGTACCTGACGTAAGGAGAAGAACCTAACAACAAAACTGGGAGGAAACTCGTTAGCTAACGTTCTCAAGACTAGGGACCAGCCCTAAGATCATACAAGGCATGGATTGATAATGTAGAGAGAACACAAGATAATCAAAAATTGTCAAAATGCATAAAAGATAAACATCCTCATGAGTTACTCACATCACATGATTACATTACTACTAAGAATCCCTCATATATGAGCGTATAAACCTACAACATCCTTTCAAGGCAAGTCTCAAAAAGTTATTCTTAATGAATGAAACACTATACCGTAACTATAACTCAAAAAGTTGGTCTCGAATCCCTTTTCACTCCTCGTACTGGCAATCCCTAGGGGGCCCTCCCTGGCGGCCGGCGTGGTGTGACGGTGGCGTGGTTGCTCCCTCTTGTCCGTCTCCGTCCTTTCTCCACTGTCATTCGGCCTACCCTTTGGTGTCTCCGGCCTTTCTTCTCTTTCTTCGGCCTTCCCTTCGGCGTATTCGGCCGGTGTGCCCTTCAACCCTTCTTCTTTGTGTGTGTTCTCGCTGGTTGTTTCTCCCTTGTGGCGTTCCTTGGCTTCTTGAGTTCTCTGTGGGTGTTCTCTGTGGATGCCCTTTGATGTTCTCGGCGTCAGTCCTCTTCGGCCTACCCTTCAAAATTTCTTCTTTGTCATTCCCTGGTTAGTCCTTCTTCTGCTTTTTCAATTAATGCCCTGGACAGTCTTCCTCTCCTCTGCTTTGTCATTATTCTTTGTGGTTGTTCTGATGTATGCTTATGGTGGATTGTGATGCACCTGTTTGCTTGAGACTGCTGTTTGGTTTTATGTTTGCTTGAGACTGCGGTTTTGCTTGTGACTGTGGTGCTTCTTGTGTTTGTCCCGCGTGTTGGTTTTTTGTGGATGAGAGGCCCGGGTTTTGCTCCACCCATGCGGGTGCACTGCCCCTTTGTGGGGCGGAATGGTTGTCGTGATGGTGGGGGTAAGGGGCATACTCCGGCTTACTTCATTAGGCACTTGCGGGATATCCATTTGTGTGATGACGTCCTTCTCGGGTTAAGTCTCTTATTGGTTCTGTTCAAGGTGTTTACGATAAGTTTGTTGCGGTTCTTAGGCAACTCGGTCTTTGTTTTTGTGGTGAATGTTGTGTCACTCACACGGTGTCTAAGAACTGTGTTCATTCGGATGGTGTGGTTGTTGCTCCTTTGTCTAATGATGGGTCGACTGTTTTCTTTATTCATGGTTTGCCTCGGCCTTCTCCTGTGGTCGCTCCTTCTTTGGATACCGTGGATGCAGTTGTGGGCCTGAATGCCCTTGATCTTGATGGTGTGTTTGATGTGCCCTTGGTGGAGAAGGTTTTCAAGGCCGATGTTCTTACTGTGAAGAACGTCCCATGGAAGTGCAGGTTGGGTTTTTCTAGGGTCCTCAAATACGCCCTTGATCGGGTTCTTTCTAATCCCTCTTGTGTGTCCGCGTGGGTTTGTCTCCTTATTTTACCTCGTTGTATCCTTCATCGGTATAAGCCCAGGTCCTATTTTGAAACCGGTCGGGTGTGAAGTGGGGTTTGTAGATTGAAATTATCGCTAGGACTATTCGGTTGTGGAATGAACCGGGAGGTATTAGATGTCTTATTGAGGAGCTTCTGGCTTCTGTGCCTGGTGCTCGACCCAGGGTTACTGATGATAGCCAAGATGAGGCTAACTTGAAACAATGTAAAAGGAAGATTAGTGATGGTCATTTTGCGGAGGCCATCCGTATCCTCACCTCCTCAGGTGTTGCTCTCATGTCTGAGGATACCCTCCGTGGGCTTCTAGATATGCACCTCCTTCCCCGCCTCCTTCCTTACCTTCTCCAGTCAGATCTAGAGATGCTCTTCAGGTTAACAAGAGTTTGATCCTTGATAGGATTAGGAGTTTCCCTAAAGGCACTTCTTGCGGTAGGGATGGTTTGCGGGCCCAATACTTGTTGGATGCCCTTGGTGGAGGTGTTGTTGCTATTGCTGATGAGATGGATGAGTCAATTTTTGGCGTTGTTAACCTTTTCTTTAGGGGTTGTTGTCCGGACACCCTTAGTGAGTATATTGCTAGTGCTCCTCTCACGCCTCTCCTTAAACCGGGTGGCGGGATCCGCCCTATCGCTGTTGGCTCTATTTGGAGACGACTTGTTTCTAAAGTTGCGGCTTCTGCTATCGATAAGTCCCTTGGAACTTATTTTGAGGATGCTCAGTTCGGAGTTGGGGTTTCAGGCGGAGGGGAAGCGGTTTTACATGCGGTCAACCGGTTGGTGGAATCTCAGGGCAAAGATGATAGTCTTTCCATGCTTTTGGTCGATTTCAAGAATGCTTTTAATCTTGTTGATCGCACTTCAATGATTTCTCAGGTCCGGCATGTTTGTCCCGGTATTTCTTCTTGGGTTGAGTTCTGTTATGCCCGTCATGCACGTCTATATTATGGGGAGCATGTCCTTTACTCTTGTAGGGGGGTTCAGCAGGGGGACCCTCTTGGCCCGCTGCTTTTCTCGCTCATCCTTCATCCCCTTATCTGGAAAATTTCGAATTATTGCCGGTTGAAGCTTAATGCTTAGTACCTTGATGATGGGACGTTGATTGGTGATACCCTAATAGTTAGTAAGGCGCTTGACATCATCAGGGCGGATGGCCCCGCATTAGGCCTTCACCTTAATATCGGTAAAATGGAGATCTTTTGGCCGAAGGTTGATCCGCGTAGTTCTGAGTCTGGTGTTTTTCCCGAGCATATTGCTAGACCGCTTGATGGGGTCAAGTTGTTGGGTGGTGCTGTTAGCCTTGACCCGGCCTTTTGTTCTCGGGTTGCTTTGATGAGGGTTGCTGATAACACGATTTATGACTTAGTTTTAGGTGACCATTTAGGTAGAATTTCCACTCATTCATGCATGGTTTAGCATTGGTTCGAGACATTTTGCACTCAATTCATATATTTTTGTCGAGATAGATGTCTACACGGACTTGTGCGTGTTTTGTAGGTAATTCGGGAAATTTAGGAGCTAAAACGATGCGTTTGAGGATCGTTTATCTAGACGACACACCCTCGGACTCATTAGGACACAAGCTATAGGCTAAGGAGGACTCATGGAACCTTGCCAACACTAGCCATGCACCAAATCACAGCTTAATGATCCAAGGCAAAGTTTCTGCACAGAATCACGGTTCTCTGACAGATCACGGCCGTGGAATCAACCGTGGTTTTTGCCAGATTCTTGTGACAGCTGTGCCACGACTCTCATGGCCAGCTCATGCAAGTTTGTTATAAAAGTGGCCCTTCATGGGTTGTGAGGGGCAGCTGGGAGTAGTTTGGAGCAGCTCATCCATTATCCATTTCTCTCTAACAAATATATTCTCTGAACAAGAAGTTTTTTTAGGAAGGAAAGTGTCAAAGAGAAGAAGAAGAGTTCCATTGAAGAGGAGAAGAAGAACACACACACCATTGCCATTCTTGCTAGTTTTTGTAGTGAAGATTTTCGGATTCTATTTCTAGAGTTTTGTGAACCTTTGAACCTTCTTTGAAAGGGTTGTAAGTTGTTCTAATTCTATTTTCAGCTTGGTTTGTTTTAAAGTTCACTTGTGCATCTCTTTTCCTTCATTATCTTGCAATGAATATTATGATTTTATGTTTGTTTGTTTCAATTTCCATTATGAATGTTGTAGGCTAAATTGATGTGGTTCTAGGGTAAGGAAAGGATGGTTATGGCTAGAGCTATGATAGGATGGACTTAGATTTATCTTTGGATGACTTGTTTGTATGAACGTATCCTCTGTTAGGAATCACGGCCAGTTCTTGTCAAACCACGGCCGTGGTTTAGGTAGAACAAACCGTGATTTTCCTGGTTCGATGGATCTAATCTTAGACTGTTAGAGTGTTGAAATCCTAAGTGTTTGTTGAGTTAAATCTATCCTAGGGTGATCTAGTGTTAGCAACTAAGTGTTAGGAGAGACTTACCCGGTAATCCTTACTCTTAGATTCCGAAGATAACAAACCTTAGGTAGTGGTGAGCCTAATAAGCCGCCATTGGATTTAGTGTGTTGGATAGTAGCTTAAAACTGGCCCTTCCGAGACTTACCCGGTGAGGATAGGTTGGATCTTAAGTTAGAAATTCGGTTCGAGTAGAATTCCATCCCTTAGGTTCTTAGAGACTTATCCGGTAATGAGACTTAAGAAATGGACCAGTGGATCATGAGACCTACCCGGTAATTAATCCCAATCTAGAAACACTTAACCCCAACATAGTTAATCCAAGAACGAATAGATAGCTTGAGTCCTATGCCATAACCGGAACTTCCAATCCCTAGAATCCGTCTTTTCTCTCTTTGATCTATATCTTGTTTAGTTGTGTTGGTTTATAGTTTAATTGATCGATTACTTGCATGTATTGTGATCTTTGATTGATCACCAAAAACCAACCAAAAACATTTGAGATTTTCGTTTCTTTATTTCTTTCTTCCTTTTCAACCTAGATCTTTACTAAACTCAATCACAATTCGAGTCAATTTCACCTCAGTCTTTGTGTTCGACCTCGGAATACTATCCCTACTACGAACGTCCCGTACACTGCGGGTTCGCTAGGAGTTAGGATAAATATAACGAGTATAAATTTAAAACCCAATTGCGCATCACACAATCTTAGCGTAACAAGTTTTTGGCGCCGTTGCCGGGGACTAGGTCTAGATTGAGTCTATTTTGTGATTGTTTATAGTGTAGATCTTTCTTGTTGCTTTTGATCTCTTTTTGGTTTGTGTCTTTGCTTTTCAGGACATCTATTACTCTTTAGGTGTATGCGAAGATCTCGTGGCAAGGATTTAGCTCCATTCGATCCCGAACCGGAGAAAACCCTTCGATCTAGATCCAAGAACATCCGAAAAGAGAAAGAGATGGCCGGGAGAAACCTCCAAGCTGAGTTGGATGAAGCCTTAGAGCAAATAAGGCTAAGAGATGAGCTCTTGGAGGAAGAAAGGAGACTTGCCAATGAGAGGCAAGAGGAAACTAGGAGGGAGAATGAGGAGATTAGGCAAGCCCTTGTTCAAGGAGAGTTTAATCGCCGACAACCTCCACCTCCTCCACCACAACCGCAACCGGCGGCTAATGTTAGGGTTGTCCCCATTGCTATTGAGGAGCCACAAACCCTAGGGAGACGTATGGATCCGGCACAAAGAGCACACCGACCGGGTGTGAACTTAGGAGATCCCGCGACCCACAACTATGAGCTCCGCCCTCAAGTTCTACAAATGATCCGGCATAATCAATTTGGAGGGATGGAAGGAGAGTCTCCTCACCAACATTTGATGAACTACGAGATTTTGATGGAGACTCTTAGACCGCCAAGATTGGAGAGCAACAACCATAAGCTAAGGGCTTTCTCCTTCTCTCTTAAGGACAAAGCTTTGGCTTGGTATCAATCTATTCCACAAGGGTGAGTTGGTACTTGGGAGGAGATGACAACCGAGTTTTTGACTAAGTTCTTCCCACCTTCCAAGACTACCGAGTTAAGAGGGAAGATCAATGCCTTCGTGATGAAGGATAGAGAGAGTTTATTCAAGTCTTGGGAGAGGTTCAAAGATCTTCTCCTTGATTGTCCACACCATGGCATACCAAAAATTGAGCTATTGGAGATCTACTTCAAGGGACTTGATGAAGATAGCCAATTCAAGCTCCAATCTCTTTCCGGTGGAACATTTATGGAGAAGCATGTAGATGAAGCTTGGGAGTTTGTGGAGAAGCAAGCTCTAGTGATTGAGAAATACTCTCATAGGAAGAGTGAAGGGAGAAAGGCGGGAGCATATGAGGTGAGTGAAGTCACCATGAGCAATTTCAAGCTTGACGCCATCAACAATGAGTTGAAGTCCTTGAGGGAGTTGTGTGCTACAACTTTGAAGAACCAAGCAACTCCTCAAGTGCTTCCACAAGCCAACTTGTCTTCCAAGGAGGAGGATGTAAATTATATGGGAAGGGGCAACTTCAACAATTACCAAGGCCCAAGGAGTTTTAACAACAACCGGCAATTCAACAATTACCGGCCCAACCACAACCATCCCGGATTTTCTTACTCTAACCCGGATGGAGCCTTGAACCCTCCCGCTTCCACAAGCTCAACTCCACCACCAAGAGCTTCACAAGAAACTCCACCCGGCTTCACTCAACCTCCCAAGGACATAACCGAAATAATGTTTGAGCAGTTGCTAGGAAGGTTGAGTGGTCTTGAGAGCACCGTGACCTCAATCTCTAAGGCTCAAAAGGTCTTGGAAGCACAAGTGTTCCAAAAGGCGGGTGAAGCCCATAGAGATCCAGGAAAGCTTCCCGGAAGAACCGAAGACAACCCAAGAGGCCAAGTGTTGGCTATCACAACAAGGAGTGGGTTGAGTATGAAGGACCCTTTGCCCAAGGACCAAGCTAAGGGAAAGCAAGTAGTGGTAGAAGAGGGAAGAATGCAAGAAGATGGAGGCAAGAGCAAGGATGTAGAGCCAACCTATGTGGCACCGCCTCCGTACAAGCCACCACTACCGTTCCCACAATCAAGAGCAAGAGCTCGTTTGGACAATCATTTTGGTAAGTTCCTTGAACTGATGTCCAAATTACATATTAACATTCCGTTCATGGATGCCATTTTAGGAATGCCGGCATATGGCAAGTTTTTGAAGGAAATACTCTCCAACAAAAGGAAGTTGGAGGAGTATGGGGAGATAAGAATGACCAAGAGATCCTCGGAATTGATCCAAACCATGAAGGAAGAGATGCCTCCCAAGCTAAGGGATCCGGGCTCTTTTTGCGTCCCAATAGGAGTGGAAGATGTGAAGTACGAGGCTCTTTATGATCTTGGAGCGAGTGTAAGCATCATACCGCTTGCACTTTGCAACAAGGTCGGGCTAGGAGAGCCAAAGCCGGTCAAGATGACCCTCTATATGGCAGACCGTTCTATCACTCACTCGGTTGGGATTCTAGAAGACATTCCGGTGCAATTAGGAGGATTCTATGTGCCAATTGACTTTGTCGTCTTGGACATTCCGGCGGACTATCCGGTTCCCATCATCTTAGGAAGACCTTTCCTAGCCACCTCCGGATGCCTAGTGGATTGCAAGAACGGGACTCTCTCCTTCAACATAGGAGAAGAGAACGTCAAGTTCAAGTTGTCCACCATGATGAAGGGGCCAACCCTTGATGAGGATGCCTTCAACATAGTCGAGCAAGAAGAGTCTAGAGAAGTTGTGAGCTCGATCTTGATCAAGGACCCCTTGGAGAAGGTTCTCACCTCAAGTATGATGGAGGAAAGTGTTGAGGAGGCTTGCAATGAGGAAATCAAGGCCTTAAAAGCATTGGAAGAGGAGCCAAGAGTTGGATTTGAAAGCCACGAAGAGGTGTTGAATAGCTGCAAGTTCCACGGTCGAGATTTACACTCCACGGCCGTCAAACTTTCTGGACAACTCCGGGAAGCAAGCTTAGCAAGAACCACGGCCGTGGAAGATGAGCAACCCGTGATTTCAGCCGTGGTTTTCCCTGGATCAACCCTTGATAGTGATCAAGCTTCTAGGAACCTTGGAGGAGCTACATTTTCCTTGAATTCATCTCATCCAACATTGTTTGGATCATCTCCAATCGATAAAGGTCCTCCCTCACTTGAACTTAAATCCCTCCCCTCTCATTTAAAGTATGCTTTTCTTGGTGAAAATTCTTCATATCCGGTGATTGTTAATGCATGCTTGAGTGATGATGAACTTGCTAAGTTGTTGCATGAACTGAGATTGCATAGGAAAGTCATTGGTTATACTATTGATGATTTGGTTGGCATTAAGCCTTCTTTGTGCATGCATAAGATAATGATGGAAGATAACCACAAACCCTCTATTGAACATCAAAGGAGATTGAATCCTATAATGAAAGAGGTAGTCAAAAAGGAAATCATCAAATTGCTAGATGCGGGAATTATCTACCCTATCTCGGATAGTAAGTGGGTTAGCCCCGTTCATGTAGTTCCTAAAAAGGGTGGGATGACTGTAGTGACTAATGAGAACAATGAACTAATCCCGACTAGGACGGTTACCGGGTGGAGGATGTGCATTGATTATAGGAAATTGAACATGGCCTCTAGGAAGGATCACTTCCCTCTCCCCTTCATTGACCAAATGCTAGAAAGGTTAGCTCAACACTCTCATTTTTGCTATCTAGATGGTTATAGTGGATTCTTCCAAATCCCTATCCACCCCGATGACCAAGAGAAGACAACCTTTACATGTCCATGGGGTACTTTTGCATATAGGAGAATGCCATTTGGGTTGTGTAATGCACCCGCCACTTTCCAAAGGTGTATGATGGCTATCTTTTCGGAATACATAGAAAATATCATGGAAGTGTTTATGGATGATTTCTCTGTTTATGGTTCTTCCTTTGATAATTGCTTGGCTAACTTGTCATTAGTATTGCAAAGATGTGAGGAGACAAATCTTGTCTTGAATTGGGAAAAATGCCACTTCATGGTAAGTGAAGGTATTGTGTTAGGACACTTGGTGTCCAACCGTGGCATTGAGGTTGATAGGGCCAAAATTGAAACGATAGAGAAGTTGCCGCCACCTACCTCGGTGAAGGGGGTAAGGAGTTTCTTAGGGCATGCCGGTTTTTACCGGAGGTTTATTCAAGACTTCTCTAAAATTTCTAAGCCTCTCACTAACCTACTAATGAAGGATGTTGATTTTGTCTTTTCCAAGGATTGTCTTGAAGCTTTTTGTAGGTTGAAGAACGCCTTGATCTCCGCACCTATCATGCAACCTCCGGATTGGAGTCTACCATTTGAGATCATGTGCGATGCGAGCGACGTAGCCGTAGGGGCTGTTTTGGGGCAAAGGAAAGATGGGCGTACTCATGCTATTTATTATGCTAGCAAGACGCTAGATGATGCCCAACTCAATTATGCCACCACCGAGAAGGAGTTGTTGGCGGTGGTGTATGCATTTGAGAAGTTCCGCTCATACCTTGTTGGAGCGAAGGTCATAGTTTATACGGATCATGCGGCGATCAGTTATCTACTTACAAAGAAGGATGCCAAACCAAGGTTGATTCGGTGGATCCTTCTTCTTCAAGAGTTTGATTTAGAGATACGAGATAAGAAGGGATCCGAGAACTCCGTGGCGGATCATCTTAGTAGATTGCCTCCATTAGAGCTAGGAAGAGATGACATTCCAATTGATGACTCATTCCGAGATGAGCAATTGCAAATGATGGAGGAATGCTTGTTCCAAGTTTCTAGAGGAAATGAGCCATGATATGCCGACATTGTGAACTACTTAGTATGTGAGGAAGTGCCTCCCGAATTGACATATGCACAAAGAAAGAAGTTCTTCAACGATGTGAGGCATTACTATTGGAGTGAGCCACTCTTGTTCAAGAGAGGACCGGATGGGATGTTTAGAAGATGCATACCGGAAGAGGAAGTGGAGAGTGTGATCCGGCATTGTCACTCCTCACCATGTGGAGGCCATGCTAGCTCACACAAGACGTGTGCAAAGGTATTGCAATCCGGTTTTTATTGGCCTAACTTGTTCAAGGATGTGCAAAGTTTTGTAGCGGCATGTGATGCTTGCCAAAGGACGGGCAACATCTCAAGAAGGAATGAAATGCCCTTGAACAACATCCAAGAAGTGGAGATTTTTGATGTGTGGGGTGTGGACTTCATGGGACCATTCCCTTCCTCATGTGGCAATCTCTTCATCCTATTGGCGGTGGATTATGTGTCAAGATGGGTGGAGGCAATCGCCTCTCCTACTAATGATGCCAAGGTGGTGGTGCGGTTCTTCAACCGGGTAATCTTCCCTAGGTTTGGAACACCAAGGGTGATCATTAGTGATGGAGGAAAGCACTTCACAAATAGGAACTTTGGAGCGCTTTTGGCTAAGTATGGGGTGACTCATAAGGTGGCAACACCTTACCATCCCCAAACTAGTGGCCAAGTGGAGATCTCCAACCGGGAGATAAAGGCCATCCTTGAGAAGACGGTGTCTAGAACTAGAAAGGATTGGGCTATGAAGCTCAATGACACATTGTGGGCATATAGAACCGCCTTCAAGACACCGATCGGCACCACTCCTTACACGTTAGTCTATGGCAAGTCTTGCCATCTTCCGGTGGAAATGGAGCATATAGCTTATTGGGCCATTAAGTGGCTAAATTTTGACCTCAAGGAAGCGGGAGAAAAGAGGTTGCTTGATCTAAACGCCCTTGAGGAGATCCGGTTGGATGCTTATGAGAATGCCCGGATTTACAAGGAAAGAACCAAAAGATGGCATGACAAGAAGATCATCCCCAAGGAGTTGAATGAAGGAGATCTTGTCCTTCTCTTCAACTCAAGGCTAAGGCTCTTTCCCGGAAAGCTCAAATCAAGATGGACCGGGCCATATGTGGTGAAGAAGATCTTTTCCCATGGAGCTATTGAAATAGGAAGGGAGCATTGTGGGAATTTCAAAGTGAATGGGCACCGCTTGAAGAAGTATATTCCGGGAGCTCCGGTGGACATGATTGCCCCACTTCACCTTGAATAGACTCCCCCGAGTTTGGTCAAGCTAATGACCTTAAAGAAGCGCTTGGTGGGAGGCAACCCATTGGTAACGTTTTTCTTTTTCGTTTTGTTCTCGTTTTTAGATTTTTCTATCTTTGTGTGTGTGTGTTTTGTCTACTTTGTATGTGTGCTAGAGTAGCATTGAAAGCCTTTCTTGGCATATGAATGATGATGATGAACCCCTTACCAATTATGGGTAGAGCGGACGCGGGACTTGGACGGTTAGCGGTGCCTAGCGCGGGTTCCGGAGCTTTGATGGATGCTTAGAGCTCTCTACCATGGTTGATAGGATCATCCAACATCAATTCATTTGAGAAATCCCGATCACCATAGCAAACCACTTTTACATTGTGAGAACCTTCTTTCACTCTCTTTGCTTGAATACCACATTGGGGACAATGTGTTTCTAAGTATGGGGTGGGGTTTGCATGATCCTTTGCATGATGAGCATCTAGGATAGTTTAATATTTGCACATGTCTTGCATTGTACATACTTAAAATGAAAATCCCATAAAAATCAGAAAATTTTAAAAAAAATTTTGTGCTTTCTAGGCTTGGATATGATCCTAATGATGAAATCTTGTCTTGTGAATTGGCTATGAATGGCCTTATGTGTTGAATTGATAAATGCATATGTGGACTTGAACTACTTCTCTTGAAATTCTATGAATGATTTGTGATCATGATGTTTGCCTAGAAAGGATTGAGTAGTGAAAATCGAAATTACATGATAGTTCTTGCATACCATCTAGGAATGAATGAGGCAATTCAATCTTTCTCTACTTCTCATCTTAATCATGATTGCTTGAGCACCTCAATTGAGATAAATTTGACCTCTTTTAACCCATCCGGGAATAGGAGCATGCTAGTGTGTTGATGTGTGCAAAAAGCAAGTGTGGGGTGAAGTTGTTGATGAAAAGAATATCATGCATAAAATGCTGAATTTGTTGTGAAAGTGTAGCCAAAATATAAGTTTGGGGACATTGGTTTAAATGACAAGTAACTCGGTACACTTCACATAATCGGGTGTTGGTGCCTTGCCAAAGTCAAATGAACCAATAGTCCTAACGAGCTTTGGTATGTGTGCCCGGTGTGGATGCACCTCGAAAACTAAGAAAAAACCCGAGGACGGCTAATCACCAAGGTTTCGGCTCTTGTACACCAATGCCATTGTCTCAAAAATAAGTCAAAGAAAAAGAAAAGAAAGAAAAGATAGAGAAAAATATACACTTGGGGAAAGTTGATCGAGGACAAGGATGTGAAGTTAGTTCCGTTCCCGGATTAGCATCACATAACCTAGAAATCCCCACCCAATCACTACATTTCTTGCCCCTTTTATCTCACAAGACCTTATGACCTATTTGCATGTTTGTAAGACTTAGTAGTTTAGATTGGATGTACTCTTAATCTTCTTCACTTCTTCATCTTTACATTTCATGCATACTTTTGAGTTAAGTACAATTGTCTTTCCATGCTTTCATTTGTTTGATGCATGATTGCTTGTCCTTAGCCATGAAACATGACTTTGAAGGTGATCCAATAGTAGAAGCACAAACCCAAAAAGATTTTTTTTGCCATTTTTCTGCATACATAAATCATGTCATCTCTTAATCTATAATTGGGAATTTGCTCGGGGACGAGCAAACCTTAAGTATGGGGTATTTTGATAACATGATTTATGACTTAGTTTTAGGTGACCATTTAGGTAGAATTTCCACTCATTCATGCATGGTTTAGCATTGGTTCGAGACATTTTGCACTCAATTCATATATTTTGTCGAGATAGATGTCTACACGGACTTGTGCGTGTTTTGTAGGTAATTCGGGAAATTTAGGAGCTAAAACGATGCGTTTGAGGATCGTTTATCTAGACAACACACCCTCGGACTCATTAGGACACAAGCTATAGGCTAAGGAGGACTCATGGAACCTTGCCAACACTAGCCATGCACCAAATCACAGCTTAATGATCCAAGGCAAAGTTTCTGCACAGAATCACGGTTCTCTGACAGATCACGGCCGTGGAATCAACCGTGGTTTTTGCCAGATTCTTGTGACAGCTGTGCCACGACTCTCATGGCCAGCTCATGCAAGTTTGTTATAAAAGTGGCCCTTCATGGGTTGTGAGGGGCAGCTGGGAGTAGTTTGGAGCAGCTCATCCATTATCCATTTCTCTCTAACAAATATATTCTCTGAACAAGAAGTTTTTTTAGGAAGGAAAGTGTCAAAGAGAAGAAGAAGAGTTCCATTGAAGAGGAGAAGAAGAACACACACACCATTGCCATTCTTGCTAGTTTTTGTAGTGAAGATTTCCGGATTCTATTTCTAGAGTTTTGTGAACCTTTGAACCTTCTTTGGAAGGGTTGTAAGTTGTTCTAATTCTATTTTCAGCTTGGTTTGTTTTAAAGTTCATTTGTGCATCTCTTTTCCTTCATTATCTTGCAATGAATGTTATGATTTTATGTTTGTTTGTTTCGATTTCCATTATGAATGTTGTAGGCTAAATTGATGTGGTTCTAGGGTAAGGAAAGGATGGTTATGGCTAGAGCTATGATAGGATGGACTTAGATTTATCTTTGGATGACTTGTTTGTATGAACGTATCCTCTGTTAGGAATCACGGCCAGTTCTTGTCAAACCACGGCCGTGGTTTAGGTAGAACAAACCGTGATTTTCCTGGTTCGATGGATCTAATCTTAGACTGTTAGAATGTTGAAATCCTAAGTGTTTGTTGAGTTAAATCTATCCTAGGGTGACCTAGTGTTAGCAACTAAGTGTTAGGAGAGACTTACCCGGTAATCCTTACTCTTAGATTCCGAAGATAACAAACCTTAGGTAGTGGTGAGCCTAATAAGCCGCCATTGGATTTAGTGTGCTGGATAGTAGCTTAAAACTGACCCTTCCGAGACTTACCCGGTGAGGATAGGTTGGATCTTAAGTTAGAAATTCGGTTCGAGTAGAATTCCATCCCTTAGGTTCTTAGAGACTTACCCGGTAATGAGACTTAAGGAATGGACCAGTGGATCATGAGACCTACCCGGTAATTAATCCCAATCTAGAAACACTTAACCCCAACATAGTTAATCCAAGAACGAATAGATAGCTTGAGTCCTATGCCATAACCGGAACTTCCAATCCCTAGAATCCGTCTTTTCTCTCTTTGATCTATATCTTGTTTAGTTGTGTTGGTTTATAGTTTAATTGATCGATTACTTGCATGTATTGTGATCTTTGATTGATCACCAAAAACCAACCAAAAACATTTGAGATTTTCGTTTCTTTATTTCTTTCTTCCTTTTCAACCTAGATCTTTACTAAACTCAATCACAATTCGAGTCAATTTCACCTCAGTCTTTGTGTTCGACCTCGGAATGCTATCCCTACTACGAACGTCCCGTACACTACGGGTTCGCTAGGAGTTAGGAGAAATATAACGAGTATAAATTTAAAACCCAATTGCGCATCACACAATCTTAGCGTAACAGTTACGAAAACCAAGTCTTTGATGGAAGCCATTATGAGATTGAGGGACCCACAGTGTGAGCTTCTACTTCTTCGGACTTGTTTCGGTGTGTCCCGTCTTTACTTCGCAATGCGGACTGCTTCCCCCTCTCATTTTTCTGAGGCTATGGGGGTCTTTGATCATGCCCTTCGTTGTTCTATTGAACAGATTGTGACTGCTGGAGGGGCTGGATTTGGCCCCCTTCAGTGACGTCTCTCTACTTTGCCGATTAGTGACGGAGGGCTTGATAATCTTTCTTGTGCTGATACTTTGCATTTTGCCTTTCTAGCTTCGAGATCTCAGACCCGTGGCTTGCAGGATCGGATCTTGAGGCTTTCTGGTGTTTCAGGCGATGGAGTTGCTTTTGAGACGGTTGTTGCTTGTTGGGTCAACTTCTATAAAGATTACGACTTGGACATGACTGTGATACGCCCAACCCCCCATTTAATGAAGAAATTGGCTGGATGTTATTACAGTATCGTGTTTAAGGGTTTTCTGAGGGACTTTGACCTTTCGATTAGGCAGAAGGCCTTAGTTGAGAACTTGAGATTACCCTTAGCTCAGCAATGGCTTAAAGCGGTCCCGGTTTCTGGTCTTGGTCAGGTTATGAACCCAGCCACCTTTCGGACCGTCGTTAAGTACCGCTTGGGCATCGAGATGTTTAGGGAGGGTTCCAAGTGTCCTGCTTGTGAGAAGGGCATTTTGGACGCTTGGGGTGACCATGCTCTTGCTTGTGTTGCATAGGTTGGTATTAAGCACCGGCATAACTTGGTTCGTGATGTCATTTTTTATGAGTGTCTTAAGATTGGGATCTCTGTTCGGAAAGAGGTCCATACTGGTATGGTTGATGGTGGTGGTGGGGAGCTGCGCCCGTCCGACATCCTTTTCTATAATTGGTTTCAGGGCAAAGACACATGTGTCGACATCACTGGTACTTCTCTTTTCTCTTCACCTGGCCTTTCTTGCTTCATTCCGGGTAAAGTTGTGAGGGTCGCTGCTGATAACAAGAGAAAGAAGTATGCGGAGGTTTATAGCTCCATGGGGTATCACTTTCTTCCCTTTTCCTTTTCCACATTTGGCGACCTGGGCGACGACGCGGTGGAACTACTTAAAAGATTGGGCTCGGTTGCTAAAGAGTTGCTCGGATATAGTAGGAGTACTTATTTTATTTTGACTAGGATTGCGTTTACCATTCAAAAGGGATGTGGAGCCCAACTTGTTAGTCGGCTCCCATCCAACGGCATGTAATGTGTTTTATCTTCGATATAATAATAATAATAATAATAATAATAATAATAATAATAATAATAATAATAATAATAATAATAATAATAATAATAATAATAATAATAATAATAATAATAATTTTATTATAGGCATTACTCCATCAATCATTTTTTGCCCTACTGATCCTCGTACTGGCAATCCCTAGGGCGATCCAAAGGGGGCCCTCCCTGACGGCCGGCGTGGTGCTCCTCCGGCGGATGTGACGGCGATCTGTGTTCTCTGGGCGGCGGTGTTCTCTCCGGCCCGTCTTCTCTGGCCTTCGGCGCACCCTTCAGCATCTCTCTCCTTCCCCGTGCCCTTTGGCGTGCCCATCTTCTTTGTGGTCTCTTTCTCCCCTTCAGCGTGCCCTGTCCTCTAGCGTCCTTCCCTGGCTATAGTCAGCCTTCCCTTGTTGTTGGCGTCCCTTTCTCCCCTTCGGCGTGCTCTCCGGCGTCCCCTTCCCTGGTTTTCCCCTTCGGCGTGCCCATCTTCTATGTTGATGATTGTCTCGTATTCGGTATCCCGCTGTCTTTGTCGATCGGGCTTCCCTGGCTGCCTGCGTCCTCTATTCCGTCGTACCCCCTCCGCCTGGATAGTTCTCGTCTCTTCTTACTGCACAGGTTTGTTCCTCGTTTCTTCCTTGGATGTCGGCAACCCCTAGCTCGTTGTCTCCTTCTTGCTAGGTTTGTGCTTTGTATCCTCTCCCCGTCTCGTTGTCTTTTGGCCCGACTACGTTTACTTGGGGTTGTGCTTGCTTTCTTGCCGGTTTATTTCTGTGTACGTGATCTTGTTTGTTTGGGGCTGATTTGGTATTTGCGCTTCGTTTTGGTGCTTCTTGTTCTGGTTTTGCGTATTGGTTCTCTGCATGAGGAACAACCGGTATTGTGCCACCCATGCTGGTTCATTACCCTTTCGTTGGGCGTGATGGTTGTCGTGATGGCGGAGATAAGGCGCTTAACCCGGCTTACTTCATTAGGCACCTACGGGATATCCATTTGTGTGTTGACCTCCTACCTGGGTTTAAGCTCTTGTTGGCTCTGATCAAGGTGTTTATGATAAGTTTGTGGAGGTCCTTAGGCAAGTCGGTCTTTGGTTTTGTGGTGAATGTTGCGTCACTCACACGGTGTCTAAGAGTTGTTTTCATTTGGATGGTGTGGTTGAATCTCCTTTGTCTAATGATGGGTCTATTACTTTCTCTATCCATGGTTTTCCTCGGCCTTCTTCTATGGTCGCTTCTTCTATGGATATTGTGGATGCGGTGGTGATTCAGGGTGCTCCTGATCTTAATGGTGGGTTTGATGTGTCTTTGGTGGAGAAGGTTTTTAAGACCAATGTTCTTACTGTGAAGAGCATCCCGTGGAAGTGCAGGTTGGGTTCTAGCGTTCTCAAAGACGCCCTTGATCGGGTTCTTTCTAATCCCTCATGTATGTCCGCTTGGGTTTGTCTCCTTATTTTACCTCATTGTATCCTCCATCGGTATAAGCCCAGGTCTTATTCAGAAAACCGGTCGGGTAGGAAGCGTAGTTTGCAGACCGAAAGTATTGTTAGAGCCACTCGGTTGTGGAAGGAACCGGGAGGTATTATGTGTCTCGTTGAGGAGCTTATGTCTTCTGTGTTGGTTTCCCGCTTCAGAGGTGCTGATGATAACCAAGCTGAGGTTAATATAAAGTAGTGTAAAAGGAAAGTTGGTGATGGTCATTTTGCGGCTGCCATTCGTATCCTCACTGATGCGTCCTTGGATACGTCAATGAAGTATTCCGGATCTAGATCAAGCTGAAGCTCAACTACTCCTTAGTTGAAGTGTGAATGCAATTGAAGATGGTTTGCGGAAGCTTAGAGATGGAAGCGGAAGTTGTATGATTGAGTCGATCTAGATTGATCGATCAAACCTTGAAGTGGGTCGGTTGAGTTGGTTCTTGAAGAACCCTCGAATGTGATTGAGTTTGGATCGAAGATCCAAAAGAAGAACTTTGAGAGGATTGGAAGAGGGATTGATGCTCAAGTAAGTTGGAGGAAAATACTTCTCTTTACTTAATCAAATTGAACATCCTTTACAAATGAGCCAAGCATCCCCTTATATAGTGGATGAAGGCTATACAAAGAGTCGGAAATTAAATGACGGAAATAAAGTCGGAATTTAAGTTCCGGAATGAAACACCTAAAAATGAAAGGTTGAGAATTTAAGTTCGGAATTAAGTTTCCGAATTAAATTCCGAAACCAAAAGTCTAATCTTAAATTCGGAAAATTAATACCCGGAAATAAAGTCCCGGAAATTAATATTCCGAAAATAAAAAGACTTATTATTACAAAACGCTAAATTACGGAAAATGCGGAAAATGCGCCGGAATGGTGCCGGCTTGACAAGCTTCAAGTCATTGTGGCGTAGAGACACGGTTTGCATCCAATGGGTCCGTGACAAACAATGGTGCGGCTAATGATGGAGCCGGTAGCTTGGGCGATTGCCTTAGCACGTGAACGGGTGAGCAGTCCATCGGAGCGAACCCGGAGTGCCTCGTCTTCCTCATGTTGGGACATAGGGGTCAAGGGCGCATCAGTCCCCCCATCTTGGATGTGAAACGTCCCCGTTTCACCTTCGTCAAATAGGGGCTCAATGTATGGTGCAAGGTCCTTGACATTGAACGTCAGGTGTACGCCATAGTCGTCCGGAAGCTCCAACTTGTAAGCATTCGGGCCATGGCGGGATAAGATGCGGAATGGTCCATCACCGCGGTCCGAGAGCTTGCCTTTGCGGCGGGATGGAAAACGCTCCTTCCTTAAGTGGAGCCAAACTAGATCACCGGGCTCGAATGACATTGGACGGCGCCCTTTGTTGCGTTGTGTGGCAAGTTGATCGGCACGCCGTTGGAGTTGTGTCCTAGTCCGCTCATGAAGCTCAATGATGTGAGTGGCACGACTTGCTCCGGTGATGTGTTCTCCGTCTTTGAGTGGACGCGGAGTGAAGTCCATCGGGGTGTGTGGATTAAGGCCGTAGACAACTTCAAAGGGTGAAAGCTTTGTTGCCGAGTGTCGAGACCTGTTATAAGAAAACTCCACAATCGAAAGTAAGTCCTCCCACTTGCGTGGGTTGTTCCTAAGGGTCGCTCTAAGTAGAGCGCCTAGAGTCCGATTGGTCACCTCTGTTTGACCATCGGTTTGGGGATGATAGCTACTTGAAAACAACAAGTTGGTTCCAAGTTTCCCCCATAAGGTTCTCCAAAAATGGCTCACAAACTTTACGTCCCGATCACTAAGGATGGAACGCGGTATTCCATGTAAGCGCACAACATTGTCAAAGAAAAGGGTAGCTACTTCACTAGCATTTTGTGTGCTCTTACATGCAATAAAATGTGCCATTTTCGAGAAACGATCGACTACCACAAAAATGGAGTCTTTGCCTCGTTTTGACATGGGTAGGTCAACCACAAAGTCCATAGAAAGATCCTCCCAAGGTCCCATTGGTATAGGCAAAGGAGAATACAATCCATCCGGACCTTGGCGCGATTTTGCATGGTGACATGTGATGCAACTTGTGCAAAACCGTGTCACATGCTTGTGCATGCGGGGCCAAAAGAAGTGCTCTTGTAGAGCGGCGAGAGTCTTGGTAGCACCGAAGTGACCACGACCCTCATGGGCCTCCTTTATCAACAAATGACGAATACTCGAGCGCGGGATACAAAGTTTGCCAGCACGGAATAAGTAGCCATCGTTAATAAAGAAAGACTCATGCTCTCGGAGGTCAAGGCATTGAGCAAATATATCCTTGAAGTCAAGATCCGTGGCATATAACTCTTTGATAAGAGCAAAGCCATGGATCTTGGCGTCCATATGCACAAGAAGGATATATCGGCGAGAAAGGGCGTCGGCTACCACCTTCTCTTTACCTTTCTTATGTCGAATGACATAAGGAAAGGTCTCAAGAAACTCTACCCAACTCGCATGGCGCCGACTCAAGGTAGTTTGACCCTTGAGATACGAAAGAGCCGCATGATCCGAATGAATCACGAACTCCTTCGGCCACAAGTAGTGTTGCCATGTTTTAAGACAACGAACTAAAGCATATAGTTCCATGTCATAAGTTGGATAGTTGAGTGAGGGACCGGAAAGTTTTTCGCTAAAATAAGCAATGGGCCGATTCTCTTGTAGGAGAACCCCCCCCAATGCCTACATTAGATGCGTCACACTCCACCTCGAAGGTTTTCGAAAAGTTTGGGAGTTGGAGTAGTGGCGCATTACAAAGACGGTCTTTGAGCGACTTAAACGCTCGAGCATGGGTGTCACGCCACTCAAATGTGACACCTTTATTAGTAAGCTCGTGTAGCGGTGCCGCTATCGAGCTAAAGTCCTTGACAAAGCGTCGATAGAAACCCGCTAAGCCGATAAAGGCTCGAACCATGGTGGCCGTAGTAGGAGTAGGCCACTCCCGAATGGCGCGAACTTTTGATTCGTCCACTCGTAGTCCGTCCTTAGACACGACATAGCCAAGAAAAATTGTGGTGTCCGAGCAAAAGACACATTTCTCCAAATTGACATATAATTGCTCTTGTCTAAGGCACTCGAGCACTTGGCGAAGGTGCTCGATGTGGGCATCCAAAGACTTACTAAAGACAAGGATATCATCAAAGTAAACTACTACGAAAATACCCATAAATTTGCGCAAGACGTGATTCATGAGGCGCATGAAGGTGGATGGTGCGTTGGAGAGGCCAAATGGCATGACAAGCCACTCGTAGAGGTCATGCTTCGTCTTGAAAGCCGTCTTCCATTCATCACCTTCGGCCATGCGGATTTGATGGTATCCGCTCCGGAGATCGATCTTGGAGAAGATAGTGGCGCCATGGAGCTCGTCCAACATATCATCAAGGCGCGGGATCGGATGACGATACTTGACGGTGATTTGATTGATGGCTCGGCAATCTACACACATCCGCCAAGATCCGTCTTTCTTGGGCACAAGTATGACCGGCACGGTACATGGAGACAAGGACTCACGGACATAGCCCCGGTCTAGGAGCTCTTGGACTTGGCGTTGTAGCTCCTTGGTCTCCTCCGGACTTGCACGGTAAGTGGCACGGTTGGGCAAAGACGCGCCGGGCACCAAATCGATTTGGTGCTCAATTCCTCGGATTGGTGGCAAGCCGGGTGGTAGTTTGTCGGTCAAGATGTCCTGAAATTCGGACAACAACAAGGACACCTCGTGCGGCACATTACTAGGGTCATGGGAAATAGATAAACAAAAAGGAACAAGTAAGAAACAAGGGAACTTACCTTCCATGACCGGTGTCAAGTCATGTCGTCGGGCCAAAAGAATTCGGGGCTCACATCGCCCTTGAATGGTAGGAACCGGAGGTGCATGTGTCGGGACAATGCTCTTACTACCTCTTGCTTCGGTAGCATTACCCTTATGGCCGGAATTACGGGAACTGGAAGTAGGAACATCCACAATATTGGGAGAACGACGAGAAGGGTCCGATGTGGCCGGCGGTGTAGTGGTGTCATCGATCACTTGTTGCCTCTTTCGTTCTGCATAGTCAACTAAAATTTCCTGTGGAGTCATAGGCAAAAGTGTGATCCGTTTTCCATTGTATTGGAACATGTAACGGTTGAGATAACCATCATGAAAAGTTTTACGGTCAAATTGCCATGGTCGTCCCAACAATACATGTGTGGCGTCCATTTTGATAACATCACAAAGGGCCTTATCAACATAGGCGCCAATAGAAAACGTCACCCACGCTTGTTGTGTGACGGTGTCACTTGCCTTATCGGAAATCCATTGGAGTCCATAAGGTTGTGGGTGGGGGGTTGTAGACAACTTAAAGTGTTTTACCACTTTTTCGTTGATAATATTACAACACGAACCCCCATCGATGATAAGAGAGAGACTAGTGTCATTGACCAAGCAACGAGAGTGGAAGATATTCTCGCGTTGGTCAATAGGGAGATGCTCTTTTATAGCAAGAATGCGACGAGAGACAAGAGCAAACTTACCTGGTTGTGCCGGACCGCAAGCAAGTTGGTCGTCGCATGGCTCCATGCCATAGTATGGGTCGGCATCTTGGTCATCTTCCAAGAGGATATCACCATTATAATCCTCTTCGCCATCGTCATATGATGGGTTGGCAAACATCACCCGCTTGGTGTTCGGGCAATCACGTTGGACATGACCAAACCCGCTACATTTGAAACACACGGGTTCTCTTGGGCAGGCCACCGTTTGAGATCCTTGTTGGGGTCGGCCCGGAGGCGTTTGTGGTGGAGCAACGGTGCCACGGTATGGTGGTTTCTCGGTAGCCGCTTGCCGGGTGGGTTGACTCATCCGTGGTGATCCTTTAGCGGCTCCGGAATCTTGGGAACTAGAAACATCTCGAGAACGAGAATTAGTGGTATAAGAGTATTGACTAGTGGAAGAGTTATACCTTGAGTATCGAGGCGTTTCCAGTTGTTGCTTGTGAAGTTTCATGGCGGCATGACATAAGGCTCCCAAGTCCTTGTATGGGACAATCTCGAGGGGGCGCCGGATTGACGGATTAAGGCCGCTCATGAATTTGGTTTGAAGGGCGGAGGCGGAGGCCGAGATGCCGGCCTTCATATGCATGTCCTTCAGCTTGGCTAAGTAAGCCACCGGAGTAAGGCTTCCTTGTTGGAATTCGGCAATTTGCAACCGCATGTCGTGTTTGAAGTCGTCGGGCACGTACTTCTTAGTCATGACATAGATCAATTGATCAAATGTCGCAACCGGTGCCCATCCCCGGTTCTCACGGTTGGTCTCGTACCGGTTCCACCAAGATTTTGCATCACCTTCAAAGTAAAGCGTCGCCGCTTTGATTTTCTCGTACTCTTCATAATGGCAATGCTTGAGAGCTCTTTTCATATCCTGTGCCCAATCAAGAAACGCACAAGGATCATATTCACCATAAAATACCGGAAATTTAACCTTACCTTCCCTACGAGCTCGGTAGGGATCCGGTCGGGGTGGTGCTATATAGGCGTCTTCGTGATGGGCTCGCCGGTGGCCATGATTATGTGGTGCATGCCTTTGTGGGTTAGGAGGAGGCAACCATTCTTCTCCTCGATCCTGGTTCTCAAAAGGCTCTCGGATGGGTGGGTGCCATGGACGGACATGTGCCACCCGTTCCAAGTCCGACTCATCATCGGAGAACTCGTCAAAGTCATCTCTTTCATCATACTCTTCATAATCATGATACATCGGTTGCCGGCCATGCCGTTGGCGGCGTTGTCCGGACCGATCATTCTCGGGACGTTGAGAGCGGTCATTTGTTTGATGATTGTACCGGTCATCAATCCGGGAGGGACGGTTGGTGCGTTGGGCACTAGATGGAGGAGGGGAAGTGTCATACTTACGTCGATTGTGCTCATAGCGTTTGTGCCGATTCTCCGTGTCAACATATAGCAAATCATTTGGAGAAGGGTCAGGGTTCTCGTCACCTTCATTGTGGGACTCATGACCGTCATTTTGGGAGGGCCCGTGGTTTTCAATGACGGAGGCAAGCTGTCGACCGTTAGATGGTTCGGCTCCCAATATACCTTTGCCTTTGCGACGTCCATCGGACGTGGAAGCATCGACCAAGGCTCCATTTGGATTTGGTGGGGCGGTCGTAAGGGCAAGCATTTGAGCCTTCAAAGCTTCAAGTTCTTGCCTAAGGGAGGCATTCTCTTCGGTCAAAGTAGAGATCTCGTGCCTTTCACTAGATTCCTGAGAATTTTCCATTGTGACGTTAGTCATAACTCCAAGATTGGACACAAATTGCAAGCAATCAAATGAGTAAGGTGACAAGATAAGTCAACGTTACCCAAGTTCAAGTGCGTTAAGGTTCTACCTTTGGGAAAGCCGTTTGGCGGTTAGGCAAGGAAGGCAAATCCAACAAATTTGAACCAAAATGCACACAAATTCAAGAGAAAATTTGCAAGTTGTAAGAAAATGGAGAGGTAGGAAATGGACGGATCGTTTATCGGCAAGTTTTACTTGCTTTGGTCTTTGACCTTTTCAAAAATCCGATTTTTCGGATGGACCGGTTTGCCGGACGTCTTTTACTTTTGTTTTTGTGGAATTGTTTCTTTTTGAAACTTTTGAATGCAACCTTTGGAATGCAAGAGATGAATCCACTTTTCTTTGAAACAAATCCGTTTTTTGAAGAGTTTTTGCTTTGTTTTTGGTTTTTGGAATATCAAAAGGCGTGATATCCGATTTTGTCAACAAAAAAATCTCAAGAAAATGGTGAAATTGATTAACAAAAATGTCGGATTGGGTAAGGAAAAATGTTTTGTTGATTAATGGTTTGATGGCAAACCAAAAATCTCCTAAATTTGCTTTGCAAAATGGATCGAGAAAAAAAAAATTTCAAGAACGTGGATGAAGATGCGAAGAACAAGATGAAGATGGTGATGAACAAAAGGCAAGAAGGATGAATATAATAACGCACAAAAACAAGAGTAAAGATAACTTAGCTTAGATCCCTTTGCTCTGATACCAATTTGATGCGTCCTTGGACACGTCAATGAAGTATTCCGGATCTAGATCAAGCTGAAGCTCAACTACTCCTTAGTTGAAGTACGAATGCAATTGAAGATGGTTTGCGGAAGCTTAGAGATGGAAGCGGAAGTTGTATGATTGAGTCGATCTAGATTGATCGATCAAACCTTGAAGTGGGTCGGTTGAGTTGGTTCTTGAAGAACCCTCGAATGTGATTGAGTTTGGATCGAAGATCCAAAAGAAGAACTTTGAGAGGATTGGAAGAGGGATTGATGCTCAAGTAAGTTGGAGGAAAATACTTCTCTTTACTTAATCAAATTGAACATCCTTTACAAATGAGCCAAGCATCCCCTTATATAGTGGATGAAGGCTATACAAAGAGTCGGAAATTAAATGACGGAAATAAAGTCGGAATTTAAGTTCCGGAATGAAACACCTAAAAATGAAAGGTTGAGAATTTAAGTTCGGAATTAAGTTTCCGAATTAAATTCCGAAACCAAAAGTCTAATCTTAAATTCGAAAAATTAATACCCGGAAATAAAGTCCCGGAATTAATATTCCGAAAATAAAAAGACTTATTATTACAAAACGCTAAATTACGGAAAATGCGCCGGAATGGTGCCGGCTTGACAAGCTTCAAGTCATTGTGGCGTAGAGACACGGTTTGCATCCAATGGGTCCGTGACAAGCAATGGTGCGGCTAATGATGGAGCCGGTAGCTTGGGCGATTGCCTTAGCACGTGAACGGGTGAGCGGTCCATCGGAGCAAACCCGGAGTGCCTCGTCTTCCTCATGTTGGGACATAGGGGTCAAGGGCGCATCACTCACCTCCTCGGGTATTGCTCCCATGTCTGAGGACACTCTCCGTGGGCTCTTGGATATGCACCCGCCTTCCCCGCCTCCTTTCATACCTTTTCCGTTGAGATTCGGAGATACTCTTCAGGTTAATAAGAGTTTGGTCCTTGATAGGATTAGGAGTTTTTCTAAAGGCACTTCTTGTGGTAGGGATGGTTTGCGGGCCCAACACTTATTGGATGCCCTTGGTGGTGGTGGTGTTGCTATTGTTGATGAGCTAATTGAGTCGATTTCTGGGGTTGTCAACCTTTTCCTTAGGGGTTGTTGCCCGGACTCTCTTAGTGAGTACATTGCGAGTGCTCCCCTCACGCCTCTCCTTAAGTCGGGCTGCTGTATTCGCCCTATCGTTGTTGGCTCTATTTGGATGCGACTTGTTTCTAAAGTTGTTGCTTCTACTATTGGTAAGTCCCTTGGACCTTACTTTGAGGATGCTCAGTTTGGGGTTGTGGTTTCTGGTGGTGGGGAAGCGGTTTTGCATGCGGTCAATTGGTTGGTGGAATCTCAGGGAGAGGACGATAGTCTCTCCATGCTTCTGGTCGATTTCAAGAATGCTTTTAATCTCGTTGATCGCACTTCTATGATTTCTCAGGTCCGACAAGTCTGCCCCGCTATTTCTTCTTGGGTTGAGTTCTGCTATGCCCGCCCTGCTCGTCTTTATTATAGGGAGCATGTCCTTTATTCTTGTCAAGGGGTTCAACAGGGGGACCCTCTTGGCCCGTTGCAGCTTTTCTCCTTGGTTCTCCACCCCCTTATCCGGAAAATTTTGGATAGTTACCGGTTGAAGCTTAATGCTTGGTACCTTGATGATGGGACGTTGATTAGTGATACCCTGATGGTTAGGCGCTTGACATCATCAGGGTGGATGGTCCCGCTTTAGGCCTTCACCTTAACATCGGTAAAACGGAGATCTTTTGGCCGAAGGTTGATCCGCGTAGTTGTGAGTCCGGTGACTTTCTTGAGCATATTGCTAGGCCGCTTGATGGTGTCAAGCTGTTGGGTGGTGTTGTTAGCCTTGACCCGGCCTTTTGTTCTCGGGTGGCTCTTATGATAGTTGAGAAAACCAAGTCCTTGATGGAGGCCATTATGAGTCAGGGGGACCTATAGTGCGAGTTATTGCTTCTTCGGGCCTGTTCTGGTGTGTCACATCTTTACTTCTCGATGCGGACTACTCCCCCCTCTCACTTTTCCGAGGCTATGAGGGTCTTTGATCACGCCTTACGTTGTTTGGTCGAGCATATTGTTACCGCGGGAGGGGCTGGATTTGGCCCTCTTCAGTGGCGTCTTTCTACTTTGCCGATTAGTGACAGAGGGCTTGACATTCTTTTTTGTGCTGATACTCTGCACTTTGCCTTCCTGGCTTCGAGATCTCAGACCTGTGGCTTGTAGGATCGGATCTTGAGTCGTTCTGGTGTTTCAGGCGATGGTGTTGCTTTTGAGATTGTTGTTGCTAGTTGGGTCAATTTATGTAAAGACTACGACTTGAACATGAGTGTGATGCGCTCAGCCCCCATCTAATGAAGAAATTGGCTGGTGGTTATTACAATATCGTGTATAAGTGTATTATGAGAGACTTTGACCATTCGATTAGGCAGAAGGCCTTAGTTGAAAACCTGAGGTTACCCTTGGCTCAGTAGTGGCTTAAAGCGGCCCCGGTTTCTGGTCTTGGTCAGGTTATGAACCCGGCCACCTTCCAGACTGTTGTTAAGTACCGCCTTGGCATTGAGATGTTTAGAGAGGGTTCCAAGTGCCCTGCTTGTGAGAAAGGTATTCTGGACGCGTGGGGTGACCATGCTCTTGCTTGTGCAGCGCAGGTTGGTATTAAGCACCGACATAACATGGTCCGTGATGTCATTTTTTATGAGTGTCTTAAGGTTGAGATCTCTATTCGAAAGGAAGTCAATACAGGAATGGTTGATGGTGATGGTGGGGAGCTGCGTCCCGCCGACATCCTTTTCTATAATTGGTTTCAGGGCAAAGACACATGTGTCAACATTAGTGGTACTTCTCCTTTCTCTTCATATGGCTTTTCTAGTTTCATTCTAGGTAAAGCTGTGAGGGTCGTTGCTGATAACAAGAGAAAGAAGTACGCGGACGTCTGTAGCTCCAAGGGATATCATTTTCTTCCCTTTTCTTTTTCCACGTTTGATGATTTAGGTGATGACGCGGTGGAGCTACTTAGAAGATTGGGCTCGATTGCTAAAGAGCTAACCGGATATAGTAGGAATACGTGCTTTATTTTGACTAGGATTGCGTTTACTATTCAAAAGGGATGTGGAGCTCAACTTGTTAGTCGGCTCCCTTCCACCGGTGTGTAATGTGTTTCCCTTCGATAATAATAATAATAATCATAATAATAATAATAATAATAATAATAATAATTATAATAAAGGGAAGAACAATATGATGTTACGTGCATTGATGATCATGGCATGCCTATGAATGTAATGTCATGATGCATCCTCTCTCTCAACTCTTGATAACGTGGTAACGCTCTCTCATGTCATATGTGCCCCTCCGGCGTACAATGGTTACGGTAATCTGTGATTTTGTCTGCCATTTTGGTTTATCCTTCTTTTCACGTCGTATGGACATGCATGGGACATCACTCCCTCGACAAGGTCACAAACTCATGCCCCATACCAATAGTCACCATTTGTAGAAATACACGATATTTAATATGCGTATGATTCAAACCTATATAATTATTTATAGTAATAATAACCTACAAAGTTTAAAACAAAAAAGAGAAATACATACCACACCTCTAAGGAGAGCTTCATTTATAAGAGACAAACTACTCAAACTCGATTTGTAAAAATTCAGTTCAAACACGTTCTATTTCTAACCGATTTGAATATAAACCGTAATTTAAAGTTAGACTCGAGTTGTTATGAATTATGTGAGGTTGAGTATTGACATGCTCATATTGTTCGGCCCAAATATCTATCCTTCTCAAAAATAAAAAAACGGGAATTTTAGACGTACCGGCGAAAAACGTTATTTGTAACCATAACTACGCACTTCGCGTGCATAGTTTTGTTTTTCAGCTCCGGAGTTCAGCTACGCTTGTGGCGTACGTAGTTGGAGCCGATGCGAAGCCGATAGAAGCCAAAAGAACTACGCATATAGTAAGCGTAGTTAAAGTTATATTTAAAAAAAAACTCCAACTACTCATATGGTCAGCGTAGTTGGAGTTGAGTTTTAAAAAAAAAAAGCCAACTAATCATACGGTCTGCGTAGTTGGATTTGAATAAAAAAAATCCAACTACGCTTATCAATAGTATAGTTGGAGTTAATTTTAAAAAAATCCAACGGTCGTATTGTTTACGACTACGTACCCCATTAGCGTAGTTTATAATATGACCGTTGAAAAACGGTCATATTGTAACGTTAATAATTATGTCTATATATAGCACTTGTTATCTTATTTATCTTAATAATTCAGTCATATTCTACAAAAAAAAAACTAAGAAGAAGAAGAAGAATGTCATCTAATGGTGCCGACGGTATTTCTTCCGACGATGATTTGCAAAATAAGGTATGTTTCATCGTATCTTTATATTAATAATTTTTAATTCAAGATATAAATATGTTTACAAGTTTTTAATATATATATTGTAGCTTATGAATGATATGGAAAATCAACCCGAAATAGAGGAACTAGATTATTCGGATGTGTTTGGAGTTGAACAATATTTTCCGGATAAAGATTCTCTAGTTAATTGGGTTCGTGAGGAAGGTAGAAAACATCATATGGTGATGATCATACTAAAATCATACAAGCCGAGAGATCACCAATATGGGAAGGTTGTATTGGTGTGTGAAGGAGGAAGAGTGTGAAGAATGAAGATGTTGATCCTTCGAAAAGGCGTAGGTCGAAGTCAAAGAAGCGAGATTACTGTGGGAGATGAAGTACAACGTAGCAATGGAGTTGTGCCGACTAAGTGGAAGATTACTGTGGTTCACGGTAGTCACAACCACGAAATTCTACCATCACTAGAAGGCCATTCATTTTCTGGTCGGCTTACGAGCGAACAAATGCAAAAGGTGAGATCCAGTTCTGCTTCCGGCATTAAACCGGTAAAAATTTTGGATATGCTTCGAAAGGAATATCCCACAAATGTCACATCTACACAACAAATTTACAACGCTCGGTATAAGTTGAAAATCGAAGATAGAGGTGGAAGGACGATAACACAACAAGCATTACATTTTTTGGGTGAGCGCAAGTATTACACGGATTATAGGAATCTTTCTGGGGACAAACATCATTAGTGATCTTATCTTGAGTCACCATATGTCAAGACATTGGTTGAGCATGTTTCCGTATGTCCTCGTGATAGACACAACGTACAAGACAAACCGGTTAGTACCTTATTGCACATACACTAATGCCATTGTCTATAATTTATTTTTCCATTTGATTCAATTTTATATATGATATTAGGTATTGGAGGTGGTTGGATTCACTAGCACGGAAAAAACATTTGCCGTCGCATTTGTATTCATGTCGAGGGAAACTACGGATCACTATGAGTGGGCATTGGAGCGTGTGAAGATATTATGTGGGGATCGGCTACCGGACGTGATTACGACGGACCGGGAACTAGCCTTATCAAAGCCAACGGAAAGGTCTTCCCCAATGCAAAGCATATAATTTGCAACGTTCACTTGATACGAAACATTGAAGAAAATGGATGGTACAAGACACGTTCGGTTGCACAACAAAACAAGTTCAAACAAGATTGTATGGGTTTGTTCTCTTCACACTCTAGCACAAATTATGAGGAGAGGCTTCACAAGATGAAATTGAAATGGGGTGATAAGTGGAACCTAATGACCTATCTTGAGAATACTTGGTTGACAATGTTCAAGGAATGTCTTGTTCGAGCATGGACGGATAAATATCATCACTTTGGAACAAGGACGACAAATAGGTAAGCAATATTCTCTTGTGTATTATATTTATTATTTTTATTTGTATTATTAAAACTTCAATATCTTGCATGTCGTAATCACAAATATTGATATATTGTTGTAGGGTTGAGAGTGCACACTCATGGTTAAAGAGTACTTTGATGTCATCACAAGGTGGGTTTGACAACGTGGTTCAAAACATTGACTTGATGCTTGAAGATCAAAATCATAAAATCAGGGGTTCTTTGGAGAAGACACGTGAGCTTCACATTTTAGAAGAAGAAGATAATCCGATGTTTGCGAGGGTCTTGTACCATATATCCAACACATACATGGAATACCTCATTGACAATCACAAAAAAGAATTGGAGGGGCAATACGATTCTGAATGTCACGATTGGTATTAGAGATACACTTATGGAATTCCTTGTGTGCACGAGTTTGCAAATGCCATCCAAGGTGGTAGGCTGATTACTTTACAAGAGAAACACAAATTTTGGAAGCAAATAAGGTGGGACCGGGTGAATGTCGAAGAAGATGAATGACTCCAACCAACACCTATTTCTCTAGGTAAGCAAAATTATCTTGTGTATTATATTAATTGTTGTTAATGCTATTATTAAAACTTCAACATCGTGCATGTCGTAATCACAAGTAATGATATTTCTCTAGGAGATATCATGTGTACACAAATGCATAACGATCATATGGAAGGAAAACTTAGTCAAGACCAGCTTGAAAACTTGGGTCGTTATTACTACAACGTAAAGTACCCGGGGAGTTCGATGTTGAAGGAGTCAGAAGTTGGGGTACTAAAAAAAGAAAGACCGAAGAACTCCACAACGTGACGCTTCATCATTTGAGTATGCCCGAAAAGAAATGGAAGCTAGCTTGAGCAAGAGGGCATCACAAGTTGGGCGCGGTAAAAGTGGGAGAGGACCGGGGAGAGGACGTGGAAAAGGAAAAGCCGAGACAGACGGTGCAAGTGAGATTATACCGAAAGAAGAAGATGTTGTAAATGATATTGTGGGTGCAAGAGAGGATACACAAGAGTCTCGAATGACAAGTGGGAGTGGACCCCGGGATTTTATAGTTCGGGGGTTCAATTGGGGTTATCAAAACATCGAGTCTTTCATGCTGGCTTATGTGGATCGCGTAATTGATATTCCAGGTGACGGACATTGTGGATATCGTTCATTTGCAAAGTTGTTGTGGTACGATGAGCATGAAAATATGAGGGTCCGGGTGGAGCTTGCTTGGGAGTTGACCGACCACTTTGAAGTATACAGTCGCGCCTACACTAAAGAAGTGCTTCCGACTTTGATTGACTAGGTTAATTACTCAAATCCAAACCCTTGTAGTGCCGAGTATTGGATGAGGGTTCCCCTAGCTGGAATGGCATTCGCCACATTCTATCAAGTAGCACTTGTTTTGTTTAGTCGGGAAGGTTCAAGCACATTCCTACCGATGATCACGACCTCGGTTGGTCAAGGGCCCCATCTAAGGTCTATGCGATTGCCATACTAAACGATAATCACTTTGTCCCGGTGAGCTTTTATATTTACATGTTTTCATAAATTTTTATATTGTATATTCTAACAATAGTATATAACTTATAGGTTTGGCTACGTCCACAAGCACCTCTACCTCCCCCATGCATCTTGGAAAGGTAAGGATCCAAGTGTGAAAAGCTTCGATGCTCCGTTTGCAAAACAATTTGAGCATTATCGTTATCTTAAGCATAGAGATGGTATGTGATGTATTGCTTTAGTGACCCTATGGAGGGTGTTTTAGCTTGTTTTCGTTTTTTAGTTTGAACATTGATTTGCATGTATTTGAGTGACCCTCTCGAGGGTGTATTAGCTTATTTTCCTTGCAATATCGATGTAAGGGGTAGGGCTATCCCCTGTTTGCTGACTACTTAGCCCCTTTTTAATATCAATGAAGCGCATGCAAAGCGCGGAGGGTACCGGACCTCCTTTAACTGATTTGAACATTGACGATCTCGGACGTTTGATTTTCAAGAAGGATATAAAGACTAAATATATACAAAACAACAACAATAACAACAACAACAAGAACAACAAAAAATTGTCCAAAATTAAAAAGCCCGAAGTCCAACAAAAGTGTCCAACATACAAATACATAACTAGTGGTCACTCGGGCCAGCCCAATCACGCTGTGAAGCCCGTAATGAAGGTGGTGCTACTGGTGCGGTGTCTCCCGTAGCGATCTCAATCATATGATCAAACTGCTCAGCATGTAAGGTCATCGGAAAAGGACCCCTCCTAAACTCGTGTAGAACACATGTCAAGATCTGAAGTCACTGCAAAACCAATTTTCATGTTAGTTAAACTATTTAATTGTTTACTAAATTTGAATTTATAAACTCATACCCAAACCGCATCCGCAACAGGAGCAGGATGATGTGGAACGGGAGGATCATGTCTGAAGGCATCCCTCGAGACGTACATATGGGTACGTGGCTCAAACCAATCATAATAGTGCTCGTCCACATCCCAAGCTGAAACCACCTCCTCGTGCTGAAAAATGTCATAGAGATGCTCATATCGAGTCGCCCAGTGATGACCTTGTGTGAACGTCAGCTCGTAACCACCCTTCCTTGGTCGCTTGCAACTCGCGGGCTCAATCAACTCTAAGACGGGAACACACTGCACACGTCCAAACTGTCTAAGTACTCTATCCGGCATGTATGGCTCGTATCGCTCAAAGTGTCCAATAAGCCCTCTATAATGGGAAAGGCGTAGAGGCCCCGTAACAAAGTCAATCGATCCAAATGGGGTGAATATAACCTAAAGAGAAAACAAATCAAGTGTTAGTGTGTAGTAGAAAACTACAAGACAAAAAACCCTTACATATAAGTGTCTAAAGCTTACATCCTCCGCTCTACACTGATCCAGCTGAACCCTATACCATCGGGCACTCTCATCAGAATGCAAGCCATGAGGCCTCGGACCAGCACGTAATGCAAACCGACCTGATCCATGTCTATCGGGATCCGGGTGCAAAGCACCTCGCAAAGCCGGAAAATAACACCATATCTAACACTACATTCATAAGTAAAAAACATGTAATGAAATAAAAATAAGATATACTACTTTAAAATATAAAAATAAAGAAAATTGTTAACTTTACCTGAAGTAGGATAGTGCATCCATCTAGCTGTGCACAACCGGCACGAGAGGCCTTACCTAATTTCCTATAAAGATCGGCTAACACAGTTGAACCCCAAGATAATGTCTCAGTCCTCTCATGATCCCGCACGACATCTAACAAATGATGCTTCACCCGGTTTGTAGACTTGTATAAAAATAATGTCGAAGAAATCAATATAAGCAGATATCCACTAGCCACGTGCTCTAGAAATAGGTCATCACGTCTCATACGTGTAACTCTCTCATCTAACAATCTAAGCCTGATCCCTCCCTCCTTGATTTGTTTCCTAACATCATCGCCACCCATATCAAACATACCCTCAAACATAGCTATCAAAGTATCACGGCTCGAGGTAAAAGTGAGCATATCTCCATCTATCTGCAATCCTAAAATCTTCACGACATCGTGAAGCGTGATCGTGATCTCGCCCCAAGGAAAGTGAAAGTTGTTGGTCTCCGGATACCAACGCTCCACAAAAGCAGATATCAAGCTACAGTCAGCAATCCTGTAGTCGATTTCGTGCAAGCCGACGAGCCCACTACGACGAGCAAACGATAACCAAGTCCCAGGACCATCCGGCTGCATCCTAACAACCTCAGTCCACTGGTCAACTATCGGGAGATGTCGATGAACACGTAA
This sequence comes from Fagopyrum homotropicum, assembly GCA_033239125.1. NCBI lineage: Eukaryota > Viridiplantae > Streptophyta > Magnoliopsida > Caryophyllales > Polygonaceae > Fagopyrum > Fagopyrum homotropicum. The sequence goes on from BSWB01000006.1 coordinate 139,050,508, forward strand.
AACTCCCCTCTCGATACCCTCCCATATATCGCTAGCCACATGTGTGTTGTAATACTTTATGGTGTCAACAATCAGAGGGCCGGAGGCTTGGTCTCCTTCTACATGACCTAGGACCTCATCAACGGGGTCCTCAACCCTAATGTCTTTCTCTAGAAGAATCTCCCCCTCTCAAAGGAGTGGATCTGTGAGCACATCCTTCTCAACCCTAGTGTCAGCCTCCACAATCCCGGTATCACCTAACGCCTCAACCTCCTCCTCCTCAACCCTAGTGTCCTCCTCCGCAATCCCGGTATCACCTAAGACCTCAACCTCCTCCTCCTCAACCCTAGTGTCCTCCTCAACAATCCCGGTATCAACTAAGACCTCAACCTCCTCCTCCTCAACCCTAGTATCCTCCTCATCATGCTCTCGTGGTTCATCAACCATCTCGGTAATAAGTACCCGACTCTCATCAACACTAGGCTCACCAACTGAACGAAGACGAAATGCTCTATCACGCCCTGAAGCGGTAACAGGTCTACTCGAAATATTTCTATCGATCTAAAATACATATATTCAACAAATAAGCATATGATATCAACATTTACGTACAAACATGTTTACTTCAGCATTTGAATACAAATTCATGTTCAAAGTGAATATTATGATAGAAAAACCAAGAGAATGAACACAATATCTAATCATCAAGCACAAGCATGGGAATACAAAATCTCGACATTACACAAGCAAAAATTAAAACACAAAATTCCCGACATTACACAAGTAACAATATTTGATCATCAATTCAAGTCAATCAATTGTATTGTAGTCAGATTCTAATTCAATCAAATGTATCCAAATTCTGAGTATCGATTTTAGTTTCTATTCAATTCAGTCAATTATATCCAAAATTGATTTAAACTTACAACAACGTCAAATCATTTCAATCAATTACAACTACACAAAATCATTCAATTCAAATAATTGTATCCAAAATCGATTCCGAGTTTCATTTTCCATTCAAGAGACTCACCTTTCGTTTTTCACCCGTCATTTTCCGGACGCAATTTTGATTTCTTCTTCTTGCTTCACCTTCCAAATCACCAACAAATCTATATATCCTTACTTCCTTACTATACTAAAAGTGAGAGTTTGTCAAATGAATAGTCAATTTCCAATATTACCCTTCGTTATGTTATTTTAGTTTATTTTTAGATCTCAATTTCATCTTATTGTGTACGATTCGTATCATCTCTCGTGTCAGCTCGTTATCCTTCCACGCTTGATGATACTCATCCTCATGGTCTCTTTGTCTTCCGCTTTGTCTTTAGTCTCCATAGGAAACCCTAGCCTCAGCCGACTGTAGAGGAAGAAGATTCAATCGCCTCTTTCGACTTTCCTCCTCTTCTCCTTCTACAACACCACACTTCTGGAGGATAAGAAGCCTATCAACCGCCTGGTTCTCTTCGTCGCATCTACGATTTCCTGGTGAGTTATGGGTTTTACTAATTGATGTTTCATTCCTTTGTTTTTCATGCTTCTAAATCTTCGGAATTGCTTTGGTGCTAGCGAACCGATATCGAAACTCAAGTGAATCGCCGCCATCAGGATCGACGCCTTTTTGGCAGATACGGAAAACACGCGTTTCTTTCTCCGACAGGTATTTCCTTACTTCTCCACAAAGCACCGCTCGCCGACTCGATCTATTTTTCAATGAGTTCTTCTCCCTCTCTCAGTCTCCATTCTCCATGACCTAGCCCTACTGAAATTTTGTTCTTCAAATTTCTTTCTTTCCTTTGGTTGGAATTTCATAGTGCAAGCATGAGATTTGTAGATCTTTTGCAGGTTTGTCAAGGTTTGAACAATGGAGCCAACTACAAAGAAGCTTTTGCCTCTTGATTTTGGCTAGAGGTTGGTGAAGAATTCTGTTGAGTTTCGACAGTAGATTTTTAAGGAGTGGGGAGAGGACGATGAAGATGAGAATAAGGTCACGGTCATCTTCGGCACTCAAACCGGCACTGCCAAGGATTTTGCCAAGGTGATTTATCATTTTTGTAGGGAAAATTCAACCTAATTAATTATGCAATTTTTGATATGTATAACCAAGGAGAATGAAGCAAGTATCAATTTATTTGCAACTTCACTGCACACTTGTCATGCATGGCCCCTTCATTGTGTTTTTTTTAATTGTTATAGGTGAAATATGGAATTGAAAGGGTCAGTTGCACTCTACCTCGGATGTAGCAGGTGTGTATACTTGGTTTGGATGCTATCTTATTCCTTTTTGCTTGGAATTTTTTCAATTTTCCTATATTTTCTATTTTCATTGGCATTAGCTTGCACAAGGTGGAACTGCTGTTGGAACTGGATTGAACACCAAGAAAGGGTATATTGTTAACTTTCTTAGTTTTGTGATCATTGTCTCCTTGTTGTGCTTTTCTTGAGTACTCATCTCTTGCATTTCCAGATGGAGCCCTGGACATTTAAAAGAGTTCTATTCATATGTAGTATTTATTCGGGATCATCTTATTCCGATTTTCAAGTACACCGAGATTCATTGTACTTTCTCCTTCGTCACTTATGTATTTCTGTTGCTCTAGACTTGCTGGAGCTCTCCTCGGGCCATACAGGTATACGGCTTGGCACTCGTCATCCTTCCTGATGGGGATCTTTCTCAGATCTTCGGTCAAGGTACTTTTAAGATCACCAAGAACCTTGACAAGTTTAAGGGAAAATTGATTGTGATAGAGTTTGGTACTCCTAAGGAGGCTAAAGGTGGCCGTGTGGGGGTGGATTTGGGGAGATCCGAATATGGTGACACCTGATATGTCCTCTTGCTAAAAGCAGGTTTCTTCTGTTTGATTTTTTTTCATCTTTTAGGGTTATGCTTATCTTTTCTTATAATCTGTTAATACATAGGTGTTAAAAGAGAAAGGACAATCAATTTGGAGGGCCGACACTCTGCTTCTGTTGAAATTAGCATTAATTCTCTAAAGGTAATCTGATTTCCTTGATTCAAGGAACCAATTGATGTTGAAATTAGGTCATTTGACTGTAAAATTGATTTTGCTTTTTAGGTCTTTTCCTGTGTGTATTTGGTGGACACGGAGGAGCAACATTTGGTGAATCAAAACCTCACCTTTAAACCTCTCCAGTAGGCAACCAACAAAATTAATAAAACCCTCAGGACAAAGTAGGCAACACCTCCTCTAAATTCAACTGGTAATCGGATACATAGCTTAACAGTTTAGTGCCTTGTATATGATTTTAATGCATGTGTATAATTGTATGCATAGAGTAGTTTTCCTGCTTTGACATGAATAGTTCATCTATTTCTATTTTTCTGTAATCATAGTCATTCACAACAACAAAATTTTATGTTTCTAAATTTTACTTTATTAGATTTTCGATTTATCACTGATTTATTTCGTTTATTTGCTCAGGATGGTTTCGAATGTGATTAGAGGCTTGAAGATCCGTCAATGTCGGAGGCCTGAGCCGAAGTGCGAGCAAGCATCTTGAGGTTTACTTCTCTTTCGTCTATCAATTTTTCTGAAATATCTCCCTCTTTCTTTGGTACACAGCCCCTATAGAGAGGAAACCCCAAAAATAGAATGCATAAAATGAGTTATACTTGAACAGAATCAAACTAGGGTATGTAGTCAATCAGGTGAGTGAATTTAATCCCTTATTTTGGCATTACATATATAGATTTTTCTTGTTTTTTTTTCGGTCTCCTCATGGAGTCTTTTGAGATCCGCTGTTTCAAGTAGTGTCGCTGAACATCAGTCACTATGTGGACCTGTTCTCTTGTGTAATATTACATCTAATAAGAGAGAAGTGATCCTATATTTGTAAAAGGAAGATAGATTAAGATGGAAATCAATCTAATGAATAATAATAGAGTATCATTCATCATAAATAAATAAAAATTGGAAACTGTTTATTGTATATTACTCATTCATCATACACACTGTAATTGCTAATATAATGTTCTTTAAGTTATGAAATATGTATGGTAAATGAGATGATATTAATGTTCAAGTAATGATTATATTCATTCTTTTCCCTTGCTCCATTTCCATCAACTTAACCTCATTTAATTCAATTCTAATCATTCTGGACATTGCTATCGTGACACACATTTGGAGGGTAAATCCTTGCACATTTATTATATTCCTTTATGTACGAGTTCTTAGAGCTACATGCTCAATCTTGCTGAATTTACTATGGCAGCTTATCTATTCTGGATACACTTGTACCCAAGGATATTTTTTCACGCCTTGCACCAGTAATCCAGCTCTAAGGCGAGTTATTTCTTTGTCCACTTTTACCTTTGTCCGTAACAAACTAACATAGCTAATATTCTGAAGTAAGTATGATAAAAAAAATGTATATTCCTTGTAGAGGACTAAGAAACACCCTGAAGATTTACATTGAGAAGGCGGACGGTTTGGATTGGGAGCAGATTACTATTCCTCCAAAGTGAGCTTCAACTTTGTTTTACCCTATGTTTTTCCAATATTTCAATCACATTATGATTATCCCTTTTATGTATACCTGCAGCCTAAGATCCATTGTTGTTTTGAATCTTAGTAACTATGCAAGTGGAAGGCATCCATGGGGAAATCTCAATCCAAAATATCTTGAAAAAGTAAATAACATGGCTAGGGCCTGATTACTTAAGATCCATTGCTGCTTTAATTATAATATTTCACCATGATTGTGATCTTCTCTATGTTAGTTGAATTTGATTAATGTGCATTGGAATAAAATAAAAAAAGTCTTTGTGCCTCTTAACTGATTGCATTTTGTTTCAGCTCACATCTTCTCTGTTTTGTGTTCATTTGATGAGTGAATGTGTTGTGTTTGTCCTTCGATTCTTCTGCAGTCCCGTGAGTCCAATTACGAATGTGATCCCCCTTCCTTCCTTCCTTTTGGGAGAGGTTCTAATTAGTTGCAAAAGTGTGCTTTGTTTTATTACCTTTCTTTTCTTCTTATTCTGTCGTTTTCTTATTCTTTATTCTTTGGATTTCAGAAAACCCTAAATTGGGAGCCAGTATCTCATATAATTTATCTATTATTTTTTTCATCTTGGGGATTGACTACAACATCAAATGAAATGATAGAATGAAAAATACATGGTACTAGGAATTTTTAATTGGTGTCTCATACTTTGCCCCCTCTCGGTTTTGATTCATGTGTTATTTTGTTACATGTAATGTGTTTCTCTGTTCATTTCTCTGAGTATTCTTTGGTTGCAATGAGGTATGCATCTTGTGTTGTACACAGTATCGAATGCTACGGCGCCATCCTACTTCTTGTTGTCAACATATCTTGATGTTTGTTTGCTGAATTTGCCAAGTTTTTAGGTTGTTTGCGTTGAAAATTGTTGTTAATATATGACAACTAAACATGTTCCTTAGGTGTTTGATGAAACACTTATAAGAAATTCATGATTATATATGTTGTTATGTCATTTGAATCTACTAAGTTTTGGGGTTTTAATTTGGCGTGCAATTTAGTCTCATGTCTCACTTCATAATGGAAGATTATATTCTAGACGATAGGCATATTAGGCGACTCACCAATGACGATTTGATTTTGGAAATGAACCATCGGAAATTCACTATAGTTTATGAAGTATCATTGAAAACGTATGGCATACCTTCTTTTTGCTTTTCCGTTGCCCTAATAGTCTTCTTGATTGACTGTAGTTACATGGGTATCTTTTATTTTGAGCTGATAAGAATGTTTTTCATTTATATCACATAAACTTCTTCAATGGATATGTTTTGGTTATTGCAATTTTGAGTTCTCGTAGTTTATGCCTTGTTCCAATGTTCTATTGATCAATTTAATGCCGCATATTCTAATCGATTATGCCTTGTTCCAATGTTCAGCCTACCTACAAGTAGCGAACTCATCCGACGTCTTCCAAAGGGTGGCCACTTTCAGTTGCGCTGACAATGAATTCTCCTTTTACCATTCCAGCAAACAAATGGATGGCCTTTGCAACTCTTATCCGTGGCTTGCTTGTCATTAGCTGCCAAAATGGAGGAACTCCTTGTTCCTTCTTTTCTCGATTTCCAGGTCCTTTGCATGATTTAACTCTACCGTGATGAACGTACATTTATTTTATTTGGGTAGCTACAATTTATCGTTCTTGTTTTGATAAGTTGAAGGTGCTAAGTTTATATTTGAACAAAGACTATCCAAAAAATGGAGCTTCTAATTCTTAGAGTTCAAGATTGGAGGCTAAGATCTGTTACGCCTTTCAGCTTCATCAACTTCTTTGCAAACAAGCTCCTTCATCTTAGGGTTTCAAACCCGTGTCGCTCTTCTCTACTCCCTCACCCATTTCCGCCTTCATCGATCACTGTCATGTATACTTTCCTTTGTTTTTTAGGCTCTCATATTTACCAAGAATGTGAATATGTTCCAGGATTAAGGTTATGGCAACACAACATTGTTTTGAGCTCACAAAATCTTGTGAGCAATGGAACACAGTTTCTATACAATTATTTATGTGCTTGCTTTCTTTTACAGTACATTTGGTCCACTGTACCATAACTTATGTTCACCTCACATATGAAACGAAATAATATTACGACATTCTTACGTTATATATTGTCTTTGTAATGAAAATTTTGTGCCTCATGTCCGGTGTCTCTCATTTGCAGGGTTTCTGTGGATAAAAACCACCTTATATATCGTCTCTGTAATGAAAATTTTGTGACTCGTGTCCGTTGTCTCTCATTTGCAGGGTTTCCGTGGATAAAAATCACGCTGTAAATTTACATTAGCGTTTTTTTTCAAGTTTTTAGGAATTTACATTAGCGTTTTTTTTCAAGTTTTTAGAAGACAGAGTAAAATATAGTACGTATGTGTATACTTTTTTAGTGTTCGCATCTGTAATATATAGCTACCATTGTAATTTCATTTTATCGTTTCTGTACAAGTATTTATGCACTTGATTTTTGTTACATTACTTCTGCTCGACCGTACTATAACTTATGTTCACCGCATATATGCATCAAAAATAAATCCCGACGCGCGCGCGTTGCGCGCGCGGCTCTACTAGTACTACTAAAATAGAACCCTTTTTGTCCACACGTCAACACCTTAACCATGCCACCTAGGACTTTTTGTCAAATATTTACAATTTTGCCACATTTTAATTACAATTATGCCATTATTCAATAAATGTTTTAAGTCAAAATTAAAATATTTTCCATCTCATTATGCCAATTCAAAAAAAATAATTTCATGTCATCATTTTCAATATCTTACTATTATAAAAATAATTTTTAAAAAAAAATAGCATATCATCTAACCGAATTTAAAGATTTCAATGAATTTTGTTTGGATTCTATATTTTACAAAATAAATCTGAACTAACATTCAAATCTTATTGGTTACAATATGATATATAACAATATTTTATTTAAAAAATTTGTATTATCGTTAATAAAGATTTTAATAATCATTTTATTAAATCAATTTTTTTTTAAAAAAAAATCAATTTTAAAAAAAACAATTTTTTTAACAAAAACTTAAATTTTTTATTTATAGGTAATAATATTAAAAAAAATAAATTAGAAATTTGTTACGTAATTTATTTTATTTAACACTTTGGCAATTATTATAAATTTAATAATTAGTTTTTTGTTACATGATCTAATCAGATTCATATTAGTATATTCTTCTTAACATTTAGCGTTTTTTTTTTTAAATTCTAAATTGTTCAGATTATAAATTTTTAATGTTTTTTCCCGCACAAGGTGCGGGTATTAGACTAGTTAAAATACAAATTAGTATATTTTTTCAATTTGATTCACCTTTCATAAAGACAAACAAATTCAAACAAAGAAAAAATGGGAATTATCGTCACAACTCAAGTGCAGCTCGCTGTTCAAACAAAGAAAAAAAATTATCGCTGCAGATCGATACTCAGAAGAGGAGAGGAGCTCGTTGTTCCGACGCCGGCGCAGGTGGTTCAATCAACGCCTCAAGTTTGATAAGTAAGCGGTGTAGAATAACTTGATCTTCCACCAAATTACCTTCATACACAAGTTCCAGATCAACATCTAGAACCTTCAACAACTGAAATATCCCATTTCTCAGTCTCTTGATTTGTTCAGACAGAAAATTCACTTCCTCCTGTTGCTCAATGTTCTCAAATTCTAACTCTAAAATAAGCTTCTCAGAAAGCTTGGACGACTCTAGCAGTTTCTCGCAGTTGCTCAGCAAGGATGAATTTGTTTCATTCAAATCGTGCACAATGTTCCTCAAGTCTCAAACTGAGAATTTACAACATCTATAGCCTTCAATAAGCAACTCATATGAGTCCTCCAACGCCTCAAGTGCAGCTCCGACGCCGGCGAATTCGGCTTTTTACGAGCCTGAATTTCTACAGCAGTGCAACAACAAAGAAGAAGAGAAATTAGGGCTAACATGTGCTCACCAAAGACGACGCCGGCGAAAGGAAGAAGGTTAAGCAGTAGCAGCCGACGACTGGATGCTCCGACGGCGAAAGGAAGGAGAGGACGAAGGGAGAAGCTCGACGAAGGCGAAGGAGAAGAGCGACGCGAAGGAGAAGACGAGGGTTACGCAATTGGGGCTGAAATGCGTACATATCATTTTACACTAAACTACGCTTATGACAAGCGGAATTAGAGTTTGTCTTTAAAAAAAAAGGCCCAACTACGCAAACCATTCCCGAAGTTCAAAATCCAACAACAAAAAAATCACCGGCTCCAACTGGCTTAGACGGCTCTCCAACTACGCACGTCATTTTCGTAGTTCGAATCCAGATACGAAAAGCAAAACTACGCACTTCGCGTGCGTAATTATAGCTACAAATAACGTTTTTCGCCGGTACATCTAACATTGGCAAAAAAAAAGATTGTGTTATTACCCTTTGCAAGCAACAAAAAAATAAAAAGGTACCTAAATAGGTAATTGCAATATATGTTGTTGGTCCTACCACTCCCAGTTTTATGCCTAGCGTTTTTACAATTACAACACTACCTGAAAATATGCAAAATCTGGCAACGAATGCAATGAAATCCCCCGCGACAAATAAACACTATACAAGCAAAGCCCCACTATTGGCCTGCTCTTGCTATCTCCTAGGCTTCTTTGCACCTGTATTCTTCCCTGAACTGCCCCCGACATCCTTGTCACCGTCTCTCCGCCTCTTCAACCCCCCGGACTCCGGAGCCATAGCGGCCTTCCTTGTTGGAGGACGAGCAGCCCCGCCCCCGCCCCCACCGCCACCTTTTCTCGTCGTCTCCAGCTCTCCTTGAGTGGATCTTCTCCCCGAAATCCTCCTGTTACTCGCTCCATCGTCACTGTCTTTCTTCTTTCCTACTACCGCTTTCTTCTTACCCAACTCAGCTTTCTTTGCCTTGTCTTCTTTCCGTTCCTCAGGGTCGCTCGGTTTTGCAACCGCCTCCTTAGAGGGCGAATTCTGCTTCATCCTCTTGAGGAAATTCACCACCCCTTGCTTCCTTGATCTCTTATTTATCGGCTGATCTTCGTCCGAGCTATCGTCTTTGTTACTCTTCTTGCTGTTACTCGCACTCGCATTATTGCTATTATTACTCTCCCCCTTGATCTTCCTATTATCATTACCACTACTGGCATTGTTGTTGCTCGTGCTCATCTTTTTCGTGAGGCTTTTCCCGCCCAAGTTGGTCTTCTTTTGTTCTTCCTTCTCATCATCACCATCACCCTTCTTCTTACTAACACTTGATTTTGTGTCTAAGATTTCGGTTTTGACCTCAGCTTCTTTGCTCTTGGTGGCATTCTTCTCCAAGGATAGCTTCATGGCACTCGAGTTCGTCCTCCTTCTGCAAACAACTATGTTTGTGGAGGATCTAGGCTTCTTAACAACCGGATCAAGGATCTGGGACTCTAAATCTGGCTTTGCAAGCAAAGCGGGCTTTGGCTTTCGGGTAACCTGTTGGGATGCAATCTCCTTCATCACTAGCTTGCGGAGATCACGAGCAGCTGCATGCTCAGTGGAGCTCTTGCAGAAGAAGATAATGGCGTTGGTGAAGACGAGGAGTATGTCCCGGTAAAATCTGGGGTGGCAGTCACAGTAGAGGCCTCGTTCGAGGTTGGATTGAACCGTTTCCAGATCCATGTGCTGTCGAACCAGGTTCCTGTACTTCTCTGTTTCCTGCACAAGATTAATGAATGGCAAAACAGCCGTTTAAGAAACCCAACTCTATTAGACCCGAATATTGATTTCGCTGATATGTTTTCAAAAACTCTACATGGAAAAAAAGTCTTGTTATTTGGTAACGTACTCGCTTCATCCTCTATATTATAGATTAGCTTTAAATTCACCTCACCTAATATCTAATAAATTAATATATCCAGCCGAAAGGAGAAACCTGTGTATTTTGATCACATTAGTTATTACTAGACCTGTTCATATCCGGGTTCAGGCCGGGCTTTATAAAATAGTAAACCCGTTCATCTGGCCCCGGATATCGTGCCTGAGATGGTGTTGTATCTGTCCGGACAGGCCAGCAGTACCCGTTTTTCATTTTTTTTAAAAATATTTTAAAAATGTTTTAATATGATTTTTTAAAATATAAATCATATTTAAGATATTTAATGTAAAATTTATTATAATTATACTAAATATACTATATTTATACTTGATAATTTATACAATATAATTTTTTTTTTTTTTTCCGGGCCAGGATTTTTGGTCCGGTCGGCTTCCTCCTCTGTTCATACGGCTTCCTCCTCTGTTCATACCCGCCTATTTTACCGAGCAAGCCGCCCGGATCTGAACATGTCTAGATATTACACAACCACGTGTGATTCATGATCCATGAGCGGACAAATCATGCGAGTAAAAACGTTTCAAATAAATTTCCTAGTAAAATAAAATAGAATAAAACAATTTAAAATGACGAATAAAGTATAATATCTTAAGAGTACCAAAAAATCGCATCATGTGACCCACTAAAGACGAGCCCAGCCCATTAACATCACTATAAAGTCCATAAATTTGCCCCTTTATTTCAAATCAAATCCTACATTGTTTTTTCCATTTTCTTTTTTTAATAAACAATATTTAAAAATGATTTTTGTAATATTGGCCGCTTGTTTGTTTGCGTCCTGACTTGTCATAAATATATACAAAAACCGAAAGTCAAGTACGTGCAACATTGAATATATTTCGTGCATTTCATAATCACTGGAAGCAAAATGTGCATATTTTAGCTCACCAATAACGTTATCTCTATCCATTTGGAAGCTGACGATGCTTCCCATCTAGCTACTTCCTAATGCCTAACGCACCTCCAAAACACTTCCTCCTTTAAACAAATATGACACCTCCATAATACTCTCTATATATTACTATTTCTTTCCATTTAATACTGGGCTGCCCACAAATAACGCAATAAATATCATACAAAATCTAGGATGATTAAGAAGTACCATTATGATGAATTTATGGACATAAATCAATAGTTAAATTTAGCAAGTTATTTTAACTATTATACTAAATTAAAATTGTTTATTTTTATATAAATGATTATATATATTATTCATATGGACCCACACTACAAAAATTCTTATTATGGTGTTTTTTATGTTTTAGACCATATATTAAGGTAAATTAATATGTTACTTTTGTGAAAAAAAATGTGTTGGATGGGTTCATTCTTCACATTTTTTGTGGCACGCAAATCGTTATCATACTATACCCATACGGAGTATTTCAGAATTTACCGATTTATTTTCAAAATTATTTTATGATTAAACAATTCGAAAAATGTATTAAAAATAAAATCCAAAAAATCTCTCCCGCCCCTTTTTAGCCTTAAAACTTTCTAATTTTCACTTTATTTTATTTTTACTTTTTTTTAATCACCAAAGGGAATTATTAAAAAAGAAAATGGAGAAGAAAATGGAGATTCGGTGACTGATTAGGATTACCTGGCTAGGAAGCCGGCGTTGGAATACCAACCCGTGTTTGTGAGACCGTACGATCTCCATAAACTTAATCAACGGTTGAGATTTACTGTCCGTCCTCTTGTTGGCGGGAGACCACTCCTCCGCCTCCATTTCATCTTCGCCGCTGCTGCCGACTCCACCGTCGCTCCGCCGCCATCCCCTCCGCTTCCTCCGGGACAAGCTTGCGGAGCTCTGTACATCGCTACTCTGTTTCCCCTCCCGCTTCGATTCGGATACCGACTCTCTCAACTCGCCCGAGTTGCCGAGTCGAACCGGCTGACTCGTTCTCCCAACTACCTTCTCCTCATCTTCCAAACCGTCGCCGCCACCACGACTCGACGAACAGTCCTTTTCCGGTGCAAAATCCGCTGCCGGCAGAGCCGGATCTGGTTCGCTATCTGGTCCTCGTCTCTGGTTCGATTCTCTCCGGCTCGTCGAATTTGACTCGTTGAAGGATCGATCCTCCTCTTGCTCGTCTGCGACCTCTGCCGAATCCCTCGCTATCCGCTCGTCGGCGTCGTTCCGATCTGCTCCGTCCTCGAGATCTGCATCGCCGACCGCCGGCTGATCCGCCTTCGACGGAGGCTTATTCTCCTCTTCCAATTTCTTCACTTTCAATTGCAGAGACCTGCGAAAGAAACAAGATCCATCCAATCAGATCTCGAAAGAAATCGATAGAAAACCCTCCTCACACCAGCTAAGTCCAGATCTGCTGTTAAAGAAGAGAAATATTACACGATCGAGACGTCATGACGTTCTACTTCACGGCGGAGCTCTTCCACTCGAAGCTTCCTCAATTCATCCACCATGACCGACAACTTCTCCCGTAGTTCGTCGACGGCCGCCCTATCGTTTCGGTCGCCACCTCCTGTGAGGTTGAACCGAAGCTTGAGAGCGTGGTACCTCTGCTCACAGTTTTGTGGTGTGAAAAGACCGTCGTCCTTTTGGCTGTTCCGGTCCCCTGAGTTGGCACACTTCTGAACTTCGACGGATATGGAGTCCCAGTTCTTGGTGCCATGCCGGCAAACCGCGCACGCTAGCAAGAGTTCCTCCAATGTCCCCCACGCTTCTCCCTCTTTAGACGACGCCGTATCGCCCTTCTCGTTCTCTGACGTCGCCATTTCAGAATTAGGGTTTTTATGATTGTTATCAGTATTAATTATCGTTGGCAGTATGAAACTGTTTAAAAAAGTCCTCTACCCTTCAATCTGACTTAGCAATTATAATTCAATTTTAATTACGCTTTTGATTGTGTTTTTGGTCGCAGGCTTCGCGGCTTTAGGGGTGGAGGGTCTGGTTTATGCGATTTGGGGGAGGGGGACGGGGCATTTCACGGCTCCTCTTTATACCGGTACCGTCTATACGATATTACATATCTGCCCCGGATACTTTACAATAATTACCATCTTATAAATATCCAGACCCAACTTCCCATGAATTTTAGTCCACCCGACGCTCGCTTTGCATCGGTACCGTCCATTTTACGTCGGGCCCACTCAATCGTAGTTACAGCATCTTTTGAGGGTGCCGATAACTCCAGGGTTCCATAAGTGGGTTGAGTCGCTTCACCCGCATGCAACACGACCGAGCTGACCCGTCTAACCTAAAGCCCGTATAATCTCTTTCTTTCTTTTTTATAAAGGGTAAACGAAAAGGGAAGGTTAGTTTGTAAAGACCGGTCTTCCAAAGCATTTAAACAAAGTTTTTAATATTTTTCGGTAGTACCTCGTCGCTTGTCGTTGGGGTGAAACCATGCAACGCAAGTCCATTTGTCATAGTGTTGATTTCCCTGAAAATATGATGAGCACAAAAACGTTCAAATCCGAAAATCATGGTGGAGATATTCAATATGATCATATTCGTCTCCAACGTGGCTTCCATACTTGGTTGATTGCGTTGATGAAGGGTTATCTCCTTCAATCTCTATAGATGAAGCACCATTACTAGCGTTCTTTTGGAGGTTTTCACGAAGAACAAAAGCTCATGCTTCTATAAAAGATTTTGTAGAGTGTCTTCCTTTTCATATAGTCAGACGAATAGACGGGTTGTTTCGTGTGATGTAGCCAAATGCATAAAGATTCGAGTGGTTTCGTGATGCATCAAAATTTAGTTTGATAAATCCCTCATTTGGTCATTTCCATCTAATGTTCCTAATTTTTCTCTTATGTTTCGGTTGTTTATTGTTATTTGTAACACCCCGACTCCGCAGGACTCGGGGCACTACGGGATGAGACCTCACAGTGGGTCCCGTCCATTAGCATGACAACAATTTCACCGGATCTTGCATCAAGGCACAAATAAAAGGCAAAACCGGAACGTTTTTATGCAAGTGCACAAAATCCGAATACAACCAAAAGGGGACTCCAGCCGAGTTCTCAACAACATACGTGCGAATACATCAAAAGTATATAAGACAACAACAACAACAACAACAAATATAAAACTCATCTCCGTCCTATAATGTACGGGAACCCCGATTGCCCACTCCTCCGAGTCACTCGGCGGCATCCCTAACCTGTAGGGCATCTACAACATCGGTTTAAAAACCGTTATCTAACATTCCAGATATTATAATAACAATGAAGGGACAAATACACATAAGATAAAGTAAAACACATAAATATGCTGGCAAACAATCCGGTTATTATATTTTATTTACGTTATTCTCGTTATTAATTCAACTTATGTTGTCACACGAGAATCACCGTGATCTCGCCTACGTCCCCTTTCACCGTCAGGAATAGAGGCGATGTACCACTCCGTTACTTGTCGGACTAGTCGCAAAGCACCTCCCAGTTCCCCCTTTTTGAATTGGATCAGTGGTCACCGCCCGGTTATACTACACTTGGTCCAATTAATATATATATAAGGTTCGTCCTAGTCCGGTTTTGTTGTTATGAACATAATTAAACGCACACAACCATCATGGTCAAACTAATACGTTGAAGCTAGCTAAGTAAGTCCGAGGACTTACTTGTCTCAAAGGTAACTCGATAACAATATCTCTCAACTTCCCGCAGGAAGATACTCAACTCCTGGCCAAAACAAGGCACACGATCAACATCTATCTCTCATGCTAGAAGTCTTTAGACTTCTATCCCTAATGGCCTCTACAAGGTCATGCAACTCACACACTAGGACAAAACACTCCTAGTCTCGATAATCTTCGCGATCATAACGCTAGGATAGGATACTCATGACCTAGTCTCCACAATCTCAATAAGCTCATAACTACACATGTCTGAATATCAGCATAAGCTCATTGTCCTACTAGAACATACATCACAACTATGCTAGGATACAACTCCTAACCTCGAAGATTCCAAAAGATTATTCCACAACAAAACAATCCATCAACCATCCATAACTCCCTAAAGTTCAAAGCCACTACTTGGCATTCACTCTAAGTTATGGTAGGTTCACATAGCATGATATACTACCACTATCATAACTAACGAGGAAGAAGGTACTCACACAAGGTCCAAGGAGGAAGGCGAACTACGAATTTCGAGTATGGATCCGTTGGTCTTTATCGGGCGCTTCCAGACCTAAAATCAAAGCTAAACAAATGTAGCTTATACGCTAAATTTGAACCGAAGATAACTTATATAAATCTAAGGTAAACACTCATTTTCAAAACCAATGTTAAAACAAAACCGCTCAAACGTTTTCCGGGCAAAATATACACTTATATGAACGAAGGATCGAAGAGAAGCAGAGAAATCAACCCTCTGTTGTGTAGCCGCCCCTACGCCTTGACAGCACCGCCCCCGCGGTTGAGGAGTGTCACCGCCCCTACGCCTTGACAGCACCGCCCCTGCGGCTGAGGAGTGTCACCGCCCCTACGCCTTGACAGCACCGCCCCCGCGGCTGAGGAGTGTCACCGCCCCTACGGTTGAGAACCACCGCCCCTGCGGCGTGTCGCCACTCCTGCGTCTTATTGCTTCCGCAGGTGCGTCTTGTCCAGGACATACCAAATGTGGCATGTGTTCTTCCTTTCCTTATGGCTTTAGCTTGAGAATGAGGCTAGGCTAGTATGGTTTATTTGTGGTTGATGAAGTGTATGTTGAGGTAATGCCTTAGGCATTTGTGAGTTAAGTTAAGATATCGAGGTTTAGATATGGGTTATGTTTGGGTATGATCATGGGGTGTAGGAGGTGGAATCTCTTAGCCTTGGATAGTGTTTAATCTTGTGTGTGCCTTGCTGATGCAGGCACTGATCGTTCCTTAAGGGGAAAATGTGACCACGTGGTTGAGATTTACATTGTGACAAGTAAGTCCATCGGGCTTACTTTGCGAGTGGTTATGGGTTTGAATGATTGTGATAGTTTTTTTTTTTTAGTGGGAAGGAGAGGCAGTGGTCTCCGGCGCATCTAGTCGCGCTTTTATTAATTGAAAAGAAGGCTAAGTAGTCATCACACGGGGGATAGCCCGACCCCTTACATCATGCAGTAAAAGATCAACTACACCCTCCGGCGGGTCATACAATACATTCAATCCAATAGGAAAGTTCAAGGAAAAACTCGCTAAATAGTCCGCTACATTATTCGCCTCACGGTAGGCATGTCGAAACTGGATAGACCAGTTTCTTTTCAAATAGTCTTGACACTTACGTGTCAGACTTGCAAGAGGATGGTGAGGGGCTAGGGTTTTCCTCAGGAGTTGGGTAACCAATTGAGAATCCGTTTCTATGATTACCGATCTGTACCCAAGCTCCCAAGCACATTTAAGGCCATGATACATACCCCATAGCTCGGCTACAGGTACGGAACATATCCCTAAATTAACTCCAAAGCCCCTAATCCATTCTCCTGCATTATTTCTGACCACACCCGCCGCACTCGTGAAACCATCTTTATTCTTGGACCCGTCGGTGTTGACCTTAACGAATCCTGGGGGAGGGGGTTCCCAGATGACGTTTATGACGCTTCTAGACATCTCTCTACTGCCTTTGGATCTTCTATTCCACACATTTGCATACTCCTTGGTTTTCTCTTTGATGTGGCTGCTTCGGTCCCCCTCAAAAGGAGTATTATTGAATGTGGATTCATTCCTCCATTTCCAAGTTTCCCACAGCCCTACAGCAAAAACTTCACACCACAAATATAGGTTATTGAATTGATATTTCGAAGATATATTACCTCTTAACCATGGTGCGAACTGTGTTTTAAAGAAATCGTCGTCGATCCTGGTTGCCTGCATCTTTCTCCAGAGGATCTTAGTGCGTGGACAATCGCGAAATATGTGTAACATCGACTCTGGTACTGCTCTACAGCACATGCAGGTGCTATCTGGGCTGATGTGTCTGTGCATTCGTTCTTCACTGCAAAGTACTCCTCCGTTTGCCAGTTTCCATATAAACACTTTGACTCTTTCTTGTACACGAAGTTTCCAGATGTTTTTATAAAATTTTCCTTCACTGCATTGTAGCTAGTTTGCCCCAGTGAGCATTTGGTAGGCTGTCTTGATGGAATAGTTTCCGTCCTGTGTGGCACTCCAACTCAGTTCATCTTGTAACCCAGCCTCCTGTTCTTGTGACTGAATATTGTGCTCGTCATCGAAAGGCTTCATTGCTGCTAGCTTAAGTAGTGTCTCCATAGTTAGCCTGCCTCCTAGGTACTGCCAGTCCCATCCATTGTCGATGCTCCAGAAGTTCCTCACTGTTTTCCTCGCTTCATCAGGGTGAAGGAGCAGAATGTTATACGGCATCAACGGTTCGTCGCTCAACCATCTATCTGACCAAAACTGTATGGTATTCCCATCTCCAAGAGTCCACCTGGTGCCTTTATTCACCACTTGCTGGATTCCGGTGTTAATACCCTTCCATATGTGCGATCCTCCTGCTTGAATATATCCCTCATTCCTGCCATACTTACTCTGCAGAACACGAGCCCATAAACTTCCTGGATCTTTCAGAAATCTCCAGCCCAATTTTCTTAGAGCTGCTAGGTTTGTCTCATGCATTCTTCTGATTCCTAGACCCCCCTTCTCCTTAGGTAAGCTGAAGACACTCCATTTAATTGTGTGCATTTTCCTTTCTCCTTCCGTGTGTCCCCAATTTGTCATTGGGATCCACATTAAGTGTTCCTTCTGCAGCCTGTTTTTCTTCACTAGTGCTGTCAATGGCGGTATTACCCGTCTGTACAGCCCCTAGTTGTGGGGTATTGACTTCAACTGCTTGGGGCTTTGCAGGTTCAGACTCAGTTGCTTTTTGGTTTTCAGTAGAATCAGCCATGACTGTATTTTCAGAATTACCCGGGCGATCCTCAATGATAACTTCACTTCCACCGGTAACCGGCGGATTTGAAGTTGTCATCTTCTTGCCACAGTATCAACGCTCCGGCGACCCTCCCTAACCTTTCAGTGGTGTGTGTGCATATAAATGTTGCATTGATAACCTAAACTGGACTATGACGACCATATATATGCATTAAATGGTCCGAATGTATTATAACGGGTTGTGACAACCTGTCAAATATCGTCGAGAGTGGAGAAGGTTCTCTGAAACCGGTATTCCAGGTGGGGAGGCTTGATCCCCGATTCCAAACCTGTGTGAAAGGGGACATATGCGAGGTTGTGGGTGCTCCTCGTGTCAACCCCTTAGCCATGCCACCTAGAACTTTTTGACAAATATTTATAATTTTGCCATATTTTAATTACAATAATGTTATTATTCAATAATACTTTGAAAGAATTTGGCCTAATAGGCCTTTTTTAGTTTTGTGTTAGTAAATGTACCCCATTATTTTTACCATTTTCATTTAATAGTAGGTAATAATTAACCCCTCTATTAAGAAAAAAAAAAGAAGAATAATTTATGCTTGTTATTTGTTATGTAAGTGTAAGTTTAGTCTTTTAAATTACTGAATTTTTTTTGCCTTTTTTATTTTCTTTATTATTTTCTTTTTTATTTCTCATGCTAGAAATTTCTCATACCGGAATTTCTCATACCAAAAGTTCATACCAGAAAATTTTGGTATGAATTTTTTGGTATGAAATTTATATCATAAATTTTCATACCAAAAATTGTCATACCAGATTTTTTATGCCAGATATTCATACCATAAAATTACATACCAGAAATTTTCGTACCATAAATTTCATACTAGAAAATGACCATACCAGAATTTTCATAATAAAATTTTCATACAAGAATATGAACATACCATACCCCAAATACAAATTATTGGGTTTAACAATTAACCAAGGCTGGTTTTAAGTGATTTATGTCAAGTGTCAGTACCACTCTAAGTTGTTTTGCTCCAAAGTCCACACTAAGCCATCATTCATCAAAAATTCTTCTTTATTAACTCAACCATAAAGGTTGAACCCAACAAATTACAAAGCTACTTACTCGACCTGAAACACAAGGAAACCACATTAAATTTATACTTAAGTTTACAATAGATTAAAAGAAAATAAAAAAAACAAAGTACATAACAGATATTCAATCACTCTTCTTCGCAACATAGGTGATAGAATCACTATCATTTAGGGTAGTTTTTAGAGTCTTTTTATTGCATTAGTGTCGGTTTATGCTACTAACTCCTTGGTCCAGAAGAAGAAGATCAAAAGAAGCTAAGGAAGGAGTTATAAGCACTTAGGAGTAAAGATCGATCAAGAAGCAAAGTTTATGTTGCTCCACCACCCCCGCGGGCCCTTGCAGCCGCCCCTGCGGTGACCTGCCTTGACGAGACGAAGACCAGCTCCCCTGCGCCTCCCATTGCGCCCTGCCTGCGCCTCGCCTTGGGAGCTGGAAGGCAAAGATTTTGTGTCACCGCCCTTGCGTTAGTCTTAAGACGCCCCTGCGCCTTGACATCAGAAACGTCAGGAAGGTGAAAGGTCAGACGTTGAAGTGCATTAAAGATCCGCCTCAACGGAGTTGAGTAGCCGCCCTAGCGGTTCTGAAGAAGATCAATCGATTCTGCCTAAACCGCCCCTGCGGGTCCTGAAGGCCGCCCCTGCGGTTTAACGCCTGAAGCTTTACTCCGGCTGTTTACACCACCTTTATGGCATTAAAGGTGGCTGTTTTTGGCCGGCTATTTACTCCTAATTTAGTGTCTTTTGTAGTATAAATAGTTCATGGCTGATTGCTAGAATCATCCATGCTTTTCCCCACAAAATCCATTTTAGACTTGAGTTTTCCATTGTAATGAGTTGCTAACTCCCTTGCTACATTGGGTTGGTTTGAAGCTGCTTTGTTACTTTGGTTGTAAGTTCTTTTAATATAAGTTTTTATTCAGTAATGCTTTGTGTTTCCTTGATCTCCATTGTTTAATTGCATGTTAACTATTACTTGAGATTGATCACCTTAGGTTCTAAAGTGCATGTAAACAACTAGGATTAATAGGTTCCGGGTTCGGGTCTTTAATCTAGTAGCAACTTTAAGTAATAACGGGTTGTAATTACTTAAAGAAAAGGAACACAAATATAAAGATAAGTTTAACGGTTTTAATCTTCTTTTTATATCCCTTAGTCTTTGTTTGAATGCTAACTTGTTATTTGTTCTTGTAGGTTTACGGAACTTTAATAGGTTAAGTTGTGTTGATGCCGGTTGGCTCAGCACATATGTATGATCGAGACGGGAGATTACTTACAAACTTGTAAAAGGAATGCACCAAAGTAGCAATTGCATGCCTAGAATCAACCTAGTGTAGATTCATCCATTATTGTCTTATTTGTCGCATTAATCGTTTTCATAAGTTTTTGTGCATCAATTCAACCAACCCCCCCTCTTTTGTGTCACTTGTCATTATAATCAATAATTGCATCTAAAACACCTCAACTCTCTTGGGTTCGACCCTTACTTAATCACTATACTTGTTCTTAGTGCTAAGTCGGGATTTACTTTTGATTGGGTATAGACGACCATAGAAATACCTTCGGTCAGTGTTCAAACAATTGCAAGTGCGGTTACGATGAGACTACCATTAGGAAGACCAACTGCTAAAAATCCCTCTAAAAACATTGACCTTCTCCATATCTCTATTGTTGATTTCATTGAATAACTAGGGAAAAAAAGTAAAAACATCATTAATCTTTCTTCTTTTAGAGTTAGAGCTTATAAAGCATACCGGCACACTTATAAAGCATATCAGAACACTTATAAATCTGAAGAGTCAGTGGTTCAGACTCCTAAACTTTTGAATTTGGCCTTCTGTAAAAGACTGAAGCAAAAAATTGTTGTAGTAGCAACTTAAATCTCGCATTTATGAGAATGTAAGTACATCCAGTTGGTAATTGTTAATAGCTAAAATACATATATTAGAGTTAGATCTTATAAAGCATACCTAAACTCTTATAAAGCCGATTTCCATCAAACTGTAGGAAAAATAGAACAACTAGTTGATAAATGCTTTGTCCTAAGACGTTCCTCCACA
Source organism: Fagopyrum homotropicum (assembly GCA_033239125.1). Classification (NCBI taxonomy): domain Eukaryota; kingdom Viridiplantae; phylum Streptophyta; class Magnoliopsida; order Caryophyllales; family Polygonaceae; genus Fagopyrum; species Fagopyrum homotropicum. Next base: position 139,071,855 of record BSWB01000006.1, read on the forward strand.
TGATCTTCGTTATGAACGGCGTTTCCCTGCGCACGAGAGGTCTTTTCATAAGTTCATTATTTGGAGGCTCGATTTCACATGAAATCTAATCATCCGGCCTTATCTTCTCACCGAATCTAGATCGAGATCCAGATCCAGATCTGAAAGAGGAGGGAGGAGAAGACGCTAGAGGAGGAGTCGTCGCCTTGTTGGATCACTAGAGGAACGGCCGGCGGTACTCGAGAAAACTAGAAGAGGAGGAAGGTTGCTCACGCAAAGAGGGAAAGATACACTGGAATAGTTCTAAGTCAAAATTTAAATATTTGTCATCTCATCAAAAACACTATTGGCCTTTTTACTAAACGGAAATATTAAAACAACCTACTTTCTAAATTAGCCCCAATAGTTTTAAGTCAAAATTAAAATATTTTTCATCTCATCATATCAATTCAACATAAAAAACTTCATCTTATCATATTCAGTATCTTACGGTTATAACAATATGATTTTGTGTTTGTTATCAAATCTACAACCAACTATAACAACTCAAGATCATGTCAATATATTTAAAAAATCTTCTAATCAATTAAATTATTATAAAAAAAGTATTTATTATCTTTTACAAATCTTCTATAGTAAAAAAAATAAAATCTAATTTTTGAAATAATCTATTCTATATATATATACTAAAACATATGACATTAATGCTTACGTGACAGCCTCACATTTTTTCTCGCAATATTTTTTTTACTAAATTATAATTAAGCCATAAAATTCTTTATACTAACACAATAAAATTCAACAGATTGTTATGATTCCGGTTTTTATATTATATGTGTAAATTTGGTACAATGTTAAATATCCAAATTAATTTTGTATAATATAGAAAATTCGTAACTTTTTTAAGAAATTTTAGCTAATTTTGACTAGAAGTTTCGTAATTATAACTTACTCAAATATTACTTTATTAATCTTAAATATTATTTAATTTTTATGTTTAAAATTTGAATCTTCCTTCAAAAACTTTTATCATCTTACTCATTTGTAGTGCCTACTTTTTTTTGGGAACAAAATTAATATGCATGGGCATAAGTATGAATAATTAGGATAATTTATTTTATAAGGTTAAAAAGTGGCATGTTGTTTAAGGATTAACTTAAATTTAAAATAATGAGATGCTTCTTTATTCGCAAATATTTTATCATCGTGAGAATAATTGAATGACTATTATAATGTTTCGTAAATATATCATTAGTTCATACATATACAAGTACATGACATATTACTAAAAAATCTAATATATAAATGCAGGTTATAAACTAGTTTTAATTAAGGAAGAATAAATTAATTAATAATTTGACCAATGAGATGAAGGCAACAGAGAAGGCTAAGAGGTTATAGAGGATCATGACTCGTTGAGAAGGCATGTGATGAAGGTATACACTGTAGGAACTTGTAATACATCAGTTAAACTACATGTAATAAAACAGTAAGAGCCAAAATTTCATACTACCGTAGTGCCTATGTTGAGCAGAGTCGAGATCGGAATCTCTTTTCTTAATTCTAAAAATACCCTGTATTATGACGGTTACCGGTGTTTAAGAATCCCAGGACAACTGCTGTCCGAATCCGTTCTTCGTAATAGAATTGGAAGCCTACGAACCAGTAGTGCGTTGCACTCTTGATTTTAGAAAAGCTCACAAGCTTAAAGAGAGAGAAGAGGGAAGATTGATGTTGTGTTTGAAATGAGAGGAAGAGCTCTCTATTTATATGAGCTGGAGGAGACGGATTGGGCTATGGGTTTTGGAGCTCATTGACCAGCCCAAAAACGGAGTCAATAAGTTGTTGACACTTACCCCAATTCGGAGTTGACACTTGCCCACCAAGCCATGATTATCGGATCTGTTTGACTGGGTAATTTGACTGATCCGATAGGCTTGGCCCAAGGCCTTCCTCATCTGGACTGTTGGACTTCGAGTTGGGTCGGTCCAAAAATAATATAGGTGGCCACCCCAGATTATAATTAGGTCCACCCGCAACACAACACAACTCGGACTCGGACTCGGGCTCGGGCTCGGCTCGGCTCAGCGCGCGTGGTGGTTTGCCTACGCCGTTCCCCCATTGAAAATGGGTAGTGACCCAAGGCCACATGCCTTAGAGCATACTTGTCCTATATATCCCATTGTTTCTCCCTCCATATAGTCGATGTGGGAAGCACCCAATTTTGACTATTTTCCCAGGTAGTGACATGATGTCTTGAACCACCCGAGATTTTATGTAAACTGAGACAATAACTATCACACAGTTTCATTTTCTCGCAAAACGTTTGGTTCTCTGGTTGCGTTCATTTTGGCCTTGAACATCCTTGATTTATTCGTGAGTGAATTTGGAGAATTCAGCCTCACCTTATTCTCCTAGACACGGCCCCATGTCACACTCACAAGGTGATTGACCATAAAGAGTATCTTTCATACTCCCCCTTTGTTTCAATGCGATGGAATCATTAAAAGACAAACTTAACCTTAACTCATGCAGGTTACACTGTTTATCATCCTTAGGAACTGGGTAGAGACAGTGCTCTGCTCGATTCAACTTGGTTAGGTTTTTCCCTTGAACCTACATCATGGGATAGCCACTCACGTAGGTAGGGTTGTCCTTCAAGCATCCTCTTTCATAATAGGCTTTAAACGCATTCCTTTTGATGATTTTAAAACTTGATCTCTTGACAAACCCTTAGTAAATGGATCCGCTAGGTTGTCTGCTGATTTGATATAGTCTACCGAGACTATATCTGTTTAGATCAGTTTTCTAATGGACTTATGTCATCGTATAATATGACGTGACTTTCCATTGTATAAAATGCTTAGTGCTCGAGCTATAGCCGATTGACTATCACAGTGTACACATAATGCCGACACTGGCTTCTCCCACATCGAAATATCTTCCAAGAAGTTCCGAAGCCACTCAGCTTCTTCTTCTGCTTTGTCTAACGTTTGTTTGGAAGATTTCCAAGACACTGCTGCACCACCAAGTGTAAACACATATCCACTTATGGATTTTGAGTTTCTAGAGTCGGATATCCAGTTTGCGTCAATTTATCATTCTAGAACTGCCGGTTGGTTACTATACTACAGTCCATAACTTTGAGTATAAAGGAGATAGTTCAATACTCTAGTTATCCCTTTCTAGTGTTTATGTCATGGGTTACTTGTATAGCGACTTAGTACATTGACTGAGTGCGCCAAGTCAGGGCGTGTACAATTGGTTAAGTACATAAGACTCCCAATTACACGTGCATACTCAAGTTGTGACACTGAGTCCCCCACATTTTTGATCAGGTGGAGTTGAGGATCCACAGGACTCTTAGTTGTTCCACTCGAGTAGTTCTTAAACCTCTCAAGGATCTTTTCATTATAATGAGCTTGGGACAGATTAATATCTTCGGAGTGTCTAGTGATTTTAATCCCTAGAATAACATCGCTAATCCCATATCTTTCATGTCAAACTGACCCCTAAGTAGATTCTTATTTCGGTTGATCATGTCTTTGTTGCTTCTAATGATAAGCATATCATCGACATATAGACATAGCAAGACATATCCCGTATGAATATTCTTGATATATATGTACTTGTCGCATTCATTAATGTTGAAACCATTCGACATCATTACGTTGTCAAAATTTTCATGTCACTGCTTAGGAGCTTGTTTGAGTCCATAAAGGGACTTTACAAGTCTACACACTTTGTGTTCTTATCTAGACACAACATACCCTTCTGATTGTTTTATGTAGATCTCCTCTTCTAAATCTCCGTTTAGAAAGGCAGTTTTTACATCCATTTGATCGATTTTTAGGTTTCGTAATGCCGCTATTGCTATTAGCATTCTTATAGAAGTTATTCTCGTAACGGGAGAATAGGTGTCAAAGAAATTCAACCCTTCTTTTTGTCGGAATCCTTGCACCACAAGTCCAGCCTTGTACTTCTCGATTGAGCCATCGGTTTTCAACTTGGTTTTGAAAATCCATTTGCACCCAAGTGCATTACACCCTTGTGGTAAGTCAACTAACTCCCATGTATGGTTTTGCATAATGGAGTCAATCTCACTTTTGACTGCTTCCTTCCATGAAGGTGCGTCAGGTGTAGACATGACTTTTGTGTAACTTCTTGGTTCTTTCTCCATGAGAAATGCCGTTATGAAGTCATCCCCAAATGATTTTTCCGTTTGAGTTCTTTTACTTCTTGGAGGCTCTTCCTCGACTATTTTATTTTCAGAAGTGCCTTCTTCCCTTTATTCACGAGTTTGTTTCGGATTTTCTTTATCCTTACACGGAAACACGTTTGCAAAGAAAGAAGCATTCCCAGATTTCATTATTGTATTATCATGTATATCTGGTTTATGTACCAGAAATTGATAGGCACAATTGTTGTGTGCATATCCTATGAAAATACAGTCAACGGTTTTAGGTCCGTTGGTGACCTTTTTAGGAGGTGGTACAACCACTTTTGCTAGGCACCCCCACACTTTGAGGTATTTGTATGATGGTTCTTTACCTTTCCAAAGTTCAAATGGCATTTTTCCAGTTACCTTATGTTGTATTTTATTGAGGATGTAATTGGTAGTAAGCAATGCTTCCCCCCACATGTTTTGGGATAACCCAAAATCCTGCAACAAAGCGTTCATCATCTCTTTCAGAGTTCGGTTCTTTTGTTCCGCAACTCCGTTAGATTCAGGTGAATAGGGAGCAATTGTTTGATGAATTATCCCGTGTTCTCTACAAAACGCGTTGAAAGGTTCATCGTACTCGCCTCCTCTATCACTTCGTACGACTTTGATTGTCTTACTAAGTTGGTTTTCAACTTCCAACTTGTATTCCTTGAATTTTTCCAAGGCCTCATCCTTGATTCTTAGCAAGTAGATAAAACAATATCTTGTATAGTCGTCAATAAATGTGACGAAGTACTTTTTACCTCCTCTAGTTTGTATAAACTTCAGATCACACAAATCAGTGTGAATTAAGCCTAGAGGTTCCGTGGTTCTCTCCACTTGTGGAGATGGCGTTTTTGTGAGTTTTGCCTGTACGCAAACTTCACATTTGTCTTTGTTTAAATTTGCATTTTGGAATTAAATTTTAAATTCATTAGTCTTTGGATAGACTTATATTTTACATGTCCTAATCGTTCATGTCAAATATTAAAAGACTCAACAACATAAGAAATATGAGTTTTATTCATTAAACCATTGATTATAACTTTTAGGATGACTGTCATTACACACATTTTGAACAGTTCATCCTTGACATACCCTGCCTATATAAATCCCATTCTTCATGAGAGTGAGCTGATCAGATACAAGCTTCATGTAGAATCCATGCTTGCTGAGCAGAGCTCCGGAAATCAGGTTCTTCCGGATGTCGGGCACGTGCATGACATTGGTGAGAGTCAACTCCTTCTCATATGTCATCTTCAACACTATCTTGCCGTGTCCTTCGACCTTTGAGGTGGACGAATTTCCCATGAACAGCTGCTCATCCTGTTTATTTTTCTGATAGATGGTGAACATCCCCTTGTCAAAACAGATGTGGCAGGTAGCACTAGTGTCATACCACCACTCCATTGGGTTGTTGCCGACCATGTTGACAAGGTGGTGAACATCCTCTTGTCAGCATCAGTTAGCCCATCCTCAGCAATGTCGGCCTTTGCTTTGCCCTTGCTCTTGTTAGAGTCACCCTTGTTCCGGCATTCGTCGGATTAGTGACCTATTTTGCCACAGGCGTGACACTTGCCGGCGAACTTCTTCTTTGCCGGTTGCTTGTTGGGGACCTTGGGTTGAAACTTCCGTTTCTTGTCCTTCGGTTCAGTCAGATAAGCTTTCTCTGTCTTTTCCCCTTCAGTGCTCTTGCGGTTGCTTGATTCAATCCGCAACTTGACCATGAAATCTTCCACAGTCATTTCCTTTCGCTTGTGCAAAAGGTAGCTCTTGAAATCCTTCCAAGATGGAGGGAGTTTTCCGATGAATGCTGCTACTTGAAATCTTTCACAAATATTCATCCCTTCAACAATAATCTCACGGGCTAGAAGTTGTAGCTTCTTAACTTGCTCCATGACCGGCTTGTTGTTTACCATTTGAAAGTCCATGGACTTTTGAATAACGAACTTTTTATGCCTTGCATCCTCAGATTTGTACTTCTTTTGTAAGGCAAGCAGAGCTTCCTTGAAGTGTCGACTTTGATGTATACTTGATACAGTGAGTCGGACAGGCGGCTAAGAATCCACCCTTTGCACGCATAGTTATTGTCCAGATCAGCTTGGAAGGATACCTCTTTATCATCGGTCACGTATCTGTCCAATTTGTTCATGGTTAAGAAGAACAACATCTTTTGTTTCCATGTCTTGAAATTAGTTCCATCGAACTTGTCTGGCAGTAATCCAGCGTTTAGAGAGCCATGCATCGGTATTATATGAGGGACATGTTTTATTCATTCTTTTTTATTAAATTAGTTCCAACAATCCCCCACATGAATAGATAATGGCAACCTCATGCTACAAAATGTGTATGAATGTTTTAGAGAGAGCTTGTAGCGTTGGTTGATTACTCGATACAAATTTTATTCCTATCATATATTGCTTTTGTTAGTACGGTGTACTTTGTTTGGATGACTCGGAATGCTAATAATATCTTCTCCGCTGATGTTTTCATGCAAAACAATATGGATTTGATGAACTTTAATCGGGGAGTTTGAGAGTTTAGTTGCTCCAATTGCTCTAGAGCACCACCAACTCAATTAACAACCAAGTGCAACAAAGAGAGAGATATTGGTTTAAGCAACCCGAATGGCTGCAGACCCCGACTCATCTTTGAGTTGGATGATATTTGATTATGAGAATTTGAGAGTTTCAATATGGATTTAACATATTTAGCTTTCTAGATCGAGCGACAATGTAAATAAATCTAGTAAGTGTTGGTGAATGGATGTATGTTTTGGACGACAAAGATTATACCACTCCAATAGGTATATGGATGAGGAGATGTACCTAACTAAAGAAACAAAAGGTTGAGAGGACAAAACTACAAACTGTCAGTGAATTTCTTCCAAAACTCAGTCAAAATGTATGCTAAATATACAATTCTAGATATATTTGCTCGAGCACTAATATCATCGTTTGATTTAGGACCTCAAGTGTTCACAAGACGTATGCAACGACCAATTCGATGATAACTTGATAAAAATGCAAGAGCTTTCATGTCCCGATAAGGTGAGCAAGTCACTATGAACTAGAGCGAGCAGTTACGGGGATGGAGAATTTCACCGTTGCTAGAATTGATGTAGTACATATATACGTCTAAGAGGAGCAATTTCAGGATGAATGAAGAAAACAAAAAATTGTGCTTGTTATGTGCAAGACACAAGTCATATTGATTTTTGTAAAACCATATCAACTTTTAAATTTTACATATAAATAATTTACTTCGTATACTTAATCTATATGCATATATTAAAGTAGAAGATTTTCGCAGCACATGTCATTTTCTCGTATATTTTTCATTTTATAATTGAATAAAAAAATCATTCATATAGACAATAATTTTTTTTTCCAATTTACTCTTACCACAATCTTCAACATATTTCTAAGATTATTAGATAATTATTTATTCTAATATTAATATATGTAAACACATAGTTTTTATATTAGTTAGAAAAAAATCATTATATAAATTATTATAATATAAATATTACATTTAAAAAAGATAATATTTAAAACTTCATAAGGTAATCTTTTCATCTAAATTAGTTTTTTTTTAATTATTTATGTGAAATTATAATTGATTTAATAATAAGTTTTAATTTATATTTGCTGGGGAGTCTAGCACCACATCCCACTAGACCAACTGAGTATTGGTCACACTATTACTTTCCTTCATGCACGGACTGAGAGTCTTACAAACGGTATCCAAATAGCGGACGATGATATACATGTGAGATCATTAAACCGCATTAAAACTAGTTTTTTAAATACGGTCCCTTCTCTCTCATCACTAGCCGACTTTCTCTCTCCTTTTCTTCCCCTCTTTCTCGATAACCCGCGCCAGTCCTGCTGCTTTTTGCGGTCTGAGTTTAGGGAATTAGGGTTTCTCTTCGCCCCCCTTTCCCTCCCGCCTCTCCGACTTCCCACAATCTCCACCGACGGTTCTGGTTTTCAAATCCTTTTGCTACTTGTCTCTTTTTGTTCGACTGTAGAGGATGGACTTTGGAGGGGCTCGGAAGAGAGGCAGGGGTGAAGCTACTCTCAACGGGAATGGCGGTCTCAAGAAGTCCAGGCATCAAGGTGCCCCAGTCTCCCCTTTCTGCTTTTTATTTCGATGTTTATGTTCTCTGTCTAGATTTATCCATCTCCCTCTTTTCGTCTAGGTTGTAATCGTTCTTCTCTTCCAAATACTTCTCTGTCTAGATTTATCTTATTCCCTTACTTATCTAGATTTTGGAAATTAGGATGGATTAGTTATAGGCTTCTAGCTAGATTGATACAACTTGAAACCATTTGTTTTGTTTCATAGCTTGCTGTGAGAAATCAGTTATGACGTCGTTGGTCTTCAGCTGAACTCAAAAATTAATAATGCACTGAAAAGAGATAATTAATGCTTGCAACAGAATCGGAGTCTTTTCCAAGTGGTGTAGGAAGCAAATCGAAGCCTTGCACAAAGTTTTTCAGGTTCAAATCTTAAACTGTCTAAAACGATTATGTAATTTTATCTGAATAAATTTCATGACTATTTAAAATATATTCTCTTACAATTTATACGGGCAAATGTAATTTACACTGACTAATGAATTCAAGATCCAAGGTTTTGACACAGGTACTTCTAGTCCTAATTATCGGTATGACATGTTGGTGCAGTTGAATAAGTGGAGTGGAAGCCAATAAGAATTGCTATATAGATTTATGGGGTTAATTCCTCAACACAGTCGCTTATATCTGAATTTTTACTTTGAAATATTTGAATGTATGGCAATTGAAGTCAGAGTAATGAAACCGGGATTGAAGCTTTTGCTCAGTCATGCCTATAATCAAACCAAATTAAGGAATAGGGATTGAAGTGAATGCGTTGAAGCATTAATTGGAAATATATGTAATTTGTCTCAGACCTAAATGCCCCACTAGGCCACTATTATGCCTATCTCAGCACCTTATGACACCGAAATCCCCAGCTGCAGGTTATTGTTGGTTATATTTCTTTCACATGGATGGAGTCTTATCAAATCCCAAAAAACGAGCTAGATAAGCAAGCCTAAGAATTAGAAGTGACTATCTGTTGAGAATTTGCTCATCCCATCTTGTTTAGGTCTAGCTTGAGTAAGAAATATTGCAGGGTATCTAGTTACACTAGATAGGATTTATTTCTAGGATAAGAAAGTAATTGGAATTCAATGCCCATGTTATGGTACTTGTGACCATGAAAAGGATTTCTAAGTGCACTTACTATGGTTACTAGCACAAACCCCCTCCTGTAATGCTGCACTGTGAACACAAAAGGACCTGCAGACAATTGTTGTAAGTGTTTCTGGATGTTGTTTTGTCGCTGCTCTTGATAGGTTTGTTATAGCAGATTTTAAAAAATATCAAAAGATTTGTTGCTTCCGAGCCTCTGAATCTCTGTGAAGTTTCCTAAAGTTGCACAAGCAATCTTAGGAATACATACATGGGAGTTTGTGTGATCAGTTTGTGGTTCTTCAGTATGGGAAAAGAGAACAGCATCTCTACTACCATGTAGGATTACTAGGATTGTGAATAACATCTAAATCTCCTTTAGTATTGATATCTAGATGTTCTTATACCACAATGGTGCCATAGTTGTCATTAGTTAGGTTGAAACAACTATATATGAAATAGCTAGATAAATAATAGGTATAAATGGCGGATTATGAAATATACATTCATTTTGTGCGCACATTTTATCTGCTTTGTTTCTCGGTTTGCTACTGGGCAGTTGTAGCCATATAATTTATGAAGCATTATATGTTTACACTGTTGAGCATTGCATTTCTAGTAGAGCAATTGCGGCACTGTAGATTAATCTTCTTGAATCTTCAGTTTTAGTTAATATGATATCTATGGAGCCCAGAAAATGATGTTTAGAAATTAGTATTCATAGGGAAAATTTATAGGAGATAATAAGTATTATACTTGTTTCAATGCTGCCTGCCAGGACAGGACTGCAAGCTTCATAAGGCGTAGATACTGTCACTGGTCCAGATCACGTGGGGTCATTCTTTATGTGTTATCGGCGTCAATGGGCTTCATTTTGTAGGGGGATATGGCAGGTTTCCTGCTGTCTTTAGGCTGATTACATTATGCAATGATGTCTTGTTTGAGTGGAGTCCTCCTAACATGGTAGTTTGTAGAGCTTGAGCCTTGAAAGTTGGATATTCCTGCTTTCATTCATGTTTAGGTGATAGCCCTAATAGCTTACTAAAGAAATGATAATGCTTTACTTTTCTTCATTTTGGTGTCACTGGTGGGTGAATAATGATGAATAATTTGGTAGGTCCCGTTCTGAAGTTTATATTTGAGACATTCTGTAATCTCTAGAATTGTTGATTGTTTTAATCAAAGAACCAACTTATGATTCTTGTTTGTTTTAATGCAAAGAAAAATGTAATTACATTAAATCCTTATTACTGCTGCCTGCCAAAGTGGTGGCTGCTTGGTAGCCATTGGCTTCTCTTGGTGAATACATCTCTGCAGTCTGAACTTATTGCTCATGTTTTTGTCCCTTGGTCAAGCATTCTATGTGCGGATATAATCAACCTGCTGCAGCTCTAGTGAATACTATCCCTTACCGTTTGTTGGAAGTAACCTTCCCTCTATTATTTACACATTTGTTTAATATGTATATGCAGCACATCAGGGTGCCCATTTGGGGAAGGGTGTCACTTCATGCATTACGTTCCTGGAGGATATAAAGCTGTAGCTCAGGTGATGAACCTTGGTGGGTCCCCAGCTCCACCGGCCCCTAGGAACGTTGCACCTCAACCACCGGTTCCATTTCCTGACAGCTTGCAGTCTACAAGCACTAAAACCCGTCTCTGCAACAAATACAGCACCGCAGAGGGTTGTAGGTATGGGGACAAATGCCACTTTGCTCACGGTGAGTGGGAGCTCGGGAAGCCAGGGATACAAACTCATGAGGAACCTCGTTCAATGGGACACATGCCTGGTGGTGGTAGGTTGCCGTTTCCGGGTTTTGGTAGGATGGAGCCTCCACCTCCAGGTGGTGGTTTCGGTGCTGCCTCTGGCTTTGGGCTTTCATCGACTGCGAAGATCAGTGTAGATGCCTCCCTTGCAGGACCCATCATTGGCAAAGGTGGTGTGAACTCAAAGCAGATATCTCGAGTGACAGGGGCGAAACTGTCCATAAGGGACCATGAAAGTGATCCGAGCTTGAAGAACATTGAACTTGAGGGTACTTTTGATCAGATCAAACAAGCGAGTGACATGGTTCATGAGCTTATAATGAATGTCAGAGCGGCTTCTTGGCGGGCTCCTCACAGCAAGGGTCCTCCACGTTCATCTAGTGCCGGGGGCGCAAACAACTTTAAGACAAAGCTCTGTGAGAACTTCACCAAGGGTTCGTGTACGTTTGGTGACAGGTGCCACTTCGCTCATGGAGCCGAGGAGCTTCGGAAGGGGCAAATGTAACGATGTGTTTATTCCCCTTGATACTCTGTGCCATTTGCTTGTTTCCATTATAGTTATTTAGACAGTTATCAAACAAGCGGAGATGTGCGTTATATTTTTTTATCTGCTTTTGTTTCCTATTCATTTTGTTGGTTGCTTTTGTTCTAGGTCTTCCTGTATCAGAATGGCATTAGTTTGTCTGGTTTTATATGCTGATTTGAGCTGCTCGTTAAAAAAATTTCAAAGTTTTCATTGACAACTAGAAACGAAATTTGACACCACCGAAATCATTTCTTGAATGTACAAATCTAAAGTCACGTGTATAGATCTGTACTAATCCATCACGTCAGCTGTCGCTGTCATCCTATATTTAAAATACGAGTAAAAATTGGCAAGTTTTCAGATGTAAAAGTTGTTATAAAATAAAATTTGGAGCGTAACTTTTATATTTTTTTTTATATAATGGTAAGAGCTAAAGGAGGGTCACCGCCCTAAAACATTTTTCCATATGAGGTCTTTAATATCTTGTGTCATCGGATCAACGCACAAGCGTTCGGGCTATGTCCAAGCATCGCCAGTCTGTTAGCGGTAGTATTTATTTCCTTAAAGATGTGACGGACACTGCAATGGTGAAGCCAATGAACAAGACATAGATGTCCGAGATGATCAAATCAGGGGTTTCGAAAAGTGGTTATACGAATTAATGAGCACCAAGTTGTCACCATTAATTTTAATGGCTGAAAACCCAAGGCTAGCGTTTTGGAGGTCCTCCTGAAGATAAAAAGCTTCCGCGTCGAGAAAAGATTGACATCGCATCTACCAACACCAACATCAACATCAAGGGTCCTTGCAAGATTATTTCAGATGATGAATCCAAAAGCAAATTGATCAGACAAGTTCTTTAAGACATCAAAATTGAGTTTGACCGAGTTAGCAATCAATCTCTTCCATTTGATATTTTTAGTTTTTTCCTCTAGTTCGAGGTTTTATCTTATTATTAGGCAAGACAAAGCTGGTCTTTTCCCGTTCCTCTATTTGGTTACGTACAAGTTATTTCAAGTCGTGAGACACCTTTTGTTTGATAAAAATAAGCTAGTTTCTAGCAAACAAAACATGTCATCAAGGTACCACCAATTATCTTAGTTCATTTGGTGAAGTTTTTCTTTCTTTTTTTTCCATTACAATGTCATCAATTTTTGATGTGTTATATCACTATTCGGAATGCATGTTATAATTTTGTCATTATCGATAGATTGGACTATTGAAGCGTGAAAGGGCACTTAAAGAAGAGGTGTTTGACACTTTTAGTATTGTCGTTACAAAATTTGTAGTGCATTACTACTGCTACTTTTTGTCTGTCTTGATTTTCTTTTGTTGGGATCCAATCAAGAGATAGTTTCCATAGGAAGTTTATGATTTTGGGCATTATGTTAATATCCCAGATCCAGGTTTTGTCGTGGGTTACACCTATCGTACGCTTTTGTCGTGGGTTATAGTTCTTTATTTTTCAATAGTGTTATTCGGTAGAATTGTATAAAGTTGGTTTAGGAGTTGGTAGTCCCACTTTTTATTTGTGATATAACTAGCAACCAAAATTGTATCATCTATGAAGGGATTATTAGTCGTTATGTTCTGTAATGGTTGGTCAGTAATCCATCGGTCTTTCCAAAATCTGCTTGTTTTTCCATCAACAACGCGTCATCTCACACATGTATCAAATTCTTCTTTTTAAAATTTTTTTTTTTCCATTGCTAGGAAGTAGTTTTCCCACAATTGTAATTCCAAAGGCAAGAGCCTTCCATGCATTTTTCTTCAATGACTGTAACCCATACATTGTCGGGTCCCGCCATTATTTTTATAGGAGTTACGCTTGAAGAGCTTTATTCATATCTTTAGCTTTTCTTATACCGGTGCCCCCAAGTGATATATGCTTACGTATTTTATCCCAACTTATAACTTGGTGGAAGAAGTTACGTCCTTTATTTCAGAAGAAGTTTCTATTAATCTGATCTAGTTCTTTATGGATATTTGTTGGCAACATAAAAGCTTGCATAATGTAGCTTGGTTTTGCATTGAGATTTACTTTTATTAAGGTTGATCTTCCCTCTTGTGATAAAGAAGACGCTTTCCATTTTGTGAGTTGTTGTTTTGATTTTTGAGTAACAATATTAAAAATGTCTTTATTCACTTTTTCGTTGCTTATAGGGCAACCGAGATATTGTTCTAAATTTATAGAGGCTAAGATGCCTAATTACTTTTGTATTCTTCTTTTATTGTTAAAATCTAGATTAGCAGTAGTTTGGAAAGCCGAATTGTGATAGTTAATTACTTTGCCAGAAATTGCACAATAGTCTGTTAAGACTGCTAATATTTTGTTGCTTGCATCTGCCAAAGTTTTTGTGAAGATGATGATGTCATATGCAAAAGCTAAAAAAGGAATAATTGTTCCGCCTCTACAAATTGGGAATCCAATAGATTTTGGAAAATTATTTCTCATGTTTTGTATGTTTCTAGCCAGCACCTCCGCTCTCAAATTGAATAGAAGCGGCGATAGTGGGTCACCTTGTTGTAATCCTCTTTGCGAGGAGAAGATCGTTGTTGGGGAGTCGTTAATTAGTAATGAATAGGAGATTGAGAGATGCATTCTTCTATCCAGTTTTCATATTTTTCTTCAAAACCAACTTTTTCTCCAAAACCTAAATTTTCAAGCATATCTTTTAGAAATTGTCATTCAACTTTGTCATATGCTTTTCCATGTCTATTTAATTTCCATAAAACCCTATTTTTCTTTCTTAGTTTTAAGGCCATGAAAGGTTTCATGGACAATGAGAACATTGTCTTGCATTGCTCGATTTTGAGTAAATGCACCCTGTAGTGGGTGGATTAGTTTTAGGAGGACCGCACTTAATCTTTTTGCTAGAATTTAGCAACGATGTTATAGATTGTTGATCAAAGGCTGATTGGTCTACAATGGAATGTAGTGGTTGTGTTGTCTATTTTCGGGATAAGATCTATAAATGTATGGATGATATGTTTAAGGATCTTGCCAGTTCTATAGAAACTTTTAGCAACCCTATTTACTATTGGACCAATAATGTGTCAATATCTATAGTAAAAGTTAGCCGTCAAGACTGGTGATTTTTCACATCCACTATCAAAAAATGAATTTTTTTTATTTCTATTATAAAAAAAGGTTTAAATTGTTCATTATTCTCATATTCATTTATTTTTTGTTGAATTACTTCTAGTTGTTTTGGAGTGCGTGATTGTCTACTACCGAAGCTTTAAAACGACAATGATACTCGTTCAAAATTCATAGTTAATGTCTTCTTCTTTTGATAGAATGTCTCATTGGTTTTAGTAATTGTGGCGATGATCTTTCTATTCCTTCGACCTCTAGCTTTTATGTGGTGAAATTCGTGTTTTTATCACCTAGTCTTAAATGATTGGTTTTAGCTCATTGCACCTAATATTTGTGTTGATAATCAGTTAGACATTCCCGATTTTGGATAAGTCTATTAATCTTATCATTTTGTTGCTGATTAAAGCTTTGGGATGTATATTTTTTGTAGAGATTCAATCTCTTCATATACTGATTTTAGTCGTTTGTTTATGTTCCCAAATTTATCACGGCTCCATTATTTTGGTTTTATAAGGAGACTTGTCTTTTTTACCAGATTGATCATATGAGTTTCCGGATATTGAGTTCTCCCTACTTGTTTAATAAGATTTTTACAGTCCTGACGGTGCAACCACATAGATGTAAATATGAATGATTTGTTCTTAGATTTATTAGATATATTTTCTATACTTGCGGAGATCATACAATGATCCGAAGATGTAAATACATGTTTTCTAGTACGGATTTGTGGATATCTTTGGATGATTTCAAAAGAAGTCATAATTTTATCAAGTTTTTCATATGTGTTATCATTACCTTCGTTTTTCCTTTTCCATATGAATTCATTTTCTTTAGTTGAGAGATCTGTGAGATTATAGTGTTGAGCAAAAAGTTGTAGTCCCTCTAGTTTGTTATTTGGGAGCGGAGCTCCCCCTTTCTTATCTGTGTGCTAGTAGTTCATTATAATCTCCAATAACAAAGGTTGGTTTGTTCATTGAGGTTACTTCAGTTGCTAGGTGACACCAAAATTCATTTTTATTTTGTTCGTTTGGTGGTACGTAGATGAAGAAAATGTGTATTTTAAAGGTTGTTGTGAGGTCTGTATATTCAATATTTAAAAATGTTTAGTTTGTGTTAACTATCTTGATCTTTTTATCCTTTCGTTGATATTCCTTCAATAGTAGACACATTCCTCCAGAGAAACTTGTAGCCGGGATGAAATATATTTTATCAAAACCTGCATTTTTCTATTGAGTTTCATCAGTTTTATACTTGATTTTGTTTCCGCTAATATAATCATTGGGATATGTTCGTTTTTGCAGGTTAAGTTTATATTTGTCCAAAAGTACTTTTTCCGAATGCCCCTACAATTCGAGAAGGTGATCTTCATATATAATCATAATTTTGTGTTGGGTTGTAGAGGTCTGCATTCCCACCATATAAACGTTTATGTTTGTTTCTTCCTTTTTGGATGCTTTCTCGTTTGGTATATTTGTTTGTTCTGTTTTTTACAATCTGAACATCACTAGGGGCCGTAGGTTTTTTGGTTAGGGTGGGTAATTGTCCAATTCTTGTTTTTTTACCTTCTTTGGCTAAGAACCATAAGTCATAATGGTTTTCCATATTTCCTTGATCGGTTCTTTGGTTTATGTACGGATGGAGCCAAATTTTCGACTTTCAAGCGCACATAAACCATTCAAAGATAAAATTTGTCGCTCCAAAACGAGTATAACTTTCTACATGTATCATGAAGAAAGTAAATGAGGCATGAGTACGAGGGTTGGTCGTAGTACGTTGGGTGGTTTCCTTTTTTCGTATGCTCTTAGTGTCTACAATGTGTTTATATTTGTTCGACATAAGAAACAAAATTGTTCCAAAAATACTTTGTATCCCGATGGGATACCCGTTCGTATTCCAAAAAGAATTTGTACTCATATTTGACTACAACAAGAGATTAGATAATTTGTTCTAATTTTATTTCGATACATAGGCACAAGAAATAACGTGTTGGCACCTTGTAGTTTATAAGATACATGTCTCCTCATATGTACAAAACTAGTATAATACCCGCACCTTGTGTAGGTTTTGAAAATTAAGGGTTAGATCATGTTAGTGTGTGTGTGTGTGTCTCTCTCTCTGTCTCTCTCTCTCTCTCTCTCTATATATATATATATATGTAGGCTTTTGTTCAGGTACGGTTCAATTAATGCGGTACGACCGTGCGGCCGCCGGTACGGCCGACACGTGTCCCGAATTTTTTTTTTTTAGAAACGAATGAAAATTTGTTTGAACTACCATGTTATAATTTATGCACTATTCTACTATAAACTTTGAACTATTCCCATATAATCCATGAACTATTACTTTTTAATATATTTTATCAAATTATTCATAAATTAATCGTTTATATGTTATGAACTATTCAGTTATAATTCATGAACTATCATTTTATAAGTTATGCACTATCCTTTATAAATTTTACACTTTGAACTATTCTATTATAATTCATGAACTATTCTATTATAATTCATGAACTATCCCATAATAAGTTTTGAAATATTACTTTCACTCATTTATAAATTTTGCACTTTTGAACTATTCTATTATAATTCATGAACTATTCTATTATAATTCATGAACTATCCCATAATAAGTTTTGAACTATTACTTTCACTCCTTTATAAATTTTGCACTTTGAACTTTTCTATTATAAT
The DNA here is from genome assembly GCA_033239125.1 of Fagopyrum homotropicum. Taxonomy (NCBI): domain Eukaryota; kingdom Viridiplantae; phylum Streptophyta; class Magnoliopsida; order Caryophyllales; family Polygonaceae; genus Fagopyrum; species Fagopyrum homotropicum. Next base: position 139,089,345 of record BSWB01000006.1, read on the forward strand.
TCATGAACTATCCCATAATAAGTTTTGAACTATTACTTTCGCTCCTTTATAATATTTGCACTATGAACTATTCTATTATAATTCATGAACTATCCTTTATAAGTTATGAACTATTCCTTAATAAATTTTGAACTATTACTTTCACTCGTTTCTGGGAAAAAAAATTTTCGGGACACGTGTCGGCCGTACGGGCAGCCGCACGGCCGTACCGGAATATATATATATATATATATATAAATGAATTAATTGATAAGTAATTATTTATCCTTTGTGATGACAAATTGGACAAAACTTTAGATTAAAAAAAGTAGAGGTATAAGTTTGATTAACAAATTTACAATTTTAAATATTTATACAAAAAATTTAGAAATCACTATTTAAAATAATTCTTTTGTATTTTGAGAAACGTGGTGTTGACACGTGGCAATAGAGGCTTCTGTTTTAATATATATAAGATAATACCATAACAAGGTGGTCCAAAGATACATATTAGTACAACTTATTATCGTAGTAGGAGGGTTACTGGAGTTATTAACTACAATGGTACTTATAAACAAAATGATAGTCAAAGTCCAAAGCTTGACATCCACGTAAGGTTACATTTGTACCCGAAGAGTTTTTCACATGGGGTTTGGGTAGTTCCTTTGTCATTTTGTTTTCATTGTTTTATCAGCCATATCATGACATTTCTTCTATTCTATCACCCGGATCTTGCAACCAGTTTTTCTCATAGTGATAGAAATGAGAGATAAGCAACTTCCTTATGTGTGTCTACAACTAGAAAGTCCACAAGAGCAAAACAAAATATGTCAAAATTTGTGTTCTCGGAATATCCAAAGTTAGTTGTAGGAGAATGATCACATGAGTACACAAGTCGGAAGACCAAAAAAAAACTCAATTTGACTAAATTCTTATATTTACTAGCAGAAAAAAAATAACATAATTAATAGAATGATTTTTCCTCTTGGACTCTTTTTTTTTTTAAGGTTATAAGTAGCTCCCGGTTCGATCGGCTCTGCCGCTCTACATCCGGTGACCCAATTTGGGGATACCCTCCCAATACTAATTTCCCCATACATGTCTCCAGGAGGATTCGAACTCGAATCTGCAGGCTAACACTTAAGGAGTCTAGCACCACGACAACTAGACCAACTGAGTATTGGTGCCTCTTAGACTCTTGGTACCCCTCAAGTTTGGATTTGTCCTCTTGGTAGTGTTGAGTCTGTTTAGGGAAAACCGCTGAACAGGCGACGGTTTAGATTTAGATTTGTCATTTCAACAAACCTAAACCAACAGTTTACCCCAAATCGGCGGTTTAACCGCCGATTTGGTTTGTAACACCCTGAATCCGTGGGATTTGGAGCGATACGGGCTAAGACCTCACAATGGGTCCCGATCCTTAGCCTGACAACCATAACAACATTGTACAAAAGACAACAATAAAGAGAACACCTAAAACTCGTCCTATAATGTACGGGAATCCCGGCTGGCGGCTACTCATTCCTCCGGATCACTCAAAAACATCCCTACCTACAAGGCATCTACAACATCGGTTTGAAACCTTTAGCTAACATTCTAAGCATTAGAATAACGGTAAAGACACATACACACATAAGGTAGCATAAACACATAACATGATAACACACAAAGTCGGTTATTATCTTTTATTAAGTTATTTCATTACTAATTCAACTTCAGTTTGTGACACGAGAATCACCGAAACTCGCCCCTGTCCCCGTTTACCAATAAGGATTGGTAGGCACCATTTACCTGACTAGGCTGGTCGCAGGAAACCTCCTACCTCTCGCAAGAGCTATGCAGTGATGTCATCGCCCGGTTATCATACTTTTGGGTCAATATAAGGGTATATATATATATAGTCGTCCTAGTCCGGTTTATCGTTATAACAATAATTAAAACACGCACACCAACATCACATGTTAAACTAATACATAAAAGCTAGCTAAGTAAGTCCGGAGACTTACCTGTCTCAAAGCTAAACCCGATAACCACCGCTTCAACTTCCTGTAGGAAGGTACTCAACACCTAGTCAAAACAAGACACATAATCAACACCTCTCTCACACGCTAGAAGTCCTTAGACTTCTAGTCCTAATGATCTTTACAAGATCATACAAACTCACAAGCTAGGATAACACTCCTAGTCTCCAAAATCCCATAAGAGCATAACGTACTCAAGCTTGGCTACCAACCTGGATTTACTGATCTTACAACTTATATACCACAACCATGCCAAAAAGCAACTTCTGGACTCAAGGTTCTCACAAGGTCGTAACACTGAAGTACAATATAAGACAACATCCGATCATCCAAGTTCCCTAAAGTCCACAACCACTAGATGACATTCACTTTAAGTTATGCTGCATCCAAACTAGCATGATACTACTACTAAACATTACTAGATCGAGGAAGAGGGTACTCACACGACGTCAAAAGACAGAAATCGACCGACGGATGTCGAACTTGGACTCGTTAGGCCTTTGTCGGGGTCGTTTCCGAACCTAAACCAAAACTAAAAAAATTTAGCTTCATACGTTAAATTTGGGCATACTGTATAATATATATGAATATAAGATAAAACTCATATTTAAAATTCGAGGTTAAAAACCGTAAAAACATTTTCTAGGCAATTTATACAATTTTACAAACTTGGGTCATATACGATAAATAAAACGTTGGGCCATTTTCTTTAATTTCACATGAAGAGGGTATTAATGCAATTTTCCAAAAGTTGGGTTATAAACTGCAAATAAATCTTAGGCATTTTCTGTAAATATGCAAGCAGGGTAGATTTGTTAATATGTAAAAGTTGGGGCCAGGACGCAAATATAGAATATGGGTATAATATTGTAATTACATGAAAACTTAGGGTTGCCCGATTTAATTTGCAAAAAGTGTTTCATATAACCCGAAGCTTGGTTGTGGGGGGAAAGAGGGCAGATGTCGGCGAGGAGGAAGTTGGGTAAGCAGGTAGGCAGGCGGCGAAGGTGGCGCGAGGCTGGGCGACGCGGTGGTGGCCGTCGTTCCTAGTTCCGGTGGTTGTAGGGAAGACGCGACAGATAGGGCTCAATGGTGAGCGCTGCAAAGGTGTTCGATTTCGAACGGTAGAGAGAATAAGGGAGACTTAGGGAATCGTTTGGTATGACTATAAGAATGGGGTTGAAATCAAGAATCGGAATGGAATAAGGAATTGAAATAAGTCATTTCTGATACTTGGTGTTTGGTATGATTTTGAAATGAAAAAATTTTTAGACATATTTTTTTACTTTATATGAGTTATGAAACGAGAAATCGTATAATATTTGATGACATATGTGTGAATGTTTATAATGTAAATATATGTTATTTTTTAAACTATATTTAATAAAAAACTAATAACTTAAAGAATAAATACTAACAATCGTCAACCCAAATAAATAGGTATATTACTTATTTTATCAAAAATATTTATTCTAATCAAGATTTTTTTTGGTTACATTACATCTTGAATAAAATATTCGTATTTTTTAAAAAATATTTTTTTTGTCAAAATTATGTTTTTTACAAAATAATAATATAATTTATATTAATTGATGGACAATAATTTTTTTATAAAAAATTATTATTTTTATTTTGTGAAACTAAATAAGAAAGTATAAATATAAATATATATATATATATATATATATATATATAAATGTAGTTTTAAATTTGAAATGAGTTTAAGTTGGAATGGATGATACCCACCTTTAAATGATGGAATCAACTTCTTCTTTAGAGTTGGAATGAGCCATTCCAAGGAATCATTCTTATTCCGATTCCAAGTTTTACCAAACACGAGGTATTGATATGACTCATTCCAATTCCGATTCCAAGTTTTACCAAACACGAGGTATTGATATGACTCATTCCAATTCCGATTCTTGATTCCATGGGAATCGTACCAAACGAGCCCTAGGTGTTACCGTTGTGTGCTTTTGTTGGATCAAAATTGATACAAATTCTAGCGAAATTAACTCGGTTGATCATAATTATTTCTTGTAGCTTATCCTATGAGATTTAAAGTATCTAAACATTTTGGTTCTAATTCATATAATGGGGCAATTTTTTTGCAAATGATCTTTATGAGCATAGAAGCCACACCCATTAGATAAATTCTCATACCATATATGAAAGTGCTTAAGGTTTCCCTCTTCATCAGGTATTGGGACCTACTTAACTCTTTTTTCAACAATATCAAAAGTGATACAAAATCTAGTGAAGTTAACTCCTACTTTTTTCCGAGATGGAGTCAAATTTTATGAAGCTTCCCACCCCATTCTTTTCAATGATTAATCTAATAGCTTCTCTATTAACATACTCAATAGATCTGAGGAATTCTGATCCAAAAATTAGCAATGATATTACTTTCCATTAAAGTATTGAAATTAGGTTTCTAAGGCTTTAGAATGACTAATTGACTAAATACATGGTAAGATCTAACTTCTCAAATAGTTTTTAGGTTTAGGGTTTGGAGAAATTCACTTCAAACCAAAAGTTGGGTTTAGCAATGATTTTAAGTTCCCCTTAAATATTTTTCTACTCATACAAAAGTTTGGTTATAAGTTTAGACATATCCATAGGCTCACCTAAAAGACAATCCATGAGAGAAGATTGTTTTTTTTTTTCAAAATCGTTCTTAACTTTAGCTAGGCTCGACAAGTACTCATCAAAGGTTGGCTTGTTTAGAGAGATTATCTTCAGTCGCTTCAAACTTGTTTTTCTTATTTTGTTGTTGTTTAGAGGGTACCTCTTCTTTGTTCATCTTAGTTTCATTAGTATCAAAACACAACACCTCTTTGAAAGAAGTTTTACGTACCTCCATAATTTGTTGGACAAAAGAGAATTTGGGGAGATAGACAATAAATTTTAGCGCAAAAAAGAGGAGTTAGGTTGAGTAGTACAGGTTTTTACTACTCTATTTGTATGGCAAGATTCTTATAGGAATCAACATAGACTCGATATCATAACCACCAACCAAGCAGAAAAAGGCCGAAATTAGCAGGTTTCAGACCATCCATAGGTATTTTTAGAAATAATAGGTGATAGCACAAAGATTATTTTGTAAAGTATCTTATGTTTTATGGAATTACCCGTTCGTTTTGTTGCTCGAGGCATAGCGATTATTATATATCAAGCACATGCTCCTCGGATTTGATGACCTCAAAGATTAACCAATAAATCCTCATCAAACACTTCAAACGACCCCTCGATACCAAGAAATATAGGAGAAATAGCATGGTAGAACATAATTGACCATTCGCCAGAAGTACAACTTTCCATCTCGTCTTCTTTTTCCTCCTTCTCAGTACATGATATCTCATAGCAGCTCCTCTAGGTTGTTCTTCTTGACAATTCTCCCAAAAACGATCTTGTGTTTTTGGTAGGAACCTTGATATCTTTCTTCCGATAACCAGATTGATTGAAATCAGTAGGCACTGGGAGATGTTCAATCTTAAGGTTAGCGACGAGTCAAAAAGGGGAAATTCGATACATAGATATAGGGGGAGCAATATTTGGTGGCGACTAGCCTCACAAAGCCAGATGGAAGTTGGTATAGGTTGTAGAGTTTCAAGGACTTTGAAGAGGTAGATGAGCGTGTGCAGCGGCATGTTCTTTTCTACTTTGTTGGGGTTTTAAAATATGTTTTTTTTTCAATAGTAAGGTAGAACTTTTATACTAATGAATAAAATTTGAAATTTTCATTTCTTCTATTTTCTCACAATTTATAATAGTCGCGTCCATCAAAATCAAAATTCGTAGAATAATATTATTATAAATTATAAATATATCAAAAATATTTTATTTTCAATTTCCTCCCAATATATTATCTCCATTTTCTCCTCTTCTTTTGAATATATTAATCTTCAATTTCAAACTTTGGTTCAAGTCAAATTACCCCCTTCCCACAATATTTAGTGTTTAATTGAATATATGAAATTTCAAATTTGTTTGATTTTGAGCTGGTTTTGATGATTTAAAGCTTTAATCATGTTAAGAATGTATAAATTAATGTTATTTGACAACAATTTGTCAGATAGATGATTTAAATGCACAAAACCATCACTATGTCGAAATGTTGAGCATATTGAGTTTGACTCACCTAGAGAGTCAATGTGAAAGCAACATTTCCACGTTATGAACTAATGTGAAAACAACATTTTCACTCTAGGAAATAATATGGAAACAATGCTTTCACGTTGAAAGTCATTGTGGAATAACATTTCCACGGTTGGGAGTCAATGTGGATATAATATTTTTATATTAGGAGCCAATATGAACAAACCGTCAGTATTTTGGTTGTCAATGTGCTTAACTTCTATTCACACTAAACCCACTATGGACAAATATTTATAATTTACGGTAAATTTGAGTTACTACCTTTGTTTTCAACGTGCTTTGACTTTTTGTCTTGTAATTTTTCTAGCTTCGGTTTCATTTAAAATCCACAAGTTATGTTATTCTAGAAATGATCTTAAATTTTTATTTACTTTTTATTCATGGATTTTAATCTTAATTTGCATTCTTTTTCAATTCCGTCATCAATCATTTTTGACAAGACCATGTATATAGAACAATACATTGGAGATGAGACTCGAGCTTGAGGGAGCAATGCATTGTCATAAAAAGCAATACTTCTTGTTAGCCACTTTGGAGATCAATATTAGAGAATATGGTAGCATCGTGGAGCTATCAAGACCCTTAATGTTGAACGTCGAGTGCACATTGAATGAATAAGAAGGCTTGGACTTGTAGTACATCGGGATGGTGACACCGTGATTTTTATGTAACATGTTATCAAGTCCCCTGAAGGTCGTGTACATGCCCGGCTTGGGAGTTCTAACATGTACTCCATCAAGATCGTGGCGCCGTTGTTTGGGTTGACGTCTCCTTCATTTAAAATCCACAAGTTATGTTATTCTAGAAATGATTCTTAAATTTTTATTTACTTTTTATTCATGGAAATTAATCTTAATTTGCGTTCTTTTTCAATTTTGTCATCAATCATTTTTGACAAGACCATGTATATAGAACAATACATTGGAGATGAGACTCGAGCCTGAGGGAGCAATGTATTGTCATAAAAAGCAAAACTACTTCTTGTTAGTCACTTTGGAGATCAATATTAAAGAATATGGTAGCATCGTGGAGCCATCAAGGCCCTTAATGTTGAACGTTGGGTGCACATTGAATGAATAAGAAGTCTTGGACTTGTTGTATATCGGAATGGTGGCACCGTGATTTTTATGTAACATGTTATCAAGTCCCCTGAAGGTCGTGTACATGCCCATTGGCTTGGGAGTTCTAACATGTACTCCATCAAGATCGTGGCGCCGTTGTTTGGGTTGACGTCTCCTTCACCTCAATGATGACATCGTTTTTGTTCTCTTTGTCGTACTCGTCATACAACAGATTGACAACTTGAATTGGAATTGTCGGGGAGCAATCTTCAATGATGAAATTGTTTTTGTCCTCTTCGTCGTGCTCGTCATACACCGGTTGACAAACTGAATCGGAAGGGCCGAGGTGTAATCTTGAATGATGTCATCGCTTTCATCTTTGACTTTTTCCTCGTCATACAATGAATTGACAACAACTCACAATCAGGTTGTGTCACCGCTTGAGGTCCTTCCTTGGAGGTGGTTTGTGATGGGGTAACATGACCACGACTTGGCGTCCTTTTAGTAGTTGCTTGGCGTTGTGCGTTCTTTGCGAGGACACATGCTTCTATCTCCAACACCTCTTTTTCACGCTTTACGACGGCGTTTTTCTTGGTAAGACATCATGCTTTTGTAAACCTTGAGAGCATTTTGACGAGAGTATGAGTGATTATACTGAAGACTTCGGCTCTTCTTGTTGTTGTTTGTAGAGCGTTGTTGTCTTACCCTCCCGGCGATAATGGTACGGGTCCGGTGACGGTGTGCAATGTTAGCTTTTTCAAGATATGTACGCCGTATGGGTAATATAGGTATCTTCATGATAGGTTCGCCGTTGGTCGTTTGAATACCGTCGGTGCCCATGGATGGTTTGTTTTGGCTTTGGTGGGTTTGTGGAGGCATGACTCCTCGTCCTCAAGATAGGCACGACGTTGGGAGGCAACATCAATATCTTCATGATAGGCTCGCCGTTGTTCGTGGGGTACCGTTGGTGTGTCCATGGATTGTTTTTTTAGGAACTTGGTGGGTATGAAGGAGGTAACTGTTCTTCGTCTTCTTTAATCTCGTTATCATCAAACTCAACATAGGGGAACATTGATGAACGAGGAAGAACGAGGAAGAACGATGAAGAACAATGATGAAGAACAAAAGTAAACAAAGCTTAGCTTCGATCCCTTTGATTTGGTACCAATGATACTTCCTTGGATACGGATCAAGGACAAAGTGTGGATCTAGATCTTGCTAAATCTTCAACTACTCTGTTGTTGAGGTGTAGATGGTTACCAAATAAAAAGTTCAAAAACTCATGAGCACCTTGAGGAATTCCCTATTTTCTATATCATGGATATTAGATATTCGGGCTCTAAAAAAGCACAATCCGATATGTATATTTAGCGGATCGGAACGGATATTCATTTATCATATGATGCACGAACACCTTTGGAAGGAGGAGTGTCCCGTGTCGGACACGGCAAAACACTGCTCAGACTTAGCTCGGATATGATCAAATATGGTCTGACACGGTCAATACACGTTTCAGCTGTAGGACACGGCAAAGACATGTCTAGGACACGGCGCTGACACAGTCAACGCAAATTTTATTTATTTTTAAGGCTAAAAAAAGAAAATTTAAAAAAAATAATTTACCGTAATATTTATTATTCTCTCCCAATTTTTATGATAAAACCTAGCCCTCATATGACCACATGTAAAATTGTAGTTGTCGGAAGCAAGAGGTCGATCTTCTTCGTCTTTACAATTTTTTATTATTATTTTCTTTGGTTGATTATTTTATTCGGTTGTTGATTTGTAAAATGGATCATTTCTTCAATTTTGGAACTAAGTATGTTTATTTGAGATTGTAAGGTTAAATATGTTTATTTCTATGTATTGTAAAACTAAAAATGTTTGTTTGTACGCTTTTATTTCGGTTATTTTGTTATCATATTAATTTTTTTATCTACTCATATATAATTGGGTTATATGTGTATCAATTAATTTGTTGTCATATTAATGTTTTTATCTACTCATATATGATTGGGTTTTTTATATATATGCATCTCTATATGATACAGGAATTCTATATTCCAATAGCTTGAAAGTGATATATTATTTATTTTCCTCGCCGTATCCATATCTCCTATACTTTTTAAAGGATTGTCGCTTCCCCATTTCTTGCCTTGTCCATTTCTCGTATTCGTGTCCGTACATCATAGCATTTATTGGATTTTTTAACAACCCTACCTGGTCCCCTTTACACGCTAGATGAAGGTAGATGGGCTTTCCTTTTCTCTTGGGCCCAATTCATGCTCTTTATTAACCTGTTGTAGTCTCATATTAAAACGCTATTTATGAATATAGATTGGTCCTAAAATACAATAAAATAATAAATGATATCTCTGAAAAATAGAAAAGTATTTGACTAAAAATAAACGATGGTTATGTGAAAGTTTAGGTGAATAAAAAGTTGTTTTGTGTAATTTGGTTATGTGAAAGAAGGAAAGGAGAAGGAAAGAGAGATGTGGAAAAAAAAAGACAAGGTATATTGACCTATATTATTCTATGGAGTCAACGAGACCAAAGGAAACATGTAAGTTAGCAGCCAAAGAAGCAAGTGGGCAACTAGGAAGGTCCTATATGAAGCAAGTGGGCAAAGGAGACCAACCTGAAACTGCAATGGCTTGGCTTCTCTGCACTTTGATCCATCATCTAGCCATTGCTAGCTTCCTTTTCCTCCTGTTGGCATCTCCTCTAAATTCACTGTCTTTCAAGTTCTCCTCTTTCAATCAAAACAACCCAGGCGTTGATTTGCAAGGCGATGCGTCTGTTTCGAGTTCCCAGATACAGCTTACCAAGAACCAAGTAGACGGAAGCCTCATTGCAAGCTACGGCAGAGCATTATACCCAACAGCAATACCACTGTGGGATACAGATGCTACCACAAAAAGAATTACCAATTTCACCACCAACTTCACCTTCAGCACAGCAGAAGCTACCTCAACTTCTTACGGGGATGGCCTCACTTTTATCCTCGTTCCCGACAACACTCCCATCCCCGATATTTCATACGGCAGGTGTCTCGCCTTGTTTAGTAATAACCTAACCGACAACACCTGTATTCTGAATCAAACGATTGTAGCTGTTGAGTTCGACACCTTCAAAAACTATTTTGATCCAAGCTCGGATCACATTGGCATTGATGTTAACTCAATAGCATCAGAAGCCTATGTCAATGTTTCGGTTGGCCTCAAGAACAAGACTGCACAAGCCTTCATATCTTATGATTCTACAGCCAAGAATCTAAGTGTTAGCTTGATTGTTGAGGAAACTTCGCCGCCCTTCAGTGTCTCGCTTTCATACATCATTGATTTGAGCACTGTTTTGCCTGAAAGGATTCAAGTTGGCTTCTCTGCTTCAACAGGAACTAGTGTTGAACTTCACAAGATTCTAGATTGGAGCTTCAGCTCAACGTTGGAAGACACTCTTGCTCCTAGTCCTACACCTACTCCGCAACAAGGTGTAATTCAAGGAAAACACTCTACAAACAAAGGAGGGTTGGTTGCTGGCATATCAGCAGGTATCTTTTTTATCCTTGTTTTCGGAATAGCCATTGCTTGGATCAGAATGCGGAGGAGGAGGAAGAGCCATGGAGAGGGACAAGAATGGAACATCGAAGCTGCTCAGTTTGGTATTGACGAAGATTTTGACAGGGAAGCAGGGCCCAAAAGGTTTGCTTATTCCGAACTTTCCGAGGCAACCAACAATTTTTCCATCCAAGGGAAGCTGGGAGAAGGTGGGTTCGGTGGTGTTTATAAAGGTCTTTTAACAGGCTCTGAAAGCAGGGAAGTTGCGGTGAAGAAGATCAAGAGCGGATCAAACCAGGGGTTAAAAGAGTACATTTCAGAAGTGAAGATAATTAGCAGGCTTAGACACCGGAACTTAGTTCAACTCCTAGGTTGGTGCCATGACCGTGGGGAATTACTCCTTGTCTATGAGTTCATGCCAAACGGAAGTCTAGACTTCCATCTATTTGGCCGGAAATTGACGTTGCTACCTTGGGCAAATAGGTATAAAATCACTCTTGGTTTGGCTTCCGCAGTGGTCTACCTTCACGAAGAATGGGAGCAATCTGTGGTTCATCGAGACATCAAATCAAGTAATGTGATGCTTGACTTGAACTTCAACCCAAAGCTAGGCGACTTTGGCTTGGCAAGACTCGCAGATCATGATGTCGGCTTGCAGACCACAGTCCCAGCTGGCACACCAGGCTACCTGGCCCCTGAATGCCTTTTAACTGGCAAAGCTAGCAAAGAATCCGATGTCTACAGTTTTGGGATTGTTGCCCTGGAAATTGCATGTGGAAGGAAGGTGATTGAGGTGAAGGAAGAAGCTAATAGAGTGAACTTAGTTGAGTGGGTTTGGGACCTGTATGGGAAGGGGCTCATCCAAGAAGCAATAGACACCAGGCTCGAAGGGGAGTTTGATGAGCAACAAGCAAAGTGCTTAATGGTGGTCGGGTTGTGGTGTTCTCATCCAGATATCAGTTATCGACCATCAATAAAGCAAGCCATAGCAGCACTCAACTTTGAAACACCTCTACCTAGCTTACCACCACAACTTCCAGTTCCTATATATGTTTCACCTGGTATGAATATGTCTCTTCTTTATACTTCAAGCAGCAGCATCAGCACATCTACAACTAATTCTTCTGTGCAATCGGGGAACAGCACATCTACTACTTATCCTCTGCTGGGAGCGAAATGAATGTCATATCACCATGTTTCATCTCTATCTTCATTTTGCAGTGTGTTAAGCAGTAAAGACATTCTTTTTCTGAGTGAATCAATTCCAATCTTTATCTACCTTAGGTTCAAAGAAGCAAAAGTTTCAAAGCTCAGTACGCATCCAATTTGATCAGTTGAAGAATAAGGTTTCACCTGTCAATTCATTTTTATGTGTAATAATCTGTATGAAATTCAGTATGCTTACAAATGTATCTTACTTGATTCATGTGTAAAAATGGTTATTCACTAATACATAACGATGAAGCAGTGTCAATGTGGTGTGTAAAATCTGCACTGAAACTTAATTTGCAGAAGCACAATTATGTCATTCACAACCCTAGCGACCAAAATCTACTACTTTCCCTGCCAGATTGTTGAGACTATTCCTTACTTGTAAACCCAAATTCCAACGGCAATTAATCAATATTAGACATCAATATTTATATCTTCAAGCGCCTTCGAGAAATAATCACTATAATCAGGCTTGAAATTTGAAAGATGCAGATATACGATTCGCAGAAAACTAGAAGGATGTAATCAAACTTACCAACTCGTAGCAAAGATTCTTAGCGGACTCCGGGAACTAGAAATCAACAAACCTTGTCAGCCTCCGGCGACCAATGCCCAATTTCTTACTCGACTAAGAATCGTCGATAGCGTATTGCACCCGTTTCTAAGTAAGGTATATATATATATATATATATATATATATATATATATATATATATATATATATATATATATATATATATATTATGCGGAATTTGCCTTTTTCTGAGTTTTATTTTCCAGTTGTCGGGATTGGCACTGGAAACTTCGGTTTTTCCTTCTTCTTCTCGTTTTAGGCTGAGTTTCTTAATCAGCGGACTGTTCGTACGCTTTTTCTCTTTAAATTGTTGCTTGAAATTTGCTTTTGATCAGCCTTTTATGCAGAAGAATCTAACAGGTATCAATCATGTTGGCTCTACGTGGACGTTGTCAATGAGAAGGAAAATTTTGTTTTGGTACCTTCCGCTTTGTGGAGGATTTGGTTACCGATGTCCGATCATAGACGGATCATCATCAGTGCATTTGTTTCTCTAACGACTGTTGTGGTAAGTTCAATTGCCTCACGCATATAATTGTCTCCATCACTTTTTACTTCTTCCTTCATGTACTTTGTAGTTTGTATCATTCTATGTTTGTTGGATAGCATAATTTATGTAGGGAGACTTTGTTAATTGTTTGCTGAACTTGTAAATTTCAATGTTGAATATGCAAAAAAGTTCAGCATAAGATCAATAAATGATTAAATCATATATACATATGCAATTTGCTTCAAAGTATCCAGCTTTAATTCAAGATACAATGAAATCCTAATTTTGAACCAAATGAAAGTGTAAACCAAAACCTAAATAAAAAGGGGAAAGGAGACAATAACATTATCAATTTCTCAAACAGCTAATGAAGCAAACAAATAACAAATTTCAAATAGTAGTGACTCACTTTTAAGAATCGCAACGGGATTGTCGTTGTCGGAGAGAGCGACGCGGGTAGAGGTGTCAAACGGGGCCAACGGGTCGGGTCACAACAAGTTCGGGTTGAAACGGGTCGGGTAAAAAAAAAAAAAAAGCTTGGTTAATAACCGGATTGGTTTGGGTCGGATCGGTTTGGGCCGGGTATCGATTATTCGGGTTATAATGGGTTATCGGTAGCCTCGGTTCTCGGGTCATAACGGGTCGGTTTAGCTCGGTTCTTGATAGCGGTGTGCCGGTGTCAAACGGGGCCGAGGGGTCAGTTCGGGTCGGTCACAACAAGCTCGGATTCAAACGGGGCCGAGGGGTCAGTTCGGGTCGGTCACAACAAGCTCGGATTCAAACGGGTCGGGTCAAAACAATGTCTCTCTTTTAGGGGTTTATTTCGGGTCGGTTTGGATCGGGTACCAATTGTTCGGGTTCAAATGGGTAGGGTCAAAACAATCTCTCTTTTTAACGGTTTGTTTTGGGTCAAGTCGGTTTAGATCGGGTATCAGTTTAGGTTAATACCGATTTGGATCGTGTATCAATTAATTTGATTATGATCAATAACCGACATATCGTTAATATAATTTTATATCAATCAACTATTATTTTTTTAAACTAGTGGAAACACAATATATATATAGGCTTTTGTTCAGGTACGCTTCAATTAATGTGGTACGGCTGTGCGGCCGACACGTCTCCCGAAAAAAAAAAATTCTGAAACGATTTTTTTTTTTTCCCATAAACGAATGGAAATTTGTTTGAACTACCATGTTATAATTTATGCACTATTCTCCTATAAAGTTTGAATTATTCTCATATAATCCATGAACTATTACTTTTTAATATATTTTATCAAATTATTCATAAATTAATCGTTTATATGTTATGAATTATTCAATTGTAATTCATGAACTATCATTTTATAAGTTATGCACTATCTTTTATAAATTTTGCACTAAGAACTATTCTATTATAATTCATGAACTATTCTATTATAATTCATGAACTATCCCATACACGTCAAAGTACTTCGAAAGGCGCCGGCTCCCTTCTTACTGACAGCACAACTACGTGCTGGCACTCAATTAGTAGCGTTGGCACGTCACTCCTTTATAAATTTTGCACTATGAACTATTCCATTATAATTCATTAACTATCCTTTTATAAGTTATGAACTATTCCTTAATAAATTTTGAACTATTACTTTCACTCGTTTCTGAAAAAAAAATAATAATAAAAATAAAAATTTTGGGACACATGTCGGCCGTTCGGGCGGCCGCACGGCCGTACCGGAATAATGTGTCTTACTTGAACAACACCCTATATATATATATATATATTATTTGATACTTTATTTGAAAGTAACATTTTATTCGAATGTAACTATTTATCACTTTTCACGGAATCGGATAATAATCCGTAGATATTTGGTTGATCTATTTGATCCAAATCATAAAATGTTGTATTTAAAAACGATTCTAGTAAGATCGGACAATTATCCGTGAATACTTGTATATATATATATATATATATTATTTGATACTTTATTTGAAAGTAACATTTTATTCGAATGTAACTATTTATCACTTTTCACGGAATCGGATAATAATCCGTAGATATTTGGTTGATCTATTTGATCCAAATCATAAAATGTTGTATTTGAAAACGATTCTAGTAAGATCGGACACTTATCCGTGAATACTTGGCTGATTTGTTTGATCGGAATGATTTTAACGTCATCCGTTTGATTGAAAATGACTTTAACCGGATCCGGATTTTCGAGTGATCCATTTGATCCATATATCTAATGTGACTGATCTATTTGATCCATATACCTAATGTGACATATCCATTTGATCCATATATGTTTTTTTCCTATTTTATTTGTTATACAGAGTACAATAAAATATAATATATTATAGTCAATTAGTCACATAACTTAATTCAAATGAAAGTGAAAACCGTATATTTGATACAATTTTTTTAAAAGAAACTTATCTTTAACACTTTAAGACATCTTTTCTCCAACAAGGTAAAAAAGTCAATACTTCAAAAATGTCATCATACATACTTATACAATTATACTATGTATTATGTAATATATATATATATATATATATATATATATATATATATATATATATATATATATATATATATATATATATATTATTTGATACTTTATTTGAAAGTAACATTTTTTTCGAATGTAACTATTTATCACTTTTCACGGAATCGGATAATAATCCGTAGATATTTGGTTGATTTGTTTGATCCAAATTATAAAATGTTGTATTTGAAAACGATTCTAGTAAGATCGGATAATTATCCGTGAATACTTGGGTGATTTCTTTGATCGGAATGATTTTAACGTCATCCGTTTGATTGAAAATGACTTTAACCGGATCTGAATATCCGAATGATCCATTTGATCCATATATCTAATGTGACTGATCCATTTGATCCATATACGTAATGTGACAAATCCATTTGATCCATATATGCTTTTTTCCTATTTTATTTGTTATACAGTGTACAATAAAATATAATATATTATAGTCAATTAGTCACATAACTTAATTCAAAGTAAAAAAGAAAACCGTATAATTGATACAATTTTTTTAAAAAGAAACTTATTTTTAACACTTTAAGACATCTTTTCTCCAACAAGGTAAAAAAGTCAATACTTCAAAAATGTCATCATATATACTTATACAATTGTACTATGTATTATGTAATATATATATATATATATATATATATATATATATATATATATATGCTTAGTTCAGGTACGGTTCAATTAATGCGGTACGGTCGTACGGCCACCCGTACGGCCGACACGTGTACCAAAATTTTATTTTTTTTTTCCTGAAACGATTTTTTTCTCTTTTTCCTTAAACAAATGAAAATTTGTTTGAACTACCATGTTATAATTTATGCACTATTCTCCTATAAACTTTGAATTATTCCCATATAATCCATGAACTATTACTTTTTAATATACTAGTCGGGACGCGCGTGCTTCGCACGCGCGCCGTAGATGAAATCGAAAATTTCACTTGTAAATGAAATCGGGAATCATTCATTATGTAATATTTCGGTACAAATACATTTCGAGTTGATCATTTTGTAACAATTCGGTACATATACATATCCTTTGTAGGTGCATATCAATTCGGTACATATACATATCCTTTAAAGGTGCATATCTTTCTTAGCCAAGAACCGCTCTATTTGGAGATAACTCACATTTCTTGCATCGTTTTCCTCAAGCTCTTCTACACCTCCTGTTGTACATATGGCTTCTGGTTACACACCTAAGTTTGTTACAGTTCAGGCAACAGATTCATCATTATAAAATTCTACTTGTTGAGAATACCGACGGAGCTGAATGGATTCATCATCCTAAAATCATCTTTCAATTAAAGCTATATATTTAGTATGGTGCCTTTAGTTACAGACAAAAATTGTTAAATTCACAGTCAAAGATTAAGAAAAATTGTAGAAAATTGTTAAATTCACAGTCAAAGATTAAGAAAAATTGTAGACTTTAGTATTCAAATATGCTTGATGCTTGAATTAAGTACGCACTCTAGCACACGTATGTAGTATCGTTTGTATCACTACAAAGTAGAATTGAAAACAACATTATTGTTCATACATCAAAGATCATATTTTCTTAAAAAAAAAACAAGAAAAGTAATATCGTCTGTACCAATGCAAAGCAGATGAACCTTATCTTTGTTCCAATAAAATGCTTCGCTCATATCTCAACTTGAAGACAACATTATTGTTCATATCTCAACTGAAATATACATGGTGTTTAAAATGTAGGTAGCCAATGAATTGTTCCAATAAAATGCTTCGTCAATCTGAATCTCTGCAAATGCCTTTGTTTATTGTCACAAAATACATATAAACACTACTATTTTCTATCATAAATGAGACTTGTTTGCATCAAGAAAAATATGCTAACACCAGGTATAGCTAACAAGGATTTAAGAATGAAAATATATAATACCAATTATATCGTTCACAAAGCAAAATCAGCTGGATTGCACTTTTTGGAATCAACAGCAACGTGTGCACTAGCTCGGTAATCTTCGGTCTTCCTACCACATAACCTCTCATAACTTGGAAAGTTATGAACCGAAAAGTACACATCTCCATTGACCGGGTATGCACAATCATTTTGTATGATCTGCAAAAAGAAAACCAAGAAAGATACTTAACTTTCTACGCTAGTTGGCATTGGAGTCCATTTGTACATGCCATAGATGCACATGAATTCCTAAGAAAGTGAACTTTATCTTGTAGCACATCAGAAAGTTTTCTGATGGTTGTCTCTACAAACGATATTCATTTATTTGTGCAGCTAGTGCTCAAAATCCTCAATATCACTACATTAAGCATTATGTTTCTACTGAGCAACAACTTCTAGAAGTGGAGAGAATGTAACTACTACAAGCCCTTCAACTGAAGTAATGGGAAGTGCTGAGTGATGCAAAAGAACACATAGTATACATGCATATCTATAATTATTCCTAAACTCAATAATACAACATGATTGCAATCACTAAAAATGAGAAACCATAGTTTGTTTCTACATATAGGTTCAGGTAAATATATTCTATTGCAAATCTGGATATAATACTTCCTTGACGAACTTAAGCTAGGAAATATTTCTTCTTTATGTATTATGTTGTGGAAAAATGTTGAGGGTCATAAACACAAGTTTTCTAGAGAGAACAAAAGAAAATCTTAATAGAATATCATGGTGACAAAAAAAGAAGTGTTACCTGAGAAGCACGAAGAACCAGAAGAGCAGTCTCACATGCTGTTAGAGAGCATGCACCCTATGATGTGTTCGTCCACAAAACGCATGCGAGCTGGCATATACAAACAAAAGGAAGTAGGTCGCATACAGTTTTTTAACTCAACAAATTAGATGCAGGATAAGTTAAGAGAATGGAGTAAGAGAAAGGTTAGGAATCGCTAGCATTCGCTCTGTACTCACATATTCCGATGACCGGTGAGCTTCCCTGGGAATGGTCTCAAGCGTGTTTCCAAGAGCAACTTGTGGCGCTGCCAAAAAAACGAGCAAACTGTGAGACGAAGATGAAAGCTTAGCCAGGGACAAATAACAATGTCGAGAAAGGATACTTGTGAGTCTCCTTGTGAACTCCTCTCCACCTAGCCGTGAACGGAAACTGAATCAGTAGAGATGTTGCAAACAAATAGAGCATCTTAAAACAAACAAAACAACAAGCTGTTGTTTGAATATCAGGGCAACATTGCTCAAACTGAATCATTTTAATATCATTATCAATATAGGATTAAATGAACCAGAAATTGAACATGACATGATTCAGTTGGTGGATAAAAAAAGAACAAATATAATTGAATCCTCACTCTGGGCATGAAGCACATAAAAAAGGCAAACATAGATGGATAAGAAGCGGCAAAACAAATCTTAACACCCCCAATGAAATATAGCAGGTTGCTTCAACATAAGACAACCCCTCCCACTTGACTAAATACTCTAGCATGACATCTTTAAAATCATCTTTGCTAATCTGATCTGCAATAATTTACACATAGGAAATATTTTATCAGTATAAATCACCTGAAGATAGCAAGCATAACGAACATATAAGCAGCACCGGAAAACCATCTGGCAATTTTGCTTGAAAATAATTAAATCCACTTCCTTGCTTACATCATGCACCTCAATCTATATAAATGAAGACAAGAGACCGGTTAGATAAGACTCGTAGCAATCCTGGAACAAAGTTGAAAGGGAAACCAGAGTTCATTTCCCATAGTGAACAAATTTGTCACTGTCAGCAAAAAAATAATTGGGTTTAAGATCTCTCCTTCAAGTATGCTTTCTAATTGAATACCTATAACAAGTAGACAAAACAATTTATCAGGTACCGAAAACTTGAATCATGAATAAAATAGATATTAACAAAGCAGTAGAAACAGTTACTAATATCCAATTGAAGATTAAGCATCAAATGAAACAAAAAAAAACAAAGGAGAAGAAAGGCCAAAATTACGATTTATATTAGTTGTGTTTCCCTCACGAATTTCCTGCAATTACAAAATGTTAAGTTTATATTGGATTGAACATCAAAGCTATTAAAGTCAAAAATCTCAACAACTCAATGATTGAATTCAAGAAAAAGATGAATTGCCTGTGATAAGCTCATTTCATCACCTTCCAGTAGGTGGCGCCCTGCCCAGGCCGGCATGCCCTTTACTACCTCTAGCACCACATCTTTCAAAGAGAACCAAAGGAATCATCAGATTATAAGGAATCAGTGGGTACCTTTTGAAGCTTTTATATTTATCACTCATTATCATGAACCTCTTTCTCAAATCCCTAGATAAAGGAATGTTGAGGTTGAGCCCACCATAGACCAACTTTGGTTCACATTATGAAAGTGAGACAAAAGCAATCAAGAATCTGTAAAAAATAAAGACTGCTACTACTTACTCTTTTTCTTCTTAGTGATGGTCCCAGCTACATGCTTGCTCTTCATCTTCAAAATTACCTAGAGGGAGAGAGGAGAAACAATCATGGCAAGTTCATCTGGATTCATTATGAATTGCTTTTTATGCTTTTACTTTCTAGGATCATGTTATGCTAGACCTATAGTTAATCAAAAATGATCAACTAATCAATACTCACTATTAAAGACAATTGAACCTTTTTTGAACCATCTAATTGATATGGTACTAAGTTAAAAAAGCCACTCAGATCACTAATCATCTTGTAGGTCACTTCAATCTATTCAATCCAATAGATAATGAAGCCAATAATTATGCTACATTTAGATGGTTTATATTACTTACTTGATTCGATCTGTTGACATAGACAGAGATTATCTTCCAGTGAAGATCACCTGCAAAGGTAATATTTAGCAAGAGTGAGACTATTAAGTAAACAGAAAATTTCAGGTTTGGGTTAAGAATTTGAGTTTCAACCTTTCCTTGTTCGCTTAAGCAGCTCGCTTCCTCTAGCAAGCAACTCTCTGCTGCATATACCAAGGAAGTTCTCATCTGGAATAAGCTCATCACTATGGCTGCCACTGGAAGCAGTAATCACATTGCCATTACCACTGACCATGGGCTTTCTCCATTGGGAGAACAGCTGCTATGTTCCAAACATCCTTCAACACCCTTGCTTTTAGGGTGGCTGCCCCACGCAACGCTGCAAACAAATTAGTGCAAGTTGGGATGATTAATAGCAAAATCATACACACCAAACATGTCAATCTTTAACTTTTACCCACCAAAAAACAATCAATTACTGCAGAAACATGACCACCATACTCAACAAAGACACCACACCCACAATGAAAAAGCAACTCTAAAAATTTACTACTTATTATATTGGATTGAACATCAAAGCTATTAAAGTCAAAAATCTCAACAACTCAAAGATTGAATTCAAGAAAAAGATAAATTGCCTGTGATAAGCTCATTTCATCACAAAATGTTAAGCTTGGCCATAACAAACAAAGATTATATGAATGAGCATATGTATGTAATGAAACCAAATAGAGGAGAAAACAAAGAGTAGGGAGTAGAAGTACTGAAGACAAACGACGATACAATCCACAAAGTAAATCTACAAAGTGAAATCAAGTAGACAAGAAGAGTATGAATTAAAACCCTAACCTGAGGGAGATGAAGCATATCAGCGAGATGTAAGACAAAATCGAGGCTAACGACCTCTCAACTGAAGTTTATCAATGGTGGAGGAAGAAAAACAAAGGTTAGTGGCAAAATCGTAAGACGCCGATGAAACAAAGGCGGAGAAGAATCGGAGAGCATGGATAACGCGGCTGAGGAAGGGTATATAGTAACCACACTAACCAGACAAGAAGCAGCACTAAGGAGGCGCTTAAACCTCAAAATGTTAGGGCTCCTCGGAGATCCATAATCTGCAGGAGAAGAACAAGCAAAATCAAAACACGAATTAGAGAGAAGTGAAGAGTCTTAATTACTCTTTTGCTCTCGGCGGCAATAGAAACCCGAGCGCCATGGGCGCTAGAAAAACATGAAGAAATCAGGAAATTTGCAATCTGAAGAAGAGAAGGGAGACGCATGGGGAGAAGAACAAAAAAAAAAAAAAGCAGGAAATGGACAATCTTCTTTCCTACGCCAGAAAGGTGAAAAAATCAAAGCAGGAAGAGGTGTTCGACAAACTCGCCAAGGGTTGAATGGAAGGTAGGCCTACAAATCAAGTCGGACCATCGTCGAGAAAGGTAGACAACTTCAAACTCGGTCCCCGAATTCGATCAATCCAGATGGGTGAGGTACAAAGCAAGATAAAGGATGAAGAAGAATAAATTAGAAGCAAGTTAAACCCAAAAAAAACCCTAAATTTCACTTGATCAATGAAAACAAAAAGATCTTACCTTGAAGAAGAAGAATGAGGTTGTTGTCGAGATCACGGGCAGAACGAAACATGCCTCAATTTGCGAATATTTTCTCTCCTCCAATCGCCCAGTGATTAAATGTGTAATGTGAGAGGCGGTGGAATCCAAGAGAGGCGGTGGAAGAATGGAGAACAAACACAGATATAACATAGGGAAGCTTTCTGTAGAAGATTAATCGAAGAGGAGAAAGAGGGTTGCGCTGGATGCAAGAGGAAGATGCACGTAACCATATTGTCAGAGGCCTGGAAATAATTGGATGCGTGTAAACCCTCAGAAGATCCTTGCATAATGGGCCAAAAACGGGCTGCAAAAACGGCACTGGTTAAAAAACATGGGCCAAAAAATCAGGGCTTAATTTAATCCTTGCATAATGTAATTAACACAAATAAACAAGGGCAAAATAGAAAAAAAAGGACCATAAGGATATTTTAGGAAATCCCCTATTCATTGGGGGAAGTCCCTCTTTTACTATAGTAAGGATTTTATCAAATTATTCATAAATTAATCGTTTATATGTTATGAAATATTCAATTGTAATTCATGAACTATCATTTTATAAGTTATGCACTATCCTTTATAAGTTTTGCACTTTGAACTATTCTATTATAATTCATGAACTATCCCATAATAAGTTTTGAACTATTACTTTTACTCCTTTATAAATTTTGCACTTTGAACTATTCTATTATAATTCATGAACTATTCTATTATAATTCATGAACTATCCCATAATAAGTTTTGAACTATTACTTTCACTCATTTATAAATTTTGCACTATGAACTATTCTATTATAATTCATGAACTATCCTTTTAGAAGTTATGAACTATTCCTTAATAAGTTTTGAACTATTACTTTCATTCCTTTAT
Organism: Fagopyrum homotropicum; assembly: GCA_033239125.1. Taxonomy (NCBI): domain Eukaryota; kingdom Viridiplantae; phylum Streptophyta; class Magnoliopsida; order Caryophyllales; family Polygonaceae; genus Fagopyrum; species Fagopyrum homotropicum. The sequence continues at coordinate 139,112,150 of BSWB01000006.1, forward strand.
AAAATTTGCAATATGAACTATTATATTATAATTCATGAACTATCTTTTTATAAGTTATGAACTATTCCATAATAAGTTTTGAACTATTACTTTTACTCGTTTTAAAAAAAAAAAAAACTCGTTCAGGAAAAAAAAATTTTCCCGGGACACGTGTCGGCCGGCCGTGCGGCCGACCGTACGGCCGCACCGGAATAATGTGCCTTACTTGAACAACACTCTCTCTCTATACATACATATATATATATATATATATATATATATATATATATATATATATATATAACGAAGCCGTCATTCTTCCCTCAGATCCATAATAGGGCATCCCTCTTTTCTATTACCTCTATATACCCATACAGCCTGTCCAGTAACTTTGCGTAGCCTATCGCACGTTCTTTCCAAACAATGTATTTTTGAGCTTCCAGCTCTGTGGGTTAGGACTCACCACGCTTCCGCTGTGTTACTTTGATAGTTCCGTTGTCATTCATAAGGACATTTTGTGTGAGTCCAAAATGATTGTCCCCAAAACTCTTTCTCCCGATTACACTCTAAGTCCCATCTGGTGAAGTACTAGATACTTTCCTTACTTGGTTTAAGAGAATAATATAGCGGTTGGAAGACAAACTTTTCTATTTACTTCCTTACTTCTTTTTAACACGGATCCAAACACCCAGACTCGACCGGAGTTTGATCTTAACCAGCAGTAAGAAATCTCTAACGCGATTCTGTTATACATTTAGTTCATCCAAGAAGGTTATCGTTACCTAATTGAGGAAATCCTCTAAGGCGTCGGTAAAGCTACTTCGTAGATCCATAGTCACAAATATCTCTTCTTGACGACACATAACTTGTCACTACCAAACAACACTTGCACGTCCTCGGTCGACATCGGTCGGTCTGTAATTGACTTATCTTAATTTCCCAATTTACTTTTCTCATACCCTTTTTGTTGAATTCTCCTGGTGAGCACTACTTACTCGAGTTCATCCCGTTATACTCCTTTAGATCGTTCTACATTAGAAACTTCCAGTTCCTCCGTGAGCTAACTCCATTTCTCGAGTCCAACTGTGTTCTCCATCTGACATCCGTGGTCCTTTCTAGTTCTTCCACTATAGCTTGTAAGCGGTCTACACGACTCTCGTGACCTTAAATTTCATCCACTTGCGGTTTATCTAATATGGGATGCTACGCATCCTCTGTCTGGATTGACATAGAACCTTATCAAAATTATATACTTCTTACTCTTCCAGCTCTTCTTTTACAATTCATCTCTACTGGTTGTGATATGTACTCTTTTCCTAGCTAGTAGGTAGTAAATCACTCCCGTAATTCTCTTGGTCTCCAATGGCATAAGAGGGTCATTCTTGGCCGTCTAGATCTTCTTCTTACGTTCTTAATTAGAGTTAGTAACTCAACTCACTCCATGTTACTATTAATGTTACTAGCACGTATACCGATTTAACTTCACATTTGTCGCCGTTGATCTCTTGAAGGGTCCTCCAAATATCTATAAAATTCTTTCATAAATCTATGGCTATCCTCCTTATCTGTTAACCAGTTATCACTAGTTGACCCGCACGTTATCGCTACTAGTTTGTAGTTGACCTTCTATAGGATCACGGACTTATTGTTCTTCTATCTCTTTTGAAGTTTGATACCCCTGGTGAAAATCTATCTCCTCCAGTTTCTACGTTTATACTCCTTTAGCTTCTTCTATAATCTACACTGCTATTTCTCACTATAAGGTCACTATACTCTTTCCTAGTTTAGCTGCATCATTCATCTATCGTCAATGGACTCATCAGATTTTCCATGATAGCTCGTAATTACATCTTCGCGATTCCTCGGTCCTCAGCTGCTTGTGAGGTTCCGGTGCGAATTGTTGGTGTTGGTAACTTACGTCTCTCTCTGAATGAGAAGTTATTGTGGACCCTCGAGTTCACCAATATCATTCTTTCTCATTCTTCCTCCTTGGTTGGTGTAGTTCTATAATGCCACCTTTATAGAAAGTCGTTGTCTAAATTTTAGGTTGCTATCGTATTTGATACTTGCGTCCTGATTTTCATAAAATTTTTTGCATCTTTGAGGAAGTCAAACCGTCTCTATGATGATTTATTTCTCGTCTTTAAAATCATTTGTCAATGTCTGTCTTTGTACTCCTTTAAGTCTTCACCCCGGGGTCAACCCCATATCTCTACGGTACTCTTCTGCTCATACTTGCCTATTGCGGCATCCTCCTTAGTTGCAGTGTCATTTTATTTGCCAAGTGTAGGTGTATTCTACCTTATTTGATTTGTGTTCCAATGTTTGTCTTTAATCTGCACTGTTATCAGGCCTTACATGCACCCTTGAGTTTCATCTATCGTCTTCATATCGTTGAGTTCCTTTTACGGCCTCCTATTACCTCTATTTGCGTCGTTTTGAGATTTCCTTCTTGTCCGCTTGTTCTGGTTTTACAACCATCTCGTAGTCTTCATCTTCTTCTCCATTCCTTCCTCGGAAATTGGGCTTGCCCGGTTGTCCACCATAACACATTAATCTCTTCCGAGTCTAATCCCATTATCTTCATATACAGATATTGTTTAAGATCTACTAACCTTGTATTATGATGTAAGAATCGCATCATGATAACTCAACTAAAGGACATTTCATAGTCTATAGGTACTAAAAAGTTACATGCGTATAGATATACATATAACTTACATAAACATACAATACTATAAGTCCACAAACTATTTCTCATCTACTAAGCTGCAGAGATGCACGGGGAACGATGGTGGTCCGACGTACTACTAACCCAACAACCCGACTATGCACGTGTGTAAAAACAAAAATCCGTTTTGAAGATCTTAGACCCCTTTCGGGTTCTAGTTAATTTATACATTCGGTCTTTTAGAAGATTTCAAGTGCCATTGTTGCCAACCCAGAGCTCTGATACCATGTTGTAACACCCCAAATTCTCGGAACTCGGGGAGCTACTGGTTAGGACCTCACAATGGGTCCCGACCTTGGTTTAACAACAACATTACTTGGATCTTACAACAAGGCACAAATGTATTTAAAACAATTTCTAAAACATAATATTTTTTTTATGGTATAAACGTACACATGTGACAGCCTTACAAACATATATAAAGATACACAACATACATGACGTATGGAAGACTCCCCCGTCCCCATCTAATGAGTACGTGGACCCGGCTGACCATCCGTTCCGGATCTCTCTGCAACTGTCTATCTCTACAGATCTACAACACGGATAAACCGTTAGCTAACTATCCAAATATAAGCAAAAAGATAACAGCACAAACACAAGCAGAAACAAAAATAAACAAACATCATGCTGGCACTCAACCAATTATTATCTATTATTTAAGTGATTCACATTATTCAATTTAAGTTGTGGCACGAGAATTATTATTAGTTCTCGCCTCCGTTCCTTATCCAACTGGTGTAGGTCTAGCTGACTTCCATTGGTAGCATCACTACAAACCATGTATGGACTAGTCCCGAAAGAAACCCCCAGCGCCCCGCGAGCTACTGAGCAGAATGCCACCGCCCGTTACTCTTAGGCCAAAATATAGGTCGGTAATTATATATCACAACCTATCTCCATAAACATTTCAATCACACACCACCATCATCATTTATACTCATATTTAGAAGTCAGCTAAGTAAGCCCAAAGGTCTTACCTGATATAAAGTTCGACTCTCTGTAAACCAACTCGCTCTGTAAACTGTAGCAACTCAATTGCCTGTCAAAGGAGATAAGTGCATTAGCACACTCCTACGTAGTTAGAAGTCTAAGACTTCTAAAATAGAATAATATATTAAGACATAACTAGTTGCAGTATTAATTTAGGGTAAAATGACCATTTTACCCTTGGTCCCGAAATTCCCGAACATTCTAAAATTCATGTCTAAACTCCTATTTGAGATTCTAAAATCATAATCTAACTCCCAAAGCTTCGTTTGGTTCCAAGCTAACATTTTTCCTATGTTTCTATTTTCCGGGAAATCGTAAAGGTCTAACTTCGATTCCAAATATAAAATTCGTAACCGCTTATAAAAATTCCGACTTAAACAAGTCATTCACAAGTACTCTTTATACCAACCTCTTGACACTTCCAAAACCAACAATTCCAAAATCTCATATAACTACTCTTCTGATCAAAGCTTCAAATTACACATATAGTCCAACATTACCTTCGACCATATAACTCAACAACTTCCTCATAAAATTCACAACTAAAGTCTAAAACAAAGATATATGATTAAGTTCTAATCTCTCTAATAACATCCCATTACACACGAAAACCCAAAATCCACCATTTCACACTTAGCCACAATTACTATACAAGAGTGATAAGTAGAATACAATAATCATACTACACACCCATCAACCTCTAATACAAACTCATCTAAACACATACAAATATACAATAGACCTAGATAGATTTCCGGTACAAAACCCCCCAAATCTGAGATTAGGTTTACACCTAAAATCTCATTCTAATCATAAACAACCGGACACCATAAATCTGACTACAAATCTAACCAACTACATCAATCCAAAAGAATAAGTCCTGATTCAAAGTCAATCTAAAAAAAAAACTCAATAACCTCACCTATTGAATCCAATTCAAGTCTGCAGGAAAAGGTGAGATCGGCGGACCCAATCGGTGCCGCAGATAGCAGCCCACTGCGGAGTCTACCCGTCAGCACCGGAGGCGGCAGCGAACGTCCAAGTGGCGGTGTCTCTGATCTTCACGCCGGGCTATTGTAACGGCTGGGCAACTTCTTCGCAAGCAGCGGAGACTGCACGTCCTTCCCGGCGTCGTCTTGAAGCGAAACCCAAAGCAGCACGGCGGAACCCGGAGAAGACGACAGTGCATCTCTTGGCCATAATGTATTCGGGAAGGAGAAGGCGGCGAGACCCTAGCGGCGTCTTCTTCGCGTGCGACTGGACCGGAGGCAGCAACGAGTCCAAGTTGCAGCTCCTTGATGAGGCGACGGCGGAAATCCAAAGTAACAGTTCCTTGGATAGGCGACAACAGAAGTCCGGAGCGGAAGGGCGGCTCCTCGTCCTGGTGTTGCAGCGATGTGGTTTCAGAGAAAGCAGAGAACGAGAGATAGTTTCAAAGGAGGGAGAAAGGGCGAGGAGGTCTCCGGCACGCTAGAGAAGAGGAGGAGAGGAAAACGGCGCGAGTTGGTGAGGGAAGAGAGGACACGGCCGGTTGACTGATTCGGTTCCGGCGGCTGAGATGAAGGGTGAGGAAGCAAGGATGAGCAGCAGGAGAAGTGGGAAGGGCAAGGAGGTGGCGGCTAGGGTAAAACAAAAGAATGGGGTTGGTTCTCCTCAACATCAAATATTACTTATATTGGGCCGAACTGACGGGCCCGGTTTGGGCCTCTTTTTTTTTGTTATTTTATTTATTTTTTTATTTTAAAAAAAAAATGAACTCGGAACCAGTCCCAACCAGTCAGCTATGATTGATTCGGAATTTATCGAGAATAAGAATTTCGGATATGGATCAAAATTCTCGGAACTAAGTAGACGGATATGGATCAACTGATCAAGATCGGGTTTGTTACAAAAATAAACGGAATAAAAATTCCGGATATTACATCAGTACCCCCTTAAAATAAGTTTCGTCCCGAAACTTAAAGATAACGACATATAGTCGGAGTTATTACAAAAGAATTAAAGGGCCGGAAAGGGTCACAATCGATCTTGTTCTGATTTGTTCCTAAGATAGCCGGAAATAAAATTTCCGGGTATTACATCAGTACCCCCTTAAAATAAGTTTTGCCCCGAAACTTAATATACGTCAATCGTAAGGTCGGTCTTCAAGGAACAAATAAAGGTACAACCTAGTGTACCTAATTAATACATCAAGTCTTGTCGTTTCTATATCTAAGTATCCCGCACGTCAAAGGTTACCAAAAGAATACATCACTTACTACATACTCAATCATGAAATAAACAAGTAGTCAAAAATATCACACATACAAGGTCAAGCCCTAACTCGTCACTCCCGAGGTTACAACCCTCGCTACATAGGTCTCTGAAATGTTTCTTCTCCCCAATATCTAGGTATCCCTATCGGGTTTTTCCTAAAGCCACTAAATCTTAAATCTTTTCAGGTACATAGATTCCAAGCGTCTGCTACCCGGTCTAGAATGGTTACCGGATATCTCACGGGTATCATCCGGTTCAACTGTCTGATCCTCTAATTTGATGACCTAACTCGTGTCTGATAGGTATCTCTCCAACTGAAATTCTCAAACTCAGTTCCCAAACTTAGTCTCCGTGGAAAACTGAAGCTACATTCTCCAATAGGGTGAGGAATACTAGTCCTTCACTCACTTTCAACTCTGCTTGTAAGGTCTCACAAGGTTGTCTTACCTAACTCACCTCTAAATCCTTTGATGACCTTCCTGAGGTAATTTATTCCAAGTCTTTCCTTTCTGATATTCTAAAGGGTTCCGGGTATCCGATCTAGGATATCCCCTTATACACCTCCCGGTACTTTACTGAGTGTTTAAGGCTAGTTGTATCATAACTCACTTGGTCTTATTTCATAATATGGCTCCGTCATATGGTTCCTCCATTAAAGAACCATCATCTGCTCCTTTTTAGTCTTAACTTTGATATAACTTAACAACCAAAACCCGGTGGTCAATCTTTGGATTCTATCGACGTCATCAGATTCTTTTATAGATCTCTAGTTCAACTCAACCTTCTTACTCAGTATCAAGATCTTAGGTGATATAGAAGGTATTCGCGATGACAACACTAGCCACAAGTTAATCTTACCTCACCATCGTTTGATCAAAATTGCTCGATAATTGCTACCACAACATCAACATTCCACTCTAATATCCCTCACGTCTATCAGACCGATAATATTTCTCTGACATGCAACGCGACTCGGATCCGTTCCGATATAGCATTACACGTACCCTCTACCCAAGATTTTGCTTTCTCTATACGCGATTATTGTGTTGCAAGCATACTCCTGTCACTTCCTTCCTTATCTATATTCTGCCTCGGTAGGGTAGTTATTCACTTTGAGCTTCCTAGGGTAACCCTGCACAATACTCTTGTTACATCATGAATTCTTCTCCTACTCCCTTAAGAAAACTCACTCTAGTAACATGTAACGAAGCCGTCATTCTTCCCTCAGATCCATAATAGGGCATCCCTCTTTTCTATTACCTCTATATACCCATACAACCTGTCCAGTAACTTTGCGTAGCCTATCGCACGTTCTTTCCAAACAATGTATTTTTGAGCTTCCAGCTCTGTGGGTTAGGACTCATCACGCTTCCGCTGTGTTACTTTGATAGTTCCGTTGTCATTCATAAGGACATTTTGTGTGAGTCCAAAATGATTGTCCCCAAAACTCTTTCTCCCGATTACACTCTAAGTCCCATCTGGTGAAGTACTAGATACTTTCCTTACTTGGTTTAAGAGAATAATATAGCGGTTGGAAGACAAACTTTTCTATTTACTTCCTTACTTCTTTTTAACACGGATCCAAACACCCAGACTCGACCGGAGTTTGATCTTAACCAGCAGTAAGAAATCTCTAACGCGATTCTGTTATACATTTAGTTCATCCAAGAAGGTTATCGTTACCTAATTGAGGAAATCCTCTAAGGCGTCGGTAAAGCTACTTCGTAGATCCATAGTCACAAATATCTCTTCTTGACGACACATAACTTGTCACTACCAAACAACACTTGCACGTCCTCGGTCGACATCGGTCGGTCTGTAATTGACTTATCTTAATTTCCCAATTTACTTTTCTCATACCCTTTTTGTTGAATTCTCCTGGTGAGCACTACTTACTCGAGTTCATCCCGTTATACTCCTTTAGATCGTTCTACATTAGAAACTTCCAGTTCCTCCGTGAGCTAACTCCATTTCTCGAGTCCAACTGTGTTCTCCATCTGACATCCGTGGTCCTTTCTAGTTCTTCCACTATAGCTTGTAAGCGGTCTACACGACTCTCGTGACCTTAAATTTCATCCACTTGCGGTTTATCTAATATGGGATGCTACGCATCCTCTGTCTGGATTGACATAGAACCTTATCAAAATTATATACTTCTTACTCTTCCAGCTCTTCTTTTACAATTCATCTCTACTGGTTGTGATATGTACTCTTTTCCTAGCTAGTAGGTAGTAAATCACTCCCGTAATTCTCTTGGTCTCCAATGGCATAAGAGGGTCATTCTTGGCCGTCTAGATCTTCTTCTTACGTTCTTAATTAGAGTTAGTAACTCAACTCACTCCATGTTACTATTAATGTTACTAGCACGTATACCGATTTAACTTCACATTTGTCGCCGTTGATCTCTTGAAGGGTCCTCCAAATATCTATAAAATTCTTTCATAAATCTATGGCTATCCTCCTTATCTGTTAACCAGTTATCACTAGTTGACCCGCACGTTATCGCTACTAGTTTGTAGTTGACCTTCTATAGGATCACGGACTTATTGTTCTTCTATCTCTTTTGAAGTTTGATACCCCTGGTGAAAATCTATCTCCTCCAGTTTCTACGTTTATACTCCTTTAGCTTCTTCTATAATCTACACTGCTATTTCTCACTATAAGGTCACTATACTCTTTCCTAGTTTAGCTGCATCATTCATCTATCGTCAATGGACTCATCAGATTTTCCATGATAGCTCGTAATTACATCTTCGCGATTCCTCGGTCCTCAGCTGCTTGTGAGGTTCCGGTGCGAATTGTTGGTGTTGGTAACTTACGTCTCTCTCTGAATGAGAAGTTATTGTGGACCCTCGAGTTCACCAATATCATTCTTTCTCATTCTTCCTCCTTGGTTGGTGTAGTTCTATAATGCCACCTTTATAGAAAGTCGTTGTCTAAATTTTAGGTTGCTATCGTATTTGATACTTGCGTCCTGATTTTCATAAAATTTTTTGCATCTTTGAGGAAGTCAAACCGTCTCTATGATGATTTATTTCTCGTCTTTAAAATCATTTGTCAATGTCTGTCTTTGTACTCCTTTAAGTCTTCACCCCGGGGTCAACCCCATATCTCTACGGTACTCTTCTGCTCATACTTGCCTATTGCGGCATCCTCCTTAGTTGCAGTGTCATTTTATTTGCCAAGTGTAGGTGTATTCTACCTTATTTGATTTGTGTTCCAATGTTTGTCTTTAATCTGCACTGTTATCAGGCCTTACATGCACCCTTGAGTTTCATCTATCGTCTTCATATCGTTGAGTTCCTTTTACGGCCTCCTATTGCCTCTATTTGCGTCGTTTTGAGATTTCCTTCTTGTCCGCTTGTTCTGGTTTTACAACCATCTCGTAGTCTTCATCTTCTTCTCCATTCCTTCCTCGGAAATTGGGCTTGCCCGGTTGTCCACCATAACACATTAATCTCTTCCGAGTCTAATCCCATTATCTTCATATACAGATATTGTTTAAGATCTACTAACCTTGTATTATGATGTAAGAATCGCATCATGATAACTCAACTAAAGGACATTTCATAGTCTATAGGTACTAAAAAGTTACATGCGTATAGATATACATATAACTTACATAAACATACAATACTATAAGTCCACAAACTATTTCTCATCTACTAAGCTGCAGAGATGCACGGGGAACGATGGTGGTCCGACGTACTACTAACCCAACAACCCGACTATGCACGTGTGTAAAAACAAAAATCCGTTTTGAAGATCTTAGACCCCTTTCGGGTTCTAGTTAATTTATACATTCGGTCTTTTAGAAGATTTCAAGTGCCATTGTTGCCAACCCAGAGCTCTGATACCATGTTGTAACACCCCAAATTCTCGGAACTCGGGGAGCTACTGGTTAGGACCTCACAATGGGTCCCGACCTTGGTTTAACAACAACATTACTTGGATCTTACAACAAGGCACAAATGTATTTAAAACAATTTCTAAAACATAATATTTTTTTTATGGTATAAACGTACACATGTGACAGCCTTACAAACATATATAAAGATACACAACATACATGACGTATGGAAGACTCCCCCGTCCCCATCTAATGAGTACGTGGACCCGGCTGACCATCCGTTCCGGATCTCTCTGCAACTGTCTATCTCTACAGATCTACAACACGGATAAACCGTTAGCTAACTATCCAAATATAAGCAAAAAGATAACAGCACAAACACAAGCAGAAACAAAAATAAACAAACATCATGCTGGCACTCAACCAATTATTATCTATTATTTAAGTGATTCACATTATTCAATTTAAGTTGTGGCACGAGAATTATTATTAGTTCTCGCCTCCGTTCCTTATCCAACTGGTGTAGGTCTAGCTGACTTCCATTGGTAGCATCACTACAAACCATGTATGGACTAGTCCCGAAAGAAACCCCCAGCGCCCCGCGAGCTACTGAGCAGAATGCCACCGCCCGTTACTCTTAGGCCAAAATATAGGTCGGTAATTATATATCACAACCTATCTCCATAAACATTTCAATCACACACCATCATCATCATTTATACTCATATTTAGAAGTCAGCTAAGTAAGCCCAAAGGTCTTACCTGATATAAAGTTCGACTCTCTGTAAACCAACTCGCTCTGTAAACTGTAGCAACTCAATTGCCTGTCAAAGGAGATAAGTGCATTAGCACACTCCTACGTAGTTAGAAGTCTAAGACTTCTAAAATAGAATAATATATTAAGACATAACTAGTTGCAGTATTAATTTAGGGTAAAATGACCATTTTACCCTTGGTCCCGAAATTCCCGAACATTCTAAAATTCATGTCTAAACTCCTATTTGAGATTCTAAAATCATAATCTAACTCCCAAAGCTTCGTTTGGTTCCAAGCTAACATTTTTCCTATGTTTCTATTTTCCGGGAAATCGTAAAGGTCTAACTTCGATTCCAAATATAAAATTCGTAACCGCTTATAAAAATTCCGACTTAAACAAGTCATTCACAAGTACTCTTTATACCAACCTCTTGACACTTCCAAAACCAACAATTCCAAAATCTCATATAACTACTCTTCTGATCAAAGCTTCAAATTACACATATAGTCCAACATTACCTTCGACCATATAACTCAACAACTTCCTCATAAAATTCACAACTAAAGTCTAAAACAAAGATATATGATTAAGTTCTAATCTCTCTAATAACATCCCATTACACACGAAAACCCAAAATCCACCATTTCACACTTAGCCACAATTACTATACAAGAGTGATAAGTAGAATACAATAATCATACTACACACCCATCAACCTCTAATACAAACTCATCTAAACACATACAAATATACAATAGACCTAGATAGATTTCCGGTACAAAACCCCCCAAATCTGAGATTAGGTTTACACCTAAAATCTCATTCTAATCATAAACAACCGGACACCATAAATCTGACTACAAATCTAACCAACTACATCAATCCAAAAGAATAAGTCCTGATTCAAAGTCAATCTAAAAAAAAAACTCAATAACCTCACCTATTGAATCCAATTCAAGTCTGCAGGAAAAGGTGAGATCGGCGGACCCAATCGGTGCCGCAGATAGCAGCCCACTGCGGAGTCTACCCGTCAGCACCGGAGGCGGCAGCGAACATCCAAGTGGCGGTGTCTCTGATCTTCACGCCGGGCTATTGTAACGGCTGGGCAACTTCTTCGCAAGCAGCGGCGACTGCACGTCCTTCCCGGCGTCGTCTTGAAGCGAAACCCAAAGCAGCACGGCGGAACCCGGAGAAGACGACAGTGCATCTCTTGGCCATAATGTATTCGGGAAGGAGAAGGCGGCGAGACCCTAGCGACGTCTTCTTCGCGTGCGACTGGACCGGAGGCAGCAACGAGTCCAAGTTGCAGCTCCTTGATGAGGCGACGGCGGAAATCCAAAGTAACAGTTCCTTGGATAGGCGACAACAGAAGTCCGGAGCGGAAGGGCGGCTCCTCGTCCTGGTGTTGCAGCGATGTGGTTTCAGAGAAAGCAGAGAACGAGAGATAGTTTCAAAGGAGGGAGAAAGGGCGAGGAGGTCTCCGGCACGCTAGAGAAGAGGAGGAGAGGAAAACGGCGCGAGTTGGTGAGGGAAGAGAGGACACGGCCGGTTGACTGATTCGGTTCCGGCGGCTGAGATGAAGGGTGAGGAAGCAAGGATGAGCAGCAGGAGAAGTGGGAAGGGCAAGGAGGTGGCGGCTAGGGTAAAACAAAAGAATGGGGTTGGTTCTCCTCAACATCAAATATTACTTATATTGGGCCGAACTGACGGGCCCGGTTTGGGCCTCTTTTTTTTTTGTTATTTTATTTATTTTTTTATTTTAAAACAAAAATGAACTCGGAACCAGTCCCAACCAGTCAGCTATGATTGATTCGGAATTTATCGAGAATAAGAATTTCGGATATGGATCAAAATTCTCGGAACTAAGTAGACGGATATGGATCAACTGATCAAGATCGGGTTTGTTACAAAAATAAACGGAATAAAAATTCCGGATATTACAATTTCTAACTCAGTCTCCTCCTTCACCTCCTTGGACACGCAATACTCGAAGCTCTACCCTGGATCAACAAAATAAGAATAAAGTCGCAATAACTGAGTTGGAGCTCCTAAAAAACCTACCAAATCAAAGATAAAGGAGGGATGAGAGATATATCAATGAAGCAAAACATAAAAGTTCGGGAAGAAGAACATACGATTGAAGAAATGAACAAGAAGATAATCTATTCAATAACAAACAGTTAAACAAGAAAGTTTAACAATTCAAAATCATCCATATATGTGATAAAACAATCAAGCAAACATAACCGGGACAAATATGAAACAGTTAAGCAACATACCCAAAAATACTTCAAGAAGAAGAACATACCTCAATCGTGAAACACCCCAACTTCTCAGAACTTGGAAAGCTACTAATTAGGACCTCACAATGGATCCCGACCTCAGTTTGACAACAATTTTACTAGGATCTTACAACAAGACACAAATAAAGAAACCGAAATTTATAAAGCGATGTTTAAAGAGATATTAATGCAACACAAACGTCTAACAACCAACAATACTTAAGGAAAAAAAGTCTATATGTCATCATATTATAAAGGAAACGTCAAAGCAAAACCCAAACCCCACTCTAGGGAGTACGGAGACCCGGCTGACCACTACTTTCGGATCACTCAGTTGTTGCTCTAACATGTGGTAAATCTAAACAACAACATAAAACAACCGTTAGGTACATATCTAAACGTTAGATAAATGAGAATAACACACACACAATGGCAAAACTAAACACATGTCATGCTTTTAGAGAAATCCATGTTTATTATCTTTATTTAGGTCATTGACTCATACTAATGATACTTATTTTGTGACACGAGGGATTCTCAAACCTTGCCTCCGCCCCCCTGTAACCATCAGGAATGGATCCGAGCACCTCACCTTGTACCTGTATGGTCTGGGTATAGAGAACCTCTCAGTCTCCTATCAGAGCTGGGCAGTGATGTCACCGCCCGTTATACATACACTTGGGCCATAAAATAATAAAAAGTCGCCATAGGCATGTTATAATTATTAAACACGCAACACATACACCACTATTATCATTCAGCTAACATCTAGAAATCAGCTAAGTAAGTCGCAAGGACTTACCTGAATCAAATCTCAAATCCCGTTATCTCAACTCGGTTTGTAACCGCAGAAACTCAACCGTCTGTTATACAAGGCAAGTGGATCTAGGCATGTCCACGGGTCGGACCCGCCGGGTCGATGGGTCGGACCCGCCGGGTCACGGGTCAGACCCGGCGGGTCGACGGGTCGGCCATGTAAGATTAATAAAAAAAATGGAAATAAACTTTAAAAAATTAGAAAATAAATATAACATAAAAATTGAACTTAAACTTAAAAAAGGAGAAGAAAATAAACTAATAAAAAATAGGACTTAAACTTAGAAAAATTGGACTTAAACTTAACTTAAGTTTAAGTTCAATTTTTCTAAGTTTAAGTCCTCTATTTATTAGTTTATAAAATTCTTTTTTAAACTTAAGTTACTTAAGTTTAAGTAATTAAGTCTTAAACTTTAAAAAAAAAAAAAAGGGAAGAATTGGGCTTGAACCGGAATCCCGGTTGCCTACGTATCCTCTCGGGGAGGAGGAATCAAAGTCCACGTAGTTCTCTTACCTTTGTTTATATCCCCGATTGGCCCTTACCTTAGTCGGACTCTCCCGCCGATACATCCGGTGGCGTTTGTTGTCGCTCGTCGTCATCTTCGTCGCCTTCCTCCGCCGAGAGGTTGTTCTTTTGTGTTCGCATTTCCGCTTTCCTACAATCGGCTAGGAGGACTTGTGCCTCCAACGTCTCGGGCAACATGTTTGATCTCGTCGGATCGAGCACCTTTCCACTCCGGCTAAAGGTTTGCTCAACCGCTACCGTTGAGGCGGGAACGGCGAGAATTTGTGTTGCAATCCTTGAGAGGGTAGGGAACCTCATTCTTTCCGGTCGGCTCCACCATTCTAATATGTTGAAATCCTCCTCTTCTTCATCATTGGCAAACTCAAAAGAAATGGTTAGATATTCGTCGAGTTCCGAGTTGGAACTTGACGTGGTTTTTGCCCTTTTCGGGCCAAACAAATCTCTAGCCATTGATTTAAATTTAGATGAACTTGAAGATGAAGAGCGAGGAGAGGGTTGAGAAGATTGACCTCGATCGGAAACACGATATTGAACCAATAATTCATCAAATAATTTTCTAACATTACCAATTATGGTAGAAACATGACAATCGGGATGTTGTTCTAAACTTAAAAATTCATAATAACTTTCTAAAAATTGTTCTAAACCATCCATTTTACATCTAGGGTCTAACACAAATGCAACAAGAAAAACATCGGGAATGGTTGTATAATAAGCTAACCATTTACTTCGCATTGAATAAATAGCTTGTGAAATATTTTCAATTAAAAGACCTTGTTGAATTGCAAATGCAATATTAATTGCTACATAACAAAATATGTTTGAAGTTGGTGTATAAACATAACTAAAAGTGTTAGTAGCATCATAAAAATGTTTAAAAACCTCCATTACATCTCTTGCTAAAACCCAAGATTCACCGAAAACAAAATCACCGTCAATATGTTGTGCGGCAAAACTACTTATAAGTTCTCGATATTCATATGATTCGTAAATCATTTTGTAAGTAGAGTTCCATCTTGTACAAACATCTTTTGGAAATTTTTTAGGATAAACGTTATTTTGTTTACAATATGCATACCATTTACTACGTACACTTTTTTTAGACCAAAGTTCATTAAGAATATTTCGAATAGGTTATACTAAATCTCCAACATATGCTAAACCGTCTTGAACACACAAGTTTAAAATATGAGCGGCACACCTAATGTGAAAAAATTTACCTCCAATCGTCGGCTTACAATAGTTGGTTAAATCTCTAATGGTAGCCGTGTTAGCGGAGGCGTTATCAAAACCGATTGAAAAAACTCGTGAAACTAATCTATATTCTTCCAAAACATTTGCAATCAAACGGGCAATGTTTTGGGCGGTGTGTTGTTCGTTGAAAACTCGTAATGCTAAAACTCTTTTGTTTAAAATCCAAAATTTATCAACAAAATGACAAGTAATACCCATATACGAATTTTTTTGAAAACCGTCGGTCCAAATATCACTACAAATAGAAACTTGAATATCACCGTTGTCCATAAAATATTTAATCAATTCTTCTTTACGAATTTTATATTTATGCATCATTTTTCTTTTAGCGGTTTGACGAGAAATCGGTTTATATGCGGGTTGAGCATGATTTTGCATCCAATTATTAAAACCAACATTTTGTGCAAAACTAAATGCTAAAGAATCTACGGCCAACATTTCCGAAAATGCATCCATAGAAGAAGAATGATCATATGTAAATAGAGAAGGAGGTTGGTTAGAAGTAGATGCGTACCCGGTAAGTTGTGTTTGCCCTCGTGCTAATCCCATTTTTTTGGGATGCTTGTTCCAGATATGTCTCTTGTAGTTCCCGTAGCCTTCTCCTTTTTGTGCTTGTATTGTGTCGCACAAAAATTGCATTTGGCATAGAAAACTCCGTTGGCATCGGGAGCACCCTTTGTAAACCAAAATCGGAAGACCGCCGCCGTTAGTTGAGTGTTGTTCAACGGCGGCTCCTCCGGCTCCGGCTCCTCCATGAATTGGGTCTCGGATCCTTGGGTGTTGGGGAAAGTAGGTGATACCGTGATATCCTCCTCCTCCTTGAAGATCTCGTGATCTCCACTTAATAAGTCTCGCCTTAAATCCGAACCGGTTGGAGGACCGCTAACGGAATGCCGTCCTCGAATAAAACCTTCGCCGGATGAAGGACCGGCACCGCTAACGGAACGTCTTCCTCGGCTAGACATTTTTTTTAATAATAGAATGTAGTAGTAAGAGTGGTAAAATGAAAAATAAGAGAATGAGAATATGAGATTAGGAGAGTAATTGAATGTAAGAGTTGGAAATTATGGAGAGATTGAGAGAGTGAATAGATGATTGAATGATGAGAATTGGTGTGAGATGATATGAATTGAGTTTGAGGTATTTATAGAATTGTTTTTAGGTTAGATTTATTAAATTAAATTGTTTTTTTTTTAAAAAAAAAGTAGCCGTTATGGGCCGACACGCCTGGTCGACCCGGGCGGGTCACGGGTGACCCGTGACCCGTGGACATGCTTAAGTGGATCAATAATGTATCTCACTTTCTTAGAAGTTTCCAACTTCTAAGATATTCAATCGATCATAAAGAAATTACCAAAAATACCCTTATAAGGGTAAATGACCATTTTACCCTTGGTCCCGAAACTCTAGAAAATTCTATAACAAAGTTCTAAATTATTCTTTAGAATTCAAATCCACACTCTAACTCTCAAAAGGAAGTTTGTTAAAGATTTAGAAAAATTAAAAACATTCTTGACTTTCATAAAAAGTCGTTAAGGTCCAATTTTAGCTTAAGGTGCGAGGCTCGAATAATTATATAAAAGTCCAAAACAATCATCTAGGTCTTCACTGATATGCATGCTACTGATAGGAGCAAAGAACTCTCTGAAACACTCAACAACAACTCCTACACAAATCTCCAAAGATGGTTCCAAAATCCATAAATTTCATACTTAGCCAAATTATGGGTATTTTCTCAACTGTCCAACGAGCCTACTTTGAGCCCTTATAAATCCAGATCCGACCACTGGATCGAGCTCAACTTTTGATACAATACAGTATACATATCCCTCTATATCATACTAAAAATTGAACGGTAGATGTTCGATCTATGGTAGTCAGCATTTTCACACTAATTTCTGGAAACAAACAGCTTTAACTAGATCTGTACTTCGATTCCTCTGGACATCAGTCTCTTTTGATTATACTTACCTACTGATCCAAGGTTCTAAACCCAACCGCAGCAACAATGTTTCTCTCTAATCTATCCTCACATCAAGAACTAAGCCCTACATATCAACGATTCAAGAGGGCAGAGCAAGAACTTGTTTACCTAGGAGTATAAGCAATGTGGAGCACTGCAATCCGACGTCAAGGTTCGATCGCCTCCCTCGTACAGGTAGGTTGTCCAGCCGCGTCTTCTTCCCCTGCTGTCACCTTCTGTCTACAGCACATCCAATGAACCAAGGATGGTCTTGTTGGATGATCGACAGTGGGTCTTCTTCCGACTGGATTCATGAAGGGAAAGTGTGGGTTGTGGATAAGAGATAGGTGCTGAAAGTCGAGGCTAAGGTCAGACAACACAAGGGTTTCCGGGAGGATGTTACCTGTGCATTTGGTGAGGGTCCTTGTTGGCTACTCGATGACGGGATGGTGGTAGGTACATGTCCTCTGCGTGGCGGTTGGATGGGTAACCTTCCTTAGTCCGCTGTCGAGGTCACTAGTCAGGCACGCCTCATTGACAACAAAGAGAGGAGAGTAAATGGACTTACCTACTGTCTCCACTGTGGGCGCAAAAGATCGACGACAGTAGTGCTCGGAAGGTCGAAGAGGAGACGTCGTCTGCTGTGTCTGTGCCGGGAGATCGAAGAGGGGAAGCGTAGCGTGAAATCTGGGATCCGATATGCTGAGATATGGAAGGTTGTGAGCAATTACGTAATTTAGAGGTGTGTGTTAGGAAGAATCCGATGAAGGGTGGGCCGGCCAGCTCATTTGTAAGGAGAGAAGGAAAAGTTTAATAGGCTAGCTGGAAAAGGAGGCTTATGGGCCTGACGGGCTGAAGTAATGAGAAAGTGAGTGGGCTGAAATAAAAGAGGGAGAGGATGCTGAAAATGTTATTTCAAGGTCTTGTTAAAAGCTTGTCATGACTTTGTCCTAAGCTTGTCGGTGACGTTGTCATGGCCTCGTCATGGCCTTGTCAAAACTCGTCGGGTGGCGTTGTCATGGTCTCATCATGATCTCATCTAGGATATGAACTCATGGTTGAAATTTAGGGTTTAGTGTTATTTTTCTATCATTTTATGTGAGAAAAAGGTCTCACATGAAATGATAGAATTTGTGATGTAACTGGAAATTAGGTGAAATGAAAGGTCAACGGATCGAAATCCGGTTTGACTCGGAATTGATTGAAAGAAAATTTTTGGATATTACAAATTGAATATTGAAAGATGATACTGAGAAGAGTTGGATAACTCCTGATACATCTTTTATCATACAATCCGTTAATAATTTGAGGAACCGTAAATAACTTGAGGAGTTGAAGGTTTGGATCAGTAAGAAAAATAACTTAAGGAGTTGAAGGTTTGGATCAGTAAGAAAAATAACTTAAGGAGTTGAAGGTTTGGATCAGTAAGAAAAATGGCTTCTTCAGACGACATGCGGTCTATTTCCCTTTTTTTTGTCATTCAATAAAGTTCATATGGGATTTTTGTTGGTAAGAAAAATCAAGATTTTGTTCATGGGACAATTGATGGTGGACATCCTAAAATGTATAAGCCGGTCTTGGCCTAAGAGGTTTGATCTTCCCATTTATCCGAAGATCCCGGTGCTTTCAAAAGACAATCATTGGATCACACTTCAAAAGCCGATAAATAGCTTAGAATGCATTATCAGGACAATATTGATAATTGTGAATTGCTTGCACCTTGTTGAAAAAACCCCATAAAAACCCTACTATGGAGTCAGTTGCCAAAGCTTTTTAGGTTAGTCTGTTGTATAACTTGGTACATTTTTTAGCATTTCAGATTTCTTGTTGTTTGATCTCTTTTTTCTTATTGCTTTGCTTGTAGCTTGCTTGAGCTTAGGCCGTCAGTGAATGATACAAGGTTTGGTTGTTTGGTTGTCTGGTTGTCTTATACGTTTTTACATCATGAATCATTACTAAACACGCCCATAATCTTTGACAGAATTACAATCTGAAGATTTCAGCAACAACGAAAACCCTGAGAATAGTGAACTTCAATTTTCTCAAATGTTGAAACCCCTTCATATCTACATCAAGTAGCAATACCTCAACCCTATCAAAATTGAAAGAAACGTTTGGAAGTTTACAACTGTCTACCAGTCGAAGATGGACGGTTGTATGGTTGATTCCTTTAAAAGCATACTTCAAAATGTTTTATAAATTTGACTTGAATTCAAAGTTGAGGATTCCTGGAAACTCAAATTCATGCGTTACGTACTCTTCAACACAAATCCGTGAGATGCTTGCTACACAATGGGTATCTAACAACACAAATCATGTGTATGTGAGATGCTTGTTACACAATGAGTATCTAACACATTTACTACGCACATTAGTAAACCTTGCTCACTACCGAATGGTTTGCTACTAATTTCTTTTCTCTTGAATACATTAGTCGAAAAACTAATCACTTTATCACATGACGTGCACCAAAAAGTGTCATCTCTCCTTGATACTCCTTTTTTTGCATTTTCCACTGCTACGTGAAAAATAATATCACCCAGTATTTGTATGAACACTTATAATTTTCACTCGGCAAGTGATTTGTATAGAATCCTATCATGCGTTTAAAATAAAATTAAGTTGTTACAATACAAAACATAACTAAAATGTTTATTAGATTATAAGCATAATATATAGATACAAACCTTTTTCCCTTGAGCAACAACCTTTTTTCTCTCAGCTTCATGCTCGGATCTTGACCAACTCAACAATTCTAAAAGTGTTCCCTTTTGCTTGAAATTTTTTCAGGTTGGTTAATGCTGGCCGAAAAATCACCATTTCTGCAAGGAATGATACATCTGTACGGGTTACAAAACAAATTATACATATAAGGTATGGCATCATGTGTCTAAAGGAATTTGACAATTATATATTTACGTGTTCTTTATACGGTTCTGGAAATCAGCCAATTGAGGAATCTCCACATAATCAAATATAGTTGTGGCTGAAGTGCTAGAAATATAGACCTCGCCTGAAAAGTTGCATAAAATTTAGAGAAATTGATCAGGAACAAAAATTCAAATCATAGACATGTTTGAAAGATAATCATCATACTTCAATATTCCTTCACGTTCATGCCGGGCAATATGAGTATGTACATCTTCTTATGGAGCTCTTTCCTTTCGATAAATTGATCACACAGATGCCCCCACAATGTAGCTTTAATTCTGATTCCTCTGTATTGTTTAAACTAATAAATAAATTAGTCATCCAATTATAAATTACAGACTATAATATTAATACGACTTTCACCGTTCATTTATAAGGTATAAATCTATATTCTTGGAACCATGTTTTGTATCCAATATTCTTTTATTTTGTGATTATTATAAATTCATTACTTATATTGTCATTATTAAATTATTATAATATGAGTTACTTTAAATTATTTAATTTTAAACTTATTAATATTTATATTTTAATCTCTATAATTTGGTTTTCAATAACTTATTTTTCATTTGAAAGTTTCTAAAACTTAATTATATAAAGTTTTTTGCTAGAAAAAAAATCTTATTTTACATGTACATATATTTTGTTACCATAACTTTTAGTCTTTCATAAAATTTAACCAAATAAATATGACAATATCAAAAATAAGATCATTTGTTAAGCAAAATACTTATTTTTACATGTAGATAATTTTTTAAACTTATAATAAAATTTTACTAAATAAATACTATTCTATTGAATGAGAGAAACCTATTTTGCATTGCTAGGAAAGATATATTATGTTACCATAACTTTTCGTCTTTCATAAATTTAACCAAATAAATATAACAATATTAAAAATAAGAGCATTTGTTAAGCAAAATAATTATTTTACATGTAGATGTAATTTTTTAAATTTATAATAAAATTTTACTAAATAAATATTATTCTATTGAATGAGAGCATTTAGTTCTCTAAAACCCTATTTTACCTGTAGATGTAGATAAGGATACTTTGAGTT
Source organism: Fagopyrum homotropicum (assembly GCA_033239125.1). Lineage (NCBI taxonomy): Eukaryota > Viridiplantae > Streptophyta > Magnoliopsida > Caryophyllales > Polygonaceae > Fagopyrum > Fagopyrum homotropicum. The sequence continues at coordinate 139,133,548 of BSWB01000006.1, forward strand.
ATTATTTTTAAACTTATTAATATTTATATTTTAATATCCACAATTTTTTTCCAATTATTTATTTAACATTTGAAAGTTTCTAAAGCTCTCTTTCAATAATTTTTAATGAAAATTCTATTTTAAACTTATGATAAAATTTTCTAAATAAATATGATTATATTGAATGATAGCAAAAACCCTATTTTATATGTGGATAAAATGTAGAAAAATATTATGTTACCATAACTTTTAATATCTCATAAAATTTAACCAAATAGATATGACAATAATAAAACTAAGAGCATTTGTTAAGAAAAATACTTATTTTAGATAATTTTTTAAACTTATAATAAAATTTTACTAAATACATATTATTATAATGAATGATAACATTTAAATCCTATTTTACATGTAGATAAGGATTTTTTTTTTAATTTTAACAAAATTAAAAAATAAATATGACAATATTAAATAAGATTTTTTGATAGAAAAAATTCTTATATAACATGTAGATAAATATTATGTTAATATAACTTTTAATCTGTCATAAAATTGAACCAAATAAATACGTCAATATTAAAAAAAAAAGAGCATTTATTAAGCAAACTACTTATTTTATTTTTATGTAGATGATAATTTTTAGAACCTACAATAAAATTTTACAAAATAAATATTTTAATATGCCTATATTAAATGAGAGCATTTAAACTTTACATGTAGATGATAATTTTTAAAACCTACAATAAAATTTTACAAAAGAAATATTTTAATAAGGATATATTAAATGAGAGCATTTAGCTCTCTAAAACCCAACTCTAAAACCCAACTTTAGATGCAGATAGAGATAATGAAAGACATGATATAAAGATTTTATGGAGGCCCCAAGTAAACTGTTAAAGTAACGGCATGATGAAAATGACAAATCAAATGCATGTGCAAGTTGGTCATGCCTCACAAGTCGCAACCTGGAAATGGTCGTACCGTTATTTGCACGCCTTGCAACAATCTTGGCCGGTCTTCTACAGCTTTTCAAGTCAACTGAACCAAGTGAAACGTCCATATGGAATACAAAGACAAATGGGTGAGTATGGAAACAAGCTGCTACACATTCTTCTCACCTGCAATGGCTTCAACATATCCTCACATTGCCCAATTCCTCTTCCTCTTGCTGTCCTTTTCTCTCAAGACGAACTCTTTGCATTTCAACTTCCCCTCTTTTAACCAAACTAACCCAATCGTTGATTTGCAGGGTAATGCGTCCATTTCCGATTCCCAAATACAGCTAACCAGAAATGAAGTAGGTTCTCCTCTCGTAGGAAACTACGGTAGAGCATTATACCCAACAGCAATGCAACTATGGGATGCTACAACTAATACGATGACCGATTTTACTACAAATTTCACCTTCCGCATAGAAACAGCTACCACAAGCAGCACCGGGGATGGACTCACCTTTATCCTTGTTCCCGACAACACTCCGATCCCCGATGATTCAAGTGGAGGCTGTCTTGCCTTGTTCAGCAACAATGGGAACCACACCGGTTGTGTCCTAAACCAAACAATTGTAGCCATTGAGTTCGACACGTTCAAAAATCCACTTGATCCAACCTCAGAACAAATTGGCATTGATGTTAATTCAACAGTATCAGCAGCTTATGTCAATGTGTCTGTCACTCTACTGGACAAAACCTCGCACGCCTTTATATCTTACGATTCTGCAACAAAGAATCTGAGTGTTAGCTTGTCTGTGGAGGAAAGCTCGCCTCCTTATAGTGTCTCACTTTCATACGTGATTGATTTGAGAAATGTTTTGCCTGAAAGGGTACAAGTCGGCTTCTCTGCTGCAACGGGGATGAGTGTTGAACTTCACAAAATTCTTGATTGGAGCTTTGACTCAACCTTGGAAGACACTCTTGCTCCTAGTCCCACCCCTACACCACAACAAAGTGTAACTGTTGCTCCTACCCCATCTCCTATCTCTACTTCGCAACAAGGTAAGACTCAAGAAAGACAGTCTAGATTCAACCGAGGATTGGTGGCTGGCATAGCAGTGGGTCTCTTTTTAATCCTAATGTGTGGGATAGGCATTGTTTGGATCAAAATAAAGAGGAAGAACACAGGAGAGGGCAACAATGAAACTGTTCAATTTGATATTGATCAAGATTTAGAAATGGAAGCAGGGCCCAAAAGGTTTGCCTATGTTGTACCTTCCAAAGCAACCAACAATTTCTCAATTGAAAGGAAGATTGGAGAAGGTGGATTTGGCGGTGTTTATAAAGGTATTTTACCAGGTCCTGAAAGCACAGAAATTGCAGTCAAGAAGATCAAGAGCGGATCAAACCAGGGTGTAAAGGAGTACATTTCAGAAGTGAAGATTATTAGCAGGGTTAGACACCGAAACTTGGTTCAGCTCCTAGGTTGGTGCCATGACCATGGAGAGTTACTCCTTGTCTACGAGTTCATGCCAAACAGAAGCCTAGACTCACATCTATTTAACCCGAAATTGATTTTGCTACCTTGGGCAACAAGGTACAAAATTGCTCTTGGTTTAGCTTCAGCAGTGCTCTACCTTCACGAGGAGTGGGAGCAATCTGTGGTTCATAGAGACATCAAATCTAGCAATGTCATGCTTGACTTGAACTTCAATCCAAAGCTAGGAGACTTTGGCCTTGCAAGGCTCGCAAATCATGACGCCAGCTTGCAAATCACAGCCCTAGCTGGAACACCAGGCTACATGGCCCCTGAATACCTTTTGTACGGAAAAGCCAGCAAAGAGTCCGATGTCTACAGCTTTGGGATTGTCGCACTCGAAATTGCTTGTGGAAGGAAGGTTATTATGATGAAATATCAGACTAGTAAAGTTGACCTAGTTGAGTGGGTTTGGGATCTCTATGGAAAGGGGCTCATCCTAGAAGCAGTAGACAACAGGCTCGGTGGGGAATTTTGTGAGCAAGAAGCAAAATGTTTAATGATGGTTGGCTTGTGGTGTTCCCATCCAGATGTTAGCCATCGACCAGGGATAAAGCAAGCCATAACAACACTGAATTTTGAAAGTCCTCTACCTAGTTTACCACCACAACTTCCGGTGCCTATGTATGTTTCACCTGGTATGAATATGTATCTTCCGTCTTTATACTCATCATCTAGCATGATAGAGGGGAATCATCCTTATATTTCAAGTAGTAGCATCAACATAACTCATCGCAGCCATGTTAGCGGAAGCTCTAGGAAGTCAGAATAGGAGAGCATTCATCTTAAGGTGAGCATATGTAACTACTTGTTGTATCCAATCTTGAAAAAGCAATTTCAATACTAAACAGCTTTGCTTCTGTCTAATTTACCTTGATTTTGCAGTGGCTAGCCAATGGATGACTGAAACCTTCAGATTTGTTCAGATTAAATACGTATAGTATTCCTGTTCTTTTTAATTCATAATTTATGAAATCATCTGCAATCTGCTCAAAGTGATTGATTTACTGTGCAATAATCTCTTTAATGTTGACATGCTTCTATGTTTTGCTACCTTATCTTCATTTGTCAATTTGGTGCGGAAAATTTACTTCTCAACCTAACATTCTTACAACAATTTAACAATACTAGGCAACACCATTTTGATTTTCAAAAAACAAACGCCATAAACAGGCCTGGAATTCGAGAAAGGCAGAAATACGAGCCAATCAATCTGCAGAAATTTGAAAGAAAAATTAAGAAGACTTACCAAATCGTAGGAGGGATTCATAGCCGGACTTTAAAGAATCGAAACCGGGACGCCCCTGAGGAATCAACTAAACTGCAGGACTTGAAACTAGTGATCGGACCAACCATTACTTTGCGAATGGAAACCTAGCCAGCATCCAGCGCCCAATCCCGAGTCGCTCGCTCGAGTTGAAATCGCCGATCGCGTACAGCCAATTGAGAGGTGAGTCACTCCTCGCCGGCCAATACTGTACCAATCATTTCTTCCCACTTGGCGTCCATCGTGATTCAAGAAGGATTCAATATGGGCCTTTGCCTCGTCTGCACCAGCTCACGGGCCATGTCTACTGTATGCCTCGTTGGCACCAGCTCATGGGCCATGCCTAGTGTAGAAGTACGTCGTTTAAATAAAACAAACAAAAATTATCATATAATAGGATAATAGTATTAATTGATCTCATAATAGATTAAGGATTCTAAAAATATTTTCTTGTAAGGGCATGTTTGGTAGTATATTTTTTTCGGATTCATTTTATAAAGAAATTGCGAGATTTATGGGGATACGAAAAATTGTGTTGTTTGATATCAGTTGGAGTTTCGGGATTCTTTTTGCTAAAATAATCCAAAATAAAATCTTTCTCAACCAAGATTCTTCGATATTGTTGGGATAAATTGTTTTTTATTCCCTACGTACCCTTTCTTTATTTTATTCTTCTATTCTCTTCTCCCTACTCATCGCTCTCGAAGAACCCTATCAACCCTCTCTCAATCGCATCCCTCCTTCATAGCCCTTTGCTTATGTGTGAGACCAGGACGAAAAGGGTCCCTCTCAATCGACTCCATTCCTTTTCTTCTTGTACCGAATGGGTCGTAACGATGTTACTCCAGTTGGAAGAAGGAAGAAACAAACCCCAATCCGACCTGCGATGATGAGGTTAAGTTTTTTGTTCTTTTTTTTTTATGTTTTTCGGAATGTTTACACTATATATTGATGTTAGAATGTTATTATATTGTATTGATGTTTCATTGCTTCTTTCCTAGCTCACATTGCCACTGTTATGTTTTCTTCGTTGCTTCCTTAGTTCACATTTATCATCTCTTGTGAGTGTTGATTGGTAAGTATCGATGGTTATGTTCTAGTCAATCATATAAAGGTTTCTAAGGAAATTTTTGTAATAAAAACATGCTTGAGTATACAACCGAAATTAATTTAAGTAAACTGAATAAAACTGTTTTCAATATACTTTTAAATGACTTGCGTTACATGAGTGTATTGAATATCGAGAGTGTTTGACTAGAATTAGGGATGGCAATTTCACCCGTATCCACACCCGATCCAACAAAAAAGGGTGAAAACTCGTTAAAAGACTAGTGAAAGCGGGTGACGGATGAAGCGGGTGGTGGATCGGGTCGGATGCGGTGAACGTTTCATCTACCTATCACCCGACCCATCATTCACTCATCCATCCGACCCGTATTCACCGGCTATATATTTTTAGTATTTGTAGTTATATTATAAAAAATTTACCATTATTTTCTTACTATACAATTATATTAAATTAAACGTTATATTTTTTTTTCTAATTTATTTTCTTTGGATTTCTAATATATTTTGATCCTTATGATTGATTCATTATAAAAAAATAAAATTTGATCTTGCTTTTTTATAGTGTTTTACTTGCTATCGTACACATTTTATGTTATTTTTTATTTGGATTTAAGTGTGTTCTTGTTTTTTTAATAAAAATATTTAATTTTTTACAATTTATAAATGAAGTGTAGAACACCCAAAATCTCACCCGATCCACCCGCTTCATCCGACGGATGTGGGTGGATTGGATGCGGGTGAGACCCTTAGCGGGTGGTGGGTCCGGTGGGGTTGACAATTTTGGGTGATGGATCGGGTGGCGGTCAAGGTCATCCACCCATCACCCAATCCATTGACATCCCTAACTAGAATTGCTATTTTCAAATGTTGAATGACTTGTTTATCCCGGTGTTATCAGCTCCTACTTTTTACAAATTCGTTTTGTAGTTGTTGATGAATGTTTAGAATATCAAGAGTGTTTGACTACAATTAGGATGAAAATTCCTTAAGTAACACTTTCAAGAGGTACAAACATCCAATTTGTTTAATGTATAATAAATTTTTCAAGACATTTCAAAATCCATGAATTAGGCCAGATATTTTATCATCTTTCAAAAATTAGAAATTACTACGAGCTTTTGTTTTTTTTAAGAGAAAGTTATACAAACCAAACATTGATCTACAAGACTGCAAATAAAATTTGGATCATTTCTTGATTAATAAGAGTAGATTAACTTAGAGTGTGCTTGGAATTTAGATCACAATACATAATTATGTATTGGTTGTATATGGGCTAATTGACAACCTTTCTCACATCCTTTTTTTTTCCCTTCGGAATGTTAAAGTGGTAAAGAAATTTAGTATTTTTGTAGAGTTACCATTTGATGAACCGGTTGATAATTAATATCACTTGTTGAGTACATTGTTTCGAGCATAATTGATCTTGAAACAATTTGATTTACTAGGCTTTTTCTAGTTTTGTGTTTAGTAAATGTACCCCTTGAGAGAAGAGTGTGTAGAGTTTGAGAATAATTACAAAAGGTTGGGGTATATTTACTTAATTGAAACATTAAAAAGCCTACTTACTACTATAGTTTTTCAAAAAGGTTTAGTTACCAAAATTGCCCATTGATCTTTGAGACCCCTTTTTGGTTTAACCTGATGTTTTGTCTGAAATAATACAACCATCCAAGTGGCGTGATTACCCAAAATTTGGCTACTTGGTTTGATCTTTCGCTTATCTATTGTTTTCAAAATAGTATATATATTATCTATAGATTCTGTAAAACATAATGTGTTGTTACAACCTTTATGCTATTGTTATGTTGTTGTTGTTGTTGTTTATTTGTTGATGTTTTGTTGTTGTTGTTATGTTCTTGCATGCTAAATAAGTGTACCGTTGAAATTGAGGAGCCACAACGTTTGGTTAATGTTCCTAGATCTAACGTATTATGTGTAGTCTTACTGGTAACAACCCTCGTCCACCTTAAATTACTTATATTTTGCATGTAAAAACTACTCCTAACAAGTATTCGTTTTGTCTTGTAGTTTCCAAATTTATCACAACCCGTGGAGGAAACATAGGCTTGCCATGAGGATGTAGATGACCCTCAAAATTTATTCCAAGAATGTTGCTACGCACATAAGCTTGCAACGATCAACATAACAAGAGAGGAGGTGGGAGGAGACGATCGGAGATTCTCGAAATAATTGGAGGAAAGTGAGAGTATGGGGTAAGGACATGATGGCGGCGGAGATAAACACTAGGTAAATCCAAAGCAAAGAAGAGGAGGTGGGAGGCACTGAGGTTGGAAGAGCAGGAGGTGTCCAAAGGAAGCCGTAAACAAGAACACATATTCAGAGAAGCTCAGAGGAAAGGAGATAGAGAGATGTGTATCAAAAGCTGAAATATAATATTGTAATTTTCACAAAAATGAGGGTAAAATAGTTAGTAAACAACCAAAGGGTAAAATTGAAAACAAACTATTTATTTGGGAAACTCTCACTTTTAGTATAGTAAGGATAAGAGACGAAAAAAATAAGATATGTAATATTAACTAAATTAGTTTAATTAACCATTATAATACATCAGTGTTGTATAAATTAAATTTTATTTATTTATTTTTATCTATTAAAAATTATAGCACTTTGACATAACAACTATGCTAGTATTCCTAATAAACTCTCTTATCAAAAAAGTTACTAAATTATTTTATAATGATACATATTTTTTCACTAAGTCTTTATATAGGTAAATAGATTATTAAATTGCATCAATCATTATTTTTTTTTGGTAATTACATCATCAATCATTATTTGTGTGGCTGACTTTATTATTTTGTTTTAATATGAAAATAATGTGATTTATCCGATTTCATTTTAGGAACCTACCTCCATTGTTGCACGTAATATGAAGATTATACTTACTATCCCCATTCTCCTGGGTGACTCACCTCCACTAGCGAAATCAACAATGAATGGGCCTCACACTGAAAGCGGCTTTTGTTTGGCACAAAGTATTCTGAGCGGTCTAAAAGACCTCAATACCCCTGAAGTTATTCTTTTACTCATTTTCAACCTTCCATCCATGCAAGAGATCGTGTCTCGAGACCACACCGTACTTTGATTCAGTTTACGACAGTGACAGTCCTGCGGAACTTACTTCAAGTGTGACTAATAAGCCCTTTAGTTCATTCGAAAATGCTAACTTTCACTCCCGACCACTAGAGGGTAACCACGACATTTCACACTCCTCAAAAACCGTAACACCCTCTGCTCCGGTAGCTGAGATTCTGGGAATTTTGAATTTAAATTCTTTTCCTAAGATTTGCTCCTTTGCCCTGCAATTGCATTATTTAAAGCGGTGAAATGTAGTGGCATAACTGTAAATTTCTTCGATACAAGGGGCTCAAATTTGAAAACCCAAAACTAGCAATCTCACTTGATTTTGCTGCTTTCTAAGCTCTGTTGCTAAAATCTGCTTTACTCTCTCACTCTCTCTCTCTCCTCTTTCCTTTGCTCGTAAGCAAGTGAGCTTCTACAATCAATCTATCAAAGCATGGTGGCTCTACTTTTCGCCTAATCTCAATCTGCGCAAACTCTTTTGGACATCACTGTTCTTTATCATCAACTTTTGATTTTCTACTTTCCTTTTCTTTCTTCGTAGATGCTGGAGCTTCCTCATCCGTGCTTCTAACCTGGTAATGGTTTTGATGTTGGATTTGGCTTTTTGCTTTTGGATCTGTTTGACGGATTTTTGTAAGGTAGTAAATGTGCTTACTATACTCTATTGATGCAGCTTCTTTTCTGTGAGGAGTGTTAAGCAAAAATGTCTTCGAGAGGAGGAGCGGCGGGTCCGTCTGATCCGTCGCCTCAGAAGCGGCTGACACGGACGCAGACGGCCGGAAATCTGGGAGAAACCGCGTTCGACAGTGAGATTGTGCCTTCTTCTTTGGTCGAGATTGCTCCCATTCTTCGTGTTGCTAACGAAGTCGAGAAGCACAACCCTAGGGTTGCGTATTTATGTAATTACATCTCTTTCTTTCTTTTGCCTGTTCTAATTTGGTTATTTTTTAGCTCTTCCCTTATAGTATATGCCATTAATGTTATCATACTTCATTAAAGGCTGCTTTTTTACATGTCTGGTTTTGCTCATTGTTCTTTGAAATACAGACATGCATTTCTTGTTTCCAGACTTGAAGATCGAAGGACCGGTAGAATAGTCTCATGGTTGTTTTTTCGGACATTTCTGGTTTGGCTCATTTATCCTTATTTTTTCTGTAGGCCGATTCTATGCCTTTGAGAAAGCTCACAGGCTGGACCCAAACTCTAGCGGCCGTGGTGTCCGTCAATTTAAAACCGCCCTTCTGCAAAGATTGGAAAGGGTAATGTCTACGCTTTCACCTCTCGTCTTGTTATTTGGATTAGAGATTTTATTATTGCAACTCTTACTGGATAAGCCATTATTAGTTTTGCATGTGTGTTGGTAGGAATTGATACAACTCTGAAAGACACAGACATTTCAACTTGTATTTTGTTGTGGTATGTGATATATAGTTTTATGTTTTTTACAAAACTGACTTTTGGAGTCTTGAGTTCTTTTCTAAGTTTACGGATGTCTATTTGATGAACATACTTGTGCATTCTAACTTCTAATTGTGTATGATCCTATGCTAATATTGTGAATTGCTGTAAATTTAGGTTCTTTGTAGTTGCAGCTATAATCAATCAACGCTTTAGGCTCGGAGCAATAATTAAAAAAAGCTTTTCCAGGTGAATGGACATCAGGGACCCCTGAATCAGTAACTAATGCATTGCTGTAGCCTGTAGGGTGTGGGTTCACACTTGTGATCGGGGAATATGCATTTTTAATTTATTTTCTTTCTGAAGGAACCATGCTTAGCAAACTATTTGGTGCTCTAAATGCTGAAATCTCTGATGTGATTATGTAAAGTTGCTGTCCTGTTTTCTTTTGCATGCTAATTTGGTTTCTGTCCCTAGGAGAATGATCCTACATTAATGGGAAGAGTGAAGAAAAGTGATGCACGGGAAATGCAAAGTTTTTATCAGCACTATTACAAGAAATATATCCAAGCTCTGCAAAATGCTGCTGATAAGGCTGATCGGTGAGTAACTATACATAGCGGAGTATTTAAATAGTTCTATTGTTCTACTTGTTTCATACTTTGGCTTTGAATCTCCTTCCCTACCAGATCACTTGTTATTATCTGATAAAATATTCTGTTCAGTGCGCAGCTGACAAAGGCATACCAGACTGCAAATGTTCTCTTCGAGGTGTTGAAAGCTGTTAATTTGACACAGGCAGTTGAACTTGACCGTGAGGTGGGACGAAATAATAACTAATTTGCTCATAATATCAGTCTCACTTTATTGTGCCAATGTTGTTTATTTTGTTTGATGACTCAAAACTGTCACTTGAGTGGATACATCATTGGTTATATTGCAGATATTGGAAACACAAGGTAAAATTGAAGAGAAAACAGAAAGTTATCGCCCGTACAATATTCTTCCACTTGATCCTGATAGTGCCAATCAGGCAATTATGAGATATCCTGAGGTACGTGTGACATGTTTCATACATGTGTGATACTTCTGTAAATAAATGTGCTGATGTGTATTGAGTTTGATACTCTATTATGCAGATTCAAGCAGCTGTTCTTGCACTCCGTAACACCAGGGGCCTTCCATGGCCAAAAGAATATAAGAAGAAACAAGATGAAGATATCTTGGACTGGCTCCAAGTGACCTTTGGATTTCAGGTATTAAAATTCGCTTGATCTCTGAATGTTACTTTTCATATATTTCTTCTAATGTCCTTCCTCGCTGTGTTTCCTTAAATAGAAAGATAGTGTTGCAAATCAGAGGGAGCACCTTATTCTGTTGCTTGCAAATGTACATATACGACAGCTAAAGCCAGATCAGCAACCCAAGGTTTGTCAGTATACTTATTGCTATTTTCCCTCCACAATTTAGTTACCACTACTGGTCATATTCATTTTTCCATCTTGATCGATATTCAAGATTGACGTTTCTGGATTGTTTTGAAGATAGAATTACTATTCTCATAAGTGACTCTTGGAAATATACGCAAGCTGTACATCATGGGAGGAAAAATCGTCTTCCTCATAATGTTATATAGTTGCTGAATGTGGCTATTCAGATTTTAAAGTTGTCGTCTTTTATTAGATTCATTTATAATGGGATCATTGTTAAATCTTTTCTTTGATAGCACAGCTCGGGGGAGGTCCGGGAGGGAACCAAAATCTCTTCTCATTTAATTTTTTGGTCACGCTAGCCTTCTTTGCATGAAGTTGCTAACAAATAAGCATGTTTTGTTTTCATAATCAAAAGGGTTTAACTGGATGGTATTAGTTATTATTCTTAGTTGCTTTGGTGCTGAGTATTTTCTGCTTTTGTTTTGCCTAGTTGGATGATCGTGCATTGACCTTAGTAATGAAAAAGTTATTCAAGAATTACAAAAGGTGGTGCAAATATTTGGATCGTAAGAGCAGTCTCTGGTAAGCTTTTGTATTTTGAACACTCATTACTGGAATCAATTACTGTCCGGATTTAATTTGTGTACCAGATGGAAAGTGAACTATGAACTCTTATTTGGTCTCACTATTGAAATTGACATCTGCCTACTGAACTCTCGGCAGCTTCATAATAAATGACCACTTCACCGATGGTTTATATATATATATATATATATATATATATATATATATATATATATATATATATATATATATATATATATATATAAAAGTTATGCTTAATTAACTAGTTTATATTATACTCGATTAACTAATTTATGTATAGGCAATTGAAAATGGATGAAATGGCAGCCTTCTGCTGATGATCTTATTCTTTAAATTTTATCATGAATGCAGGTTGCCTACCATACAGCAGGAAGTGCAGCAACGGAAGTTATTGTACATGGGGCTGTACCTGCTTATCTGGGGAGAAGCTGCAAACTTGAGATTCATGCCAGAATGTCTTTGCTATATTTATCATCACGTATGCTGTTCCTAATGTCTTCTTTGTTGTAGTGCATATTTGATGATCTTTCCCTTTTTCTTTTGTTAAGAAATGCTTTCAAACCACTTATTTTCGTATCAAAATACATCTGAATTCTGTCTTTGATGTAGTAGAGACTAAACAGAACTTGTGACTATCATGTCTAGTTTCTCCACTGATGAGTCATTGATAGTATGTCAAAATGAAAACCACATACTTGGTGCTTGTTTGCATCTTTTTTAAATTTCAATGCAGTTAATAAACCTGGAAATAAGCTTCTCAATACCCAAAGGTAGCACTTTTTGTAGATACTGATCATACTGGTGTGATGGTGTCTCTTCTGAATTTCCCATACTATAATGCTGGGAAATTTGGCCATACATGTCCCTCTTCTAATCCCTAAATTTACCATACATGAATCCTTTATTAACCAACTCGATTCATAATTCCAATAATGGCACCGGTCAATGAACTAACTGCCTCCTAAAGAAGCTGAAATGTGCATTAGTTTCAAGTAATATTGTTGATATAATGAACTTGATTGTTGGGTTTCATAATCTGCTATAGGGGGGAACATGACTCATCATTCTATGGCAGATCTGTGTCTTGCAATGGATATGAAAATGAGCATATTATTCTCAGTGTCATTACTGATTGTAGAATCATTATTTGATGATTGCTTATAGCTCTTTCTTCTGCCCGACATGGCTAAAAAGAAAATTTTCTACCAGTTTTGGTGACTTAAGGAATGATTGTTGGTTTTTATACGGAATAGTACAAAAATTAAGCTATGTGGTATTTTGTGTCGAATGCAGAATTGGCTTTAAAGTTTATGTATTCCAAGAGAAAAAGATTTTTCACTATAAGAGAGGCCATCCAAACGACATTTACACTAAAATGCTTTGTAAGGCACGGAACTTCCTTGGAAAACTTATATCATACATCCACACGAGGGCTTAGTTGATGACCATTTTCTTTGTGGACGAGATATACATATCACTTAATTGCTGATAGAAAAAGTTTCTTGTACAGTTAATTAGAACAATACGGGAACTTCAGTATCTACTTGGTAATTATGCTGATAAAAAATCAATCTGTAAGTTTCTTGTAGGAGTTAGCATAGTGACATACTGAAGAAAATCCTATTTGAGGCGATTGCTTACCAATTGTTGATATATATTCATAATTTAATTGATACTGCATGTACTGCATAGTGAGTAATTTCCCAGGATTTTGAGGTTCGAACAATGAGTTTATATGACAATCATGCTGCAAACATTAATAACTTTGCTGTTAGATTTGTTTCTGATCTAGATTCTTGTCTTTGTGTGGTTGTATGCAGATGGCGTTTGAACTTTATGGCATGCTGGCAGGCAATGTTAGTCCCAGGACAGGAGAGGTTGTGAAGCCTGCCTATGGTGGTGAAGATGAGTCTTTCTTATCAAAAGTTGTTACCAGGATTTATGAAGTCGTGAGAAGGGTATTTTTTGTGGCTATATTTTTCTCTTGTTCTTAATCATTAATCTATGCAGTTGCTTATTTTATTTGATTGTACAGGAAGCTGAGAGGAGCAAAAAAGGGAAATCAAAGCATTCTACGTGGAGGAATTATGATGATTTGAATGAATACTTTTGGTATCCTCTTATCTATAGAGTTCAGTTTTTTCCTAAAAATATTTAGAAATATCTGACAAAAGGTTGTCATGTTATACTATAGGTCAGTTGACTGTTTCCGATTGGGTTGGCCTATGAGGGAAGATGCAGATTTCTTCTATGTACCCATCAACCAGCACTCTTTTCATAAAAGCGATGTAAGTCTTAAGTCTGATATGGATTATTTGATATACACTCGTTGTCATTATATGACCCATGTCTTCTATCCTGGAAGTTGTGTCATCTACTTTATGATTTTGATTTGTACTTTAAGATGTTATCTTAATCCTTAACCTTCTATGTAGCAAAGCACTGTCCTCCCTGTGCGGTCCTCTTCTCCAATTTCATACTGTTATAGCCAGTGAGCTGAGATAAAACACTGGAACTGGTTATAGAGTATTTGTTCTTTTTTAAAATGGAGTAACTCAAAATTTTTGAAGAATTTTCATGAAAAATAGTTCTTATACAAGTTGTATATGCTCTTTAGTCAATATGCAACACTTCATCTCCAAAAGCTTGTTACATCCCAGTTGTTTGTCTACCCAACTAGAGCCAACATTGTTCGTCTGCATTTCATTCCTGAAAGCCAAAAGCACCTTGTTTTTTTGTAACTTAGATGCTAGCATTTCTTGCGCAGTTCCGAAATTATTGTCTTAGAGTTTAATCCTTATTGAGAATTTGTCCTCACTTATTTTCACTTTTACATGTATTGATTGTTGTTCTGTTGCCTGTTTGCTTTTGTTATCTTTTTGGTTTCTTAAATCTGGTAGAGTTTGGTTTGAAGACTATCTACTGTATCAACTTCTCTTTCCTATCTTGTTTATTCAGGATAACAAACAACCTGAAAAGGGTACGTGGATCGGGAAAGTTAATTTTGTTGAAATACGTTCATATTGGCACATTTTCAGAAGCTTTGATCGCATGTGGAGTTTCCTCATATTATGTTTGCAGGTAAGTACCCTAATATTTACTTGCGCTTGAATTCATGCACTGTCACTTTTGCCTCAGCCTCACTGTCTACCATCACAATTCTTCAATCTCCAGGCTATGATAATTATTGCTTGGAATGGATCAGGAGATCTGCTTTCAGCATTTGACCCGCATGTTTTCAAGAAAGTGTTGAGTGTTTTTATAACTGCTTCAATTTTGAAGCTTGGACAAGGTGGGTACTGACAACTTGAACACGATGCTAAAATTTGTTTAAAAAATGACGTTCATTCTTATCTAAAGCCCTGTATAGTCTGAAAATAACAAGTTGTCTGATAAAGATAGGAGAAAGTTTCCATGGAACACCCACAAATCACATACAAACCTCAAAGTTCGGTAAAACAACTTAAGTATTCCAAGGCCTAAATTCCAGGAGACTACCAGAAGAGTATACACTCTGGCTACATTACTAATGGTGTGCTCACTGCTCAGTGGCATCAGTTAGGTGTTTGTATCAACATATTATCACCTTATGAGTTATGTATGTTAATAAATCAAACTTTATCAGCATTGTTTACATTATAAGCATGTTTACCAAATACACCCTACGGCTAAAATCTTGTAAGTTTCAAAAATCAACTCTGTCCAATTATTCATGATCCAATCAGGGGCTAGTTCTTTTCAACACAATACAACCCTAAGTCAAATTGATTTTAATGCTCCCAGCTCTATTGTGAATTCTCCTTACCTTCAGTCCCTCTTGCCATAAACCGTCAACCTTCTAGAACCTTCAATCATCCTTCCCGCCATGTGTGTAAGGCTCTAGTTAACGAAATTTGAAAAGCATGTCAAGTTAGAAAAAAATAAAACTTATCTGGGAGTGAATGTCAAAATTTGCAGCTGTTCTTGATGTAATCCTAAGCTGGAAAGCAAGGCATAGCATGTCATTTCAGGTCAAGCTGAGATATATCTTGAAGGCCGTCTCTGCTGCTGCGTGGGTGATAGTTCTTCCAGTAACATACGCCTACTCATGGGAAAATTCTTCAGGATTTGCCCAAACTATAAAAAGCTGGTTTGGAAGCAATGGAAGTGTGCCTTCATTATATATTTTGGCTGTTATTATCTACCTTTCGCCAAATATACTTTCTGGTCTGTTGTTTCTTTTTCCCATTATCCGACGTGCTCTTGAAAGATCAAACTACAAGGTTATTATGTTGATGATGTGGTGGTCACAGGTATGATGTGTAAAGTGCTATGGGTTATTTTGTACAGTTTCTTTGAACATGTTATAAGAAATAGGAAATTTTCCTTTGCAGCCACGACTGTATGTAGGAAGAGGAATGCATGAGAGCACATTTTCTCTGATTAAGTAAGTATTGATTAGTGTTTCAAGACAAGCAAGTCCAATGTGCCTAACACGTTGTCTTTGTTTCTAACAGCGTGGTCCGTGTGGATTTTTTGCAGGTATTCTATATTCTGGGTTCTTCTAATTGCTACAAAGCTGGCATTTAGTTACTACATAGAGGTTTGCCTCAAACCTACAATCCATCTGTAGTAGTTTAACATTTTCTTTATTATCTCTATGAAGGGTGCTGGATTTGGATTCTGACCTCTCAAATGAACTTTGAGGGTCTTTAGTTTAACATTTTCCTTTTAGCTTACTCATTATTTATTTGTAGTATCATTCTCTTTTAAACCATCAAAGTGAAGAATCTGTTGTGGGCCGAGGACCACAGTTGGTAGGATTGTTTGTCACTTGTCAGGAAGGTGGTTTGCAGGCTAAACAATATTTGAGACATCATTAACTCCCTGCAGTAATTGTTTATCAGCTTGAGAGATCATTGCTTTACAAAAAGCTCTACAATATTAAATCTTTAATCGACCAAAACTGTGCATGTCAAGTTTATAGTAATTGGGGAATGGAGACAGGCTAGAAAACTGTGAGAGATCGTTAACTCCCTGCAATGTTAGCTAATTAGCTGCGAGTTTGAGAGAGATCATTGCTTAGCAAAAAGTTCATGGAAGGGTTATTTTTTTGATACACCCAAACTCAACTCGTCAAATTTGTAGTCATTGTAGACAGGCTTACAAATAAATGTTTTACTTGCTTGTCTGAGGAAGATTTTGTTTCATGCAAGTCTGTATTTGTTGTTTTATGAAGGTTTCGATAGGATGTACAATTTCTTCACTGAAACTACACTAGAAGAAACTTCAACTCATTTAAGTAAATAATTGTTTTTATATATTTAATTGTTATCTGATTGTTTGATTGGGCATTTTCCCCGCTTGCAGATTAAGCCTCTTGTTGGTCCAACCAAAGATGTCATGAGCATTTCAATCAGTGGGTCGAGTTACAAGTGGCATGAATTTTTCCCACGTGGTAAATGGACATAATCTTTTCTAGTTTGTTAAACTATTAATTCTTGTTTTACCTAATAATAACTGCTTGATGTTAATTATTTACAGCAAAGAACAATATAGGTGTTGTCATTGCAATTTGGGCACCCATTATTCTGGTAAGTTTGATTATTTTCTTTGTATTGTAGACTATCTGCCTTAACGAGTAGGATCTTAATCCATCCTGGTACAGGTCTATTTCATGGATGCCCAGATATGGTATGCCATATTCTCTACATTGTTTGGTGGCATATATGGTGCTTTTCGTCGTCTCGGAGAGGTATGACTACAATGACATCTTATATCATTTTCACCAGACCCTATCTTCCATCCCCCCTTTATCCTTGTACTTTTAACATGTCCATGTGAACTGAGTAGAATTGTTTATCTGCTTGACCTCCTAAATTGCTTTCCAGATCCGGACTCTAGGAATGCTGAGATCTCGATTTCAGTCATTGCCTGGTGCTTTCAATGCATGTCTTATCCCACTTGAGAAGGGTGAGGAGAAAAAAAAAGGATTGAAGGCTACTTTGTCTAAGAGATTTGTTGAGGTATTGAAGTCTTTTTCAAAACTTGTTATGAACAGGTTATAATTATAATAACTGTTGCACTTAGAAATACTTTTTGTGATACATGTCAGGTTCCATCAAATAAAGGGAAGGAGGCTGCACGGTTTGCTCAGCTGTGGAATGAAGTGATCACTAGTTTCAGAGAAGAAGATCTTATCAATGATAGGTACTCTTATCATAAAACACGCCTATTCTTGATTGTTTGATCTATTAACGAGCACATTATGAGTAATCATGCAAACCTTAAAATGATACTGCAAACCATTGCCCTGGATCAACAGTTAAGTGTGCCGAAAATCTGTTAACTTGTCCTTTTATGACGACGGCACATTTTTGAAACATATTCTAAGTTTACTTCTTTCAAGGAATCGCATTTTCCAAGCTATGGGAGTTTTGCTTCATATCGAAACTGTTTACTCATCTATTGTTATTAAAGTAGTATTACTCTTTCTCTATTTTAGGGAAAAGGATTTGTTGCTCGTGCCATATTGTGCAGATCCCGATCTGGACCTTATCCAGTGGCCGCCATTCTTGCTTGCAAGCAAGGTTACATATTTTATTTTATTTTCCTCCCCTATTGCTCTAGGTAGTCCTTGAACGAGTCTAGGCTAATCTTGTGTGCCATGCAGATCCCTATTGCTGTCGATATGGCAAAGGACAGCAATGGGAAAGACAATGAGCTGAAGAAGAGGATTGAAGGTGATTACTACATGTCATGTGCTGTAAAGGAGTGCTATGCTTCTTTCAAAAGTATTATCAAAATCATGGTACAAGGTGATCGTGAAATGGGGTAACTCTTAAAACTTAATCATATTGGCTGACCGTCATTAACAATCACATTAAGGAAACATTTTAAGTTCTTAATATACAATTGTTCAGGGTAATTAATCGCATCTTCTCCGACGTTGAAAAGCACATAGAAGAAGGTGATCTTATTAGTGATTACAAGATGAGTGCGCTTCCTAGCCTCTATGAGCACTTTGTAGACCTTATGAAATGCCTGGTAAACAATCACTTTGTATTTTCACTCTGTATTTTTTGGTATCCTTGTTTGTTCATATGAGCTTTAGGTAAATAACAATATATTTGCAGTTGGAAAGTAACCAGATACAAAAAGATTTGCAGTCCGAAAGTAACCAGAAGCAAAAAGATTTGCAGTCCGAAAGTCAACAGAAGCAGAAAGATTCCCTTTTAGAAAATATCCAGAAGCAGAGGGATCGAGTTGTGATTCTCTTCCAGGACATGTTAGAAGTTGTGACAAAAGATATTATACCGGAGGATGATTTTAGGTGAAGGATGTATAATTATTCTGTTAATGTACACACCTTTTCTTGGCACCATTCTGACTTTCTTACACTTCGACAATTTATTCCAAATAGTACATTAGATTCAATACATGGAGGGCCAGGGAATGAGGGGATGCTTTCCCTTGATCAGCAATATCAGTTGTTTGCATCTTCAGGGGCAATTAAGTTCCCACTCGAGGCAACAGAGGCGTGGGGGGAGAAGGTTTGTGATTGTTTGGAGTGTTTTTCTTGTGGTCTCTGTAAGGGATTTTTTAATAATCTACTGAAACATCTCACATGGCAGATCAAACGACTTTATCTCCTGCTCACTGTGAAGGAGTCTGCTATGGATGTGCCTTCAAACCTGGATGCTAGGCGGCGTATTTCTTTCTTTTCAAATTCTTTGTTTATGGACATGCCACCAGCACCTAAAGTTCGCAATATGCTTTCATTCTCGTAAGCTCTTGCTTGCCTTTTATTTTGGTTTATAAGATGTTTCTTTCTTTTGAGATCTCTGATTTATTGGTTTATTTAATTATGGTACCCTTTCATGAAATATTTACATTTTCTCTTTCTGTTTTTTACTTTCTATTATTTCTTATAATTGCGCATTCAGACTTTTTACATAAGGGATCTCAGTTATTTTCTTTATTGCTTTTTACCCTTCTCATCAGAATTCTTTGTGCAGTGTACTGACTCCTTACTACTCTGAGGAGGTTCTTTTCTCACTACAAGATTTGGATTCACCAAATGAAGATGGAGTTTCCATCCTCTTTTACTTACAGAAGATCTTTCCAGGTTAGTTCAGACCTTTGATGCTTGAACTGATTGTATATTGGTAAAGTTTTGGCTGATTACTGTTTCTACTACATAGATGAATGGAAGAACTTTCTACAGCGAGTGAAATGCATCAGTGAAGAAGATGTCAAAGAATCTGAAAATTTACAGGAAAAGCTGCGTCTCTGGGCATCATACAGAGGCCAGACTTTGGCTAGGACTGGTACAGTGTTTCTGAATAACATGATCCTTTTTGCATCCTGTATTACCCTTAATTTATGTGTTTGGTCCGTTAATGTGTTCTTGCTTATGTTTACCTTAATGTTGGTGTTTACCTGAATGCATCGAATATTTCAATCTTCCAGTTAGGGGTATGATGTATTACCGGAAGGCTTTGGAGCTTCAAGCATTCCTTGATATGGCCAAGGATGAGGGTACTTGCTCCTAGTTTGTTTATGGAACTATTTCGTTTAGCTTATGTCTTATTTAGTTTAAAAATACATGAAAAAGTATTGTTTAATGTACATTTTTCTCAACTTTCTACATCTTGAAGTTCTGATGGAGGGCTACAAGGCTATCGAATTAAATGCTGAGGATCACTCACAAGGTGAAAGGTCGCTAGGGGCACAATGTCAAGCTCTAGCTGATATGAAGTTCACCTATGTGGTATCATGCCAGCAATATGGGATTCATAAAAGATCTGGTGATCAACGTGCACTTGATATATTGAGGCTTATGACAATGTATGTATATCCCATTTGCTTAGTTACCTTTCAGAATGTAAAGAATATGAATTTCACAATGAAGATCTTTTCTGCTGGCAGCAACCCGTCATTACGTGTAGCCTACATTGATGAAGTTGAAGAGCCTATCAATGACGACTCTGGGGGAAGGAAAATCCAGAAGGTCTATTATTCTGTTCTGGTGAAGGCAGCATTGCCGAAATCTAGTGGTTCTCAGGATCCTGGGCAAAATTTAGATCAGGTATGTCTTTTTACTGTTGCCGAATACTGTGATATTAAACAAGCCACGAAATTTTGAACGTGTGTTGACTACTATGTGTATTGTTCTGCTTTCACAATGCAAAGAAGCTATCCTTCAGAGTTAGTCAAATATTCAAGAAAATTTTGTTTGTAAAGAAAAAAATTCAGTTTCCCATCTTGCAAGAGGAGGCTGTTTGGTGAGAAGCTTCTGCTATTATGCTAAAATGGAGAAAGTTAAATAGTTGATGGATATTGTTCCCAGACTATTTGTGGGGTGGGTATAGTTGTTGAACATTTTACTTAATCCGTGATGTTTTTGTTTCAGGTGGTATACAAGATAAAGCTTCCAGGACCGGCTGTCTTTGGTGAGGGGAAGCCGGAGAATCAGAATCATGCTATAATTTTCACTCGTGGAGAGGGCCTCCAAACAATAGATATGAACCAGGTGGATAATCAGGTTTCACTGTTGGAATATCTAGAGTTCATGGTTTGGACACTGTTGACTTGTCTTCTTCTGTAGGATAATTACATGGAAGAAGCTTTAAAAATGAGGAATCTACTTCAAGAATTTCTTAAAAAGCATGGTGGTGTCAGGGAACCTACAATACTTGGACTTAGGGAACATATTTTCACTGGAAGGTCAGCTTCTTTTTCTGTTGCCCAAATTTCTTATTTTTAAATTTTTCTTATTTATTTAACTTCTCATTCTCTTACATTGTACCTACAGTGTTTCCTCCCTTGCTTGGTTCATGTCAAGTCAAGAGAACAGTTTTGTTACAATCGGTCAAAGATTGTTGGCCAATCCTTTGAAGTAAGTTTCTTTGATTTTGATGAATGCAAATATGCAATATCTGTTACATCCATTCTTCATCATCAGTTGTAGGTCCTCAGTAAGATGGCACTAGATTTACAATGTTGCATTGCCATATCTAATGCAGACGATTTCTGATAACAGGGTTCGCTTCCACTATGGTCATCCAGATGTTTTCGACAGGCTGTTTCACCTCACCCGAGGTGGAGTCAGCAAAGCATCTAAAGTTATCAATTTGAGCGAGGATATTTTTGCAGGTATGCTTAGATTCCTGTATCCACAAGAAGCCCTTCTTTATGCTGCTAGAGTTTCTTTATCGTTTTGCTTCAGTTTGATAGAATCTTATTTCCCATATCATGAAATGTAGGATTTAATTCCACACTTCGAGAGGGCAACGTTACTCATCACGAATATATACAAGTTGGGAAAGGTCGAGATATGGGTCTCAACCAAATTTCAATGTTTGAGGCAAAAATAGCTAATGGAAATGGAGAGCAAACATTGAGCCGTGATGTGTACAGACTTGGTCATCGCTTTGACTTCTTCCGCATGCTGTCTTGTTATTTCACCACTATTGGTTTCTACATCAACACTCTTGTATGTGATCAAATTAAATGCGTCTCTCATGCTTTATGTCATATTGCAAACAAAAATTGATCTGCCTAACTTTGTTTTGTTCGACAGATTACAGTGCTGACCGTGTATGTTTTCCTTTATGGGCGACTCTATCTTGTCCTTAGTGGTCTTGAAGCAGGATTGATGTCTCAAAAGGCATTTCGAAACAATTCACCTCTTCAAGTGGCTCTTGCATCTCAATCTTTTGTTCAAATTGGGTTTTTGATGGCCTTACCTATGTTAATGGAGATTGGCTTGGAACGGGGTTTCCGGACTGCCCTCAGTGAGTTCATACTCATGCAATTGCAGCTAGCACCTGTTTTCTTCACATTCTCATTGGGAACAAAGACCCATTATTATGGGAGAACGTTGCTTCACGGAGGTGCAAAATACAGACCTACTGGTCGAGGATTTGTGGTGTTTCATGCTAAATTTGCTGAAAATTATAGGCTGTACTCCCGTAGCCATTTCGTTAAAGGAATTGAGCTTATGATTTTGCTGATTGTATATGAGATCTTTGGCCAAAGTTACAGAGGCACAGTTGCTTATATATTGATAACTATATCAATGTGGTTCATGGTGGGCACCTGGTTGTTTGCCCCCTTCCTGTTTAATCCCTCTGGTTTCGAGTGGCAAAAGATTGTTGATGATTGGACCGACTGGAACAAATGGATCAACAATAGGGGTGGAATAGGTGTACCTCCTGAAAAGAGTTGGGAATCATGGTGGGACGAGGAACAAGAACATCTTCATCATTCCGGTATCCGTGGGATCATCGCAGAAATACTGTTGGCATTGCGATTCTTCATTTACCAGTATGGACTTGTTTATCACTTGAACATTACAAAGAACACAAGAAGCTTTCTCGTAAGTGTTTGATTTTGTTATTCTCTACTTGTAATAATTATTTGTCGTGTTCTTTTCTTACCATTCCTGTGTTCCGCAGGTGTACGGGATATCATGGTTGGTGATCTTTTTGATATTATTTGTAATGAAGGTGAGTTCAAATGGTTTCACCTCTAGCTTCCTCATGTCAGCTTGATTATCATAATTACCATATGAAAATTCTTAGACATGTTTCTTGCTCATATATCTGAACAGACTGTCTCGGTTGGGCGGCGGAAATTTAGTGCCAATTTTCAGCTGGTGTTTAGACTTATCAAGGGTATGATTTTCCTGACGTTCGTTGCCATAATTGTTATCCTTATGGCAATTGCCCATATGACAGTGCAAGACATTGTAGTCTGCATCCTCGCTTTCATGCCAACCGGCTGGGGTTTGCTTCTGGTGAGCTTTCTAATGTACCATTTTTATTTTTGTGTCCATGCCATTTCACTTGGCCTCAATTGAGAAAACCTTTTGTGCGTTTGTGGTAAAAGATCTTACAAGCTTTGAAGCCGGCGGTGAAAAGGTTCGGGATATGGACCTCAGTTAGGACACTAGCTCGTGGTTACGAGATAGTAATGGGATTGCTTCTCTTCACCCCGGTTGCTTTCCTGGCGTGGTTTCCATTCGTGTCCGAGTTTCAGACACGTATGTTATTCAACCAAGCGTTCAGTAGAGGTCTTCAGATATCGCGTATTCTTGGTGGCCACAGGAAAGACCGATCGTCCCGCAACAAAGACTGAGTCTTTTCTGCCTTCGGTTGCATTTCATCCTATTTATCTGGCTCCTTGTATTCAGTGGGATTGTACCAGGGCTGCTCATTTACACTCCAAATACTTATCCGTATTTAGTGATGCAAACATAATTATTATTAGTATGTAGTGCTATTGTATGTACATAATTTTGTACCCTAGAAGCTGTAGTCCTTGAGAAAATCATGAGGTTTTGTCTTATGTGAAGGAGGTCAATCTCAGGTTAATGGATTACTGACCCCTTCATTTTTGGTATTCTCAAACTGTTGGATTTGCTAATTAGGAAAGTATTTTTTCACGTAGCAAAAAACAAACACTATTGTTTAGGTCTTCTAGTAAAAAGGTTTTTTCAACCTTTTTATTTATTAGTTTTGTGTGATTATAACAGATGAACAAACTCAAATCACTCTTATATCTAACCAGTGTTTTTATTTACTTTAAACAGGACAATCATTCAAAATAAAAACAACCATTTAAACTTGTAGATATGTTTATCGGTTTAGGTCTAACCTAAACCTTGACAACAAATGTTCTTATTGAATCGGACTTGAATTTGCTGTCAAGGTTCGGTCGTCCTTGTGGGATTAAGATTTTTTTTAATTTAAATTTAGTTTTTTGGGCATAAAATGTGGACTCTTTAAAATTTGGTGAACAAATCCAGACCAACTTCCGGTCTACGCCTGGTCCTTGAGGAGATTTTTTTTTGTCCAAATCTCGAGCTAAAAATGAAAAGAATAAACAACCCTACTTTAGCTGTGTTTGGCAACAAAAGCACTAGTGTAAATGAGTGTTCCAATTTTTTAACGGGAGTTAGGTATTTTGAAAAACACTAGTGATTAGTGTTTTCGGAAGTGTTTCTGAAACCCTCGTTTTAGCAAGGTTTCTCATTTACACCAGTGTTTTTTGCGTAAATTACTCTATTGTCCTTACACTTTATCAGGACTTACCACCAAAACCAGCTATATAAGTGACATTATCTCACCTAAAATCGGGTTCTGAACACCAGTGACAGAAGTGGTCGTCGAAGAAGAGGAAGCGTTGGCTACTCATTGAAGAAGAGGAAGGCGAGGACGAACATGAGAACATGTATATATATCAATCCTCTATTGTCTGGTCTGGAATTGGTTACGAAGAAGTGTTTGTTCACTCACCTAACCAATCTCGTTTTGAACACCATCGACAGAAAAATGTTCGTCGAAGAAGAAGGAAGGCGAAGTTGGTATGTCGTTGAAGAAGAAGTCGAAGACGAACCATGTATAAAAAACAATCCTTTCTTGTCTGTGTGAAACTGGTTATGATTAGGGTTTTTGTCTCTAGAACTGGTGACGATTAGGGTTTGTTTGTGGAACTAGGTTAGGGTTTTTGTCGGGAACTAGAACTGGTTACTGTTAGGTTTGTTTATGGAATTGGGTTACGTTTTTTGTCTGGAAGTAGTTACGTTTTTTTCTCTCGATAGTCAGTGTATCTAGTTATACTTTTGTTGAACTTGAGCTTCTTGGTCTTTGCTCTTCAAACTAAATGTAAATGTGTCTATACCTGATAGTAAAGACAATAAGTTTGACAATAAGTTTAGTTCCCTCCACATCATATACATAGTTTGGGAATTGATCATCTCTTAGACTTGCATTCCTAGTTTCTTGCACAGTGGTTAACCTTTTTATTTGTTAAAATTGGTGTTATGTATAAAAGTTAGCATTTTGTCATCCATTTTTCGAGATTTGTTGCCTCTTTTAGTTTAAACAAACCTTGATTGATCTATTGATGTAATGGATGGATTCTTATCAGTGTTGACAAGGGTGAATTTGACATTGAAAAAATGGACTAGTAGTGAGGGGGGTTAAACTTTACAGTTGCCTTACTGAAGATTGTCATTGTGTATATGGCCCTTTATAGTTGCCAATGTGTCTATCTGAGAATATTCATTTGAACAAATTATAAGTATATGTTATTGTCAAAAACTTGTTTGGCCTACTCATGTCAATTAATGATTTGGATTTGTATATTTTGCTTGCATTTGAATTTTTTTCCTCCTCTATGTTGCACTTTACAGTTGCCTTACTGAAGACTGCCTATGTGTATAAGCTTTACAAAACAAGTATATATGGTTAGTGGGTAATTCTTTGACAGAACAAATTATAGGTATATGTTTGTATAATCTTTGATAGAACAAGTTTCACCTAAACAATCAGATTTTTTTTTCCCAATTCAAATTCAAATTTCCAAAACTAAAGAGGGGATTAATCTTTTCTCAGTTTCCGCAACCTGTTGCACCAGTCTATGAACAAAACTTCTCGTCGCTTGCTTTCATCTTCTGTTGTACACAAACTATTTTCAAGAAACAAAAAACCATGCAAATGCAAATCTAATCTTTCATTTAGCAGCAAAATTTGTTGGTTATATTTACCATAGATAGTAATACTAGCAGTCATCTTGCTTGTTTAGAATAAAGACCGAAAACTAATAAATGAAGAAGACTAAAACTTTTCATGTTAGGAAGAAATACAAATTTAAACAAAGACCTTTCACTTTTACATTTATGGTTATATTTATATGACCTATTTACATTTGTTGTGAGATTGTCTTTACACTTATGTGCTTCATCTTTGTTCTAGTCAATTACTATAGTATAGTTATGTTTGCATTTTCTGTTTGTTTTTTTTTGCTCTAACTTGGTTTAAAAATGTTATGCTCAATAGGTAGTTAACTTCTTGTTGTCATTTTTCTTTATTGTATGTTTTTGTAGTTTGGCCTATTTTGTTTGGAATTGTGAAATTGTTTATATGTGTTGTTCTCAGTAGTTAACTTGTTTACTGTATGTTTTTGAAATTTGGCATATTCTGAATTTTGTTATGTTTACTATTGTTTTGTGCTCTCAGTAGGTAGTTAACTTGCTGTAAAAATGTTATGCTCAATAGGTAGTTAACTTTTGAGCATGAATATGTTGTGTAGTTTTCCTTTTCTAAGCATGAATATGTTGTAGTGTGTATATGAATGACAATAATGTTTCACAAAGTCAAACTAGGGGTCCAAATTTTCTCTGGACTGATGAACTTGTTAGACTTCTAGAGTCAATTTTAATTAAATACCAAAAGAAAAACGGGAGCAAGCAAGCGTACAATTGGAAGGACATACCTGCTAAATTTACTAGTAAGAGTGGGAAAACTGGTGTGAAGGATTTTTGTAGGAATAAGCTTGAGTCAATGAAAAAGAAATACATGGCTTGGAAATTGCTTAGAAATTTAGAGACGTGTCTGGGTTGAGATGACAAGACTCGAATGATCACGACTTCTAAGATCAAGGTAATTACTAATTTTTCCTCTTGTTTTTCAATAAGCATGTGAAAATATGATTAAATGCCTTTTATAACTTGATATGTTTTTATATGTGTTGTAGGAAGATGCAAAATATAAGAAATATAAGAACAAGAGAATGGATATCAAGTATGAAGATTTGTTGACTTCACTCTTTGTTGGAAATATAGGAACCAATCATCTTGCCGTGTCATATGGGATGGTTCGTGTGACAAGTCTAGAGCGTATGTCGCTTGCAGATGATGAGGATTTAGGTTTAGGTGAAGACGACTGTGATGGTTGTGATTTTTTCGTAATTTTGTTGGCACCGTCAATGAAGGTGAAGGTTCTAGCTACTCAGGGTTCCAGCAACCATCAATGATGAGCTGGTCCAATTTACAGAACCACCTCCGCCAAGTAGGAAAAAAATAGACAAAAAGTCTGATGAAGAGAAAAAGAAGACAAACAATTGGTTCATCCAAGTTGGAAGCATTTTTAGAACGTTTACAAGAAAACAATGATAGGTTTGTCACACTTTTCCAAGTAGAGGAGGTAAACTCTATGGCAAAAAAGGACGAGCTAGTGATTCAAAAAGGGTTGGAGATTGTTGATAGGATGGTCAAGAATAATTTAGTCGAGGAAGGAAGTCCATTGTGGTGTTTTATAATTTCGAAGACTAATTCAAGAAAGACAATGAATATAATGCTGAATTTGTCGGATAATGAGAAAAGATTCAAGTTGATGAAATGAGAGCATGAGTGGTCATTGTGATGTACTTGCATAGTTGTGCTTGGAGGAATATGTTTTTTTATATTTTATTTTCGTTTGTTATGTTTGAACAAATTTCGTATTAGTACTTTCCTAGTTACATGTACTTGAAATACTCCTTTATAAACAAATTTAGATTTAATTAAATATTTTATTAATTTATACTGTAAGATAACTTGTTACAAGTATGATATAGTATACCTCACTCATCCAAACACCGCGGGCATGTTGACCAGTATAGCTTGTCAACACATCGTCAATCAAGGGTGTCCCCGTGTCTATAACAACGCAGCCTCGATCAGCCGGGATAAAAGCATCTTGTACATGGTCGTGAGTTGACATTTTGCATGCACGTCAGGTGGGATATTTGCATGCTCGTCAGTTGTGATGTTTGCATGCTCAATTGGGATCTTTGCATACTACGCAACATGATCCACATCGTCAAGTAGCATCTCTTGTTGTCAAGTAGAAGTTTGAACCAGTTCCTCAACCTCCTCCTCCTTGGAATCAGTCGCATATAAGAGGCCCGCTAACGCATCCAAATGAACAGTTGGGTATGGCTCCGAGGATGACCGTCCAAGTGGCCGAGGTAACCGAAACGGTGTCTGCGTTGATCTGGACATAGGGGCTACAACGTGAGACATAGTATCTCGACCCTTTGCGCAAGCTCTATCTCTACGAATTGAGGTTGTAGGATAGCAGGACGTCTCCGCCTCTCCATGCCAGCTAATATACGTAGGAGTAGAAGTGTTACCAAATTAAATTTAATACTATTTATTTCTACTTAATTACATTTAATATAATATATTTTATACGCTTACTTGAATTTAGTTAATTATATTAATTAATTTTAATATAATTATATTTATGGATTTAATTAAAATAAAATAAATTTAATTAATTAATAATAATTAATGTGTTCGTTCGATCTTTTTTCGAGATCATCCGCTTCCAATTCCGACTTAATCTAACCTAATCTACTCAATTCCAACCTAATCTAACCTAAACAAACTCATTTCAAACTAACCTAAGCAAAATTGTTTCAATTCTGACTTTGACCTAAAATACCATAATACTCGTAATCATTACCTCCGTCGGAGTGTGTTTCCGCTTGTGAAAAGGTTGTCCTTTGTCACCACCTTGATCCCATTGTCGGGATGATATGGTATTCGTCTTTGTTCGCTCGAGATCGTCTTCGCTGTTGATTTGTGGAACACTGGTGGGGTCTACTCGTTCTGGACGAGTGTTTGTAGGGTTTAGAAACATCACGGTTTCGGAACTCGTAACCTCCACGGTTACGGGTTCCGAAACCGTGATGTTTTTGTCACGCAATCACAATGCGTAACCGTTGTGGTTGCATAATGCGAATGCGGTTGACATTTCGTAAATTCATCGTCATGCCTTTATTAGGGCTGTAATATGAGACAAGCTACTCGGGTTCAGCTCGGGCTCGGCTCGAGCTCGTTCGTTTTCTAAATGAGCCGAATATGAACACATTTTAAAGCTCGTATAAAAATTAGGCTCGGCTCGTTTATAAACGAGCCGAGAGCCGAGCTTGAGCATGTCAAAGCTCGGCTCGTTCGGGTAAAGCTCGGCTCGTTTGGCTAAAATAACACTATAGGAGCATTATTTTAGCCGAGCTACTCGGGCTCGGCTCGTCAAAAGCTCGGCTCGATCTCGTTCACTTTCTAAACGAGCCAAGCTTGAGCACATTTTAAAGCTCGTATAATTTTTAGGCTCGGCTCGGGCTCGGCTCGTTTCTAAACGAGCCAAGCTTGAGCATGCCGATGCTCGGCTCGTTCGGCTCGTATTACACCCCTAGCCTATATAACTTCCGATATTTATTTAGAAAATTTTCTTTTCTTCTCTTTTCTTAAGTGTGATTTTTTGTGTGGACCCCATACTTAAGGGAAATTGGACGGAATATACATGCGGTGGTTACTTGTTAACGGATGGTTAATAAGAGGTGGTCAAATGAAAAATAATATATAAGAGGTGATTAAGTGAAAAATAGGATAAATATGGGGTGATTTTGTGTAATTTACTCTAAATTACTTTGAGTAATATTTATCGTTATTTGTAGAAATCAATGTTAATAAGTCACGGTAAATTTTAGCTCAAAGAGACTTTATCCTAATTGGGTCACAACGTCGCCATTTATAAAAATGGTCCAAAATCTCAATCAAATTGATACAAATATCAAAGTTAAACATTTTATAAACAATTCTAGAGAATGAGATTTCACAAATATTGAAAACAAGCTACAAAGCATCCTTAGCCCGAAGATTATGGACAAAATTAAGCAAACAATAATACCAAAAATGAAATTCATGATAGATTATACTGAAGGTGTTGTAAAAAATGGTGGTTCACAACAAAATCAGTATCAGAGAATATAGATGAAAATAAGATCATCACCCGTAAAAATACTTGTGACTGAATTGTGAATCTTGATACCCAACCTAAAATTAAGAACTTCCTTTGGAAAATCTCACAAAACGAAATTTCGACAAAAGTAAAGCTAGACGAAAGAAGAATTGCAGTCACGAGGCACTGTGAATTGTGTAACCATCAACTTGAGGACTTGTTCCACAAGTTGATTGATTGTCCAGTAAAGAGATAATTGCTAAAATTGATAGGTCTATTTCAATAGAACTAAGCCACATTAGTGATGAAAACAAAAGAGCAAATGGCTTCCTATAGGAAAAATAAAAACATGATCGAACTTAGCAAGTTCTCTTGCCTAACAACAATCTAGTGGAGCATCTAGTTATTTACGAGCAAAATCATTTTTAGTTATGAGTATGTCGTTCTTATAAAAATGGTTTAATTCCATTCATCAAAAATCTAATCCATAATTGAAAAAATAACATCATTGACGAGGACGATTGCGATATCAAACCGCCATCAAAGGACAATAATACGACCAAACGGAAAAAAAAACACAACATTATGTGGGAAAATCAAAATCTGGTTTCCATAAACTTAACTTTGACGGATCAAAACTTGATTCAGGAGTAACATCCATTGGTTTTGTGATTCGAAATCACAATTGAGATGTTGTTAGCCTCGGTGCTCAAAAAATAACTTCAATTCGGTAATAAAAGTTGAAGCTTTTGTTTTTAAATCTGGCTTTCAAGAAACTTTTAGATTGCAGATCGAAACCCGTTTCATTAGATTGCAGATCGAAATCGAGGGTGATAATTTGTGTGTTATCAAGACACTCTAAAGTTTATGAAGTCGTGATGATTATATCCGACTTCAGCATCTCGTTTGTTTAACAAGAATGCTTTACATTGGACTATCTTTAGAAGATAGACCGATCCCGCTTTCAATTATAAATTATTTTTTTGAAAAAATGAGTCGGGTGGAAGTCTGACTTTTGAGGTGAGAAATCAACTAATGCATGAAGGTTCCTAGTTTCCACCAGCAATCACTCGATCGGGATCTCTGTGACACGTGGGCCAATCTCCACCGTCCAACACCCCATGTGAAGAAACACGCTTCCTCCTTCCATGCGACAACTTGCAAAATAAAATTTCCGTAAACAAAAATAAAAGAAGAAGAAATTGTAAAACCATTTCCCGATTTGAAAGCAGAATATTTATCAACCACGTCGATCGAGTGATGTCTGGTCGTCTCCTCTTCTTCTCCGATCTCATTTATCCCCATGTTTTCGCAATTACTTGTTTCTTTATGAACGTGGAAAATGGACTTTTGTGTTAGATTAGTACCCTAAAACTCTCCATAATTCTTGCCTCTTCTTCAGTCATTCATCAAGTTAACAAGGAGCTAAATCGGTGTGTCAATTTGTGAGTAAAGCAATCAACATCTGTAGCTATGGCGATGGAAGATCCAAGCAGTCCACTCAAGTTCTATTCACCATCCTCAAAGGCTAATTTAGTCTACGAGACCAAAAGAACCATGGTTTATGCCTACGGATTAATGTTCACATTTGTTGTTTGCATTCTACTGATTCTCTTGTATAATCCGTCTACTCAGTCTTCTTCTTCTTCTTCTTCTTCCCCTTGGTACTTCAAAGATATCTTTCATATCAAACACTCTCCCTCTCAATTCTCTTCCCTTTTCTCCCACTTTTACCCTAATTCGACTCAGAACCCTACCTCTCAAAACAACTCCACGGTTTTGGGTTTTCCCCAAAATATGTCTTCATCTTCCTCTTACAGTGATACTAATGGCACCCACAATCGCCCTCCTGCTTCAAAATCCAATAAATTCGATGGAGTGGGAAGTCTGCCTAATTCAACAATTGTTGTGAATCAGACGGCAACGAATCAATTCAACAATACCGCTACTGATACTTTTAACACTAACTCTACAAAGATATATGACTATAAATCCTTGCTCAAGTGTGATTTGTTTGATGGAAAGTGGGTTAGAGATGATTCCTACCCGCTTTATCCAGCTGGATCTTGTCCTCATATTGATGAGCCCTTCAATTGTTTTCTTAATGGAAGGCCTGATAGTGGCTATCAGAGCTACAGATGGCAGCCCAATCACTGCAGCATCCCAAGGTAATATAAATAGAATGTCTCCTTCCTTGCGTAATTAATTGCTTCTGATCTTTTGTTCTGCATCCAACTTGTAACATTAAGGGCCAGTTTGGTATAGGCAGCGTAGATATCGGTATTGATGGAGATCTGATATCCCTTCTACACTGTTTGAAAAGGTATATGAATCTATGGGTATTTTTTTTGGTAATAAGGGTATAAGTCCATATTTGACATCAATATCGAGTCATACCAAAGAAGGTATAGCTCATGCACATAGAATTGTATACAAATTGGGCCCAATATGTATCTTACTTGAAAATATATGGAATTTAGCATTTATGTTGTAGTGACAGCAAATTTGGTTTCAATTGTTATTAAAGGCTGAAGGGCAAAGAAATGTTGGAATTGATAAGAGGGAAGCGCCTTGTGTTTGTTGGAGACTCTTTGAATAGAAACATGTGGGAGTCTCTTGTTTGTATACTAAGGAATTCTATTGAGGACAAAAGCAGAGTGTTTGAGGCTTCTGGAAGACACGAATTTCGTACCGAGGGATCTTACTCTTTCATATTCAAGGTACACATTCTCATCTTCTTTCTTAAATGCTGGTGCATTTTCCCTTATTAGACAGGGAGTGCTGATTGTTTGTATGATCTATCAGGATTATAACTGCTCCGTGGAATTCTTTCGGTCCCCGTTTCTGGTTCAAGAATGGGAAACACCTAATCGTGATGGATCAAAGAACGAAACACTAAGGTTGGACTTAGTGGAAAGATCATCTGATAGGTACAAGGATGCAGATATCCTCATTTTCAACTCCGGTCATTGGTGGACTCATGATAAAACTGCAAGAGGGTATATTTTTGCTTTAAGATTTTCAAGTTAACTTGTTTAGACTTTCGTGATCTGGTAGCATATCTGAAAGTAGCTGTGATTCGTTCAGGAATAACTACTATCAAGAAGGTAGCCACGTTTATGGTACATTGAATGTAGTTGAGGCTTATCGAAGAGCGATGACTACATGGGGAAAATGGGTGGATGCTAATGTGAATCCAATCAACAGCCAGGTTTTTTTCAGAGGATATTCTGCTACTCACTTTAGGTAATTCTAAAGTGTAGATTCATTTTGCAATCTTTGGGTTTTTAGTAAATGTCAATGATGATTGTTTTCTTTGGCAGAGGAGGAAAGTGGAATGCTGGTGGACGATGCGAGAAGGAAACCGAGCCCTTCAAGACTGAAAAGTACTTGCTAGGTTACCCGGTAAAGATGGAGATGTTCGAGTCTGTTATGAACGGAATGAAGACTCGTGTGTACTATCTGAACATCACGAGGCTGACAGACTACCGAAAAGAGGCACACCCATCCGTCTATAGAGCACAACACTTGAGCGAGGAAGAGAGGCGGAATCCTATAAGATTCCAAGATTGCTCACATTGGTGTCTTCCTGGTGTTCCGGATACATGGAACGAGATCTTGTATGCTCAGATATTGATCAACCATTACAAGAAGCACAAGCAAAAGACAACCACCTGAGGATATTACAGCACTTTAGATGATCAGCTAGATCAGAATAGTTTGATACATGAATCTGTGTAAAGAATTATACGTAGTTCCGTTGTTGCTGTTGTATTGCCACGTGATATAGCACTAATATGATTATATGGGGAAAAATGGAAAATCATATATACAATATATGTTTGAGTTGCCACTTGCAACAGTAATGAGCCTGAAGCAATTTTTTTAGGTCCGTTGGGCTATATCTCCTGCTTTCAGCTGCTTCACCTGATTAACTGATTAATTGGGTTGGGACCGTTGGGTGACCCGGAAAATTGTCCTTTGTCACGCGGCTTCAACACTGCAGCATACGTGGCTTCTCCCTTCCCTTCCACGTCGAACACGATAGCATCTCTATGTTTGCTGCCTTTCTCCTGCCTTCAACACGTATTCTCCGCCGTTCCAATCTGTCTCTAGTTACATCTCCATGCTGATTCTTCTTATCCAATCTACTTTCTTCGTCTTCTTCACTCATCCGTTTGAATCCGTGCCACACATTTTCTTCGTCTTCCTGACAAAAGCATAACCTGGTTGTTTCAAGTGATTCACGTTGGTCGCCGGAGCCGATCTAAGACCGATCGATACGGTATGGTTTCTTGCAATCTCGTCCGTTGGAGCCGTAATTTTTACTTTGGCTTTTACTGGTCTGTCCGTCAATTGGATACTCACGAGCTATGTAGTTGTGATCGATCTCGTCCTCTTCTCCTTCTCATCTTCTTCGTATTCCCCTGTGATAGAATGTGTAAATATTTGTAAATAAGGGTTTGCCTTTTGTAATTATGTATAACGTTTATCCATATATACAACCCATCTGTCGATGGAAACCCTAAGGGATATTTCTCATAATCTCACATGGTATCAGAGCGTTCCCATCCAAAACCTTTCCCGCTTCCGCCTTCCTTTTTTTATCCGCCGCCAGCGTCTAACCCTAATGCCACCGCGTGATCTCTTCATCTTCCTCAAACACCTACTATGTCTATGGATAAGAAGCAAACGTTTCATTCCGCACTTGGAATTTCCAACATCAAGAATAACATTGCTCTTGTTCTTGATCATGATACACCATATGCTTCATCTGTTACTCTCTTTCGCTTCACCGCTAAGGCACATAATGTCTTGGATCACATTGACGCCAAAGTCCCGCGCCCGGTCGACATTGATGATGCTCTTTGGAACCAAGTTGATGCAACGGTTGTTCAAATGGATTTACAGTACGGTATCTAAAGATATTCTCCTTCAAATTCTCGATCCTGACGACACCGCTCTCAAAGCTTGGGGTCGCATTCACGATATTTTTGAAGACAATAAGCACACACGCGCAACCTCTCTGGAACATGAATTTTCCAATTGCAAATTGGCGTCTTTTGCTTCCATATCCACCTACTGTCAACACATGAAGGCGTTATCGGATAAACTTAAAGGTGTTGAGTCTCCAATTTCCGATAACAGGTTAGTCTTACAACTTATGTCTGGTTTGCCTGC
This sequence comes from Fagopyrum homotropicum, assembly GCA_033239125.1. NCBI lineage: Eukaryota > Viridiplantae > Streptophyta > Magnoliopsida > Caryophyllales > Polygonaceae > Fagopyrum > Fagopyrum homotropicum. The sequence goes on from BSWB01000006.1 coordinate 139,168,611, forward strand.
TGAGTATAATGCTACTGCAAGTTACATTCAGCAATCAGATCCGCTACCGACATTCCAAAAAGCTCGCTCACAACTTATTTTGGAAGAAACTCGGATGACAAGTCAAATTTCTCCCGGAAAGGACTCCATCGCTCTGCAGACTTCAACCGGCGGACCGGCGTCCCAGCCCCACGTCGACCACCAGGGCTCCACCACCAGAGCTCAGCCGGAGAGCTTGTCCCGCCGCCAGGGTCGTGGCCGGTCTGTGGCAATACTCCGCAGCCTCAGGGGACACGGTTTGTGTTTTACCCTAATTTGGGATGGCTCCCAATTCCTTCTGGGCCCGTCAATAATCCAGCCCAATGGTCACAACCCCATGCCCGTCAGCAAGGAGAATAAGAAAACTGGCCACTGCTCCCCAAGCCCGTCAGCAACATTTTTCCAACCCTCAGAATAATCAGGTTGGGCTTCTGGGCCAATTTCCAGCCCAATCTGCACACTTCAGCACTACTGTTGATTCACAACAACCCACGGAGCTTGATCAAGCATTTTCTTCGATGACATTAAATCTCGCTGATAATCTTTGGTACATGGACACGGGCGCTACATCTCACATGACCAACTTCTCAGGTAACCTCTCATCCATTTCTTATAATGGTTCTTTAAATTTGATTAATGTTGGAAATGGTATGCGGAAACCATCTACAGGTCTTGGTGAAGCTAAACTTCGCACCCCACACATCCCCTCCAATTATCCAACATCCTCCTTACTCCTCAAATTGTTAAAAACCTAGTTTCCGTTCGCCATTTCACAATCGATAACCATGCTAGTATTGAATTTGAGCCATTTGGTTTTTATGTGAAGGATTTACAAACGGGAACCACCCGTCTGAGATGCAATAGCTCCGGGGATCTCTATCCAGTTACCACTTCTTCTGCGTCAACTCATGCTCTTTCAGCTCAGTCCTCGAGTCTCTGGCATGCTCGTCTGGGTCATCCTGGCTCGCCAGTTCTAGATAGTCTTAGAAAGTCTTCTTTTCTTCATTTTAATAAAGAGCGTTCTCCAACGCTTTGTCATGCTTGTCAACTTGGGAAGCATCATAGGCTCCCGTTTGAACGGTCTGTTACTACTACTATTTCACCTTTCGATATCATACATAGTGATCTTTGGACCTCCCCGGTTCCTAGTCGGGAAGGTTACAAATATTATCTATTATTTCTTGATGATTTCTCACATTTCCTTTGGGGTTTTCCAATCAAATTCAAATCTCAAGTTTTCGATTTGTTTGTGCAATTCCATCAGTTAGTCACGACTCAATTCAACATGCTTATTAAGAATTTTCAATGTGACATGGGCCGCGAATTTAACAATCATCAATTTCACTCGTTTTTCGCTCTACACGGCATACATTTTCGGTTCTCTTGTCCACCCCCCCCCAAAATGGCAAGGCGGAACGTGTCATCCGCACCATAAACAACATGATGCGTTCCATCCTCTTTCACGCCTCATTACCCGTCCCTTTTTGGGCACATGCCTTAGACATGTCTTGTTACCTTCTTAACATTCTTCCCTCCACCACAATCCAAAATCGTTCACCCACCCAAGTGTTATTTGGTTCGCAACCTACTTATACCCACCTCTGCGGTTTTGGGTGTCTTTGCTACCCCAACCAAAACGCAACCATTCCTTACAAACTACATCCCCGCTCCACACCTTGTGTATTTCTCGGATATCCTAAACATCATATAGGGTATAAATGTTTAGAAATAGGATCAAACAAAATTTTTATCTCAAGGCATGTCACTTTTGATGAGTCGGTTTTTCCGTTCTCCAAATCCGTCCCTATTTCTTCATCCACTTTGGTATTGGATTCGGAACCCGGAATTTCACCCTGTCATGCAACTCACCATCTGGATCAACAATAATACCAGCCCACCTCAGCCCCGCTGCTAGCTTACACTATGGCCCAGCCCAATGAAATTGCTGAGGCGCCCCCCCCCCCCTCTGCTTCAGCCCAAACGCACCTCCCCCTATGCGCTACCCACCACTCCCCCTTCCGCTTTGCCCACCGGCCCATTAGCCCAGCTTTCCCCACCTTCTTCCTCTGGCCCACTTCCGGATGACTCACCAAGCCCATCCGACATTCCTTCAGCTCGCAGTTCCCTTGGCCCAACCACACTAGCAGATCCCACATCTGTTATACCCATTTCCCACGTACAACCCCATCCCAATATAAACCGGCCTACTACCCGGTCTATTAGCGGGATTTTTAAACCACATACCATTTTTGATCTCAATACCGTTACTTCACCCGTCCTATCCCCTATACCCACATCCCATAAGTCGGCTCTCCAAGATCCGCAATGGTCCGCCGCCATGACCAACGAATATCAAGCCCTTATACGAAATGGTACTTGGGTTCTTGTTCTTCGTCCTCCCCGGACCAACATTGTGAGGTGTATGTGGATTTTTCGCCATAAGCTCCGGTCGGATGGTTCCCTTGAACGTTACAAAGCCCGTCTTGTTGCTAATGGTTGTTCCTAGCAGGTTGGCATAGATTGTGATGAAACTTTTAGTCCAGTTGTGAAACCGGCCACTATCCGGACAATTTTGAGTCTTGTTGTGTATCGCTCTTGGCCTATCCACCAACTTGTCAAGAATGCTTTCCTTCATGGGCATCTCAATGAGACAGTCTACATGTTTCAACCACCAAGGTTCGTTGATTCTACTCACTGTCTCATTCTGCCTTTTGAAGAAATCTCTTTATGGCCTCAAACAAGCAACCCGAGCTTGGTATCAACATTTTGCAGGGTATTTGCTCAACATTGGTTTTATCAGCAGTAAGAGTGATTCCTCTCTTTTTTATATATCGAAATGGAAATCAGCTTGCTTATCTATTACTTTATGTTGATGATATCATTCTCAGTGCTTCATCTGATGACCTCCACAATACTCTCACTACCTCCCTTAGTAAAGAATTTTCTATGTCCGATCTTGGTCCCCTGTCATATTTTTTGGGCATTTCAGTTCAGCGCATGCCTTCACGTCTTTTCTTGTCTCAGGACAAATACGCTCGAGAGTTTATTTCCCGAGCCAACACTAGTACAAAAAGGTGGGGTAGACCCCGGTTATATTGTACATGAAAACTCGGTTATTGAAGCGTGGTTAACGAGAGCGAGGTCCGGGTGTTCGCACCACGGTATTTGTCACCGGGTTATTTTTTCGGACCTCAGTTTTTTAATAACCGGGTAATTTTCGGACCCCGGTTATTTTAGATAACCGGGGTAATTTTCGGACCCCGTTTATTTAAGATAACCGGGGTAATCTTCGGACCCCGGTTATTCAAAATAACCGTGGTATTTTTGGGACCCCGGTTTTTTAAAATAACCAGGGTATTTTGCTCCATTTTTTTTTGATTTCTGGATAGTTCTCTTCTAAACTCCTCTTGTTCAAGAATCACCCATCACCAATTCTAAGAAAAAAAGGTTCAAGGATATCTCAATGCTATTTTTTCGACCCCTTTAAATTTAGACTAGTCTGAATATACCAAGGTCTAATATTAGCAAATGAAAATACCATTACTAGAAAAAAGTTGCATTATCCAAGAGCAATCCAAGTCTCCAAACGTACCGTACTCTTACATCACTTCTATTACAACTCATGAAAATCATTTCTTCTTTGCTGCATATGTGACATGTCTGATCCCAACTCAGTGTAGAAAGACTCCTACTAATCACCTACTCAGACATTTACATATGTATAGTACTACATCAGGATCTCAAGCCTATTGAAACCCCTCACGAGCGTTGCATATCTACATAAATATGTAAAGGTGAAACCACTTGGTTTTCTATTATCCCATGGGACGCATCCAGGAAGGGATCTGCACCACAAATTGGTTCTGCACTTCGGTCTCCCTTGCAGTAGTTTCACTCGTTTGCAAGCCGTTACTACTTTCCCTGAAAATGGCATTGGGTTCATTCAATCTTAGCATCAATGTCACAAACAAAGAAAAGCATCCAATATTTAGGGTGTTTGGCAAGTTCCCTAAAACAAAGCCCTTCAAATGCCTTACTGTCAACCACATTCTTTTAAGTTATAATAACCATCCAAAAACACTCAATGCAGCAGCAAATTTAGATCACCAAATTGAAACTTGTAAAGAAAAATAGTTTAGATGTTCAGTATTATAATGTCACTCATGAGGGAAAGCACGATTTAGATACATTTCTAACCTAACTCACCAAACATCCATTTATGTTAATATTAGACTAAGTTGAAAACATAGAAGCTCAAATACAAAGGTTAGAGGATATAGATTTTGAAACCTCACCTAATATGAAACATTGACATTGTGTCCGCAAGGAAGTTGGATGAATTCAGGTCACAATCTTTTTGGTTTGCCTCAATTTTATGAACTTGGTGAGCCTTCTCCTTTTCCTTTACATGCTATTCATCATAGCAATTCAAAGTCATGCATATAAAATGGGCGCGGGGGCAACATTAGCAAACCAGTTCACTGCCAAACTTCTTTGCAAGCAGATTGACCTGTTCCTGAAGTAATTTGTCCTGACACATCATACAGAAATGGAATTTTATAAAAATGTCACGATTCTGAATTACAACACTTTCAAGAATTTGTTAGGAGGGTGTACCCACTTCTGAAGCTGAGAAATTGAGTCATTCATCAAATGGTTCTGAAATAAAAAGATGAAACTATGATATTCACTTATGTTATATAATGACATAACTAACACATCATTTATCAATGCACTTACTCTTTTTATTCGGATGTGCTTAAGAGCATTGTCAAGTTGTTGCTCTAAATTCTGAAGGTCCTTTAGACTCAAGTTATCGATGTCTTCTCCCATCAAACTATAAACATACCTTGGATTCAGTTCATGCCGAATGTCATCTAATGAAGGGTCAACAATTTCATATCCATCAGGAAGGCAATACACTTTCTTTGTTTGAAGATTGATGAAAACATGGTGTCCATCTTCAAGGTTGTGAGTATATGCTAAAGATTTTTGAACTCTTCCTTGGTATTACATTCCACAAATAAGGCATGCATAAAAATTCCGGTTTGACAAGGAGACGGAGCAAAACTTCTCAAAATCAAAATCTCAAACCTGCAAGTAAAGCAAACGTTCAAAACTGCGCACTTATTTGCAAATGAATAAATATAAACAAGACAAGTCTAAACATACATTCAGTCAATCACCTAAGAAGGGCAATTTGAATATGTTAGACTTTAATGTTCACATTTGACAATAATCTCAGCCGCCGGTTTCGGAAGATAATCGAATAACATAGCCGTGTTGCCGTTAAGCCAACCATGACTTCTTTCATAGCAAAACTTCTAGGTACCAACATTATAGATATGTCAAGCCTTTAACTAAACTTTTCTAAGGTGTCCATGTTGTGATTTAGCTCATGGCATATGCAAATCCTTTATCATGGCATAAGTATGTAGGTGCATCAAGGTTCCCTCCTTTGAAAGTATACAAGGTCCTATGTATCAAATAATGACATACTGCACACATAATACCTTACTTGAGAATGTAAACTTCATGGAAGAAACCATGCTCTTATACAAAATAAAGGAAAATCGTATCCTGAAAACTAAATGCAACTGTGCAAATCTCCCCTCTATGAAGCATATGAACTACATATTTGCACTCACAAAGGATAAATAAACAGTCCAATGCGAGCTCATATCAAAATAAGACTTTGGCATACATAGGAGACTTGGCCAAATCCTTGACCCTAAATTAGCTCATATTGTCTGATAACAAGTACCTCACAAATTAGCATAAACTATACATCAAGAGATCGTTACCTGGCGATTAACAATATCCAAATAAAGACAATCTTTTCGGCCATCAACTTGGCAATTACGGCCTGTTAGCATGAAATATTACGATATTCTAGGCACTTATTTTTTTCCCTCATTATTGTGTACTTGGATGAAGTTTAGAAGCAAATGTTAGCTTGATCATCTGTATTGTCGATATGGAAGTCTACACTAGCTTTGTGTTGATTGTAGGTGAAAAAGAGCTAAATAAAAGCAATGGAGAGAGAAAAGAGAGTACTCGATCGTATTCGAGGATTAGGAACATATCAAGGAAGCTAAGGAAGGAGCTAGGATGAAGAATGCCACGACACAAAGGAAACTACAAGTATTTCACAGTTCCACGCCCTGAATTACGGCCGTAGAAGAGTCCACGCTCTAAACCACGGCCGTGGAACTTAGCATCATGAACGTGGAGTACTCAAGTAAGTTACATGGTCTAAAGTACGGTCGTGGAAGTCACAAGAGAACGTAACCCCTTTCCACGCTCTAAACCACGCTCGTGGAAACCCTTGAGACCGTGATTTAGGCGATCTTTTGACGTGTCTTTATTTGCCACGTTATTTATGTAATGGGCCTGGACGGTTATTCTGTCCGTCATATAAAAAGGCCAGAGAAGAGAGTTTGAGGGCATCTCGCAATACTCGCGTTTGATCTCGCTTAGACACCTACGGACGCTGACGGCCGCTTACCTTGCTTGGAGCATTCTTGCCTAGGGTTGATTTGAGATCGCAAAAGGTTTACCCTTTTTCTTAGGTTTTGATATTGAAGACGGATCGACAACCTGCTCTTCGTATTTGCCTTAGGTCATTGTGAGGTTTTGCGTTACACACTCTAAATCCATTAAACATTGCTTCTTGTGTTTCGGATTTGAGAATTGGTTTTGAAGTTTTATTGAGTATTCGACGGTTTTCACCTTTCATTCTCTGTAACTTGAATATTGATATTATGATAATGGTTGTTGGCTAAAACCCATTAGCAATTCTAAGGTGAAGGGTTAATAGTTGTGGCTTAGATGATGATAGATCGATCGTAATTTGTTTGGACCCTGAGAGTTAGAGAGATCTCGTCAATGAACCTAAATCACGGCCTGTTCTAGGGTTCCACGGCCGTGGTTCTTAAAATCTACCCGTGATTTACCTTAGTTTACGAACTTTGCTTTTACTTTGATCCAAGGTTAAAGATTAGCTTTAATCTAGTCTTGACTTACCCTTTTCTAGGTAATAGTGAGACTCATCATCCTCTATTTTGATTTCGAGTGTCACAACCTTAATCGTTCTAGTTTATCTTGATCCTTGGGTTACAAGTTTGGGTATTTGAGATTAATTCTTGTCCTTAGATCCTTTCTATACTGCAGCCTCAACAACCTTTATAGAGAATGTCTTTAGATAAGTCATATAAGGTTTTGGAACTTCACCGTACATTACCTTACCTTACATACCTTTGCAATTCCTGACTCTGTCCTTAGTTCTTTAGTATATCTTGAATCGATTGCCACAATTAGATACCTGGATCTTTAGGGTTGTTGTTTTTCCAATATTTGCAAAGCTTTACATCTTATTTGCTTGACAACTTGAAATTGGATTTTGTTTCACCAAATCCCAGTGATCGATACTCTGGAATACTTGTTGATCTACGCCGATCCATACACTGCGGGTTCGCTTGCTTTTATTCTAGTTTTATAAATTTAAGACTTGATTGCACACACGTTTTAGGGCGAACACGGGCTCCCTTGAGCAAAACCCTGTGTAATCAGATCCTCTTCATCACTATCATCTTCAACCTCGGGTAATCCACCATTCTTCTCATCAATCCGAGGATTAAGTTTGTCCTGGTACCTAATAGCCGCCGCATGCCTCCTTCTCTCCTCCTCTAACTCGTCATCGTCATCATACGAAGCTAAAGGAAGGATAGGGTTTTGCAAAGAGAATCAAACTTTTAGATGTTGATGAATTTAAGGGCTTAATTCAAACACCAGAAAATAAAGATTTCACGGACAAGAACACGGTCAATCTGCTTAGGCCTCGATTTGTGCCTATTTCCAATTTGATATATACCTCGTCACGTTTCGCCGACTTCAGGCTTCGGGTTCTGTTACTCGAGTGTGGGTGCTCTGAATTACAGCATTTTCAAGTTGTTGTTCTAAATTCTGTTCACGGTCAATCTGCTTAGGCCACTGACGAAATGTAGAAAGCGGAAGCCCTAACAAGAATAGAGTAAAGAGAAGAGAAGGAAGAATGTGGTGGTGAGTACTTACCATTCGCAGGTATAGGTTGAGCGCGGCTCACCTTCAGAACTTGCCTTCTCCGTTTCCTTCTAGGGTTTTTGTTTCTCAAAACGCCGTGTTTTGATAGAGATCATAATAAACCCCGGTTATTTATAATAATCGTGGTCCGAAAATGTTGTTTCACCCCGATTTTTAAACATAACCGTGGTCTGAGAAAAAAAAATATTATAGCCCGGTTATTTAAAATAACCGGGGTCCGAATTTTTTTAAAAAATTAAAAAATCCATTGTCCGCGGTTTTACGTATAATCGTGGTCCGAAAATATCCTTGATCACGGTTCTTTTAATCCGCTCCAACATAAGCGAGGTCTAGGGGGGTCTTTTGTACTAGTGCAAGATGACTAATCGATGCCTGGCAGGGGCACTGCAATACCACACTGCAATACCACACTTTCACAGGACCTGACATCAGCTTTGTAGTCCAAACAGATATGTTTATTTATGCATGATACTCGGGAGCCTCACTTTGCTGCTCTCAAGCGTATCATCCGCTACATCGTTGGCACATCATCTCTAGGTATCAGCATTTCTCCCTCTCTGAAGTCTGATCTCATTGCATATACAGATGCCGACTGGGCGGGCTGCCTTGATACACGTCGGTCTACATCAGGTTACTGTGTTTTCTTCAATGACACTTTAATCTCGTGGTCTGCAAAACGGAAATCTGTAGTTTTCCGTTCTAGTGCAGAGGCAGAATATAGAGGCGTTGCCAATGTTGTTTCTGAGTGTTCTTGGCTACGCAACCTCATGCTTGAGCTTCATTGCCCGCTTGCCAAGGCATCTGTTGTTTACACAGACAACATATCTGCAACTTATCTTGCCAGCAACCCCGTTCAACATCAACGAACAAAGCACATTGAGATTGACATTCACTTCGTTCGGGATAAGGTTGCCCGCGGTCACGTTCGAGTTCTTCACGTACCATCATCTTTTCAGTATGCAAATATTTTTACAAAAGGCCTGCCACATCAACTATTTCTAGATTTTAGATCCAGTCTCACTGGAATGCCTCCTCCAGTTTCGACTACGGGGTATGATAGAATATCTAAATATTTGTGAATAAGGGTCTGCCTTTTGTAAATATGTATAACGTTTATCTATATATACAACCCATTTGTCGATGGAAACCCTAACGAGAATTTCTCATAATCTCACACTCTGTTTAGTCGATTGATTTCTCATTAATATAGGATTTCACCTTCTTAGCTCTTCAAACAAAATCTCCTCCTTTCAGGTCCTTTCTAAAACCCTTTTCATTATTTGAATAGGTCGATTTTTGGCTAGATATTTTCTTTTTCATATATTACAATCATTTTGAATCTGTGCCTAAAGTCTTGCATTATAATTTGAAGCCTATAAATGTGATGGTAGATGTTGAATTCGAGCCTAGACTTGCTGATTATGGGTTGGTCAAGTTGATGCCTAAGTTGGGTACAATATTAAATGGCTATAGACCTCCTGAATCTTCTCAGACCTCCAGGTATCATATCTTATGTATTAGCTCGTTTAGTATCCTTATATGTATGCTTGTGAGTGGCTTGTTTGGTATGTTACTTGCTGGTGTTTGGTTCAGGTACACAGAAGAGTGATATATTCAGCTTTGGAGTCATACTAGAATACTATTAACAAGAAGCGATCATTTGGATCCTTTCTTTGGTGAAACGGCTAATGGCGGAAGCCTAGGGAGGTGGCTTCGACATTTGCAGCAGGCAGGAGAGGCAAGAGAGGTGCTAGGCAAGAGTTTACTTGGGGAATAGGCAGAGGAAAGTGAGATGATGATGGTAGTGAGGATAGCAACAATTTGCATGTCTGAATGTCTGAATCCCCTATTGATCGGCCTTTGAGTTTTACTTGCAATTAGATTATAATTTGCTTGAGGGTGTGAAAATGGTTGCCGATTCTGCTCAAAGAACTCGTATTAAGATCTGTGGGTATTCCAAGTTTAAGCTACTTGGCCCTCTCAAGGGCCTTCAGAACGCCACTGTTAGGAATAGCACCAAGCTATGGTTTCTCCCCAATGGAATGTTGAAAAGGGAAAGAAATAAATCTAAATACATTCAATTAAGAGGGGGAGCTGCAACTGAGGCTACTAGAGCACAAGCCAAGGCTGAAGTTGAGAGATGGCCAGCACAATTGTAAAGTCTGATAAACAAGGCAAAAACATCTGTTGAAAATGTATGGTGCCACTTCAAGTGTTAATTTTTTAGTCTATAATATACTGTTGGTGGAGCATGTGATTTGTGAATTTTGTAACGGATGTTAGATGTGGTTCTGAAATGGGTGGAAATTAATTTCTTCCCATTGTCAGATGAAGTTGAGTTGTTCTTGATATAACATAAAGCATACAAATGAAATCAGGACATTCTCTTTGGCAAGACAAACTCAATGAGGGATGAATTAGATGATTTATAAGTTTGCACTTTATGATTTTAAATCACAGTTATTTTTTCTTCTTTTTTTCAAAAAAAAACAATGTAATAGAAGAAATTTGTACAATTTTAAACAACAAATCATCATTAAATGTGGCATTGTATTTTCCGATTAGTATAACCGTTTGTGAAATTTGTACAACATTAAACAATATTATTAATGTATTACTGTACAAATCATCGTCTTACCGAAAAAGTATATTTGACACACTAGTATGAGTGAAGTGTGTCTGTCTGTCTTTAGGAGTATTTTATTTTACAAATTTTGAGAATTTTATAAATAAAAATTGGATTATATTATTCTTTTTTTTCTTCTTCCTGTTTTCCATTTTCTTTCCAGTCACCCTTCAAATTTAGAGAATTTTGTCAATATTTATGATGAAAAACTTATTTGGTCCCTATCCTAGGATGCTTTTTATTTTTATTTTTATGTTTTTTGAAAACAAAAATTAGTTCGAACCATTAGACGGTGCGTCGTCTAGTGGTTCAAAAGGCCGAAAAAGATTGGTAGACGGACTAACCGTCATGAAGTGCCACAAACAAATCAGAAAATAAAATACTTCTCAAGATCGAGTCTTGATTCTTGTTAGGCCTTCGTTGGTTGTTGCGTATGTGTTCCAGGCTCCTTTGAGTTGAGTGTTGTCGTGTGAAGTTCGAGGAGAAATCTTAAGCTGGCCTTGCTATCATTCTACAGTCGAAGAAGCTTCGACGTCCGCTTCTGGCGGTTCACCGCCCCCACGGCTGCAAGAAACTGCCCCCGCGGCATCAATAGTAGTCGCCGCCCATGCGCCTCTGTTCACCCGCGCCTGCGCCTTCTCTCCTATTACTACCGTCTTTGGGAAGTCGCTTCCATCCTTGCTTCCTTTTCCCTTCTGGAGTTAGATCATGATAGGCTGAACCTAGATGAACTAGGGTGAATGTCAGTTAGTAACTTGTGGCTTCTTATGAGTTGGTTATGGTTTGAGAACCTTTGAGCTTGTGTTGTTGATGTTGTTCCTTGAGGACCTTGAGACTAGGAAGCGTGCTTCCTAGCATGTTGGAGATTTGTTGGAGATCATCGAGACTAGAAATAGGAACCTTCTAGCACACTGTTGTAGACTTGGTAGAGGTCAATGAGACTAGAAGTGTGTAGATTTATAGCATTTGGGTTAATTCTGATTCGTGATGCCTTGTCTGAGCAGACATAGATCATTTCCTACGGGAAGTTGAGCAGTTTAGGTGATTCTTGAGTTACCTTTGAATCAAGTAAGTTCACTGGACTTACTTAGCCGCATTCCGTGTATTAGTTTGACTGTATTGATGGTGTTTGTTTACTTTATCATTATAACGAAAAACCGGATTAGGACGACCTTATACCGTAATTGGCCCAATTAAGTGTATTATAGTTGGGCGGTGACCACTTGTCCAATTCCACAGAAGACTGGGAGGTGTTCTTGCGACCAGGCCCACGGGTAACGGATTGATGTATTTGATCTGTTCTTGTCGGTAACGGAAATATGGGCGAGTTTCGGGAGATTCTCGTGTCAAAACCTAAGTTGAATTAGTAATGAATGTCTTATTAAAAGATAATAATTGGCTTGTTTGTGAGCATGCTATGTGTTTATATTTTATATGTGTGTGTGCCTTTAATTTTATTTTGATATCTAGAGTGTTAGCTAATGATTTATACCGTCGTTGTAGATGTCCTGCAGGTTAGATGTCTTTCTAGTTTGTTGTTGAACCCGGCTGAGAGTCTTTCACTTTTCCTATGTTTACCTTTATATACTTTATTTATTTTGGTTTTTATTTATTTGTGTCTTGTTGCAAGATTCGGTGATATTGTTGTTACTTTGAGGGTCGGGACCATTGTGTGGTCCTAGCCCGTAACCATCCGAGTTCCTAGAATTTGGGGTGTTACAATATGGTATCAGAGCCAAGTTTACAACAATGACACTCGTAATCTTATAAAGGCCGAATAGATAAATAAATAGAACCCGCAAGGGATCTAAGTTTTTAAAAGTGTTTTTGTTTTAACCTGTGTTGTCGGTTTTGGATAGATGTACGAGGGACCACCACTACTTCCACGGATCTCTACAACTTAGTATTTCTTTTATTTATGTTGGCCTTTATGTGTTTTCCTAGATTTTGCAAAAGTATAGTTTTCGATGGCCTAGTCTTATATAGATATATCCCCATCACATATGACAATACTAGAGCTACATCTGCTATAGGACGAGGAAGGGTTTCAACCACCTCTTCCACCTGCAGTCTGCGGACGAGGACATGTAGGAAGACCTCCACTAGCTAAAGGTCAAGGACAAGTTTCCATTGCTGATCCACCAGTTGCTGAGGCGCTTGTTGAAGAGGTTGTTGTGAGTAATGTTCCTGAGTTAGGTATTGGGACCACTGTTGGGTCCGGCGCACAAAGAGCACAATTGACCGAGTCCGATCGAGTATCCATCGGAGTATGTGCAGATCGTGAATACGTCTGGAGGGTCGAGGAGGCCATTAGGAGATGGGGATCTTCCCCAACACCGCCAATACTTGTGAGATTAGCTGAGGTTTTGCAGACAAGTGGTAGCTACACCACCTGTGCGAGATGTTGAGGCTGTCAAGGACCAGGATGAGATGAGAGAGCGGAGACCAGATTGTTGATTGAAGTCTTTCAACCAGCTGAAATTACCTCCTTTCGAAGGAAAGGCAGGGCTGGAGGTAAAGTTATGGCTAGGTCATGTGGATTCAGCCTTGGAGTCGATTCGCTACCTAGATAATCGACAAGTGGAGATAGTGCAGACGTTGCTTCTAGACCAGGCTCACTATTGGTGGAGGACCGTTCGTAGCAAGGTTACGAATTTTGATCAGATGAGGAGTATGGGATTGTTATTGCCTGTAGCATTGATGAGAGATAGACTACATGATTTCCTCGAGGCTGGTTTTAAGGATACTATTTTTGAGACTATTAGCAAGTTTTAGGAGGAGTTATCATGTTGGGTCCCTCCGCACCACATGAGAACCAACATGTGTGCCTTTTCTCTCGGAGGTTGAGAGAGTATACCCGTTCTTATCTTGTGGATTTCCGTCCTGAGAAGAGGCAGAGGACTGGTCCAACAAGTATGGGAGCGGGATCTTCTAGATTTAAGCGTAGTCAGACGCCGGGACGCACTAGTTTCCAGCAGTTGATACAAATTCCTGAGAGGGGACGACAGTGTCACAAATGCGGAGGTTTCGGACACATGCCAGCTGATTGTAAGAAGACACCAGTGACTTGCTTTTCATGTGGCAAGCCCGGACATAGAGCTGTGTTTTTCCGACAGGGCAAGGCACCATCGCAGCAGGGCTCGCCACCTGCTAGCGTTGTAGGAGGCAGGAAAAGGCCGCCTCAGTACCAGTCATAGGGGCAGCAGTAGAGAGCCCCAAGATACCCCACTCCTCAGGGTTCCACTCAGGGACATGGAAGGGGTAGAGGACGTGGTGGTAGTACTTCACATACGAGAGGTGCTTCGGCCAAAGTCTATGAGTTGAGGAGTGTAGTGGAGCCAACAACTCCAGCGACCACATGTACCATTCATATTAATGGTTTTCTTGTCAGAGCTCTTTTTGATACGGGTGCCACACATTCTTTTATATCTAATGTATGTGTAGATAGACTAGCCTTAGATATATTAGAGGGTGACCCTTCTTAATATGGTTATCCGATGGGGTAAGATCAAGGGTACTCGGGAGGTTTGCGATTGTCCAATCCGCTTGAGAGGTCGCGATTGGCGGGATGACTTCTTTGTCATATACCTAGTACATGAAGAAATCATTTTGGGCATGGATTGGATGGATCGACATCAGATAGTGCTAGATATCGGTAAGAGGACAGTGACAATCACTACGGAGTCAGGCCATGTGGAGATTTTCCGAGGATGGGATCTCGGAAAGACCGGTACAGTCATCAGCACAATCCGAGCTATGAGACTTATCGGACAAGGTTGTGAGGCTTTTTGGTTCTATGTCAAGAAGGATAGTGCGAGTCCGGCACTTGAGGAGATTCCGGTAGCAAGCGAGTTTACCGATGTATTCGGAGAGCCACTAGGTTTGCCACCACAAAGAAGTGTGGATTTTGGCATCGATCTAGAGCCCGGGAAGAGACCTATCTCGAAGGTGCCCCACCGCATGACACCTATTGAGATGCTTGAGTTAAAGAAGCAACTCGAGGAGCTAGCTAAGAAGGGCTTCATCCACCCTAGTTTATCTCCTTGGGGCGCACCAGTACTATTCGTCAAGAAGACAGACTTGTCTATGAGGTTATATATTGACTACTAAGAGCTAAATAATAAGGTGGCAATCAAGAATAAGTATCCATTACCCCGTATCGATGACCTTTTTTTATTAGTTGCACGGTTCAGTGTTTTCATGGATCGTTATAAGATCAGGATATCACCAGCAAAGGGTGAGAGAGAAGGATATAGCTAAGACAATATTTCGAACCAGATATGGCCACTACGAGTTTATAGTGATGCCCTTCGGGCTCACGAATGCTCCCGCCGTGTTCATGGAGCTGATGAACAACATCTTCATCGAATTTCTAGACCAGTTTGTAGTGGTCGTCATCGATGATATTCTTGTATACTCTCGGAGCATAGAGGAGCACGCAAGACACTTGAAGATTGTACTCTAATAACTGCAGGATAGAGAGATTTATGCCAAGCTCTCTAAGAGCGAGTTCTAGATGTCAAAGGTGGCCTTTCTTGGTCACATAGTTTTTGCCGAGGGGATCAAGGTAGATTCGGCAAAGATTGTGTATGTTGCATCCTGGCCGCATCCTAGGAACGTTAAGGAGGTACACAACTTTCTAGGGTTGTCGGGCTACTACCGCATATTTGGGAAGGGATTTTCTATTATCGCCCGATCACTTACTTCCTTATTGAGGAAGTCCACCAGATTCGTGTGGTCCGAGCCGTGTCTGCAGAGTTTTGAAGAGTTGAAGAGGATATTGACTTCCGCTTCTATCCTAACCCAACCAGAGGGCATTGAGGATTTTGTGGTTTACAGCGACGCATCCAAGCTAGGCTTGGGATGTGTTTTGATGCAGAGGGGTAAAGTTACAACATACGCATCTAGACAGTTGAAGACGTATGAGGAGAATTACCCTACCCACGATCTTGAGTTAGTTGTTAGGGTTCATGCTTTGAAGATTTGGAGACACTATCTATACGGAGCAACATGTCAGATTTTCACATACCATAAGAGTCTAAAGAATATATTCACTCAGTGGGATTTGAATAACCGGCAAAGGAGATGGTTGGAGTTGATCAAGGGTTTTGATCTAGATAATTTATACCACCCATGGAAGACGAATTCGGTAGCCGACACCCTTAGTAGGAAGACTCATTGGGTGATGACGATAGCTCAACTGACGGCTCAGCCTCAGCTATAATGAGACTTTGTGTGGCTAGAGGTGGATATCCATTTTCCGGATACAAACAAACAAATTTCCACTTTAGAGATGTTATCTAACATGTTGGGAGAGATCCGATAGAAGCAGGAGAGTTGCCCGACTTTAGCTCGGATCCGAGACAAGATGTCTCGGGGTGAGGCACCACAGTTTACCATTGGAGTTGATGGAGTTTTGAGACTCCAGGAGCGTGTTTGTGTGTCGTCATACCGAGAGCTGAGACAACGGATCTTACAGAAAGCTCACACGACATCTTACTCGGTACATCCCGGTGCTAGTAAGATGTACCAGGACATCAGACATTGCTTTTGCTGGGGCGGGTTGAAGCAAGATGTGACGAGATATGTATCTCAGTGTGCGACCTGTCGATCAGTAGCTCAAGATTGAGCATCACCGGCCAGGTAGAGAGCTACACCCACTTCTAGTTCCCTAGTGGAAGTGGAAAGACATCTCTATGGATTTTGTTACCGGTTTGAGACCAAGACGGAGTTTCGACGCCATCTGGGTCATAGTGAATCGGCTGACAAAGACCGCACATTTCATTCCTATCAAGGAGACGTGGCCGGTAAGTCGATTAGCAGAGGAGTTCACTAGACAGATAGTGAGACTCCATGAAGTATCTAGGACCATAGTCTTTGATAGAGACGGACGGTTCACTTCGAGGTTTTGGCGGCAGATGCATGCCGCCTTATGTACGAGTCTACAATTCATGACCGCCTATCATCCTCAGACAGATGATCAATCTAAGAGGAACATATAAAATCTGGAGGATATGTTGAGAGTCTGCGTGCTAGATTGGGGACAGGTGTGGCCATATCACCTCCCTTTAGTTGAGTTCTCGTACAACAACAATTGACACGCATCGATCAAGATGGCTCCTTATGAGGCGTTATACAGACAAAGATGTTGGAACACGCTATGTTGGGATGAGCCGGGTAGTGCTAGTGGTATAGCATCCGAGCAAGAACAAAATGATATGGCCCGAGTGACGATGATCCGAGAGCGGATGCTGGCAGCACAGAGTCACTAGAAGTCCTACGTTGATAAGAGGCGCAGACCTCTAAAGTTCAGAGTGGGAGCTTAAGTATGGTTGAGAGAATCCCCGACACGAGGTGTCAAACGCTTTGGCGTCAAGGGAAAGCTTAATCCCAGATATGTCGGACCCTTTGAGATCCTTCAGTGAGTTGGAGAGGCAACATACATGCTTGCTTTGCCCCCGAGACTAGAGGGTGTTCACCCGATCTTCCATGTGTCTCAGTTACGGGAGTACATACCATAACCGAGACACATTGTCAGCATTCATGATTTAGTGGTCGAGCCAAACCACACATTCGTAGAGCACTCGGTAGCCGTCCTAGAGTGTACTACGAGACGCTTGCGATCGAAGGATATACCGATGATGAGGGTACAATGGTCTATGCGAGGAGTTGATGAGGCTACTTGGGAGACAGAGGATAGTATTCGGAGGAACTACCCAGAGTTTTATGTTGAGCTAGATATACCTATAGCATCGACGGGTGAGTTCATGTTTCCTTCTTGTTGAGTTTGTGTGCATATGTGTGATGACTTGATTTATGTGCCCTGTGAGAGAATATGAGTTATGATCGGTGGTTCTGCTACGTTATTTGAGTACGTCTTGTGTGGTTTGCTTCAAGTTTCGGGACAAAAGTTCTTTTTAGGGGGACCTGATGTAACATTCGGTTTTCACGTCACCGCCCTCGCGGTGACGATGGCCCGCGCTCACGGCCAACCGTTCTTGCCGTGGTTGTGGTGTGGTCAAGCCACGGGTGCTGCTGACCCCAAATCGTGCGCGATCTGTTTTTATCTTCTTTTCTTTTTTAGAAGATCCGATCTTCTATTTTTTGGGCCGTCTTTCCTCTATCTTCTGACCTAGTCTGACCTTTCATTCTTCTCCGGCCGTAACCTTTATATTCATGTCTTCTCTGTCGTATTCTTCTTCTTGCTTCCTTGTCTTCTACAACCTTGAGTCAAGCTGCAACCTTTCTGTGCGAACCCCTGCAGAAACCTTGTAAGTTCTACACCCCTTTTGTTCCTCTTATGTTCCTAGTTCTCCTACTGCATGCTTCCTCTTTTTTGCATCATTCTTCTTTCTTTGTCGTTCTTCTTCTTGACATGAATCAAGATCGAGTCTTGATTCTTGTTTGACCTCCGTTGGTTGTTGCGTATGTGTTCCAAGCTCTTTTGGTTGAATTTTGTCGTCTGAAGTTCGAAGAGAAATGTAATATCCGAGAAACTTTTTATTTATTATTTAGTTATTTTATTCGGAAATTCGCACCGAAGCATAATTATCAAATCCACCCGGATTTACCGTATAGTTTTCTTCCCAACTCAGCAGGGTCAGACGGCCCACTTACCTTCTCCCTAAGTTGGCCGTGAGTTCTCCTTCTCTTTAGCTGAATGACAGCCCACCAAAGGAGCCTCATTTTGATCCAGGATCGGCCCAACAGTGGAAGAAGCTTCATATGAGCAGCCTTTCACAACACGTACCCCATTCCCTATTCCCTAACCACTTTGATTTCTCTCTCTCATGTATCCCCATACCACGCTCAACTCGCAACCTCTTCTTCCCAACCGCATCGGATTGCCGATTTCCTTCTGCAGCAACGTTTCTCCGGTTGCAATCCACGCTCACCGGCGATCAGGTACCTCTCTAACCGTATGATCTCTCTCCCCGGAAACCATGCCGTCATTCTTCAACTAAGCCATCAAATACCGTCTTCTCCTTCTTCTCTATTCTAGTTATCGCTTCGTTCCAAGCCCCGCTTGATCTGGATTCTCGTTGTCGTCCTCCGACTTCAACCAACAGAGTCGGGGCCTTCGGGTATCAGTAGCCAGCTTCTGCGCACAGGAGGCGAGACAGGCCCTTCGCCGACACGCAACCACCAAGGATCGGGCATTCTTTGCAGCGCTGCAACCATGCGACGGTGAGGTGAGTTCCTATCGTTTCCCTTGTCACACTCTATCTCGAATGGGTGATTACTTACGGATACGTTACCGACTACCATCGGCAGGCCGACTGCACTCCTCGCAAGCTCGATCGGACTCTTCGCGACGGCATTGCCATTGAGACGTGTGAGTCTTCCTTCTTCTAGCTGTGCAGTGTATATATATGCAACTGTGCAGAGTTTATGTTTTTGTAGCTGGGCAATGTGAGTAGGATGCGAGTATTAAGGGTTGAGATTTAGAGTAGATATAAAAAATAATAATAATTACGAATAATCATAATTAGGAATCCAACAATAACTACGAATAATCCACTCAACCAATAATAACTACGAATAATATATTAAACGATATGGCACATTCGTAACAAAACTGATAATAATTACGAATCTGTTCTCATGTTCTCACATTAGGGGTGTTCTCATAGGATCTATAGTATATATATATATATATAGGGTGTGGTTCCCATGAGAACACCCCTAACGTGAGAACATGAGAATAATCGTCGTACACCGTTGGATGTGAGTATTAAGGGTTGAGATTGAGATTTAAAGTAGATATCAAAAATAATAATAACTACGAATAATAATAATTAGGAATCCAACAATAACTACGAATAATCCACTCAACCAACAATAACTACGAATAATACATTAAACGATATGGCACATTCGTAACAAAACTAATAATAATTACGAATCTGTTCTCATGTTCTAACATTAGGGAGTGTTCTCATAGGATCTATACTATATATATATATATATATATATATATATATATATATATATATATATATATATATATATGTATATATAGAGGGTATATATAGGGTGTATAAATAGGGTGTTGTTCCCATGAGAACAATCTTATTGTGAGAGTATTAAGGGTCGATATTTAGGGTAAATATCATAATTAATAATAACTACGAATAATACATTAAACGATATGACACCTTCGTAACAAATTAATAATAACTACGAATAATATATTAAAGGATTTTTCCTCTTGGTGTCATCAAGGTTTGGACTTTTTCTTTTGGTATCCACTAAGTTTTAAAATTCCTCTTGGTGCCCTCAAGGTTCCATTTGTTTCATCTTTATACCCATTCTTAATATATTACATTAAAATTCATTGAAAAATAACAAAAAAATTAGAAAAATAAATTTAAAATAGATTATGACCTCATTAAATTTAATTACTAAACTTATAATAGAAATAGTTTTTATATATATTTTTATATTTTTTGAAATAAATATATTTATTTAATTTTGAATTAAAATATTATTACTTTTTACTTTCGATTTAAATATATATAATTTATTTTAATAAAATTAAAAAAAATAATGTTTTTTAGATTTATTTAAAGATTCCATAAAATTAAATATATACTACTTTTTTTAAGTTAATATTATTTATTATGTGTTAATTTATTTTTTTTTATAATATACTTTTCCATAATCTTAAAACTAAAAAAAACATAATTTTTTAAAATTTTCAAATTAATATAAATTATATAAAATTTAAATTCAAAATAAAAAATTATTATATTTTAATTCTCTAGAATCTTTATAAAATTTCAAAAAACTGTTTTTTGTTTAATTTTATATATATTTTTTAAATCAAAAGTAAAAGTAAAAAATATTTTAATTCAAAAATAAAAATATATTTATTTCAAAAAATAAAAAATATATATATAACCTATTTTTTTATAAATTTATTAATTAAATTTAATGAGGTCATAATCTATTTTAAAAAAAATTTTCTAATTTTTTATTATTTTTTAATGAATTTTAATGTAATATATTAAGAATGAGTATAAAGAGGAAATAAATAGAACCTTGAGGGCACCAAGAGGAATTTTAAAACTTAGTGGTTACCAAGAGGAAAAGTCCAAACCTTGATGGCACCAAGAGGAAAAATCCTATACTAAACTATAAGGCTTGTTCTCATGATTACACGATAAGGCTTGCTCTCATAGGATCTAGTTAGGATGCATGCATTAAGCGATAACTAACTTCATAAACGCTAGTTATGTTGGTGAGCGGTTGAAGTTAACCCTTATTAGTATCTTGAAGCTTTCCGGACCTAAGGATAATACCGTCTTTTTCACCAATATAGGATTAGTTGGTTCTTTCTTAGACAACCTCCTGAATTTAGAAGTTAATGACCTTCTAAGTGGTGGTTGTGTTTTTGATCCAAGTTTTTCTTTCCATTATCAGGTGGTTGAGTTGTTGATCTTGCGGAATCGAGTAGTAGTATTGTTTCAGAACTTTGACTTGATTCAGGTAAGTCCTCCAGACTTACTTAGCTAGCTTTTGCGTATTAGTTCGAAGCGTATTGGTGGTGTTATATCTTTATCGTTATAACCTAAACCGGACTAGGTGACAGAGGCGAGTTTCGGGAGATTCTCGTGCCAAAAAATAAGGTGAACTAGTAATTGAATAACTAAATAAAAGATAATAACCATATTGTGTGCTAACATGATATGTGTTTATATTTCCTTATAGGTGTATGTGCCTTTACCTTTACTCTAATGCTTAGAATGTTAGTTAACGGTTTTATACCGCTTTGTAGATGCCTTGCAGGTTAGGGAGGCGGTCGAGTGATCCGGTGGTAGTGAGCAGCCGGGGTTCCGTACATTATAGGACGGGATCGGTTTTCTGTTATTGTTGTCTTAGGACATTTGTAATGTTGTTATGGTTTTGAGAACTCGGCTAGAGTTAGGTTTTCAGTTGTATTTTAGATATTCACTCATGCATTAAAACTCTTTCATTTACCTTTTATTTGTGTCATGGTGTAAGGTCCGGTGAGGTTGTTGTCAAGCTAAGGGTCGGAACTCATTGTGTGGTCCTAGCTCGTAGCATCCCGAGTCCCTCGAATTTGGGGTGTTACAGTAAAACTTAAGCCGGCCTTGCTATCGTTCTGCAATTGAAGAAGCTTCGACGTCTGCTTTTGGCAGTACACCGTCCCTGTGGCTGCAACCAACCGCCCCCGCGGCCTCTTCACAGTCTCCGCCCCCGCGCCTCCTTGTCGCCTCCCCCGCGGCATCAATAGCCAGTCGCCGCCCCCACACCTCTGTTCACCCGCGTCCACGTCTTCTCTGTAGTGACTACCGTTTTTGGTAAGTCGCTTCCATTCTTGCTTCCTTTTCCTTTCCTGGAGTTAGATCATGCTAGGTTGGACCTAGATGAATTAAGGTGAATGTCAGTTAGTGGCTTGTGGTTTCTTATGAGTTGGTTATGGTTTGAGAACCCTTGACCTTGTGTTGTTGATCTTGTTCCTTGAGGAACTTGCGACTAGGAATCGTGCTTCCTAGCATGTTGAAGATCTGTTAGAGATCATCGAGACTAGAAGTAGGAACCTTTTACCACACTATTGTAGACGTGGTAGAGGTCAATGAGACTTGAAGTGTGTAGACTTATAGCATTCGTGTTAGTTGGGAACGGTTTCTGAGACTTGAGCTACTATTTCCTCTATCTATTTTTGTTGATTCGTGATGCCTTGTCTAAGCAGGCATAGATCCTTTCCTACGGGAAGCTAAGCAGTTTAGTTGATTCTTGAGTTACCTTCGATTCAAGTAAATCCCCTGGACTTACTTAGATGTATTCCATGTATTAGTTTGACTGTATTGATGGTGTTCGTTTACTTTATCGTTATAACGGAAAACCGTACTCGGACGACCTTATACCGTAATTGGCCCAAGTTCATTATAACCGGGCGGTGACCACTTGCCCAGTTCTACATGAGACTGGGAGGCGCTCTTGCGTCCAGGCTCATAGGTAATAGATAGATGTATCTGATCTATTCTTGTTAGTAACGGAAACAAGAGCGAGTTTCGGGAGATTCTCGTATCACAACCTAAGTTTAATTAGTAATAGATTGCTTATTAGAAGATAATAATCGGCTTGTGTGTGAGCATGCTATATGTTTATATTTTTATATGTATGTGCCTTTGGTGTTATTTTTATATCTAGAATGTTAGCTAACAGTTTATTCCGTCGTTGTAAATGTCCTGCAGGTTAGAGATGTTGCGGAGTGATCCGGATAGAGTGGTCAGTCGGAGTTCCCGTACATTATAGGACGAGATCGGAGTTTGTTATTATTATTGATGTCTTTCAAATTTGTTGTTGAACTCGGCTGAGAGTCTTTTGTTTTTCCTTTCTTATACCTTTTGATACTTTATCTATTTTGGTTTTCATTTATTTGTGTCTTGTTGCAAGATCCGATAATATTGTTGTTACACTGAGGGTTGGGACCAATTGTGTAGTCTTATGTAACACCCCAAGTTTTGGAAACTCGAAGCGTTATGGGCTAGGCCCTCACAATGGGTCCCGACCCTAAGAGTAGCAACGAAAAACGGATCGTACAACAAGGCACACACGAATGAAAACCAAAACTCAATATAAAACCAAATGTTTAAACAAATAAAAACATAAAAGACTCGCAGCCGAGTTCAAAACAAAAGGGAAAGCAACAACATAACATAAACCCGATCTTGTCCTATAATGTACGGGAACTCCGGCTGACCACACCGTCCGGATCACTCAGCAGCATCCTGAACCTGAGAAACATCTACAACAACTGTAATACCCGAAATATTTTTTATTTAGGATTTCCGAACCGAAACATTTTAGCTCGGATTTTCAAAAAAATTTAAACTACAATTATCGGACTTACTCGAACGGTTTTGGACCTCATCCCATCTCTTTTTCTCTCATTACTTGGCCTAATGGGCCCAATGTGTGAGGCTCCCCAAACCGGGCGGACAGGCCCATCTTCATCCGTTTGTAGATGGGGAGTGGTGTGGCCTCCTTCTCTTCAACAAAGCGGCGGGCCCACACTCTCTCTTCCCCTTCTTTCACGCCCAATCTCTCATATCTTCAATTATGAAGATTGTAACTGCCTAAAATTTTGCTACCCACACACGACCTTGCATCTCCCCAACAATCGAGTTCCGTCACCACGTTTAACCCAGGAAGCGGCTTTCATCTCCCTCCAATATGCATATTTATCTTCTTTGATCGATTGCACCGGTCCCTACACCACCGGGACATCACTGCCGGCGTTCCTCTAGTACACTCATCGACGACAAGGTAACCCCTCCAACCTTCCTTTCTTTGATCCCTTCCATCCTTAATGTAAACGACTCACCTTCTCCGTCACTCATTTACGAGTAGTTCCAACAGGGGTGAGAGTCAACCCAAAGTACGAGCCCGCAACTTTCGAGCGCAGCCGCCATTACCTCCTGCGTTTCCGCAGTAATAGATGGTCCAACCATCGTTACAGCGAGGAGCTTCCAGCCCTACACATATCCTCACAGCGATGTCCTTCCTAGTTGTTGCTCGCAGCCAGCAACATTTAGAACCGGTGCCGATCGAAACCATAAGACATTGCTTGCCATCATGTGATACCGGACCCCTCGAGCACAACTGTTAATCCGACATCGAGCCATCGCCGAAGCTTGTCACTGGTGAGTTTCCCATCCCCCTTACCTGCATAGTACAGTAGAGTATAAGAGAGTCCGTATGGGTTACGTGAGAGGGCGTGAGGTTTGGTTGCCGAGTGTAAGCGGAGTTGTGCGTCTATGTGTTTAGATGGGTTGTTATTGGGTGGGTGTGGTTCGGTGTTGGTAGCAAGATTAAGAGTAGTATATATAGAATAGTAGTTAGGACATTATTGCAATAATATAGTTATTAAGGGTGTTTAGAAAGTAGTATGTGGTTAGTCTTTTATATTTATATACGTAGTTTGATGTTAGTTAGTGGGTTTCCTATTTGTATGTGTTTAGGCTCAAATAAGCGTAGTTATGGCTTCTAACCCTACTGGTATAGTTTTTATGTCGGTATGATAATGTGTACTATTTTTTATAAAGTCCTAAGATTATAATACTAGCGTAAGTTATGCTAGTATACGTTATGACCCTTCATCTAGGAATGTTTATGAGGAAGGTTATAAGCTTTTTGGGTTTTGGTGGAAGTGAGTTGGTTATTTTCCTTTAGATGATCCTTGTTAACTTCGAAGTTGGAAACTTCTAAGACGTCAGGATATGTATTGATCCTTTGTTCCTTTTATAACCACGCATTTGAGACCTGACTCTTGAGTAATCGAGTATAAGCTTGAACGAGATTCGTGACTCGGTTCAGGTAAGTCCACGGACTTACTTAGCTGACTTTTTTATATTAGCGTATTGTGTTTTGGTGGTGTGTGTTAGTTATCTTAAACAACAAAACCGGAATAGGACGACTTTATATATTACGTAATTGACCCAAGTGTATGATAACGGGCGGTGACATCACTGTCTAGCTCTTGCGAGAGGTAGGAGGTTCTCTGCGACTAGACTAGGCAGGTAGACGGTCAGATGCATTACTATCATTCCTTGCTGGTCAATGGGGATGGAGGCGAAGTTTGGGAATCCCTCGT
The DNA here is from genome assembly GCA_033239125.1 of Fagopyrum homotropicum. Taxonomy (NCBI): domain Eukaryota; kingdom Viridiplantae; phylum Streptophyta; class Magnoliopsida; order Caryophyllales; family Polygonaceae; genus Fagopyrum; species Fagopyrum homotropicum. Next base: position 139,193,963 of record BSWB01000006.1, read on the forward strand.
GTCACAAAATAAGTATTATTAGTAAGAGATATGACTTAACCAAAGATAATAAACTGACTTGAGTGTTGTATGTTGAATGTGTTCATTATGTGTTTATGTGTCTTACCTTTATTCTAATGCATAGAATGTTTAGCTAACGGTTTTATACCGCTTGTAGATGCCTTGCAGGTTAAGACAGTTGTAGAGAGATCCGGAGGGGATGTCAGCTGGGTTCACGTACTCATTTAGATGGGGACGGGAGTGTCTTCAGTTCTTTAGATGCGTCGTTTTAATACATTTGTTTTGTAAGGCTGATACATATCATTCATGTACATATATATATATATATATATATATATATATATATTATTTAACGTTTTCAAATGATTTAAATACACTTGTTCCTTGTTGTAAGATCTTAGTAAAATTGTTGTCAAACTAAGGTCGGGACCCATTGTGAGGTTCTAACAAGTAGCTCTCCGAGTTCTGAGAATTTGGGGTGTTACAACAACGGTATACACCGTTAGCTAACATTCTACATATCAGCAAGAACGTAAATGCACAAACACACATAAGGTAAAGTAAACATATAGCATGCCCGCACTCAACTGGTTATTATCATTCATTAAGTTATCCATTACTAATTCAACTTCTTTTATCACACGAGAATCTCCCGAAACTCGCCTCCGCTTCCGTCTACCAATAGGAATAGATCAGTACTATCTGTTACCTACGGGCCTGGGTCGCAAGAGCACATTCTATTCTCCTGAAAAACTAGACAAGTGGTCACTGCCCACTTATCATACCCTTGGGTCAATTAAGGTTATAAAGGGTGAATCATATTCCGGTTATCCGTTATAACATGATAATCAACACAAACAAGCCAAAACACTCAAACCAATACGAGCACTGAAGCTAAGTAAGTCCAAGGGACTTACCTCACTCGAAGGTAATCAAAAAGCTCAGCGACAACTCAGAGAACAACTCAGTTTCCCTCAGAAAAGGAGCAAGGAAAGCCTTTTTACACAAGCAGCACGAATCAGGAACAAAACGGTTGCTAGAAGTCTATAACTTCTACTCTCAATGATCTCTAAGAGATCTCCACAAGCTAAGGGCTCAACCTTAGTCTTACAACATACTCAAGAAACCAGGAACATCCATAAGGATCAAGGAAAGGAACGAGGAAAACAAAGAAGGAAGCAACTCACAAGAACGGGAGTTATTGCAGAGAAAACTGCAGGGGCGGCTTTCCGTGGGGGCGGGGATGTGCAGGCGCGGGGGCGGCTACGTGACAGAAGGTGTTGTCGAGGTTTCTCTCGACAAAAACTTCACAGCAAGGGATCCAAAGCTCGATCCTTTGATTCAACTCTTCAAGACTCAACCAAGGGAGCCTGTGAACATCAACATATCAACAACGGAACCAACAACAAGGATCAAGACTCGATCTTGATCCTTGGAGAAGAAGAAAAGGAAGAACGAAGGGAAGAAGCGAAACAGAAGAGAAAGCATGCAACAACTCATGAACGTGATGAAGAAACAAGAAGAGATGAACTTACACGTTCAGCAAGATCGCATGAAGCAAGGTGACGGTTGCAGCTCTTAAGGGTTGAAGAACGTACGCAAATGGCCGGAAAAACGGATAAAATGCAAGATTATAAAGGAGAAGGGTTGGGAGAAGAAGGAATGACGTTTTAGGGTTAGAAGATCCAAGGAAATCCGGCCCAAAGATAAGATAATCGGATCTTTTAAGATGGGAAAAAGATAGAACCGAAAAGGAAAGAAGATTTTCGCGATCTGTGGCAAATCTGCAGGGGCGGATTGCCTGTGCCGCAGGGGCAGCCCCTTGTCACCGCGTGGGCGGTGACACATACCAAGGCCGCTGGGGCGGCCTCCTTCACCGCAGGGGCGGTGAAGGCGAAAACGTTAAGCTAAAAAAATTATTATTTTGACGGATCATTTTAAAAAATATTGGTTGTGATTGATTTGTTCGTTATAAAAAATAATTTATGTTGATAAGATCAGTTTTAACAAATTTAATATTAAAAAATTGAAGTTAAAAAAAATTATTTTAATTTTATATGGCGGATCTTCTTAACAAACATAGGTTGTGATTAATTTTTTAGTTATAATTTTTTTATGGTTATAAGATCAGTTTTAACATATTTTTTTTATTGAAAACGTTAAGTTAAAAAATATTATTTTAATTTTATATATGACGGATCTTCTTAACAAATATCTGTTTTGATTGATTTGTTAGTTATAAAAAATAATTTATGTTGATAAGATCAATTTCAACATATTTATTGTTGAAAATTTTGTAAGACCCTAGTCTTTCGCCTTCACCGCCCCCGCGGTGAAGTGTGTCGCCCCTACGGCAGGGTCAGCCGTTCCTGCGGCAGGGTCAGCCGCCCCTACGGCAAGGTCAGCCGCCCCTATGGCTGACTACAGATCGCGCCCGGTATTTCTTTCGTTCGTTTTATCTTTTTTCCATAGATAGAAGATTTGATCTTCTATCTTATGGACTGACTACCTTATCTTGTTCCTAACCCTAAAACGTCCTTCCTCCTATCTTTCCACCCCTTTCCTATATAATCCCGCATTCTTCCCGTTTTTCTGGCCGTTTGCATACGTTTATTCAACCCTTGAGAGCTGCAGCCGTCACCTTGCTTCTTATGATCTTGTTGAACGTGTAAGTTCATCTCTTCTTGTTTCTTCATCACATTCATGTAGTTGTTGCATATCGTTCTCTTTTGTTTCGCTTCTTCCCTTCGTTCTTCTTTCTCTTCTTCTCAAAGAATCAAGATCGAGTCTTGATCCTTGTTGTTGGTTCCGTTGTTGATATGTTGATGTTCACAAGCTCCCTTGGTTGAGTCTTGAAGAGTCGAATCAAAGGATCGAGCTTTGGATCCCTTGCTGTGAAGTTTCTGTCGAGAGAAACCTCGACAGCGCCTTCTGTCACGTAGCTGCCCCCGCGCCTGCACATCCCCGCCCCCGCAGCAAGCCGCCCCTGCCCCTTGCTCCGCCGCCCCTGCGGTTTCTTCTGCAGTAACTCCCATTCTTGTGAGTTGCTTCCTTCCTTGATTTCCTCGTTCCTTTCCTTAATTCTTGGATGTTTCTTGTTTCTTGAGTATGTTGTAAGACTAAGGTTAAGCCCTTAGCTTGTGAAGATCTCTTAGAGATCATTGAGACTAGAAGTTATAGACTTCTAACAACCGTTTCGTTCCTGATTCGTGATGCTTATGTGAACAGGATTTCTTGCTCCTTTCCTGAGGGAAACTGAGTTGTTCTCTGAGTTGTCGCTGAGCTTTTAGATTACCTTTGAGTGAGGTAAGTCCCTTGAACTTACTTAGCTTCATTCCGCGTATTGATTTGAGTGTTTTGGCTTATTTGTGTTGATTATCATGTTATAACGGATAACCGGAATATGATTCACCCTTTATAACCTTAATTGACCCAAGTGTATGATAATCGGGCGGTGACCACTTGTCTAGTTCTTTAGGAGACTAGAATGTGCTCTTGCAACCCAGCCCCATTGGTAACGGATAATACTGATCTATTCCTATTGGTAGACGGAAGCGGGGAAAAATTTTGGGAGATTCTCGTGTGACAAAAGAAGTTGAATTAGTAATGGATAACTTAATTAAAGATAATTTGAGTGTGAGCATGCTATATGTTTACTTTCCCTTATGTGTGTTTGTGCCTTTACGTTCTTTTTGATATCTAGAATGTTAGCTAACGGTTTATACCGTCGTTGTAGATGTTCCTCAGGTTCAGGATGCTGCTGAGTGATCCGGATGGTGTGGTCAGTCGGGGTTCCCGTACATTATAGGACGGGATCGGGTTTATATTATATTGTTGTTTTCCCTTTAGTTTTGAACTCGGCTGCGAGTCTTTTATGTTTTTCTTTTGTGTTAAACCTTTGGTTTTATATTGAGTTTTGGTTTTCATTCGTCCGTGCCTTATTGTAAGATCCGTTTGTCGTTGCTACTCTTAGGGTCGGGACCCATTGTGAGGTCCTAGCCCGTAACGCTTTGAGTTCCCAGAACTTGGAGTGTTACAAAATTGATTTGTTATCGAAATATTTAAGTTAAAAAAATTGTTATTTTTATTTTATATGGCGGATTTTTTTAACAAATATTGATTGTGGTTGATTTGTTAGTTATAAAAAATAATCTATATCTATATATATTTTATATACTAAAGCAGACTGTGAAGTTACACATGACATAATTTCGTGATGTCATGCCATCGAATTTACACGTGTCAACTTTTTGTAAAGCTATACCCCACCATGCTAAATCAATTTATTTTAAATAATTGATTAATTATTTTAAATAATTTATTAATAGCTTGATTAGATCTATCCTAACAAACTCTAATTTTAATAATTAATTAAAATTTTACTTAAATGCAGAAAAGCTTTTATGCTCTAATTTTGAATAATTGATTAATTATTTTATTTAAATAGGGAAAAGCTTCTACACTTGAATTCTACTGTTAAAGTTTCTACCCTTGAATTCAAATAATACCTATAACAGGGAAAATAAAGAAAATTAAACTCATTTACTAAATACATCAACTTTGATACATTAAATTCTGAACTAAAGGATTACAAATATATTAATCGAACAAAATATGGTTGGTTAAGGATTATAACCGATCATTATATATATATATAACATATCAGTCTTATGATTCTCATAACCGATTAATTTTACGATTTCATTAGTTGTGTTGCTTGAAAAGATATAATTCTCTATCATAACCGATCAGTTTATAATAAAAAATTATTGACTGCTATATATATATAGCTTGACCAGTCTCTTTCTGTGGTCGAGTTTTTCCTTCCTAAACCTGTTCATAGTCATGGGCAACTTTATGTTGCATTATCACGTGTTACAAGTATACAAGGTTTGAAGGTTCTTATATGTGACAATGAAGACCGGTTGAAGACTTCAACTTTAAATGTTGTTTACAAAGAAGTTTTTCAAAACTTGATATGATTTATAAGGTACAATAATAATTACTCAAACTATTATAGTATTAAGTTCCAACATTTATAATATATCATACATTTTTTTGGTCATGTTTTAACCATCCACTATTTATAGGAGGCATTGCATCAATCACGAATATATGCATATTAGCTTAAGAAAGTGTAATCATTCTTTATATAATTCATTCTTTTTATTTTTACATTAATATTTCATATCAAAGATGTGTTTTCACATGGATCTGCAATAGCAGTTAAGCGACAATTCGGTTGTAAACTGAGTGATAAGAAGTTAAGATTAGAGCTGAACAAATTACGGCTACTAAGGCATCCCAATATAGTCCCGCTTCTAAGGTTTTGTTTTTTTATGATTGGAAAACGTTTCTCCCTTTTGATATGGAACGGTTATTAGGTCAAGGGAAAATTCGACATTAGAGGTACAAATTTTTTGGTAAGGACTATTTGGATACAATTATATAAACTTAATGTTCGCTTATATCGATATTGGCTTTGACATCAGAGCAATTTGGGGGATAGTGCCCCGTAGTCCTTTCTCGCGATTCTTATTGCAGTCATACATTGCTCGATTGTTCTCAATCTCAACCTTTTGCTTAATTTTTGTTCAACCTTACAACAAACATCACATAACGGAGAACAATTATCACCCTAATGAATTATCAATCATATTTTTATATTCACGATTACCACCCCGTGCAGGGCACGGGTATTAACACTAGTACTTTACTAAAGTACACTACACTAATGATGATGTGATGCCCCCACGATTTTTCTCGGATTAAATATTTTACTACATCACGAATTAAGCCAATAAATCTTTTTTTTTTAAACAAAATTTTAAAAAAATTTTAACTAAATCTAATAATATCAAAATCTAAAAAATTTCTGCATTGTTATCCCCTAACAGAATTTACGTTTGGATAAAACCTAAACTTCTCCTATACGTTAAAAAACAAATCCAAACAAAACAAATTAAAAAAAATCTTTTTTAACTAAATCTATTAATAGCAAAATTTACAAAATCTCTGTGTTGTTCCCCTAACAGGATTTACGTTGGGATTTATTAAAAAAATATTTTTTAACCAAATATACTAATATCAAAATCTATAAAATTTTGTGTTGTTATCCCCTAACAAAATTTACGTTGGGATAAAACATAAGCTACTCCTGTACGTTAAAGAACATACATAAACAAAAAATTTTTTAAAAAGTCTGTTTTTAACTAAATCTAATTATATCAAAATCTACAAAATCTCTGCGTTGTTATCCCTTAACACAATTTACTTTGGGATAAAATCTAAACTTATCTTGTACGTTAAAAAACATATCTAACAATAAAAATCAAAATCTACTAAATCTAATAATATCTACCGACTACACAATTTACGTTGCATGATGATAAAATCTAAACTTCTCTTGTACGTTTTATTTCTCCCACTATATATACAAATAATATCCCATCGTCTTTCATTCATTTCTTGTTTTTCAAAATTGATCAAACTTCTTTCATCCTTTTAAGGGTTCTAATAATTTGAAGAAATTTATGAGTTGTTTCGTCATATAATTTTCAGGTTATTCTCTATGTTGTTATCCCTTTACTATCATTTTTTTTTAATACCGATTTTCAATCGCCACATTCGTTTTGCTATCATTTATTTATTTTCAAATCTATGTTTTTATCTTCAAATCCATTCAGATTTGCATGCCTCCTTATCTTCACTCTGTCTTTTCTATTTCACGATTTATGTGTTGTGCGTAATCTAAAGTTCAAGAGAATATGTAAAATTTGTTGCAAATAACCCATATATTTTCTCCTTCTGCTTGAATCTCTCGTACTTCTGTGATTTGTTTTCAAGAATTGATGTTTCAACAACTTGCAAGTTACAAAAACAAGTTTTCTTAGATGTACTAAGCCTAAAAGAGGTGAAAGGGAGAATATGTAAGAGTTGTAGTGATTCCATATGGGATTACTAATGTCCCGAATGAAATATTTTGGTCTACTCTTGAAAAAGGGAGAAGAGGTATGACAAGTTGTCTCGGGATGGAAAACCCTGAAAGAGGTGAAACAAGTTACCAGTTTTCTTAGATGTACTAAGCCTTACCAGATCTGTGAAGAAAAAAGTTGTATAACACCAGTTATGGTAACCCACTCCGGATGACAATGAAGTATTGACTGAGATGAAGAGTTGACAGTAGAGTTGATGAGAGTTAAGAGGGGATTCGTTGATGCAATTGTTTTGGTTTACCTTGAGGTGTTATGAGTTTGCAGTGTACAAAGTGATTCTTCAAGACAAGGTCTTGATCGAGTATTGCGGAGCGATGTAGAAGTAATAGCATACTGGTATCGTTAGTAGAAGCGGTGCGAAGTAAGGTACTTCCTTCGTTACTTGGAATTTCCACAAGAATTAAGGAAACGTAACATCAAAGTTTGGTTTGACAATAACCAAAGCTAATGGTGTAAATTGGAAGTTAGATCTTCCTTGATAGAGACATCATAGAGAAACCTAATGGAAAATGCTGCATTGAGAAAGACCCGAGAAGGAAGTTGAATTCCGATATATCTGACCTTTGTGAGATGTTAGCGCAAGTTGGGAAAGTGGTTTACCGGTTGGCGTAGCCGCCAAGAGTAGAGGGTCTTCACCCGGTGTTCATGTGTATCAGTTGAGGGAGTACATGCATGCCTCGAGACGTGTTGTCAGTCATGATGACCTAGTGACCGACGAGGAGCCGATGAGGCTACTTGGGAGACATAGGGTAGTATCGTTAGTTGAGTTTTACACGGATCTAGTAGCATCGATAGGATCGAATGGTTAGACCTAGTTCTTCCCTTGGTTGAGTTATGTGCATGTGTGATGTTATGTGTAGTTTGTGGCCTGTGCGGGATTGTGCTATATAACATGTTATATCTTGCGGTGATAGTTTGAGTAGATGATGTATTTAGATTAAAAGGTTTAAGCCTTCTTAGTTGAGAGTGTATACCTCGGCCTTAGGGACCGAGAAGTTCGACGCATAGCAAGTTTCGGGACGAAACTTGTTTTTGGGGGAATCTAATGTAACGCTCAAATTTTAAGCGTGTTCTCGATAAGTATCTTTCCGTATATTTATTGATATTTTAATAGCCTAAATATGTTTTTCAGGGTATTTTACGTCGTAATTTGAATTTTAAGAGTTTTGATATATATATTATCCGTATTTATATCATTATATTATTATCAAGAAAATTTTATGGAAGTACTTTATATATGGTAAACAATATTTTTACGAGTGTTTACCGTTGTTTATATTTTTAGTATATTATTTTGCGGAAAAGGTTGGAAGGTTGCTCCGATTCGTAAATCCCGTTTCGTATACTTTTATCGAGTTTATTCCTTTCCAATTTAATTTTTATTTTCCTTTCTTTCTTGCTTTTCTGTTTTTCGTTTCCCTCTTCCTTCACTGCTGGTGTGACAACTCTTCACCCTTAGCTTGCAGCCTACACAAGCAAGCTACATGACCCCTCGTTGCAACCCTTATCTGACCCTTCACTCATCTCCCTCTGTAACTTCTAGCCACCTTCTCCATGATGAGGCTGAAGCAGCATCAAGCCTCCCCCTCTGCTCATCCCTTCCCCCTCCAGCCTCCTCTGCCCTCGACCTCACCTGCTTCTCTTGGCTCCGCAACTCAGGAAACCCGCACCCTCTCTCTCACATGTGCAGACCTGACCATGCGTTCCCTTGTGCAACACTCATCGCAAGCCTCTCGAGGCTCTCCCCCTCCTCTCTTATCTCAAGTTACTCCTTCTCTCTCGCTTCTCAACCCTGATGTGCTACACCCGGATCAACTCAGCAACAAGGAAACAACGAGCCGACCCTCCTCCCTCGAGCCTCGCACCGGCAGCCACCAGCACTCACCCTCTCTCTCTATTTTCTCTCCTCCACAACTACCGGTACCACCATCATCAGCAGTTGCTTCGCCCTCCATCGTCGACGACAACCCTTCGGTCCTCCCTCTTATTGCTCATCATCGCCGAAGATGGTTTCGAGCTCCTCTGTCCAGGCCACTTGCAACCACCTGAGGACCCACTGCTTTCTTCTTCCTTCGCGCCGCCTGTCTAAACAGAGAAGCAAGGGGGATGTCCCTCCTCGCCTGCGCTTCTGCTGCCCCCAGTTACCGTCGCCGTCTGCCCTGCCACCTACCGGAGACACCGAGGGCCAATGCCGGCCAATTCCCTGCATCGCCTCCCCTTCCGGAACCAATGGAGGTCTGCGCCGCCTCTGCATCTTCATTTCCCAGCCGAAGAAGAAAGGTCCCGAGGGTTTAAAACCCTTTACATTTAATTAAATCGTGCCCCCTCACTTTTGGTATAATTGCAAATGTTACCCACTGCTTTGTATTTACAATTCTTGCCCAGATTTTTGGAATCTATCAATTATACCCCTGCTGGACTTAATTACAGTTTTGGCCCAAAGTTTTATTTACGGGATTTTAATCTTGGATTTGAAAACGAGTTTTTCTTAGATTTATATACATTATATATTTCATTCAAATTTAGCATATGAGCTAAATTTGTATAGTTTTCGTTTTAGGTTCGGAAGCGTCCCGATAAAGACCTAACGAGTCCAAGTCGACATCCGTTGATTGGCTTCCGTCTTTTGACCTCGTGTGAGTACCTCCTTCCTCGATCTAGTAATGTTTAGTAGTAGTATCATGCTAGGTTTGATCTAGCATAACTTATAGTAAATGCCAAGTAGTGGCTTTGAACCTTAGGTGAGTTTCGAGGATTTGATATTGTTTGATGGATTGTTGTTGATTCTAAGCTTGAGGTGTTGGTTATCTTGTGAGGTTGTTATAAGGCTTTAAGAAATATGGTTGATCTTGTGAGCGTTTTGAGGCTCGAGGTGGGGTTGTATGATCTTGTGGATTTTGGAGTTAGGTTTGGCTTATCCTAGTTGTGTTATGAGTTATGATCTTGCGAGATCCGAGGGTTTAGAAGTCTTAGGGCTTCTAGCTTGTGTTGAGCGTGATGTGAGCATTAGAGATTCTGGGATGCGGTCCTAGAATTGAGAGTCAAATGGTCTTGCGTAGATCATTTGTATAGAAGTCTAAAACTTCTATTATGAGTGGGTTGTTGTTGATATAGTGATCTTCTTGTGAGCAGGTTACGGGCTTCCTCCCTAAGGAAGCGAGAGTGTCGTGAGTTGAGTGTGGTGACGAGGTAAGTCTTCGGACTTACTTAGCTTGTATTCTATGTATTAGATTCATTGAGTGTTTGGTGGTGTGTGTTTTATTGCTTTCATTATAACTTATAAACCGGAATTAGGATTACCGACATTTATATATTATTTGGCCCAAGTGTATGATAACGGGCGGTGACAACTTGTCTAGCTCTTGCGTAGAGTTAGGAGGTTCTTGGCGACTAGCCGTGTGGTTAGACGGACGGATGCATCCGTACCGTTCCATGCGGTAATTGGGGACCGAGGCGAGTTTCGGGAGATTCTCGTGTCACAAAAGAAGTTGAATTAGAACGGGATATGACCTAATAATAAAAAGATAATAACCGGACTTGTGTGTTTGAGCATGTTATGTGTTATGTTGATGTATGTGTGTATGTTCCTTCACCTTGCTTCTAATGCTGCGAATATTAGCTAACGGTTTTATACCGATTGTTGTAGATTATCGTGCAGGTTAGGAATGCGGTCGAGAGATCCGGAAGAGTGGGCAGTCGGGGTTCCGTACATTTTAGGAGGGGTTTGGTTGGAGTCGTGTTTGGGTATTGTTTCTTGTATATTGTTATGTTTTTGATGTTCGAGTCTTTGGAGTTGAGAACTCGGCTGAAGTTTGTCTTTTGTTGTTTCTCGGGATCATATCATTTGCATAAAGTTGTATTTCGGTTTTGCCTTTATTTGTGTCTTGTTGTAAGATCCGGTGAAATTGTTGTCAGGCTGAGGGTCGGGACCCATTGTGAGGTCCCAACCCGTAGCATCCCGAGTCCCGTGGATTCGGGGTGTTACAAAGTGGTATCAAAGCCCTAGGTTGACAACAATGGCACTCGCAATCTTCTAAAGGCCGAATAAGGAATAAACAGAACCCCACGGGTTCTGAGTTTTCGTTTTCAAAATCACATGCATGAGTCGGGGCAGAATGTACGGACCACCACTCCTTCCGCGGATCTCGGCAGCTTAGTTTATTGGATTTTGATATATAAATATATATGTATGTATATATGTAGATATGGATATGTGGATTGTAGTTGCATGATGTATTTGATATATATGTGTAATTATATATGTGGACTATAGTACGTTGTTGACCTTGTATGTTTGTTATGGAATTCTGGATGTGATATATTAGTAGTAATGTGAACATAGGACTTATATATATAGTTATATATACATACACATATGGTATGCTAGTATTATATTAGTAGTAGTGGACCTTATAGTTAAGATGATAGGAAGCTATCATCGCCCTTGGACAAACGTCTTTTTGGGATTAGGATAGTATATATACGATGAGTACGCTCAATTATCGAGGTTGAGCATTTTGTGCTAACAAACACCATGGCGGTTCTCGGATCCCTTTAGAAGGATGTTGAAGAGGAAGATTAGAGACGACGTAACTGGAGGATGAACAAACGGAAGCGAACTTTGAGTCAACTTGAAAGAAACCGAGATGGAAACTATACAAGTAAAGGAAATAGCATGAAGATGTGGGAGTGGTTCCAAAGAAGCAACGATTGAACAACAATGAAGCAAACTAGAGGTAACAACTTAAGGGGCATTCTAAGTGTCGTGCCGATAAACGGAGGACGTGGATTATGTGGATAGGATTACAAGAGTGGAATTTCCAATTAAGGCAAGTTGCCTAGACACTCCTAAGCACGGGAGTCGAGGTGAGAAGTATGATCAACAAATTTTGAAATACCGTAAGTTAAGCTTAGGAGGTACCAACAAGTGAAGCGTCGACATTACGAGAGTTATGAGAAGACGGGCATGGTGGGAATTCACGTGGAGTTGACCGATTTCGGTTATTTATGATAAGGCTAAGAAACGCCGAGAAGGAGGAAGTGTGAATAAATGATGACCCCAAGAAGATGAAACGTGAAACGAAGAGCTTTGATCGAGAGACTTAAGATATCAACCAAGAGGAACGCGAGTGGATGCTAGCTAGGGCTATAATATTTGGGAAGGGCACCTGAAAGACATCAAGGAAGAATGGTTAAGCCTATGAAAGGGAGTTATGTGAAACAACAAGGTAAAGAAGATATAGTTACCTTATAAAGAAGATGAAGCATGGAATGAAGAAGGAATTAGCGGGGTTTAAGGTAGAGTAACTCGAGGAAGGTAGCTTTCATGAAAATGATAACATGGAGTATAGAAGAATGGTAAGTCAGTGACATTGGAGAAGGTCATTTATAAGCTAATTGGTAACAGCCAAGAACGCGCATGTGCGGGTGGTCTATGAATGAGTGTGGAGGGAAGAGTAACCAAATTGTGGGATCATAAAGGAACGGTAACAAGAACTTGGAACATTCCCGCTGGTTAAATGTCAACAATAAGGAGTTGTATCAGTAGAAGTGCAAGTGTTTTAATCAAGTTGCATGGATTGAGATCAAAGCAAGTAACTATAATAGACCTCCTGGGGAGGGATTGTAACGAACCTTTGCGACCTTCTTAGGTCATAAGAACGGCCTAAGGGAGAACGACCCGGATTAGAAGTTTTAAGGTTTGATCATGGTAAAGGGAATTGGTAGATCAAGAGGAAGGTGAGGTTTTCATTGTTTGTGGTGCGTAGATGGGAGTATAATAAGAGGATGCAAAGTATGTTCGTTAATGAAATGGATGGTATGTTTTTGCGAGTAAAAGCCGAGTCAGATATTTCAAAATCACACGGAAGAACCCCGATGTTTATGACGTGAAAGGGAGGACCTAGATTAGAGAAATGTTCTTCACCAGGCATACCAGTACGGTTGTGAAGTTGTTTTTGGAATACCAAGAGATGTATAAGGTGACCAACAAGAGTAGGAGAAGATTGAAGTTTTGAAGTGTGATGTCGATTTGAGATATACAAGAAGTACATGAAAGATTGAAGTTAGAGCCTTGCGGTCATGTGACGTTACATAATGAAATGAACTGTAATTTCTACGCCTGCTCGAAGAAAGGATGTCTATGGTGTAAGGTTATGTAGAATACGATGAGCTTCTCCCATATGTTGGGATGTCACTGAAAGCAAAAAAAAAAAGTTTATGTCATATTGTTCTAAGGCATGATTAAGTCTTGTAGTAAGTACCTTTGTGATTGAACACATGCGCGAGATCAAGAGAGGTTATTATCGCTATTCTTTTAAAGCAAGAAGAGAAAGTAAGCTGAATTATTGCTTAACTAAGGCTTCAAGAGTCGGAAAAGTAGAGCAAGTCTCTCGAGTTCTGTAGATGAAGGATCTATGGAAGAGGACGGTGAACATTGTAGTTAAAGAAGGAGCAATATACGTGTTTAAAGGACGTCACCTCAATAGATCGGGGTAGATCAATTATGTCATAACCACTTGTAAAGTGATAAGACAAGATTGTGTCGGTTATTACAATATGTGACGGGGAGGGAAAAGATACAACCGAGATATCACGGATTTCAATACATCACGATGTGGAATTTTCCACTAAGGTCGAGCTTGATTTAATTCCGATGTCTAAGACGCCCTATGGAGTAACACTTGTGCAGAGACATGAGTTGTGGAAGCGATTGGATGAGTAATTGCAAGAACTTATTGATAAGAGTTCATTAGAATTAGTAAAATGCTATGGAGAACTCCGAATGTTATCTTGAGCTTTTGAAGTTCATATTGGAATATATCTTAAACTCTTGATTTAGATTTGTTATGGAGAACACCAACTTGTGAAAAGAGAGACGGTTACCTCCGTTTGTACATTGATTACCGTGAGCTGAACAAAATAACAATGAAGAACAAGTATCCCTCACCATGGATAGACGATCTACTCGACCAATTGCAAGGGTCGGTAACCTCTTCTAAGAATGATTTAAGGTTTGTTGTCACCAATTGAGAATTCAAAATTTGGGATATTGTACATGTGGCATTCCAGACAAACCATGGTCACTAAGAGTTGTAGTGATTCCATATGGGATTACTAATGTCCCGAATGAAATGTTTTGGTCTACTCTTGAAAAAGGGAGAAGAGGTATGACAAGTTGTCTCGGGATGGCAAACCCTGAAAGAGGTGAAAGAAGTTACCAGTTTTCTTAGATGTACTAAGCCTTACCAGATCTGTGAAGAAAAAAGTTGTATAACACCAGTTATGGTAACCCACTCCGGATGATAATGAAGTATTGACTGATATGAAGAGTTGACAGTAGAGTTGATGAGAGTTAAGAGGGGATTCGTTGATGCAATTGTTTTGGTTTACCTTGAGGTGTTATGAGTTTGCAGTGTACAAAGTGATTCTTCAAGACAAGGTCTTGATCGAGTATTGCGGAGCGATGTAGAAGTAATAGCATACTGGTATCGTTAGTAGAAGCGGTGCGAAGTAAGGTACTTCCTTCGTTACTTGGAATTTCCACAAGAATTAAGGAAACGTAACATCAAAGTTTGGTTTGACAATAACCAAAGCTAATGGTGTAAATTGGAAGTTAGATCTTCCTTGATAGAGACATCATAGAGAAACCTAATGGAAATGCTGTATTGAGAAAGACCCGAGAAGGAAGTTGAATTCCGATATATCTGACCTTTGTGAGATGTTAGCGCAAGTTGGGAAAGTGGTTTACCGGTTGGCGTAGCCGCCAAGAGTAGAGGGTCTTCACCCGGTGTTCATGTGTATCAGTCGAGGGAGTACATGCATGCCTCGAGACGTGTTGTCAGTCATGATGACCTAGTGACCGACGAGGAGCCGATGAGGCTACTTGGGAGACATAGGGTAGTATCGTTAGTTGAGTTTTACACGGATCTAGTAGCATCGATAGGATCGAAGGGTTAGACCTAGTTCTTCCCTTGGTTGAGTTATGTGCATGTGTGATGTTATGTGTAGTTTGTGGCCTGTGCGGGATTGTGCTATATAACATGTTATATCTTGCGGTGATAGTTTGAGTAGATGATGTATTTAGATTAAAAGGTTTAAGCCTTCTTGGTTGAGAGTTTATACCTCGGCCTTAGGGACCGAGAAGTTCGACGCATAGCAAGTTTCGGGACGAAACTTGTTTTTAGGGGAATCTAATGTAACGCTCAAATTTTAAGCGTGTTCTCGATAAGTATCTTTCCGTATATTTATTGATATTTTAATAGCCTAAATATATTTTTCAGGGTATTTTACGTCGTAATTTGAATTTTAAGAGTTTTGATATATATATTATCCGTATTTATATCATTATATTATTATCAAGAAAATTTTATGGAAGTACTTTATATATGGTAAACAATATTTTTACGAGTGTTTACCGTTGTTTATATTTTTAGTATATTATTTTGCGGAAAAGGTTGGAAGGTTGCTCCGATTCGTAAATCCCGTTTCGTATACTTTTATCGAGTTTATTCCTTTCCAATTTAATTTTTATTTTCCTTTCTTTCTTGCTTTTCTGTTTTTCGTTTCCCTCTTCCTTCACTGCTGGTGTGACAACTCTTCACCCTTAGCTTGCAGCCTACACAAGCAAGCTACATGACCCCTCGTTGCAACCCTTAGCTGACCCTTCACTCATCTCCCTCTGTAACTTCTGGCCACCTTCTCCATGATGAGGCTGAAGCAGCATCAAGCCTCCCCCTCTGCTCATCCCTTCCCCCTTCAGCCTCCTCTGCCCTCGACCTCACCTGCTTCTCTTGGCTCCGCAACTCAGGAAACCCGCACCCTCTCTCTCACCTGTGCAGACCTGACCATGCGTTCCCCTGTGCAACACTCATCGCAAGCCTCTCGAGGCTCTCCCCCTCCTCTCTTATCTAAGTTACTCCTTCTCTCTCGCTTCTCAACCCTGATGTGCTACACCCGGATCAACTCAGCAACAAGGAAACAGCGAGCCGACCCTCCTCCCTCGAGCCTCGCACCGGCAGCCACCAGCACTCACCCTCTCTCTCTATTTTCTCTCCTCCACAACTACCGGTACCACCATCATCAGCAGTTGCTTCGCCCTCCATCGTCGATGACAGCCCTTCGTTCCTCCCTCTTATTGCTCATCATCGCCGAAGATGGTTTCGAGCTCCTTTGTCCAGGCCACTTGCAACCACCTGAGGACCCCCTGCTTTCTTCTTCCTTTGCGCCGCCTGTCTGAACAGAGAAGCAAGGGGGATGTCCCTCCTCGCCTGCGCTTCTGCTGCCCCCAGTTACCGTCGCCGTCTGCCCTGCCACCTACCGGAGACACCGAGGGCCAATGCCGGCCAATTCCCTGCATCGTCTCCCCTTCCGGAACCAATGGAGGTCTGCGCCGCCTCTGCATCTTCATTTCCCAGCCGAAGAAGAAAGGTCCCGAGGGTTTAAAACCCTTTACATTTAATTAAATCGTGCCCCCTCACTTTTGGTATAATTGCAAATGTTACCCACTGCTTTGTATTTACAGTTCTTGCCCAGATTTTTGGAATCTATCAATTACACCCCTGCTGGACTTAATTACAGTTTTGGCCCAAAGTTTTATTTACGGGATTTTAATCTTGGATTTGAAAACGAGTTTTCCTTAGATTTATATACATTATATATTTCATTCAAATTTAGCATATGAGCTAAATTTGTATAGTTTTCGTTTTAGGTTCGGAAGCGTCCCGATAAAGACCTATCGAGTCCAAGTCGACATCCGTTGATTGGCTTCCGTCTTTTGACCTCGTGTGAGTACCTCCTTCCTCGATCTAGTAATGTTTAGTAGTAGTATCATGCTAGGTTTGATCTAGCATAACTTATAGTAAATGCCAAGTAGTGGCTTTGAACCTTAGGTGAGTTTCGAGGATTTGATATTGTTTGATGGATTGTTGTTGATTCTAAGCTTGAGGTGTTGGTTATCTTGTGAGGTTGTTATAAGGCTTTAAGAAATATGGTTGATCTTGTGAGCGTTTTGAGGCTCGAGGTGGGGTTGTATGATCTTGTGGATTTTGGAGTTAGGTTTGGCTTATCCTAGTTGTGTTATGAGTTATGATCTTGCGAGATCCGAGGGTTTAGAAGTCTTAGGGCTTCTAGCTTGTGTTGAGCGTGATGTGAGCATTAGAGATTCTGGGATGCGGTCCTAGAATTGAGAGTCAAATGGTCTTGCGTAGATCATTTGTATAGAAGTCTAAAACTTCTATTATGAGTGGGTTGTTGTTGATATAGTGATCTTCTTGTGAGCAGGTTACGGGCTTCCTCCCTAAGAAAGCGAGAGTGTCGTGAGTTGAGTGTGGTGACGAGGTAAGTCTTCGGACTTACTTAGCTTGTATTCTATGTATTAGATTCATTGAGTGTTTGGTGGTGTGTGTTTTATTGCTTTCATTATAACTTATAAACCGGAATTAGGATTACCGACATTTATATATTATTTGGCCCAAGTGTATGATAACGGGCGGTGACAACTTGTCTAGCTCTTGCGTAGAGTTAGGAGGTTCTTGGCGACTAGCCCGTGTGGTTAGACGGACGGATGCATCCGTACCGTTCCATGCGGTAAGTGGGGACCGAGGCGAGTTTCGGGAGATTCTCGTGTCACAAAAGAAGTTGAATTAGAACGGGATATGACCTAATAATAAAAAGATAATAACCGGACTTGTGTGTTTGAGCATGTTATGTGTTATGTTGATGTATGTGTGTATGTGCCTTCACCTTGCTTCTAATGCTGCGAATATTAGCTAACGGTTTTATACCGATTGTTGTAGATTGTCGTGCAGGTTAGGAATGCGGTCGAGAGATCCGGAAGAGTGGGCAGCCGGGTTTCCGTACATTTTAGGAGGGGTTTGGTTGGAGTCGTGTTTGGGTATTGTTTCTTGTATATTGTTATGTTTTTGATGTTCGAGTCTTTGGAGTTGAGAACTCGGCTGAAGTTTGTCTTTTGTTGTTTCTCGGGATCATATCATTTGCATAAAGTTGTATTTCGGTTTTGCCTTTATTTGTGTCTTGTTGTAAGATCCGGTGAAATTGTTGTCAGGCTGAGGGTCGGGACCCATTGTGAGGTCCCAACTCGTAGCATCCCGAGTCCCGCGGATTCGGGGTGTTACAAAGACTTGAACCAATGAATCTAGAATTACAGCCGAATATTGACAAGGTTTCGGATTCATTTGGAGGTGATATCGAATAGATCTAATTCGAAAGATCGGGCCACACAAGTAGAGTTGAGGGTTTATACCCCTCTATCATGTTACATTCTGTTAAATTTATCTTTTTTTTTTTAATATTGTTGAGATGTAAGGGAAAGAATCCCACATCGATAACACGCAATCAAGTGAACCTACCATATAAGCATCTGGGCTACTCCTCCTATTGCCAATTGGTTTTAGGATGGAACCCCGTGTGCTTGTATGTGTGGTTCACCGGACGTGCGCCCTCCGCGTCATTTGGTCTCGGGACGAATATAAGAAAAAGTAACATGGTATCAGAGCAGGCCCGTTTGTGTGGATTATTGTGTCCCACGTCGACTAAATGAATAATGTGAACCTAACATATAAACCTCCTCCTATTGCCAATTGGTTTTAGGATGGAACCCCGAAGGTTAATGTGCGTAGGTTAACTTGTGGCGTGCATCCCCTCCACGTCTTAGACCCGACGGATATTTGTTACTTTTTTTTATATTTGTCCCGGGACCAAATGACGCGGAGGGGGCACGTCCGGTGAAGGTTCACTTGATTGCGTGTTGAGATGTGTGGATTATTGTGTCCCACATCAAATGACGCGGAGGGCGCACGTCCGGTGAAGGTTCACTTGATTGCGTGTTGAGATATGTGGATTATTGTGTCCCACATCGACTAAATGAATAATGTGAATCTAACATATAAACCCAAGGGTTACTCCTCCTATTGCCAATTGGTTTTAGGATGGAACCCCGAAGATTAATGTGCGTAGGTTAACTTGTGGCGTGCATCCCCTCCACGTCTTAGACCCGACGGATATTTGTTACTTTTTCTTATATTCGTCCCGGGACCAAATGACGCGGAGGGCGCACGTCCGGTGAAGGTTCACTTGATTGAAGGTTCACTTGATTGCGTGTTGAGATGTGTGGATTATTGTGTCCCACATCGACTAAATGAATAATGTGAACCTAACATATAAACCTTCGGGTTCCATCCTAAAATAATGTGAACCTAACATATAAACCCAAGGGTTACTCCTCCTATTGCCAATTGGTTTTAGGATGGAACCCGAAGGTTAATGTGCGTAGGTTAACTTGTGGCGTGCATCCCCTCCACGTCTTAGACCCGACGGATATTTGTTACTTTTTCTTATATTCGTCCCGGGACCAAATGACGCGGAGGGCGCACGTCCGGTGAAGGTTCACTTGATTGCGTGTTGAGATGTGTGGATTATTGTGTGTTCACTTGATTGCGTGTTGAGATGTGTGGATTATTGTGTCCCACATCGACTAAATGAATAATGTGAACCTAACATATAAACCCAAGGGTTACTCCTCCTATTGTCAATTGGTTTTAGGATGGAACCCCGCCGGGTTTATGTGTGGGGCTTGAGCCTGGGTTTATGTGCGGGGCTTGAGCCTAATGTGCATGTGCGCTAGTATGCACAATCAAGTAACGGATATTAAAAAGATAAATTTAACAGCATTTGATATTGTTCACATTGATATGTTGGATGTATTTTGGGCCTTGTCAAGCTTTCTTTTCACAGATGCGTCTCAATTGGTTAAAAGTTGCAATCCAGCAGTTGCAGATAGACTTGCAAGTAGCTAGAAACACAGAAACTGTGTCCATCTGTTATTGATCAAAGCAATTAACCGAATTCAAATACACGACCAATCATACAACACAAATTTCTCAGGATGAACAGATCAACCTCGCCATGTTCCTTTGTAAATCACTCGTCTTTTCATTATTGGGTCCATACGAGAAGCAAAGTTATCAAAAGAGCTCAAGAGAGGCCAATGACCCGTCCAGAGGAAGTGTCCAGATCAATTTCATAGAAGCAAGGCCTGGTCGGAAGTCCGGGCATTGTGCTCATCGTACCCACCAAAGGATAAATGAAGCCGGCTCCAATGCTCCCTCTCACGTCCCTGATTGGTAAAACGAATCCACTTGGTGCCCCCTTCTCAGACGCCATGTGCGAGAATGAATACTGAGTTTTCGCCATGCATATTGGCAGGTTTGAGAACCCTTGCTTGCTGTACATTTCTATCTGTTTCTCGGCCTACGTTTCATGGGCAGACAACAAAAACGTTTTGAGGATTTTCAACGTAGTTCTAGAGTTTAAATCATTTGGAGAGCTAGTGGCCATAATGTATTGCAAACCTGCTCTGAGTATTCGACGCCGCTTGCACCATATGACTTGGCTATGGCCTCTATCTTCTCCTTGATGCTGATGTCAACTGGATATAGGAACCTCAATGTCTGTGTCATATTTTCACAAGCTTTCTGGACCGCAATTCCTAGGTCCACCTGAACACAAGAATAACAATCAATCTATGGAGGCAAATTCGCATACAAACTTGGGCCTATCACAACTGCTGCTTGATTTTTGCTTTTAAAGAATTTTTATGTTGGTATAATTTATTAAAGGGAAATTTCGGATGGTCCCCCGTGGTTCGGGTTTTCCGGATTTTGCTCAGAGGTTTTTTTTAGTTCGGATGATGCCCTTGTGTTTTAATATTTTACAGTATATGTTCAATTCCATTTAAATTGTAAAGGGATGTGATCTAAAATATTTTTTTTTAATGAAAAAAACTTCTTTTTAAGAAAAATGATATAAAGAGGCTAAACATTTTGCACATAGGTCTTTTTAAAAAAATATATTTTAAGTTGACGTCCCTTTACAATTTAAAGGGAATTGGACATTTTCTGGAAAATATTAAAACACAAGGGCATCATCCCATCTAAAACAAACTTCTCGACAAAATCGTGAAAACCCCAAACCACACGGGCACCATCCGGAAATTCCCTTTATTAAAATAATCACTACAATATTATAACTTCATTCTCACAACTGAGAACTCAAACATTGAAAATGGAAAAGGACTTATCAAAAGTTTGTATCTGGT
Source organism: Fagopyrum homotropicum (assembly GCA_033239125.1). Classification (NCBI taxonomy): domain Eukaryota; kingdom Viridiplantae; phylum Streptophyta; class Magnoliopsida; order Caryophyllales; family Polygonaceae; genus Fagopyrum; species Fagopyrum homotropicum. Next base: position 139,215,074 of record BSWB01000006.1, read on the forward strand.
TTTGTAAAGAAAAACTGGAAACTTGGGTTAGTTCTGATAATTTTATGTTGTCAATCTAATCCAATGCAAAGCACATTCTTAGGTGGATGAGTACAGAATTATCTTTTTTTTTTTTTTACTGCTGATCCTCAGATAAATTGCAGCCAAATAGCAGGAAGCTTTGGAGTTTTAACAAGAAAGAATTACTAACCGCTCCTTTTCCGCCATGTGCGTGATGAGTACAAATAACAGCATCGAAAGCACCAGCATCCAATGCTGCTCTTTTAACTGCATTTAGTTCTGCTTCTGTGTCGGTGGAGAACATGTTGATGGCAACAACAACATTCACACCGTATGCCTTTGTATTTGAAATATGTCTAGCAAGATTAATGCATCCTGCCTCGACAAGACCAACGTTCTCAGTCACATAAGCTTTGTCGAGTGGCCTTCCAGCTACAACGTCAGGTCCACCTCCGTGCATCTTCAGAGCCCTTATGGTTGCCACAATAATGGCACAGTGAGGAGTCAAGCCACTGTATCTGCACTTGATATTCATAAACTTCTCGGTCCCTATATCTGCACCAAACCCTGCTTCTGTGACTACAAACCCTCCTGGTCCCACCAACTTCAGGGCAATCTTGTCAGCAACGATAGAGGAATTACCATGGGCAATGTTTGCAAACGGACCTGCATGAACAAGAACCGGTGTTCCTTCCAAAGTCTGCATAAGAGTAGGGTGAATGGCATCCTTCATTAGTACGGTCAAAGCACCCCCAACACCGAGATCATCAGCTGTTACTGGTTCACCGGCTCTGCTATTACCAACAACCATCTTTCCAAGCCTCTCTCTCATGTCATCTAGAGAGGTTGTAAGGGCCAAAACAGCCATTATCTCACTGGCAACCGAAATATCAAATCCCGTTTCTCTGACCATTCCCTTTTCTTCAGGACCCTGGCCTACTGTGATTTTCCTCAAGAACCGGTCATTTACATCCATAACCCTTCTCCATGTTATGGATTCGGGGTCAAGGTCAAGTCTAGCAAATCTCTTGACTTCTTCAGGAGATAGATCCTCTGGATTAGTCTTATCAATTCCAAGTTTTTTAAGACGCCTAAACATTATGTTGCTAAAGCTTCTTCTACCTTCTTTATTTGCTGGACACAGCCGGTTAAAGAGAGCCTTATCAGACTGACTTGCTTCATGGAAGATCCTTGTATCGATAGCAGCTGCAAGAAGGTTGTTTGCAGCAGTTATGGCATGTATATCTCCAGTTAGGTGGAGATTGAACTCATCCATTGGAACTACTTGGCTATAACCACCACCAGCTGCACCACCTTTGATTCCGAAAGTTGGCCCTTGTGACGGCTGACGCAGGCAAGTAACTACCTGAAGCAACAAGAATCAGAGATCTGTGAGGAAACCACACCGGCCATGCAGTCTAAATCAAACATGATCATTCATGAAACTAATCTCAGTCAGTAAACCAAATCTGGAGTTGAGCAGCAGAAGAATTGGGTGAGTAAAAGATATAATTTTACAAGTGGAACGACGGAACTGAGGGATTAGTAACAGGCATGCAGTCATTGCAAATCACGGGTATATTATATTACAGACTAGTCTTTTTCATGCTTACTATGAAACAATCTAGAAACTAGTTTTCAGTTGGCAAAGTGTAGATGGTGCTCAAGGGTAAAGTAGGAGAGTAACTTTTGGGTTACATACTGCAGAAGATAACAGCTGCAAAGTATCACTTTAAGTTCTGCATGCTAATGAATGTCATAGTATTCTCGCCTATGCGTCAACTTTATCTTCATTAAAAATTATATCCAACATTATCTGGGAATTTCATCGATTCTTCAATATAATGCAATGGTTGGTGAGGAACCGATTGTCAAAAAAATGTACTGCTTTGCATGCCAAGGAAATGGCCACATCAAATGAGATAGGAAAGAAAATCAAAATAAAAAAGAAATCCCTCCTCAGGAAAATAACCATAGGTTGATGAAATTCAGAACCAGAATTTTGCAGAAAAAGATTTGTAGTTTGATCTCACCAATAAGCATTAAAGCCTTCACAAAAGAAGGTACTGACAATATATATGCTTCAACAATAACACACAAAATCATTGTTGAAATCAAGCTAATAATAGGAGTAGTCAACTAATGTTATGTTCCAGATACAGAGTATAATACAATGATCCAAATAGTTAGTGTACCTCAAGCTACAAAAAATAGCATAAACAAGTTGGAACACAGAAGACATCACTACAAATTGGCAATATCGTGTACAAAATAATCAAACACTAACGAGCACACAAAAATGCAGACCAAATATCAAACATAGTCCTAACTCAAAACCAACCAATATCAGGAAGAAAGTTATCACCTTCTTGTCAAGGAAAGCTCCCAAAGCCTGACATAAGCCAACTGTAGTAGTAGATTTACCCTCACCGAGAGGGGTTGGAGTGATTCCACCAACCACGACATAGTAGCCATCGTTTCCTTTAAGGTCATCGAGTACAGATAGCAACACCTGCAATATCTATTATGTTAATACACAAAGCAAACACAACTGGAATACAATGATCCACAAAATCGACTAAACATTGCTGCTGCACATAATAAGGGGAAAACATCAACCGTTTGTGAACAAATACAGTAAATACCTATCCAAGCAAGAATGCAGAAAGTCAGGATAATTCTTATACAGCAAAAATTAAGTACAGCAGATCCAATCTGGGTTTGATAGTAGGCACCGTTTGATATGAGATATGGATACAAAACGGACCTAAATTCGAAACTTGACTAATCGGATAAGTGGAACTAAAACAAGAAGCAACACGAAACCAGTATAAATCTGGGTTTGAATAAACTTAAAATCGGGAATCCCACAAATATTGTTCTCCAATACAAGTCCAAGGAAAAACAGATAATCAACTGCAACCACGGAAAAAGAATGGACAAACAACGCAATCGAGACATTTGGCAGTTCATTTGGATTCAAGCTTGACTAGTTAAATCCAAGTAGAAAAAAGGTGAACGATGAAGGGGAAGAAGAAAAGGACCTTGGCTTTGTATTTGCCATAGAGATCGTAGTGAGAAGGGCTGAGGTTGAGTTCTTCGGCGATCTGTGATATGTGAAGAGGCTCAACGGAGTTAGCAATGTCAATATCGGCAGGCACCGGAGACAGCACATCAAGCTTTCTGACTGTTCTTGAGCCTCCCATCCTCTTCTTCTCTCTAGTCTTTAACTTCACTGGTTCTTCCTCCCCAATCGGCAATGACAAATCTCAATTCTCGGTTCTCACTTCTCAATCGATGGAAAGAAACAAAAAAGGCTCGTTGCCAATAGATATATATTTATATAATATTATTATTTTTAAGGTTTTTGAAGGACGTGCCCTGGCTGCTTATCTTTGTATGAGGTGGATATTCATTATTCACTCCCGCCTCAAAAGTGGAAGAAAATATTTATAAATCTTGGAATTAAATAATTCAATAAAACATGTGATGTAAGACTTTGATGGGTTAGGTACATAATAAATAAATTACATAAAATCACCTCTTTATCTATTTCAATTTTCATCTAACCCCTCTTATTTTCTAATTTTCATTTAACCACCTATTGTTTTTATTCTCCTAACAAATCACCACCACTGACCTCTACCCTTCTTCCTCCTCCGACTCATCATTCATATATGACTCATCATTCATATCACTTAATCAACTCTTACTTCCGAAAACACAATCGCAAAACCAATTTGACAATTGTAATCCCTTACAATCGAGCAATTAATTTGAAAATCTCAAACAAAGCATAACTATTCTACCTTAGAAGAATCTGGATTTGGCAAGAAAATGAAAAATCTTGCACCATTTGTATCCTGATGAATTAATTTGTCCTATTTGTATTCCTATTAGATTCTTACCTTGGCTTTCGATCTTCAATTGTGCAAAAATGCTTTGTTTCTTCATCTTCTTTGGCTTTCTCATCTCTAATACCTCCATTACCAGCCACCTTGCTTTTATTTTGTCAGAAGCTTTACTGAACATAGAGCCATAGGAGTAGCAACGATATACCATATCTCTTGTTCTTTGTCTGATGTCGCCGGGCTTCATCGTCATCGGCGGATCTAGTGAGATGGCAATAGGACCACCCGAGGATAATGACGGCACCGGAAATTTTCACGAAGAGTATGGTTCTAGACTCTAGTTCACATTGTTTCTGAATAGCGGCAACTTCAACAAACAAACAGTGGACTTGAATGTCATCAATTTGATGTCAAATAACTACGCAAAATTGAAAACGAGCCTCCATTTGTCACCGATATCCTGTAAGTCTCTTCTTCATATACCGACAAAATAATTTGAAAGTGTGTGACAGTGGAGACATCTACTTTTGTGAAGATAGGGTTGTTGTATCCACCGTTGTTTCTGATGAATGAAATTCGAGTTCGAGTTTGGGGAGAGTGAAGACTGAAATTAGGGTTTTTGTGTTTGGAATTAAGAGTACTAACGGAAGGGAAAAGATGGTTAGAGTCTTCAGTATGAACCGTCTACCTCGATTTTGTTATAATGTGGTAAGATTGGACATGGACTTAATCAACCTCATTACTCAGTTTTCAATTTTCCTAGATATTGTTCAGATCATTTTCTTATATCTCTTGCTACTAACAATGATCATAAGAATTTTGTAAGGAATACCATGCTTCATTTTGAGAATTGGTGATTAGAAGAACCAAACTGTGATAAAATTGTTCATGATGTCTGGAGTTTATCTAATGTACATGTTCATGATGGTCCCACGAAGCTAGCTGCTGTCATGGAAACTTTCTCTTCATGGGGAAAGAAGATATTAAATCCCTTCAGTTGGAGCTGGCCTATGTTCAGCAAAAAGTCACGACTGAGGCGTCTATCTAGAGAGGTAAAGAAATCCATGCTTGTTTGGATAAGCTTTTATAAAGAGGAAGAAAGTCATTGGTATCTTAGATCACGAGTTTGTGAGATGACTCGTCTATTACTAAGGTTGTTGTTGATTACTGTTATGATCTCTTTAAAAGTACAGATAATTTTGATCATATGGATAATGTTCTAGCTAGCATTCAACCAAGGTCAATCAATCAATGAATGAGATTCTTCTTCGTTTGCCAAGCTACGAAGTTTATGCATTCTCATATTATATCTTAGAAGCAAAGTGATTTTGTTAAGAATAGTCTCATTTTTGACAATGCTTTGATTGCTCTAGAGTGCTTTCATCATATGAAGCATAAAAAGGTTGGTATTTGAGAGATGACTCTCAAATTAGACATATTTAAAGCCTTTGATCGTGTAGATTGGGCCTTTCTTGAGGACATGTTAACTCAACTTGGTTGTCTCCGGTTTAGGTAAGCTTAGTTATTAGATGCATTACTTTTATCTCTTACTCTTTTTAAAATTAATGGTCAAGTTGTAGGACATGTTCAGTCTTCCCGTGGTAGTAGACAAGGTGATCCTCTATTTCTTTTTCTCTTCATTATATGTATTGACATGTTTTCTCATCTTATACGTAAGGGTGTTGCTTCTCGAGCTTTAAATGGTATCAAATTATGCAATGGGTCTCTTATCATCTCCCATCTCCTTTTTGCGGATAACAGTTTGATCTACTCCAAATCCAACACAAAAATTGTACAACCTGTAAGAATATCATTTCCACTTATGAATCTATTTCCGGTCAGCTAGTTAATTTTGAAAAGTCTAGTGTTGTTTTAGTCATAAGGTCCTTGATACTGAGTAGTCCCGTCTGGCTTCCATTCTTGGTGTTAATATTGTTACTGGTCATATTAACATCTCGGCATTCTTCTTTTTTGGGTAGATCAAAAAAAGTTGGTCAATATCACTAACTAGGTCTTTTAACAATCGTATAGCATAATCTTAAATATACCTCTAATAGAGTAAAAATGAGATTGTATACAAAACATAAGCCTACAAAAAAGAGCTTATTTCACCAAATTCTTTCAAAATATTTCTCTTCCTTCGATGTGGTTGATCATATTAGGTATAAGCTTCAAAATTGGAAGGCTAAATTTTCTCTCTCAAGTCTCAAACTAGTAAAGGAACCCTTTTAAAAACTGTGATTCAGGGTATCCCCATTTTTATTACGAGCATCTATCAACTCCCATCTAGCACTATTGATGACATTCACAATCTCATGGCCCAATTATGGTGGGGATCCAAAGATGATAAACGATGTATTCATTGAAAAAAGTGGGAACATCATTGTCTCCCTAAAAACTTAGGTGGTATGAGCTTTAGAGACTAGAAGATTTTTAATATTGCTTTGCTTGCTAAGCAAGGGTGGAGATCATATAAACATCTAGATTCCGTTATTAGCAAAATCCTCAAAGCCAAATACTATAAGAACAACAGTTTTATGGATTCTAGTACTGGTTGGTCTCCTAGCTTCTCTTGAGGAGTATATGGAATGCAAAATCTCTTCTTTTGAGCAAACTTGGATGGAGAGTGGGCAATGGTCTATTCATCAATGTATGGACTGATCCTTGGATCATCAACAACTCAGGGAAGCCCTCTAGACCTTTTATTGGAGTTAATAATAATCTTGACATCTCTTTACATGTTTCTCATATTATTTCTGATGATGGCTCCTGGAATCAGCCTCTTATTTTTGATCTTTTTTTCCCTACAAATGCTATGGTTATCATCAAAATGCCTCTTAACTTGAGACATGTTGTTGATACTCGTTTCTGGTGGCCAGAAAAGCTGGGAAATTTTTACATTCAGTAGTGCTTACAAGCTTGGACGCTGTAGTCATTTTTTTAACTAGAGGGAAAGACTCACGCGCACTGAGGAGTCCTTATGGAATAAACTTATGTGGAAGATAGGGCGTTTAGTAGAATTTGTGATCTTGCTTATGTTGTGGAAAGATCATGGTGATGCTTTGGTTGTTGATTTTGCCACACATGCTTGGATCTCTTGGACTTGCCGGAACAAGTTCTTATTTGAAAAGCCTAATATTGTCATTCTTTGGGAAGGATTTAAGGTGCTTGTAACTGATTTCAACATCTACTATGTTGGTTCTGCTCCGGTGTCTCGTCAAGCTCCTCTTATTAGTTGGACTAAGCCTCTTGAATGTATGGCCAAAATCAACACTAATGCTTCCATAGGGTCTAACTGTTATGGGTTGGGTATCATATTTAGGTATTTCTAGGTCTTTGGAGCTAGCCATGTACTTGCATGAATTGGAGTTGGGTGAGTAGGTGGTAAGTTTATCAATAGGACTCCCCTTTAGTTAAGGCAATCATGGATGTTAGAGATAAGGTTGTTACCTATATTGATTAGACGACAACCTTGACCGAGGTATTATTGGAGTCTTGCTATCATGGGGAGATATTCCGTGTGTCAAAGGCTTATGATATGTTCAGGGAGCATGTATAAGAGGTTGAGTGGCATAAGGTGGTGTAGGGATCGACAACACATCCAAGAACTACTTTGTATTGTAGATGACGATCATTGGATGATTTTTCCATCAAGGACAAATTGCACTTTTTAGGCATCGACCCGACATGTCACTAATGTCGGAGGGAGAGTGAGTCACACGACCACTTGATCTTCTGATCCGGAGGTGTGAATGAAGGTTTGTGAGGGTTTTGGAATCCCAAGTGACAAGATCCCCGTTGATTTCCTTGTCGGATTGACCGTCCTCTAAGATGGCTACACTGGATTGGTTGAGATACTCGACATTGGGTAGGAGTTGAACGAGCATGTCACTAAGCGGGCGGCGGCACCAAGGTTGGTTCTCGTCTACCCGATAGGTTTGTCAAAGATGAATGGACCTTGCTTAGGTTTGACTAGTTGATGGTTATAATTACAGTAAATTAAAGTGGGCGGCGGCACCAAGCGGGGCAAGGGCAACATACTAAAAGACCAACGAAAAAGGAACACGTTTATTAATTACAAGATGAAAATGAAATGAAGAAGAAATTATTAAAATTGAGATAGTAGCTTACCTGTTCCTGAGAGATGATCGAGATGAAGCTGGGAAGAAACTTCCAAAGGAGCCCAATGAAAGCTTATTTTGTTTAAATGATTGACTCATCCAGAAATTCAAATTATTAAAATTTTGACTGCTTCAATTATCCAACGAGAAAGTCAGCATCTTGATTTTTGATCGCTATTTTGTCCGGTGGCTTCGATCGCTTATAAATACCTTTTCCATCTCACAGTCGGATCAAACCAGGAATTGCTATCGGAAACGAAGAATCAATCGAAGAGATAAAAATGGAGGCCATGTCTGCAACACATGAGTTTGTGAAGGGGGGGATGTTCGTTCTGGTTCAGGCTCTGCTTTATTTCATCCTTGTCAATTCCTCCACCATCTTTTCCAACAACAGGATATCCAGATCATTCAGCTTCAAACCGGCTCGATCCGCCGCCATCGCCGCCGTTCTCTCCGACTTCCCAACCGCCTCTGACGACGACGACACCCTCACAAAACCGGCTGCTGCTGTCTCCGCCTTCAAGACTTGCTGAAATATTTGTGTTTATTCAAATTTCAATTTGTACAGAAATTCATTTGTCCGATATTTTACGCATTATATATATACGATGACACATATATTCTAAAGTTTTATTTCAATATTATCCGTTAGATGGATACATAGGTTATCAGGAATATTAAATATATGTTTTAGAAATATTATGTGTATTTTTATTATATTACTTATTGTAAGCACTGTAAAAGCACATATAGAAAACAACTTAGGAGGTGCTTTAACGTTTAAATGCGACCATGGCGGCGGTAGGATTTTTTATTTTCGATAAAAAAAATTAAAAATAAAATAGCGATAACAATGTTAATATGTCATCTACTTACAATAAATAAAAATATAAAAAAAATTAAAAAAACAATACACTTAAAGGCGCATATATTTTTTTTAAACAAAATATCTACCCTATAATCGCGCCTCTTTAGTTTTTTTTTTTTATTTCAAAAACGTTACACTATAGCCGCGGTCTAGGACCGCACCTTTATTTGTCTTTTTATTATCTTTATTTCGGGTATTAAAACGCTGTCCTCGTCGACAACGCGTTTAACCAATAAGAGTGCGGTCTAAGGCCGCACTTCTACTCCAAACAACAAATCTCGTGCATTTTGGTGAATTATTTCACTCCGAGCCTAAAACGGGGAATTCTTTTGAAGTTTCGTTCACTTCGGCGAAAGATCCAAAAAAACATTTAAATATAACATAAGAATAGTGATATTTAAAAAAAATAATAAATCGTAGAAAACAATTTTATAAACGATAGAAGCCACAACTCATTTTGAAACGATTCTTTTTTAAAAAAAATAAAATAAAATTTGTTGCCCCCCAAGGGCCACATATATATAAACTTTAGATATAAACAATACTTATCCGTCTTTAAATAGGGTTTAATGCAAAATATATCATATATTATCAATATCACGTAACATAATATTCCGATACTTTACGATTAGACATATTTATATCCCATCTCAGATCGTACTCGGGTCGGGCATTAGCTACAAACCGATTTAGCCGGACCCGGTTGACAGACCTGTTAGGGTCGCGGTACCCGTCCGGACGGCCGGGTGGGACCGAGCTGTCCGGGTACCCTTTTCTTTTTTTTTATTTGTTCATGTCAGAAGGAGGAACTTCGGCGTTGTTCAAGTTCAAGTTAGAAGGAGGAAGACGGATCTAGTCGGGAAAGAGATATAAAACCCATTATCTTTTATGCCACATTCGTGGGCCAATCTTTTTCCAATTTGCTTACTAGAGAAGAGAATACATGCGCAACATTTCAGGAAGCAACAAAGGCAACGACCTCCTACAACAAGACGGATATGCAGACTTGTGCATGGTTGAATCGTGTCAAGTGTAGATGTTCCGTTCCTTGACGCGTTTATTTTGCACATTACTCTTATATTGTGATCTTGATAGCCCGTTAACGTTTTGGTACACATATTACAAGCATTTATTATAAGACTTCATTCATGAATATTCGTCTATCAAGACGGTTGTTTTGGAAAGAACATGCAATGAAATCGAGCAATATTTGCTTCCTATGTGTAAGTCATTAAAAGATTATAACATGAACGTTGAACAAAAATTGAAGATGAAGCTCCTACCATCACAAGGGACATTACATATGCACTAACAACGCCAATTCCTTCATAGTACATCAATGTTGAACAAGAATTGAATATCGCACAACGAGCAACACACAATTGTATCTTTCAACATGTTAGCTCTAACACCCCATGTGCGTTCTTTATCGATGCTCCCAACGATACATGAAAACATTCTTATATAGTGCACTATATGAACGGAAACGCGATCTGCGCAATGGATAACGAGATCCTTGGAAAATCATATAATCTTTTGTATTATTTCCTTTACTGTAATTATTATTTCCTTTACCGTAATTATCCTATCTTGACTAATCTGTATATATTCAGTATCAGTGAATCATGGAGGTGTGGGGAATTATTATCATTCAATTATAAACTCTTTTATGGTATCAAAGATTCAAGCATATAAACACCACAATTTTTTTTGGATTGTCTTTCATGGGTTCTACTCAGTCCACTGCCGGCAACACCAACAACACACCCCCTCCACCACCCCCTAACAACATCAACACAAACTCTCTTCTCTCTACTGCCCACAACAATTCTACAATCAACTTCAACCTTCCAAACCTCAATATTAAATGCCACAATACCGGCTTCTAATCTCCCTGCCGCTGTTGATTCAACTATCACGTCACCAAATCCGGATTTAATTGCTTGGAGACACAAAGATAAGATTGTTCTTCTTTGGGTACACCCAACCCTCTCGGATCGTGCCCGTGCAACCACTTCTACTAAAGCGTGGGTCACGTTTGAAAAGACCTACCAATCTCAAACCCGAGCACGCCGAATGGCTCTCAAACAGCAGCTTCAAACGCTCCAAAAAGGCTCTCTTTCGATGGTTGAATACATCGAGCAAAAGCGTGCCATATCTGATTCACTCGCTAATAGTCTCTATATTGTGTCTATTGAGGATCTAATCAATTATATCCTCAATGGTTTGGACTCCTCTTATGGACCGTTTCGCACGGTGTTCATGATTTGTGTTGACGAACCAACAATAGATGGCCTTGTTGGGTTGCTTCTTCAAGAGGAAGAACGAATGAATCTTGACACTCAGACCACGGCTACATTTGTGACACCCCTTTTTCATTTCTAGTTGATTACCAATTAATTAACCCTGTTTAAAGCAATAAGCGGAAAAGCGAAAAAAAACGGAAAAGCGGAAAACGTAAATTTTTAAAACTTTATCTTACAACCATTTTCACAACATATATACATACTAACATACGTCATAAAACTCCGTTTAACCAAAACACAACTGTTTTAAAACCATACAAAACATCCTAGGCGGTAGCATCCCATAACAGCCCACCTGATATGATCTCAAATCCAGGTGTTGGGTCCAACGTCCTTGCCTTGATCAGGCCGAGTCTGAGTAGCTGAAAAATATGTGGATATAACAACAATGAGCCACACGCTCAGTAAGGGTATACAAATCGCACTCTCCCAATATATATAAGTATCTAATATCCCGTCCCCAAAGGACACTCTATACCCTTCCTCACATTCCAAAGTCGATCAATGCATACATATCCACATTCACATATAATTCCACAACCATTCACATCACATTTCACATAAACATTCAAGCATGTTATCACACATCACATATAAACATATCATCTCATATAAACATCTCATATCATCTCATCACATATAAATAATCATAACATAACATAACATATAACATGCTAGACTCGATCGCATCGATGCATAGGTGATAATTAACTAACTAGCTCCAACTGATCGTACGATATATTTTCTCATTGCTTTCGTATTTCTTTTCTTTCTTTCTTTTTTTTTTCGGTTGGCCAACCCGATAGCGTCATAGGCCCCCTGTAGATCAGGTAGCGACCTCGGCCATCTTGTCCTAAGACCCCCTGTAGATCAGGTCGCGATCTTGGACTATTTTTCTTATCTTGAGGCCCCCTGTAGATCAGGTAGCGACCCCTGGCTGTTTTTCTTATCTCGAGGCCCCCTGTAGATCAGGTAGCGACCTCTGAGGCCCCCTGTAGATCAGGTAGCGACCTCGTCCCCCGGAAACCCGTGCGGGACCCAGTTGGGCTAATTAATCAATTACCATCCTATATTATCACTTTCATATCATAACTCAAATTCATGCTTTCATCATATTCTTTCATCACATTCTTTCCATTATCATCTCATGTACCTCATGCATGCTTTCATAAAGAATATCAATTCATCATCATCGTCGTCTCACTCATATACATATAAGCATGCATACAACCATAACAAACAGATATATATACACACAAGCATGCATACAATCATGGCATATTAAATACATAACATATATTAAACAAGTGTAATTCATATACACTTACCTCGCATGTAAGAACAATAAAACCTCGCAAACCAACTATTGAGTCCGTTTCCCACTCGGACTATCCTCCTTTCTCGTATTTGGATACGCTCACAAAGAAGTAAGCTATAATTAAACCGAACCCTTCAACAACACCTGTTGAGAATATCATATTCCTCGTATTAAACTTCTCGCTTCAAACACCAGTTAAATTCATTCCTTTGAATTTAATTAACTTATAGCCTTCTCTAAAATCTCAATTTAATTAATTAACCTTCAATTAATTAATTAAATTTTGCTAGAACAACGTTTTGCCCGCAGGCAATTTCCAGAACCCACCTGTCATCAAATCTCATCAAACAAACAGCCCATAATCACCAGAATAATGTAACGAGCATAATGGAATTTCCAATTATCCATTTTGACAAGCCTAAGGTCAATTTAGGCCAAATCGCAATACGGAAAACGAATAAATTCATAACTTATTCGTTACTAACCCGATTGACGATCCGAAAGAAGATTCGGAATCACAACGACGCAGGCTACGCTCGGACACTATCAAATTCACCGGAATCTGAGCGACGGAACCTCCCTAGTATCATATATGCTCGACCAGATCTTCCCTTGCTCGGAAATGCAGAAACTCGGTACCAAAATGAAGAGAATGAAGAGAGGAATCCAAAAACGCAAACGGATTTGAAATCGGATTAGAAACGAAGAGTAGATCTGAGTTTGAAGGTCGAGAGAAATCAGAGCTTTTACGAGGAAACGTGAAAGAAAATGAATTAATAAACGATATTTCAGCTATTTATAGCGAAGACGATAATTATCCTTTAGCGGAGTCGATAATTATCCTTTTACCGATCCGAAAGCGGTTTAAGCCCCCTTCTCCAAACTTCTCGAAATTGGAATAATAAATCTGGAATATTGTACGGATAATTATTCCGCAATTGTTTCGAAAAACGTGTATTCCTAAGCCGTCTTTCTTAGGCGCTAAGAAACGAAATAGCGACTCTTTTGGCCGTTTTGCCTTTCTATGTTTTTTCATATCTAGGACATGTCCGATGTCCTGATCATTTTTCTCAACTGCATTTTTATTAATTGAAGCTCCCAAATGCTCCAAATAACACCGGGTTTATATCATCTAGGTATCGATCTCTTGTTAAGACGGTTTTGATTCCGTTAAACCCGTTTAACTTCCTAAAATTCCCGATTAGGCCATATTTGATTTTTGACTGTTACAAATATCTCCCACTTTAAGAAATTTCGTCCCGAAATTTAAGAAAGGACGTAGAACCAAACTCGTAGATATATCAAAAGGATGCACAACCGGATCACAATTTCTCGAGGTTTTTACTCAAAAAGATAGGGATATCTAGCTCTCATATCTCGCTCGGTTTCCCATGTAGCCTCTCGAGCTGAATGATGTCCCCATCCGACCTTCACCATCGGAATCTCCTTGTTTCTCAATCTTCGAACTTGTCTGCCTAAAACCTCAACTGGTTCTTCTGGGTAGGACAAGTTCTCAGATACTTCTATCTCAGGTTCGGGAATGATATGACTCGGATCTGACCTATACCTCCGTAGCACCGATACATGAAAGACGTCATGTAATCTTGATAACTCAGGTGGTAACGCCAATCTATACGCAAGTGGCCCGATCTTCTCTAAGATCTCATATGGACCAATGTATCTCGGTGCTAACTTTCCATGCCTACCAAATCTCATAACTCCCCTCCAAGGAGATACCTTCAAAAACACTCTCTCGCCTATCTCATATGTCATCTCTCGTCTATGGCGATCAAAGTAGCTCTTCTGACGATCTTGTGCTGCCTTCAAGCAGTGCTTTACCACTTGTACTTTCTCTATGGTCTGTTGTACAAGTTCAGGACCCTCTATCTGTCGCATGCCCTCAAAGTCCCAACATACAGGTGTGCGACACTTCCTTCCATACAAGGCCTCGTAAGGGGCCATACCAATACTTGAATGGAAACTGTTATTATATGCAAATTCGAGCAATGGCAGGTTAGAATCCCAGTTACCTTTAAGCTCCAAAACACAAGATCTCAACATCTCCTCCAAGGTCTGAATCGTTCTCTCTGATTGTCCGTCTGTCTGAGGATGAAATGCTGTACTGAAATGCAATCTTGTACCTAAGGCAGTTTGCAGACTTCCCCAGGAATGCGATGTAAACCTCGGATCTCTATCAGATACAATCGATACAGGGACTCCGTGTAGTCGAACAATCTCTCTCACATACAACTCTGCCAGGTCATCCAAGGAGTTATCTTGTCTCATTCGTAAGAAGTGGGCAGATTTCGTCAATCTGTCTACAATCACCCATACCGTGTCAATCTTTTTGAAAGTTCTAGGAAGTCCAACCACAAAATCCATTGTAATCCACTCCCACTTCCACTCTGGAACTGATAAAGATTGTAACTTTCCTGCTGGTGCTTGGTGTTCAGCCTTCACTTGCTGACACACTAGACATCGAGCCACAAAATCAGCTACCTCTCGTCTCATCCTGGGCCACCAATAGATCTTCCTCAGGTCATTAAACATCTTCGTACTTCCAAGATGCATGGAATACCTCGAGGAATGTGCCTCTTCAAGTAGCTTCTTCTTTAACTCCTCAATGTTGGGTACGCATATCCGTGTACCTTTATATAACACTCCCTGATCAGATAACTGGAAGTGTGTAGTGGTAGAATCTCCCACTTTAGCTTTCAACTTCTTCAGTATAGCATCCTCATCTTGTCTAGTTGAAATCTCATCGAGAATCAACGGTCTAACCTAAATGTTAGCTATCAACTCGGATCCTCTTACATCCATCTCTACTCTCATAACTCTGAGAGCTAATAGATGTTCAACTTTGTAGTTGACCTTACTGCCTTGGTCACTACTCTTTCTACTAAGAGCGTCAGCGACCACATTCGCCTTTCCTGGATGGTACTCTATAGTGCAATCATAATCCTTGAGTAACTCCATCCATCTCCTCTGTCTAAGATTCAGATCCCTTTGAGTTGGAATATACTTCAGGCTCTTACGGTCTGTAAACACCGGAAACGTATCACAATAAAGACAGTGCCTCCGGGTCTTAAGTGCATGAACTATAGTAGCAAGCTCTAGGTCGTGTGTAGGGTAGTTCCGCTCATGAGGTCTCAACTGTCTAGATGTATATGCTATTACCTTCCCTTCCTGCATTAGAACTCGTCCTAAGCCACTCCCAGATGCGTCGGTGTAAACCACAAAGTTACCCTTATCTGAGGGTACATCCAGAAAAGGAAACGTAACTTCTTTAAAGCTCTCTTGACAACTGTTGTCCCATACAAACTGTTGATTCTTCTTTAGCAAGTTAGTCAATGGCCGCGCGATAATCGAGAAGTTCTTTACAAACCTCCTGTAATAACCCGCAAGTCCTAAGAAGCTGCGAAACTCCGTAATACTCTTTGGAATTTCCCATTATGTAATAGCCTTGATCTTGGATGGATCAAGTTGTATACCATCTCGTGATATCACATGCCCTAGAAAGACAATCGGATCTGTCAAAAACTCGCACTTGCTGAACTTCGCGTACAATTGTCTCTCCCTCAGAATCCCTAAGATACGTCTCAAATGTTCTCTATGAGTATCTGCCTCTCGAGAATATATCAAGATATCATCAACGAAGACCACGACAAACTGATCTAGATAAGGTTGGAATATCGAGTTCATCAACGTCATGAATGTTGCAGGTGCATTCGTCAACCCAAAAGGCATAACTGTAAACTCATAGTGTCCATACCGAGTACGAAAAGCTATCTTCGGTATTGAATTCTCTGTTATCCTCAACTGCCAGTATCCCGATCGAAGGTCAATCTTTGAAAATACTGTAGTACCCCTTAACTGATCAAGCAAGTCCTCTATCCTCGGTAAGGGATACTTGTTCTTGATTGTGATTTTGTTCAGCTGACGGTAGTCTATGCACAATCGTAAACTACCATCTTTCTTCTTCACAAAAAGCACTGGTGCACCCCAAGGAGAAATACTCGGACGTATAAAATCTTTCTCGAGTAACTTCTTCAGCTGTTTCCTTAACTCCTTCAGCTCTAGCGGAGCCATCCTGTAAGGAGCAATTGATATAGGTGTTGCACCTGGTAATGCTTCAATCTCGAAGTCTACCTCTCTACTCAGAGGTAAACTATGTAAATCATCAAGGAAAACGTCAGGAAATTCTCTGACCACATCCACCTCGGATACTCCGGGACTAACAATCGTAGAATCTGACACACTAGCCAGATAAGCTTGACACCCTTCTCGAAGTAGTCTAAAAGTTGTCACTGCAGATATGAGGTAAGTAGGAATAATATTCCTCTCACCGGTGAAAATCACCTCTCTTAACCCATCTATCTCCGTGGTGACTTCCTTTGTATAACAATCAATCAATTCTCTATGAGTGGATAACAATCCATACCTAATATCACATCAAACTCTCTCAAGAAATCATCTCATGTCAGCACAGGTGGTATACTATGGCCATTAGGGACCGTGTCCTACCAGATCCAATCTTTAGGAATCAATAGAAAAGGCAGATCCCGTCTCCAGTTGCTCCCTCAAGCAAGGATATAGCATATTGTACATGTCTCTCATTAGCGTAGATAAATCTATCTAGAATAGACGCAGTGTTCCTCAATCACTCATCCATTACTAATGGATTAGTAGTCCCCTCAAACGACTTTTCCCCTTGGCGGAAAATCTTCTCAAAATTCTTGTCCATCTTTACTAGAATAATACCCGCTTGAGACACTATTGTGTCTATGGTGGTATAACTTCTCTCAAATATATCACTAAATCAGATATACCAGCCATATCTGATGGTGGCAGTGATATTGGCTAAACTGGCACCTTAGGGTGCTCCTGATCATTTCTACCCTAAGCATGTACAGACTCAGTCGACCCTTCATGGTTGTGCCCCGCCGTCTAAAAGAAAAAGAAACTTTCAAAAGCTTTTCAGAAAACTTCCCACAACCCCAAGCCAAGGAATCATATCCCTGCTCTAATACCAACCAAATGTGACACCCCTTTTTCATTTCTAGTTGATTACCAATTAATTAACCCTGTTTAAAGCAATAAGCGGAAAAGCGAAAAAAAACGGAAAAGCGGAAAACGTAAATTTTTAAAACTTTATCTTACAACCATTTTCACAACATATATACATACTAACATACGTCATAAAACTCCGTTTAACCAAAACACAACTGTTTTAAAACCATACAAAACATCCTAGGCGGTAGCATCCCATAACAGCCCACCTGATATGATCTCAAATCCAGGTGTTGGGTCCAACGTCCTTGCCTTGATCAGGCCGAGTCTGAGTAGCTGAAAAATATGTGGATATAACAACAATGAGCCACACGCTCAGTAAGGGTATACAAATCGCACTCTCCCAATATATATAAGTATCTAATATCCCGTCCCCAAAGGACACTCTATACCCTTCCTCACATTCCAAAGTCGATCAATGCATACATATCCACATTCACATATAATTCCACAACCATTCACATCACATTTCACATAAACATTCAAGCATGTTATCACACATCACATATAAACATATTATCTCATATAAACATCTCATATCATCTCATCACATATAAATAATCATAACATAACATAACATATAACATGCTAGACTCGATCGCATCGATGCATAGGTGATAATTAACTAACTAGCTCCAACTGATCGTACGATATATTTTCTCATTGCTTTCGTATTTCTTTTCTTTCTTTCTTTTTTTTTTCGGTTGGCCAACCCGATAGCGTCATAGGCCCCCTGTAGATCAGGTAGCGACCTCGGCCATCTTGTCCTAAGACCCCCTGTAGATCAGGTCGCGATCTTGGACTATTTTTCTTATCTTGAGGCCCCCTGTAGATCAGGTAGCGACCCCTGGCTGTTTTTCTTATCTCGAGGCCCCCTGTAGATCAGGTAGCGACCTCTGAGGCCCCCTGTAGATCAGGTAGCGACCTCGTCCCCCGGAAACCCGTGCGGGACCCAGTTGGGCTAATTAATCAATTACCATCCTATATTATCACTTTCATATCATAACTCAAATTCATGCTTTCATCATATTCTTTCATCACATTCTTTCCATTATCATCTCATGTACCTCATGCATGCTTTCATAAAGAATATCAATTCATCATCATCGTCGTCTCACTCATATACATATAAGCATG
The DNA here is from genome assembly GCA_033239125.1 of Fagopyrum homotropicum. NCBI lineage: Eukaryota > Viridiplantae > Streptophyta > Magnoliopsida > Caryophyllales > Polygonaceae > Fagopyrum > Fagopyrum homotropicum. Next base: position 139,233,745 of record BSWB01000006.1, read on the forward strand.
CATACAACCATAACAAACAGATATATATACACACAAGCATGCATACAATCATGGCATATTAAATACATAACATATATTAAACAAGTGTAATTCATATACACTTACCTCGCATGTAAGAACAATAAAACCTCGCAAACCAACTATTGAGTCCGTTTCCCACTCGGACTATCCTCCTTTCTCGTATTTGGATACGCTCACAAAGAAGTAAGCTATAATTAAACCGAACCCTTCAACAACACCTGTTGAGAATATCATATTCCTCGTATTAAACTTCTCGCTTCAAACACCAGTTAAATTCATTCCTTTGAATTTAATTAACTTATAGCCTTCTCTAAAATCTCAATTTAATTAATTAACCTTCAATTAATTAATTAAATTTTGCTAGAACAACGTTTTGCCCGCAGACAATTTCCAGAACCCACCTGTCATCAAATCTCATCAAACAAACAGCCCATAATCACCAGAATAATGTAACGAGCATAATGGAATTTCCAATTATCCATTTTGACAAGCCTAAGGTCAATTTAGGCCAAATCGCAATACGGAAAACGAATAAATTCATAACTTATTCGTTACTAACCCGATTGACGATCCGAAAGAAGATTCGGAATCACAACGACGCAGGCTACGCTCGGACACTATCAAATTCACCGGAATCTGAGCGACGGAACCTCCCTAGTATCATATATGCTCGACCAGATCTTCCCTTGCTCGGAAATGCAGAAACTCGGTACCAAAATGAAGAGAATGAAGAGAGGAATCCAAAAACGCAAACGGATTTGAAATCGGATTAGAAACGAAGAGTAGATCTGAGTTTGAAGGTCGAGAGAAATCAGAGCTTTTACGAGGAAACGTGAAAGAAAATGAATTAATAAACGATATTTCAGCTATTTATAGCGAAGACGATAATTATCCTTTAGCGGAGTCGATAATTATCCTTTTACCGATCCGAAAGCGGTTTAAGCCCCCTTCTCCAAACTTCTCGAAATTGGAATAATAAATCTGGAATATTGTACGGATAATTATTCCGCAATTGTTTCGAAAAACGTGTATTCCTAAGCCGTCTTTCTTAGGCGCTAAGAAACGAAATAGCGACTCTTTTGGCCGTTTTGCCTTTCTATGTTTTTTCATATCTAGGACATGTCCGATGTCCTGATCATTTTTCTCAACTGCATTTTTATTAATTGAAGCTCCCAAATGCTCCAAATAACACCGGGTTTATATCATCTAGGTATCGATCTCTTGTTAAGACGGTTTTGATTCCGTTAAACCCGTTTAACTTCCTAAAATTCCCGATTAGGCCATATTTGATTTTTGACTGTTACAAATATCTCCCACTTTAAGAAATTTCGTCCCGAAATTTAAGAAAGGACGTAGAACCAAACTCGTAGATATATCAAAAGGATGCACAACCGGATCACAATTTCTCGAGGTTTTTACTAAAAAAGATAGGGATATCTAGCTCTCATATCTCGCTCGGTTTCCCATGTAGCCTCTCGAGCTGAATGATGTCCCCATCCGACCTTCAACATCGGAATCTCCTTGTTTCTCAATCTTCGAACTTGTCTGCCTAAAACCTCAACTGGTTCTTCTGGGTAGGACAAGTTCTCAGATACTTCTATCTCAGGTTCGGGAATGATATGACTCGGATCTGACCTATACCTCTGTAGCACCGATACATGAAAGACGTCATGTAATCTTGATAACTCAGGTGGTAACGCCAATCTATACGCAAGTGGCCCGATCTTCTCTAAGATCTCATATGGACCAATGTATCTCGGTGCTAACTTTCCATGCCTACCAAATCTCATAACTCCCCTCCAAGGAGATACCTTCAAAAACACTCTCTCGCCTATCTCATATGTCATCTCTCGTCTATGGCGATCAAAGTAGCTCTTCTGACGATCTTGTGCTGCCTTCAAGCAGTGCTTTACTACTTGTACTTTCTCTATGGTCTGTTGTACAAGTTCAGGACCCTCTATCTGTCGCATGCCCTCAAAGTCCCAACATACAGGTGTGCGACACTTCCTTCCATACAAGGCCTCGTAAGGGGCCATACCAATACTTGAATGGAAACTGTTATTATATGCAAATTCGAGCAATGGCAGGTTAGAATCCCAGTTACCTTTAAGCTCCAAAACACAAGATCTCAACATCTCCTCCAAGGTCTGAATCGTTCTCTCTGATTGTCCGTCTGTCTGAGGATGAAATGCTGTACTGAAATGCAATCTTGTACCTAAGGCAGTTTGCAGACTTCCCCAGGAATGCGATGTAAACCTCGGATCTCTATCAGATACAATCGATATAGGGACTCCGTGCAGTCGAACAATCTCTCTCACATACAACTCTGCCAGGTCATCCAAGGAGTTATCTTGTCTCATTCGTAAGAAGTGGGCAGATTTCGTCAATCTGTCTACAATCACCCATACCGTGTCATTCTTTCTGAAAGTCCTAGGAAGTCCAACCACAAAATCCATTGTAATCCGCTCCCACTTCCACTCTGGAACTGATAAAGATTGTAACTTTCCTGCTGGTGCTTGGTGTTCAGCCTTCACTTGCTGACACACTAGACATCGAGCCACAAAATCAGCTACCTCTCGTCTCATCCTGGGCCACCAATAGATCTTCCTCAGGTCATTAAACATCTTCGTACTTCCAGGATGCATGGAATACCTCGAGGAATGTGCCTCTTCAAGTAGCTTCTTCTTTAACTCCTCAATGTTGGGTACGCATATCCGTGTACCTTTATATAACACTCCCTGATCAGATAACTTGAAGTGTGTAGTGGTAGAATCTCCCACTTTAGCTTTCAACTTCTTCAGTATAGCATCCTCATCTTGTCTAGTTGAAATCTCATCGAGAATCAACGGTCTAACCTAAATGTTAGTTATCAACTCGGATCCTCTTACATCCATCTCTACTCTCATAACTCTGAGAGCTAATAGATGTTCAACTTTGTAGTTGACCTTACTGCCTTGGTCACTACTCTTTCTACTAAGAGCGTCAGCGACCACATTCGCCTTTCCTGGATGGTACTCTATAGTGCAATCATAATCCTTGAGTAACTCCATCCATCTCCTCTGTCTAAGATTCAGATCCCTTTGAGTTGGAATATACTTCAGGCTCTTACGGTCTGTAAACACCGGAAACGTATCACAATAAAGACAGTGCCTCCGGGTCTTAAGTGCATGAACTATAGTAGCAAGCTCTAGGTCGTGTGTAGGGTAGTTCCGCTCATGAGGTCTCAACTGTCTAGATGTATATGCTATTACCTTCCCTTCCTGCATTAGAACTCGTCCTAAGCCACTCCCAGATGCGTCGGTGTAAACCACAAAGTTACCCTTATCTGAGGGTACATCCAGAAAAGGAAACGTAACTTCTTTAAAGCTCTCTTGACAACTGTTGTCCCATACAAACTGTTGATTCTTCTTTAGCAAGTTAGTCAATGGCCGCGCGATAATCGAGAAGTTCTTTACAAACCTCCTGTAATAACCCGCAAGTCCTAAGAAGCTGCGAAACTCCGTAATACTCTTCGGAATTTCCCATTATGTAATAGCCTTGATCTTGGATGGATCAAGTTGTATACCATCTCGTGATATCACATGCCCTAGAAAGACAATCGGATCTGTCAAAAACTCGCACTTGCTGAACTTCGCGTACAATTGTCTCTCCCTCAGAATCCCTAAGATACGTCTCAAATGTTCTCTATGAGTATCTGCCTCTCGAGAATATATCAAGATATCATCAACGAAGACCACGACAAACTGATCTAGATAAGGTTGGAATATCGAGTTCATCAACGTCATGAATGTTGCAGGTGCATTCGTCAACCCAAAAGGCATAACTGTAAACTCATAGTGTCCATACCGAGTACGAAAAGCTATCTTCGGTATTGAATTCTCTGTTATCCTCAACTGCCAGTATCCCGATCGAAGGTCAATCTTTGAAAATACTGTAGTACCCCTTAACTGATCAAGCAAGTCCTCTATCCTCGGTAAGGGATACTTGTTCTTGATTGTGATTTTGTTCAGCTGACGGTAGTCTATGCACAATCGTAAACTACCATCTTTCTTCTTCACAAAAAGCACTGGTGCACCCCAAGGAGAAATACTCGGACGTATAAAATCTTTCTCGAGTAACTTCTTCAGCTGTTTCCTTAACTCCTTCAGCTCTAGCGGAGCCATCCTGTAAGGAGCAATTGATATAGGTGTTGCACCTGGTAATGCTTCAATCTCGAAGTCTACCTCTCTACTCAGAGGTAAACTATGTAAATCATCAAGGAAAACGTCAGGAAATTCTCTGACCACATCCACCTCGGATACTCCGGGACTAACAATCGTAGAATCTGACACACTAGCCAGATAAGCTTGACACCCTTCTCGAAGTAGTCTAAAAGTTGTCACTGCAGATATGAGGTAAGTAGGAATAATATTCCTCTCACCGGTGAAAATCACCTCTCTTAACCCATCTATCTCCGTGGTGACTTCCTTTGTATAACAATCAATCAATTCTCTATGAGTGGATAACAATCCATACCTAATATCACATCAAACTCTCTCAAGAAATCATCTTGTTGAGTAAAAATGTACATAAATTTACAAAACACTTTTTTATGTTTTATTCGAATACAAATTTACAAAAGACATTTTATTTATTTATTTTTTATTTGAGTTCAACCCTCTCTTTTTGACCTTTTGATTCTAAGTTATATAAATACCGATGTTTGGTTTGGTTTTGGTGATTTGGGCTGCACCCGTTTTTGGACGGGTTGCCTACGTACCTCGTTAAAGAGGATCAAGCCTCACGTAGTTCCGTGCGGTGTTTTCATGCATCAGAGAATCAAAGTCCCGACCCACCTTCTAGGAAGGGTTGCCTAGATGATGATTCAACTATCATTTGCATGGTATTTATATCTCGACCATGCATCAAATGATTAAATTAAACCCACCTTCTAGGAAGGGTTGCTTAATTTATCCCTACTATCACGCACATGATCAAGAACAGTGATAGGTTATTTTATTTTATTTTAAAACTTGTGACTGAATTCGGTTCTTAATTTACCAAATTTCCTACGTATCCTTTATTAGGAATCAAGTCGTACGTAGTTCTTAAACGGATAAATTTAAAATTTAATTTTATGACTTTCATTTGCTATAAAAGTCAAAAATATATTTTGCGGTTAAATTTGATATGTATCCTTTTGTATTAAAAGAATATTTAAAATTTAACTTTATGACTTTCATTTCATATAAAAGTCAAAAATATATATTTTGTGATTGAATTTAATACGTATTTGTTTTGTATCAAATTTCCTACGTATCCGTAAAAATAAACGGAATCAAATCATACGTAGTTCTTTACTGACTTTTATATTTATATAAAAGTTAATTTAATTTTTGCGGTTGAACTTGACAATTTATTAGTCAAGTTTCCTACGTACTCTTATAAAAGAGATCAAACCACCCGTAGTTCGTTAGTGACTTTTATATTTACATAAAAGTTAATTTAATTTTTGCGGTTGAACTCGACAATTTATTAGTCGAGTTTCCTACGTACTCTTATAAAAGAGATCAAACCACCCGTAGTTCGTTTGACGAATTTTGATTTTTTAAGTCCAAGGTTTGAATTTAATTATAATTTACTTGGACGGGTCGACTGAATCCAATTTAATTTGAGATCGGATTTCCTACGTAACTCAGAACGAGTATCAAGTCATAACGTAGTTCTACCATGAAAGATAATTTGGATTTGATTTGCGACTGTACCCGATAATATTTTTTTAAACTTAGTATCGGGTTACCTACGTAGCCATTTGAGTGGCGCAAGTCCTCACGTAGTTCTAAATAAAAGACGTATGGTCTGGATTTTTTGATTTGTGGTTAAACTCGATAAGCGGATGCTTTATATCGAGTTTAGAAAACTTGGTGTCTTTTCATTTTACGTCCAAGATTTAATTCAAAATATACTTTACTTAGACGGGTCGACTGAATCCAATTTAATTTAAGATCGGATTTCCTACGTAACTCAGAACGAGTATCAAGTCATAACGTAGTTCTAACATTTTAATTTAAATTTGGCGATTGAATTCGATACATTTTTATTTCGCATCAAATTTCCTACGTATCCGTAAATACGGAATCAAATCAATACGTAGTTCTGTATGAGAATTTTGATTTTATTTGACCATAAATATGTTATCATATTTATAAAACTTTTTCTTTACTGGTCACTTTTGTAAAGAAAATATTGTATTGGTCTTTCTTTAAATACTTTTTTTTTTTGGGTCCAATTTATAAATAAACCAAAGTTTATTATTATTTTTTTAATAAAATAGAAAAATAAATTGGAACTTCCCTGTAGCACTACCAAATTGCAATTGTTGACTTTACTTTTATTTTATTATTTTTTTAATATTTTTTTATCAATGCTCCTTTTTATATGCGAACATGTGTATTTTTTTTAATATTCTTTTTTACTTTATTCTTTTGTTTGAGATAAGTTCCAAAAGGCTGCCAAATATAGGAGATTTATGTGCAACCTTTTTTATTAGTTTTTTTTTTATTCACTTTCTTTGTTTTGCCCATGACGTGAATATGTCAAGTCGTCTGCTGATGAGGTTTCAATATATTCATGGTTTCAAACCATCGTCTTCTTCGGTGAGTAGACGCATCTGTCTGTCCCATATGAACACCTTATCCAGAATCATTCATAGTTTCATTAACACAAATTTTGACTTTATCTTCAACTTCAAATCTCTCACCTTTCTCCTTGTCCATCTCCAGGTTCTCTCATTCACTTCAAGAATATCAAGATTAACAAACCACATTCTGCTCTTCTGAGATTTTATTCATCAGCCTTGCTCCACTTTCATAAGCATGAACTCTTATAATGACAAAAAGTTTTCGTTTCGATCGAATCTAAATTTTGTAGCAGTTGAAATCATTTGATTTCAACCAACTACGATAATAGCGATCGAAAGTGGGCACTTTCAATCAACTACAATTTGCTATGTGTGATCGAAAGTATGTACTTTCGGATCAATCACATTGGCGTCCCTCTCGTCGCTCATTCTTGACAAAAGAGAACATGAGAAGATGCTCATTTTTTTGATTGTGCAGATATGAGAAATTAAGCCCATATCTAGTTTTAAAATAAAACCCATTTTCAATTTTGATTCACCAAAACACATCCAAAATCAAAACTTTTCAAACAATGAGGCGTAATCAAATCAAATGTAATCAAGGGAAATAAAACTTGATATGGGGTTCATGCTTTGAGCAATAAACGCAGATTGTGTCCCCAAGACATGATGATTTAGCCACACACATAAAAATGAAAAGATTTTGAAGCAAAAGAATAAACATATCTTCCCATTGTTTAGCAAACATAAAGTGCTTACTCGTAATCTATATACGATCCAATGAGACTAAAATTGATAGATTCTCTTTGTATCTTGTCTTCTGGCTTCTTCAACCTTTGATTGTCTTTTGGTATGTGTTTTTTTCTTTTGCAGGTTAAAATTGCTTGTAATGTGGAGAGGGCTTAATGGAGGAGAAGGCGTGCCTTTTGTATAGATCAAATTGGGAAGTTGAAAGAGGTTTTATGTAATAACTACCCACTCCCACAAAATTAGCATTAATCTATTTTAAAAGAATTTAACATTCCTTCTTTTTGAATTTATTTTACGTTCAAAACTTCTGCCACTCTTTTAACCACTTTCTCATTTTTTTGTTTAAATTTAAATTTATTTTTCATATATAAATGACCAATATTTGAGGCCCACTTAAATTTTAATTTGTCTAATATTTATTAGACTTGAGCCCAAATATTAAAAAAAATCATGTTAACAAACATGATAATTTTAGAGAATTAATCACATGTATAAAATGTAATTAAATTTCTAGTAATTTACATGAAATAATGAATTATGAAAATTCATGAAATTTCATTCCCGAACACATCTCATGTCAGCACAGGTGGTATACTATGGCCATTAGGGACCGTGTCCTACCAGATCCAATCTTTAGGAATCAATAGAAAAGGCAGATCCCGTCTCCAGTTGCTCCCTCAAGCAAGGATATAGCATATTGTACATGTCTCTCATTAGCGTAGATAAATCTATCTAGAATAGACGCAGTGTTCCTCAATCACTCATCCATTACTAATGGATTAGTAGTCCCCTCAAACGACTTTTCCCCTTGGCGGAAAATCTTCTCAAAATTCTTGTCCATCTTTACTAGAATAATACCCGTTTGAGACACTATTGTGTCTATGGTGGTATAACTTCTCTCAAATATATCACTAAATCAGATATACCAGCCATATCTGATGGTGGCAGTGATATTGGCTAAACTGGCACCTTAGGGTGCTCCTGATCATTTCTACCCTAAGCATGTACAGACTCAGTCGACCCTTCATGGTTGTGCCCCGCCGTCTAAAAGAAAAAGAAACTTTCAAAAGCTTTTCAGAAAACTTCCCACAACCCCAAGTCAAGGAATCATATCCCTGCTCTGATACCAACCAAATGTGACACCCCTTTTTCATTTCTAGTTGATTACCAATTAATTAACCCTGTTTAAAGCAATAAGCGGAAAAGCGAAAAAAAACGGAAAAGCGGAAAACGTAAATTTTTAAAACTTTATCTTACAACCATTTTCACAACATATATACATACTAACATACGTCATAAAACTCCGTTTAACCAAAACACAACTGTTTTAAAACCATACAAAACATCCTAGGCGGTAGCATCCCATAACAGCCCACCTGATATGATCTCAAATCCAGATGTTGGGTCCAACGTCCTTGCCTTGATCAGGCCGAGTCTGAGTAGCTGAAAAATATGTGGATATAACAACAATGAGCCACACGCTCAGTAAGGGTATACAAATCGCACTCTCCCAATATATATAAGTATCTAATATCCCGTCCCCAAAGGACACTCTATACCCTTCCTCACATTCCAAAGTCGATCAATGCATACATATCCACATTCACATATAATTCCACAACCATTCACATCACATTTCACATAAACATTCAAGCATTTTATCACACATCACATATAAACATATCATCTCATATAAACATCTCATATCATCTCATCACATATAAATAATCATAACATAACATAACATATAACATGCTAGACTCGATCGCATCGATGCATAGGTGATAATTAACTAACTAGCTCCAACTGATCGTACGATATATTTTCTCATTGCTTTCGTATTTCTTTTCTTTCTTTCTTTTTTTTTTTTGGTTGGCCAACCCGATAGCGTCATAGGCCCCCTGTAGATCAGGTAGCGACCTCGGCCATCTTGTCCTAAGACCCCCTGTAGATCAGGTCGCGATCTTGGACTATTTTTCTTATCTTGAGGCCCCCTGTAGATCAGGTAGCGACCCCTGGCTGTTTTTCTTATCTCGAGGCCCCCTGTAGATCAGGTAGCGACCTCTGAGGCCCCCTGTAGATCAGGTAGCGACCTCGTCCCCCGGAAACCCGTGCGGGACCCAGTTGGGCTAATTAATCAATTACCATCCTATATTATCACTTTCATATCATAACTCAAATTCATGCTTTCATCATATTCTTTCATCACATTCTTTCCATTATCATCTCATGTACCTCATGCATGCTTTCATAAAGAATATCAATTCATCATCATCGTCGTCTCACTCATATACATATAAGCATGCATACAACCATAACAAACAGATATATATACACACAAGCATGCATACAATCATGGCATATTAAATACATAACATATATTAAACAAGTGTAATTCATATACACTTACCTCGCATGTAAGAACAATAAAACCTCGCAAACCAACTATTGAGTCCGTTTCCCACTCGGACTATCCTCCTTTCTCGTATTTGGATACGCTCACAAAGAAGTAAGCTATAATTAAACCGAACCCTTCAACAACACCTGTTGAGAATATCATATTCCTCGTATTAAACTTCTCGCTTCAAACACCAGTTAAATTCATTCCTTTGAATTTAATTAACTTATAGCCTTCTCTAAAATCTCAATTTAATTAATTAACCTTCAATTAATTAATTAAATTTTGCTAGAACAACGTTTTGCCCGCAGACAATTTCCAGAACCCACCTGTCATCAAATCTCATCAAACAAACAGCCCATAATCACCAGAATAATGTAACGAGCATAATGGAATTTCCAATTATCCATTTTGACAAGCCTAAGGTCAATTTAGGCCAAATCGCAATACGGAAAACGAATAAATTCATAACTTATTCGTTACTAACCCGATTGACGATCCGAAAGAAGATTCGGAATCACAACGACGCAGGCTACGCTCGGACACTATCAAATTCACCGGAATCTGAGCGACGGAACCTCCCTAGTATCATATATGCTCGACCAGATCTTCCCTTGCTCGGAAATGCAGAAACTCGGTACCAAAATGAAGAGAATGAAGAGAGGAATCCAAAAACGCAAACGGATTTGAAATCGGATTAGAAACGAAGAGTAGATCTGAGTTTGAAGGTCGAGAGAAATCAGAGCTTTTACGAGGAAACGTGAAAGAAAATGAATTAATAAACGATATTTCAGCTATTTATAGCGAAGACGATAATTATCCTTTAGCGGAGTCGATAATTATCCTTTTACCGATCCGAAAGCGGTTTAAGCCCCCTTCTCCAAACTTCTCGAAATTGGAATAATAAATCTGGAATATTGTACGGATAATTATTCCGCAATTGTTTCGAAAAACGTGTATTCCTAAGTCGTCTTTCTTAGGCGCTAAGAAACGAAATAGCGACTCTTTTGGCCGTTTTGCCTTTCTATGTTTTTTCATATCTAGGACATGTCCGATGTCCTGATCATTTTTCTCAACTGCATTTTTATTAATTGAAGCTCCCAAATGCTCCAAATAACACCGGGTTTATATCATCTAGGTATCGATCTCTTGTTAAGACGGTTTTGATTCCGTTAAACCCGTTTAACTTCCTAAAATTCCCGATTAGGCCATATTTGATTTTTGACTGTTACAACATTGGTAGGTGCTTCGTCAAATCCATTTCCATTCTCAAGCATCCGAACTATACACATCCAACAATGTGCGCTCCTCCGGTCGAACCCACAACTCTTCATCAGGTCATCCATCTGGTACTTATCGTCGGCAACACCACAACTCCGATCGCCCACCTCACTACCAATCTGTTGATCAAAACCATTCTTCCTCAGATTCTCAAGTCAATCAATATGGCCGCCCTATAGTTCCATGTTAAATCTATGGTCAAACGAGTCACCGTGCATTAAACTGTTGGAATCGTCATAACGAGGCTGACTATCCTCCTCGTCGACGCCCACCTAACAACAACAACAACAATTTTGATCACTCGGCTCCCTCATCTTCTCGCTCGGCCAATACTGCAAACATGTCGTCTCCATCCTCCATTGTCAATCCATCATGGTACTTTGATACCGAAGCCACTGATCATGTCACTTCACAAATCAACATCATGAATGTGCCAGATCCTTATCATGGCCCTGATCGTATGCAAGTTGGAAATGGTAACAAGTTAATTATTCAAATGTTGGTTCTGCTATTTTACATACGTCGCATGCTTTTGTTCGTTTACCGATTGTTTTTAATGTGCCTAACATAACCAAAAATCTTCTAAGTGTTTCTCAACTTACCCGTGATAATAATGTGTATATGTTGTTCTTCCCTACTTTCTGTCTTGTTAAGAATATGCAGGGCCATACCCTTCTTCACGGACCTCTTGAACGTGGATTCTATCGTCTCCAACCGCCCAATGGAACGTGTCCTCCTCGTTCTCTTCTCAACTCCCGCACATCCCTAAAAGTCTGGCATCAACGTTTAGCACATCCTCATGAGTCTGTTTTACGACATTTAACCTCATATTTTAATCTTCCCGTTTCGTCAAATAAAATCCCGTTTGTTTGCGAGGCATGTCAGTTAGGTAAAAGTCATAGATTTCATCTCCCGACTAGTCATATTTCGTCAACGAACCTGTTCGATCCAAAAGGTGTGTGCAAGCTTTAATATTTATACCATGAATAATTGCAATAAAGCGAACCCGCAGTGTACGGATCGATTGTAATAAAAGCAAGAATTCCAGGGTCGAACACAAGGAATATGGTGAAACAAAGGTCGGTAATTTAGATTGTCAATAAAAAACAAGCAACAAAGCAAATATATCAAAGATGATGTAATATCCAGGTAAAGAGAATGCGGATTCTAGAGATTAAAGCATCTAGTTGTGGTTCCGACTTAAGATCTCAAAAGATAACGTGGACAAAGATGAGGTTTGCAAAGGGAAGGTGTTTCTAAGGTGGGGACAGATCACCAGGTAAGTCTCACTACTCACTATCCCAAACCAAAGATCCTCTCACCGGGTAAGTCTCAAGTTATTAAGGCAAGGAACTATAATCTCAAACCAACACACCACCCAAGGGGATATAATCAACATTTACCGGGTAAGTCTCAGGCTAACTCTCAAAGATGGGATGAAGGCACACTGATAGCATGAATTATAGTCTATATTTTGGGACGTGTTTAAATGTTTTATCTTCAATAATCTGCATGTTTGGATGTATATTATGTGATTGTATTGTCATTTCATCTACCTTTGCGGAAATCGAGGTCTACACCTAGTTTCGTTGTAATCATAGGTAAAACGGCACATTTTGGATTAAAATGGAGCTAAAGGAGCTAAGGAGTCATTGAAGCTACATTCAGGAGCTTAAGAAGGAACCCAGGAAGCATGGAAATGGATTAAAGATTTACTTTGGACCAGATTTGAGAGATTTCACATTCAGCTGAGATTCACCTCGGTCAGCTACAGTACCACCTCGACCGAGGTGATTTTGAGGAGCGCCCCAACCGAGGCGAATATTCTGACGCGGCGAGGAGATATATTTTATGGCTGAGATCTTTTAATTACGGAAATAAGATCTTATATTTTTGGGCTGGATTTCTGGAAGGAAGAAGATATATTCAGCTGATTTAATTAAATATATTTTATAGGAAAATATCTTTCTAAGATCTCTTATCTTTGTGAGGCAATTTTCCTATAAAAAGGGTTGGATTTTCCACAAATTGAGCAACCCGCATGCTTGCACATCCAGCAGCAGTTCGAAGATCTCGCAACATCAAAAACCCTGCAATTGCAGAAGATTTCCCTTCGGATTGAAGGAAGAAGGAAGATTTCCTTGTTGGAAGATAGCTTTGAAGGAATTTGTGAGCTTTCCTTAGGCTACTTCTTGGTTTTTTGTCTTGTTCGATTTGTGATTTAAGGAACGCTGATTTGTTTGATATTTGATTCAGTTATTGATGTCTTGTTCTTAAGGTTTTTGTGTTCAAATATTCATTCCCTTCTCATATATTTGATTATTGCTTTCATGATGATGAGTGACTAATTTCCTTGTGCAATTCTAGGGTGATTGGCTGAAGGTTGTGAGAAAGACGATGATAGAATGATCTTAATCCCAGTAGGACCCTGAAAGCTCGAGTCTTTACCTTAACCCTAGAGTACTTCGCTCAATCGATGAACACCTCGGCCGAGGTGGATTCTGTCTGACCGAGGTGACCTATTCTGATCCGAAACTAAGAGTTAAGTGTTAGAGTTTGCCAAATCCTATTCTTATTACACCTTTCCTGGTTCAATGCAACCCTAGGATGAGACTTACCCGGTGATTCCTTTGCTTGTATACCTAAGATCATAAGTGTAGGTAATAAAGGTTTATCCTTTATTGGGGTTTGAGTGTGCCTTCATCCCATCTTTGTGAGTTAGCCTGAGACTTACCCGTAAAGGTTGAATCTATTCCCTTAGTTGGTGTGTTGGTTTGAGGTTATAGTTCTTTGCCTTTGTTCATTGAGACTTACCCGGCAATAGGAGCTTTGGTTTAGGATTGTGAGTAGTGAGACTTACCCGGTGATCTATTCCATTTTAGAAACACCTTCCCTTTGCAAAATCTCAGCTTTGTCCGCTTATCTTTAGATCTTGAGTTGGAACCACAACTAGATGCCTTAATCCCTAGAATTTGCATATTTCCTTTAATTGACTTTATTATCATCTTTGATTGCTTTAATCACCTTTGTGGTTATTAGTTGCATTGATTACCTCTACCTGCTTTGTTTCACCTAAGTCCCTAAGATCGACACCCCGAAATTCTTGCTTTTACTATAATTGATCCGTATATTGCGGGTTCGCATCCTTGTTTTAAGCATATTTCTTGGGATATAAATTTAAAGCTTGCACACACCATTTGGAGCGAACAAGTTTTTGGCGCCGTTGCCGGGGACTTGGTCTAGACCGAGCCGGTTGCGGTACGCTTTCGGGGCAATTGCCCCTGTTGCTACTAACCACTCTATTTGAGTGACTTTCGCAGGTTCTTTCTCTTAGGTTTATGCAAAGAACCCGCGCTGGGAAGGAAATCGTTCCTTACGATCCCGAACCAGAAAAGACATACAAGAGATGCTTGAAAGAAGTGAAAATGGTCAACCGAGACGATCGCGATCTTGAGGCCAAATTAAAGGAGGTGTTGGAACAACTACGCCTCAGTAAAGAAGAACTACGGCTGGAAAAGGAAGAAACTCGCACAAGGACGGAGGCGATCGAAGCAGATATGGCAGCCTTACGAGACTTATATCTACCTCGACCGAATCCAGACCCTCGATTGAGGCAAGATCCTGCTCCAGTTTCCGCGGCCGAGATACTTCCACCTCGGAATCCTGTCCGAGATGATGTAATAATCACGTAAAGAGAATGCAGATTCTAGAGATTAAAACATCCAGTTGTGGTTCCGACTCAAGATCTCAAAAGATAACGTGGACAAAGCTGAGGTTTGCAAAGGGAAGGTGTTTCTAAGGTGGGAATAGATCACCGGGTAAGTCTCACTACTCACTATCCCAGACCAAAGATCCTCTCACCGGGTAAGTCTCAAGGTACTAAGGAAAGAAACTACAAACTCAAACTGTCACACCATCCAAGGGGATAGAATCAACCTTTACCGGATAAGTCTCAAGCTAACTCTCAAAGATGGGATGAAGGCACACTCAAACCCCAATAAAGAATAAACCTTTATTACCTAACACTCATGATCTTGGGTATACAAACAAAGGAATAACTGGGTAAGTCTCATCCTAGGCTTGCGTTGAACCAGGAAAGATATAACAAGGATATAATTTGACAAACTAGAACCTCAACTCAGATAAGGATCATGAAAGGTGTCGCCTCGCTCAGTTCATGTTCCATCTTGGTCGAGATGTGCCACGACTGACCGAGGTGTTCGTCGGTTAAGGTAAAGGTTCGAGCTTTCAGGGTCCACTGGGATAAAGGCTCATTCTTTCATCGTCTTTCCCACAACCTTCAACTAATCACCCTAGAATCGCATAAAGAACTTAGCCAACAATCATCATGATAACAATAATCAAATATATAAGAAATGAATCAATATTCAAACAAGAAAACCTTAACACACAGGTCTCAATAACTTCAATCAAACAATCAAACAAACAATCAATCAAACCGCGTTCCTCAATCCCGCGTTCCTCAATCACAACTAGAAAGACAACAAATCAAAACAAACTAAGCAAATCTTACAACTTCCTTCAACCTTCCTTCAAAGCTAACTTCCTTCAACTTCCTTCAATCTTCCAAACTTCCTTAAACTTGTCTTCTGATTTGGAGAACTGCAGCTCCGAGATAATTTCTCTCCAGAATATGCACCTCTTTATATAGGAGAATCACCTTCCTAAGATAAAATATCTTCAAAGACAATTTCCTTCCTTAAAATATCTTCCAATCTTCCAAATATATCAGCCAAAAAGATATTCTTTCTTCTATAAAATCATCCTAAAATATAGGAAATTATCTTTCCAAAAATAGAAGATCTCAGCCAAAAATAAAGATCTTATGGCCGTTAGATTATTCGTCTCGGTCCAGCCTGTCCTGAAGATCACCTCGGTCGAGGTGACACTGTAGCCACCCGAGGTGAATCACAACTGAGTGTAAATCTCTCTAACCTAGTCCAAAATCAATCTTCCATCTCATTTCCATGGTTCATGAGTCTTTCTTATAGCTCCTCAATGCTCCATAATGTAGTTTCAATGACTCCTTAGCTTCCTTAGCTCCATATTATTCCAAAACGTGCCATTTTTCCTACAATTACAACGAAACTAGGTGTAGATCTCGATTCTCGCAATTGTAGACAAAACAACATAATGATCAAAGAATAGACATCCATACATGCATATTCATGAAGATAAAACGTCCAAACCAATCCCAAAATATAGACTATTATACATGCTATCAGAACCCTTTTGATTTAGTTTATTCTAATGTTTGGGGACCATCCCCCGTTTTATCTCTAAATGGTTCACGACATTTTGTTTTCTTTATTGATGATACTACAAAGTTTATTTGGATCTTCTTTATGTCCCACAAGTCACAAGTTCGGGATCTATTTATTGCATTTCACTCTATGGCTGAAACTCAATTCTCCACCAAAATAAAGAGTCTCCAAACTGATGGAGAAGGCGAATTTGTCTCTCTCTCTTTATTCCTATCCTCAAAAGGTATCGTCCATCGTGTGTCATGCCCATATACTCAAGAATAAAATGGGGTTCCGGATCGGAACGTCGTAATAGGATAGTCATATAAAAGGGTATTTCCCTCTTAGCCCAAACAACTCTTCCACATGTCTTTTGGGAGCATGCTTTCCACTCCGATGTATTTCTACATAACTGTACACTGTCTCCTTCCCTCGATCGCAAATTGCCTTTTCCAACTACTTTTTCGGAAAGATCCTTACTACAATTTCCTTCGAGTTTTCGGATGTCTCTCTTATCTGTTCCTTCGTCCTTACAATAAACACAAAATAGACTCTAGATCCCTTCTATGCCTCTTCTTGGGATATAACTCTCGCCATAAAGGCTACCCCTACTTCTATTACCATACTTCACGGATGTATATTGCACGTCATGTCGCATTTGAGGAGGACACACTCCCATTTAGCCCCATGCATAACTCATTCCCTCTACGTCCAACTCTATTCTCATGCATACCATGTCCACCTCACTCCTTGATTTAGCGCACTCCACTTTACCTCCGTCATCTCCAACCCCGTACACACATACGCCGAGCTCCCCTGACTCTTCAGAACCGCGGTTTATCCCTTCCTCCTCACCCCTACCGTCGCCTCTCAACATCACCAATGGAGGTATGAGGAATTATTATCATTCAATTATAATCTCCTTTACATTATATGCAACCCTCCGTTTACAAGAGAAGATTGTATTTTATATTGATACCTATGGAATAATAGCTTAAAATCTACCAACCTAAAGAACAACACACTCAAGATTCAAGATCCCAACTAATGACAACAAAGCATTGACCTGCACTATTTCTAAGCAAAGTGGTAGCATAGCTAATTAGACACACATTTTTGATAATATGGGACAAAGCATTTATGGAGAGAAAAGAACACATAGAATCACTAGATACTTTATTACAAGACATATGTGATAACAACCATCCATTTGGTGGTAAAGTTGTAATAATTGGTGTAGATTTCCGTCAAACATTACCATTCTCCGAAAAAAACCTCAAAGAAAAGTTGTTGTTGCTAGCCTACTGCACTCATACCTTCGATTATACTTAATAAAATTCACATCAAAGATGACACATGTTACTCGAAATTCCTACTAAAAGAGGGTGAAGGAGATTTACAAAAAAGAATTACATGTAAATATCCAGATACCAAATAACATCATCTCACTAATTGACAATATAGATGCTGATTTCCAAATTTGTAATAGACACCATGCATATATCTTGAAATTAGAGTGAACAATACAAATCCAGAGATATACGTAGATAAGGCAATCCTAACCCCAACCAATAAAGGTTTTGACCAAAATAATGCAATACTGATCCAACAATTTATTGGCATAACAGCAACATACCACAACTATGATTCTATCATTGATGACAACCACAATATTTATGCAAATGAATTCATAAACACTTTACGTCTTGTTGGAATAAGCCTTGACGAGCTAATCCTAAAGAAAAATTTTCATACGATTTTACTTTGAAACATTGATCCATCTAACGACTCATGCAATGGCACATGCTTAATCCGCAAATAAAAAATTCAAAAATTTTGTACAGTGTAAAATCAACACTGCTATCATAAAGGTGTACACATTTCATTAGAAAGGATAACTTTAAAACAAACTTCGTCCACAAAATATCCATTCCAATTTAAAAGACGGCAATTTTCAATCAAATTGTGCTTCATAATGAATATAAATAAATCCCAAGGACAAACCTTAGAACAAGTTCTAATATATTTACGACAATCATGCTTCTCCCATGGCCAGTTGTATGTTGCACTTTCTAGAGCATGCACACACAAAAATGTCACGATCTTTACATCAATTTACACTCTCCTTTAACCTTAGTTCCATTATCAATCACAAATGTTGTATCATTTGATGCATTAAAGAAGGTCGTAATTTTATAATATCATTTCGGATTAAATTATGAGATTTTTTTTAGGTCGTACTTGTGAATATCTGTCGGCCCTTGTCACATGCTTTCCTCATTATGGGGTCCTCTAATATGACGCTTGTCCCTCTTTCACTTCCATTTGTCATCAACCTTCTTACTTAGACGGTGATCATCCTTAGGGCTTTGCGTTCGACCTAGATGGTGATCATCCATTCCCCTTTCCTCTTCTCTTTCTCACAACTCAAAATCGCAAGCGTTGACACTAATCGTACCGACCTTGATGTTGAATGTTTTCTTCATTCAAATCACACATCCGCAAAGCACACATCCCAACCATCATCAAAGTATCCAGATTGAGAAGATGGTTTATCTTGAAAGCTACCAAATCTTCCGCCCTAATACCAATTCTTTCTATAAATTTCTAGCTAAATCGAACCTCATCATCTAATTCTTTTATAAAAATCTACAACTTCTTTTTCTTTCACTTGAACTAGGTCACTTATTCTTCTTTGGACTAGCTCAAGGCTCTTGTGTAGGATAAGTTGGTGGTTCTTTATCATCGAGTTGTTTTTTTATGTCCTTGATCTTTGCCTTCAAAGTCTTTTTCTCCTTTGGCTCCGGACTGCAACAACTGAAGAAATTAAAGATCAACAAACCGAATACAAAACATATTTCTCTATAATCAGGTTCATGATAAAAATTAAACATACATGGCATAGCCAATAAATAAGACATTTATGATACAATTAACTGTTATGAAATTCTCATTTTTGGATTGTACCTTTCATACTCAATACGATTCATCATTTGAATAAATGAAATATTTTCTTTCCTCAATTGGTTGATGAAATATTGGTGCCTAGTTGTTTACATTTCTTGTCATACGATTCAATTACTAATAGACGTGCTTGTATCACTTATTCTTCGATGTCTTGTTTTTCTGATTTTGGTAATTATTGACGTGAATAACTTCGTTCACTCAAATGCATTTAAATTAAGTAAACTATATAATCCAAAATTAAAACTTTATGTTCCATTTATAGATAAACCTAATATTTACAGCAAACTAATGGATATGAAAACACCATCATCATGTTTTTCTTCAAAAATAGTTAGGTGATTCCTGTTTAGCTTAATGTTTGTATTGAAAGAAGCCAAAATAGATAGTTATGAGATAAATCCAAACTTGCACCATGTGAAGCTGATAAACATCGTTTTTGTCTTCACGTGATTGAGATGTCAGGAGTTTGCGCTACATCTGACATTTGGAGTGTTGATTGTACTGTAATTGAACTTTTGACGTATGTCCTCCAAATTATGATATGTATCACATAAATTTTTGCTATAAAAAATGAAGAGAATGTAAAATAAAAATAATGGGACAACCATTAGCTAAGTTAATTTAGCTTTTCAAGTTAACCCCCACTAGGGTTATGGTGTTTTGCTTATTAAATATATAAGCTTGCAACAATGATCCTTTTACGAATTTGATGTGTTGAGCTTGTTTTATATTGGACTCGATTAACCAATCATCGTCATCATGATATGGGTTCTATTTTATTTTTGGGATTGGATGTATGATTTTGTTACTCAATCATTCATGTTTAGTAATTCATGCTTGTAAATATGTACATGTTAGTTCATTGAAGACCATAAGTGTTCATTTCAAGTTCAATTTATGTCTTTAAGTACATGCAATCTTAATTTGGAAACCGAGTTCATTGAAGACCATAAGTGTTCGTTTCAAGTTCAATTTATGTCTTTAAGTACATGTAAATCTTAATTTGGAAACCGCCTAGCAACTCTTACCCCTAGAATTTACTATTTCCAAACCTCCTAGCAGCTCTTACCCCTAGAATCTACTATTTTCAAACCGGCGGTTTGGGCCGGTTTAGCATGCACTATGATAACCAACAATAAATCCCACTACACCACACTATATATCCTTCGGAAATTTTACAACCCCCAATAGAAACTCTTACACCTAGAATATACTATTTCCACCAACTCAACACAAGCAATACGTCTTATATTATGCAGCTACGCTACAATACAAGTCCGATACTCAATTTTTTCATTAATATATCTATCATACACATTTATTACTCTTTTGCTCTCACATTAACAAACCCACCCTTCAATTGCCGGAACACACCATGGTTGAATATCAGTACCGAATCGAAACAACAATAGAGGTCATAGGGGCGAAGAATGCATACTTAGGTTCTCACGCACATGCACACATTATAGCACAAGGCCCTTTAGGACACTATGTCGTCGTTTACCGCAGGAGGCTTCATACTAACCTGAGTACACTGGAAGCTAGATCGTACCAGCCTACATATTCAACCACCGCGACAACATATCACAACATATAACATCAATCAGCCCGTCGACGTTTGGTTGAACAACTTGTGGACCTTTGTGGTGGTCAACCATAATCAACAACTACTGCCCAGAAAAGCGAATATATGAGTTACACTTGACTTGTCACGAGAGAACATTTACGCATATCTCTCATATTTACACCCGCACATTAGTTGACTGGGGTATTAAGTTAACCTCTTTAGTTTCCCTATCCAGCCGAACATGCATCACCGATGCCTTATATCTTTTTCTTCTCTTCTATTGTTTATGTACATATATTAAAGCACTGTATTACTGTATCAAATCTAGGATAAATTTCGATGTACAAACATCTACTGAATGCTCATTTACTCTACATATATTCCGCGCGAATTTGCTCTCACGGTACACATGCAACGCAGACAGGTGCAACCTAGTGTGCTAACATCCTCTATAAGGGTGTGCAAATCAATATAATGCAATATTATGTTTTAACAAATGAATAAATTATGTTTTTATAAAAAAATAAATAATAATTTTAACAAAAAAATAAATTATATGAAATGATTAAATTTATATATTTAAAGAAACACAATGGGATATCCTCACTTGTACATAAGTTATTAATTATTAATTTTAATCAACCTAATTAATCTAATCTAGAAATAAAGACTTGATGGAAGAATACAAAGCAAAGACTTCCAAATATGGCATGGGTCTGACAAATATCGTGTAATGACTCGTGACGCCGCTTCAGTTGAATCAAACTCCGTAGCCTCTCTCTCTACAAAATACACTTCTCGTTTCCTCCTTTTTAAGATTTTAAGCAATCAAAGCATTGCCAAACACGCCACTCTCTCTCTCTTTCCTCACCTCCTCTTCTTCATCGCAACCCAAACCCTAATTTAGCCCCCCGACAATCTCCGAAACTCCCCACTCAAATCTCCGCAACACAGTACCAAACCCTCCGAATTTCACTTCATAACCCTCAATTTCGTGTGTTAACTCGGGGATGATCCACTCTATTTCAATCCTCTGTTGCTGAAAAGTCCATATAATGTTAACCCTAGGTTTCCTCTCCCTTTCTCTTACTTGCATGGGACACAATGCCACTGCTTCGAAAAGGCCCTCGCCGGGTATCCCTAAATGATCGCACCAAAAATTCGGATCAGTTAGTTGGTAACTACGTTCGCACCCGGGCCGCCGTCGCCAGGGAAACGGAACAAGCCCAAGCTGCAGTGAAGGTTGATAAAGCCGGTGTTCGTCCTAGGACTAGGTTAGCCGTGAAGGAGGAGAAACACAAGAACATCGAGCCTGTGGTTGTGATCTCGGAGGAAGAAGCGCCGGTAGAAAAGGTAAAGATGTTGGAGGACAGTGGCGGAGTAAGCGCTAACAAGGCTACTGGGGATGATGACACCACCAAGTCTCCGTTTCCGGACAGGGTATTATGTCTATTTTCTTTGCGCTTTCTTTTAATTGCGATAACAAGATTCAATTTTACAAATTTGGAGCTTTTGTTTTTTGTTTGGGTTTATTACTCTAGGTTCAAGTCGGAGGATCGCCTGTCTATAAGGTGGAAAGGAAGTTGGGGAAAGGTGGGTTTGGTCAAGTGTTTGTTGGCCGTCGTGTTAATGGTGGAAATGAACGGGCAACAGGTGCAGCCGCTCTCGAGGTAACATTCACTCCACACTATTATGTTTTTGTTCCAGCTTTGTTTGGTCATCTTGAAATATTCATTTTTTTCTCTTACACTTGCTCTGATAGGTGGCTTTAAAGTTTGAGCACAGAAACAGCAAAGGCTGTAACTACGGTCCTCCTTATGAGTGGCAAGTTTACAAGTACGTGCCTTCAAAATTTTACTTTGGAGGAAATCCTTGGTTTGATATGAATACTTAGTAAATTGATGAATATTCTTTTCGTGGCAGTACTCTTGGAGGCAGCCACGGGGTTCCCAAAGTACATTATAAAGGAAAACAAGGGGACTATTATGTGATGGTATGACTCGTTGCCTCCTTTTTGTGGACTGTGCTTCTTACTTTGTGAGTTTAGCAGATCTGTCCATCTTGACTGTAGGTTATGGACATGCTTGGACCCAGCTTATGGGATGTGTGGAATACTTCAGGACAGTCGTGAGTATCCTGTGTCTGTAGTTGTAAGGAGTGCAGGACCTTTAATGCTTCATCATGCCTAGTGTTAAAGTTGTTGCATACTTGAATTGGTGTACAGGATGTCATCTGAAATGGTGGCCTGCATCGGTGCCGAAGCATTATCCATCCTGGAGAAAATGCATTCTAGAGGGTTTGTCTTCTACATTTATCCTTTTTAAATGTCCTAAATCATATTTTTCTTTCTTTTCTTGGCTATGTATAACTGTTGTTATCATTTCATCATTTTGTTCACTATTAGTTATGTGCATGGCGATGTAAAGCCCGAAAATTTCTTGCTTGGTCAACCAGCTACGTCTCAAGAGAAAAAGCTATTCCTAGTAGACCTCGGTCTAGGTAACTTAAAGCAATTTCATCAGTGTATTATTTTCTATTTTTCTGAAAACTTTTGTATGCCCTATTTAAATCATTTACTTCATCGCAGCAACAAAATGGAAAGATGTTGCTAATGGCCATCATGTGGATTATGATCAGCGTCCTGACATGTTTAGGTGAAGTGAAATATGTTAACAGTCCTGTTATAATTTAGGACTTATCTTTGACAAGGTCTAAAACAATGTAATGCTGGTGAACAGGGGTACTGTGCGTTATGCCAGTGTTCATGCTCACTTGGGAAGAACTGCCAGCAGAAGAGATGATTTAGAATCTCTTGCCTACACACTAATTTTTCTCCTCAGAGGCAGGTTGCCCTGGCAAGGATATCAGGTACTATAAAAGTTCTGTTATTGCTGTTCCTGCCACCAAGATAGAGTGACAACTAATCATATTGTCTTTCCGTGCTAAGGGTGACAATAAATCCTTCCTAGTTTGCAAAAAAAAGATGAGTACCTCTCCAGAAACCCTGTGTTGTTTCTGCCCCCAACCTCTTAAGCAATTTGTTGAAACTGTGGTGAATATGAAATTTGATGAAGAGCCCAACTATTCAAAGCTTGTATCACTCTTTGATGGATTAATTGGACCAAATCCAGCTGTGAGACCCATCAACACAGATGGGGCACAAAAGGTAAATCTCCAGGCATGCATGCATGTGGTAGTCATATTATTTGGTCATGATAGGCTTATATTTACGAATGTTCAATCTTCTTGCTAGATTATTTTCCAAGTCGGGCACAAGCGGAGTAGATTGAATGCTGACGAAGATGATGATGGACAACCAAAAAAGAAGGTGCGTTTGGGAGTTCCTGCTACACAGTGGGTATCAGTTTACAATGCTAGGCAGCCCATGAAGCAGAGGTAAGATTTTTTTTGCTGTCGTATGTTTGGGTGTCACAGCGTAACAATTAACTAGGGTTCTTTATCATATCAATTCATCCCCTGATGTCCAGTCCATTTATTGAACTCATACAATTGTTCCTTCTGTTGCAGAAGTGATAATATATTTGTATATTGGTAGGTACCATTATAATGTGGCTGACGCCAGACTGGAGCAACATGTGGAGAGAGGGAATCTAGATGGCTTGTTCATAAGCTGTGTTGCGTCTTGCTCTAACCTATGGGCAATAATTATGGATGCGGGCACCGGTTTCTCAAGTCAAATTTATGAATTGTCTCCTTCATTTTTGCATAAGGTGAATACCAATGGCATGGCTTCATTTCTTTTAGCAATAAATGTGTATTCCACTTCACTGAATTGACTGAAAACAAGAAGCGAGTAACTGCTCATACTTATGCAGGACTGGATCATGGAACAATGGGAGAAGAACTTCTACATAACTGCAGTTGCTGGGTGTAATAACGGAAGCTCCCTTGTGGTGATGTCCAAAGGTTTGCAATATTTATTTAAGACTGGACGCTATGTGTGGGTTCATAGAGGTTGCCATACCACTTTGAAGTTTGTGTTACGGTCCTAAAATAGTGCCTGGACCAGATGGGGTGTAGTTATGACATCTAGTTGTGTGCTTTTCTTATAGATTGAGTTGCATAGTTACTTAATTGGATGTTATGTAAGAACTCATGATTATATATTACAGGTGTTCAATATACCCAGCAGTCGTACAAAGTGAGTGATTCGTTTCCCTTCAAGTGGATAAATAAGAAATGGCGAGAAGGATTCCATGTGACCTCAATGGCTAGTGCCGGGACCAGATGGGGTGTAGTTATGTCCCGCAATGCTGGTTTCAGTGATCAGGTTTAGTTGATCTTTCTTATGTGCATCTTCGTTGATCTTTCCCCTATGCAAATCTTGGTGATTAATATCTGCTGTTTGTGGACTATTTTGGGGATTATGTAGGTTGTAGAGCTAGATTTTCAATACCCAAGTGAGGGCATTCACAAGCGGTGGGATAGTGGTTACCGTATAACGTCAGCTGCTGCTAATCTGGATCAAACAGCTCTTATATTGAGTGTACCTAGACGAAGACCAGGTGATGAAACTCAGGAAACACTAAGAACTTCCCAATTTCCCAGCTCTCATGTTAAGGTAAAGTTTCGTGAGTGTACATTGCTGCATTCATCTGGTTGAGTTGATTGCTAACGTTGCTTAATACTGATGCTCATATCGACATGTTTGTGCAGGAAAAGTGGGCAAAGAATCTGTACCTTGCTTGTCTATGCTATGGGAGGACTGTGTCTTGATGTGTTTCTTTATGGCTTTCAGAAGATTCTACCTGGTAATAGTGTGACGTAGCTCTCAGCCTATTTCTGGGTATGGCTGCTTGACTGTATCATCATTCAGCCATTAGTAGCTTTATTTTCTTATGCCGGTACATGGTTTTATTTCCATGTGTATATTTCGCATCGTCGAATGTTCATTATGTTTATCGAAACCTGGCCTTTCGCGCGGACTATTTGTGAATCGCAAGACGATGTTTATTAACTATGTGGGCTATGGCTCACTCCAGTTTGGCTAGTGGACTGCAAGATCTGTTATCCGTCTTCTGATTAAAGCTGTGCTGGATGTGGCAAATTCAGAAGCATGAGGCGGTTGCAGGGAGCTCGGGATGTCCTTTTTTTGGTTCCTTATTCTACAGTCAATTTGCAAAGAGCTCGTGGCCGTCCATAGATTCATGGAACCACACCACAATTTCTGGAACCTTGAAAAATTAGAGTTGAACAAATAGAAAACATGAATAAGACCAGCATTTTCATACCATATTGTTCCATCCAAATTCGGCTGCAGCCTTAACCTTAAGCCGTTGGCTGTTGCCTTGCGTTGCCAGGAGAGAGGAATGGCACAAGGTTCCTGTGAATGGTGAGAGCCTATCCAGACCGTCTTGGATCTTCATATGGTTGTTGCGGATGCTTTTCCTTTCCCTCTGACTTGTAGATTACTGAAAATTGTTTGCATCATGGTCATCACCCATGAGTGCTTCAAGTTAATGCTATATAGGGATGAGATGGAAGAAAACTTTCGGTGAGCATACAAGTATTCGAGTTACCGCTACCGGCAAGTGAAAGTGCAGCTATCATGCATGTCAACTCTATGTTCGGAACGGAATGTCACCACTATCTGAGCATTTAGATTTGAGAACCAGCTCACCTCGTGCTAGGAAACTCCAGGGATTCTATCACCATCTCCCGGGCTACGAACCTTATGTTTCCGAGTTCACTGCTGGCAGGTGTTCTCAACTCTGGCATTGCACCGGAAGCACAACATATGTCCATTCGGACACTTGACGGGAACAAAAGACCAACCAAACGGGCATTTAGACTCTTCTCAAGGGACTTGTATATAAAATTAAGCTTGCACAAAGTTGCCAACACAAAGATTCCTAGCCGAACCAACAATCATTATTCATCTTTACTATGAAACAACAATAAGCTCATATCTAATGTAATTCATTTGTATATGTTTGTTTGTTGTTACATCCCTTGAGTTGTGATTTGTGGCTATACCGATTTCCCTACAACTCGGAGAAGCCCGATTCCAAATCCAAAGAGGGGAGGCTTGTTGCTGGCCCGCTAAGGAAGAAAAGGTTGTATACAAGTCCTCTATTGGAGTATGAAGATGAATAAATTTTCGAAGATGAATAAATTTTCGAAGATGAATAAATTTTCGAAAGCATCTTCAGCTACATCATTCCATTGAATTTTTTGTGTGCGAGGTCTTGCTATCTTTCCATACCCCTGAATAAATTTCGATAGTACCCGGTTATTCCCAAAAATCCCCAAACTCCCTTGGTGGATTTTGGTGTTGGTCAAGTCAATATGCTCACTACCTTAGTGGGTCCATGGAGACCCCTTGTGCAGAAATAATATGGCCTAGGTACTCCACTGATTCCTTTCCAAATTACACTTCTTGTTAGCCACATATGATTGCATTATGAGTTTTTAATATACCATTTCTAGTTGAGTCATATGATCTTTTCAGTATTTGATGTAAACCAAGATGTCATCAAAGAACACCAAACAAATTTTCTTAGGAAAGGTCTAAAGAACTCGTTCATAATCACTATATATATGCTAGGAGCATTTGTGAGTCTGATGACATACGTCTTTTGAGTCATCATATGCATGCATTTCATATCCCATTTGACATGGTTTATGTTCATACCGAGCATATATCCTTCCTATTGCAAATTGTGGTGTCTACTTTGATTTATTTCGTTTTTCGGGCGTTTGAGGCCATAAATGAGCATAAGAGTAGGAGTTTCAATCCTCACCAAGGTTAAGTGCATCATAGAAGACATCTATGTTGACGAGGATTGAATTTCCAAGGTGGATCTATGTTGGAGAAAGAAAATTTGAAGAACCATGTAAAAATTTTTGGAGTTGGAACAAGATTCATATTTATGTACGAGAGATGCCCAATTTCTACCATCTTCCCTTTGTATTTGGAGAATTGTGTCAACTGCAAAGTTGTAGATATTCAAAAGAGCTTCTAAATTAGTACTCATAGGTCTCGTGGTTTCAACTAGAGAAACCTGAAGTCATTTTACTAAATTATCGAGAAGTTGTCAAAAAGTTGAAGCAATGCCCAAACGGCATGCCAGACTGCTTGTTGGTGATCGGGTTTAAGTTTTACCGAAAGTAACAATCTTCCCCACATTGATACAAGATTAGATGTAGTATATTTGGGCATCAAATTCACATGGAATGCGTCTGATTTTGATAAATCTATTAATTAATTATTTTAAGTGAAAATCATGGCAATAAGGTAGCAATTGTAACAATCGAAAGCAATGATGATCGTAGACAATATGTGATGGAAGCGATCTAAGGAAACAAAAATCCCCTCAATAAAGAACTAAGATATTGATGCATATATATAACTCATGAACGTTGATATGTGATAATTGTAGGTAACCATCTAAAATGACCTTTGACATAGACAAACAAAGATCATGCTTTCCAATTCGTGTAACTCTCAATCCAACGGTTTGACAAGTATAGGAAAATCCATTAACACTTAGAAATCCGGAAAATACCAAGAACGACTTGCACTTTTGGCTCTTCAGTTAGAAAATGGTAAACAAACCGGAACTTTCTACGATAATTCGAATTCCTCGAAGCTTTGATAAACTAGTACTCTCAAAACCAAGTTATTTTCAATAAATCCAATAAAACATCCTTCGCTTATGGCTTTTTAGTTGATTTATCTAAATCAGTCATAAACACCACTTCTTTTGAACGAAAATAAAAGGTAGCAATGTTTGAAAAGAAACAATATCACAATCTCAATTCATAAATATATTAATGCAAACAATAAATTAAACCATTATAGGGATCATCTAAACCTTATATCAGGAGGGATCTTAGTCAAACTTGATCAAATATAAAGAAAAGACAATATATAAAATCAGGAAATACATATACTCACAATTGTTTGGTTTCAGTATGGCAAACCTTCAAAGTAAAGCTAACAACTACTTGAGGGCTAGGGTTGTGGTCTAAAAGTGGATGTGGTGGATTCTCTATGTATGGTGTGTGATTTTTAGTGTCTAACTGTAAGGCTGATACAATAGCAATGAACTAATGATTACTAGAAAAGTTGAGTCAAGACCAAGAAATTCATGCCTGAGATTTGTTGTGAGTGGCTTGAATTCAAATTTAGGGGGAGAATAAGGTATACCTGTTGGTTCTTTTAAGTCTATGGCAATGCAAGTTTCACCATACTTCGACGGAGGGTAGAAGGCCTGACTTTCAGTTGAGACGGCATCGAGACGGCTTGAGATGTCATCTCGCATCCCATCCCGTCTACAAGCTGCCTCGCCACAAAATTTGCGATGGCTAGTTTGTCCATGAATCTTGGCTTGTGCATTTGTTCAATGGTTGTTGTGGAATACTCCCGAGCTTCTCGGAGAGAGTTTACAGTTGGTGCTAGTAAGGCATCATCTTCGGGATCATGCACATCTTTAGATACACAAACTTGCAAATGATCATTAGAAATCATGGTAAGCACGCATTTTTGTAGCGCAAGATCAATATTATCCATGAACTTCACATCATCTTCAATTGATGGTTGCTTTAAAACCTTCAAGAGGTTATACTCTATTGTTTGATCACCTATACAGAATATCAGTAGTCTCTCACATTAGTAATGAAATCAATAAGAACTTCAAATCCATTATGTTGTACTTGTACATCTGTTATAATTCCCACATGTCTAACCGTGGCTCTATTCTCCATTATGAGAGAACTTGACATGTTGAATTTTCTTAAGATTCAGTTTTTCACATAAGTTCAAAGGAGTTATACTTACACTAGCTCCAAGATTGCATAAACTATTTTGAGTTTTTCTTTTAATGTCGAGAGGGACACATAAACTTCTGGGATCTTCCCGTTTGATAGGCATATTGTCCATAAGAAAGGTGATGTACTCTTTGGTCAAGGGTATTGCTCCCTTACACTTCACAAACCTTTTGTTGGATATAATGTCTTTTATGAACTTAGCATAGGTCGGCATCTTCATCATGGCTTCTATAAGAGGAGCGTTCACATAAACCTTGTTCACTAATTCAAGGAATTTCTCAAACCGCTCATCTAGAATACCCTTACTTTTCCTTTATGGAAAGATGAGAGGAGATTTGTGTGGTGGAGGAGGAAGTAAGGTGCTTCTCTTTTGATCGGCTCCTCCACGGGTTTCTACACTTAAGAGGAATGAGGAATAATACTGGTAGGCTCCTTCGCTACATTTCCGCTTATTAAGGTGATAACTTCAACTTCTTTGGGATCCACTTGCTTGGTAGATTATTTCTTCGACATTTTGATTTCATCTTGAGTTGATTCTAAGCCTGATGTTATGTCTTTCATAGTGAGCATGATACTATCTATCATGGAAACCACTTGAGTTATTATAGGTGGGGATGGTTCCATGGGAGGAGGATCAACTCTTGTAGGGGATTTGTTGTTCTGACCAACGAGAATGAGACAATGAAGAGCTTTGTGTCCTGCCTTATTGCATATTCGGTACAAACTAGTTAGTTCAATAGTAGAAAGAACTTGGTCCTAGAATTTACCTCTTTCTTCACAAGCTTTTATTTCTTGATTCTTTTTCTTTGAGGAAAATCTTCCCACATGCTCAACTACATCAACGAGATAATTCCAAACGTCTTATACATGTAACTTGGTACACATGTGATGATTAGTAATATCTATCATATCTCTTGTCACGTCATTTTAACCATTGTAGAAATATTTGAGCATAACACTTTTGTCAAAACCATGATGTGGAAAAATGAATAGCATCTTTGTGAGTCTTTCCCAAGCATGGTGGATACCTTCACAATCCTCCATTTAAATGTACTTACTTGTTGGTTTTCTTTCAAACCATATGTGAAATTTACCATCCAGAGAAACCACGAATGCTCGCATTTTCACGGCATCATCCGAGACATTGAGGAATTTGATCTTATTCATAATATCTTCAAAATTCCTTTAGTGTTGGTGTGGACTTTCCCTCTCCTCACCACTGAATTTGCTTCTCTAAACCAGGTTTATAATAGCAGCACTAAGAGAAAGTTCTTCAACTTCGTTGTTTGGAAGCACCCAAGCGTGGATAGGAACAAATTGATTAGTATCCATCCTTGCTTCCAATGTGCGCGGTTGATCAGCGTCATCCATCTTTTTCTTCTTCTTTTTTTGTCTTTCAGGATTCCAACACGTGGAACAAAAATAAAACAAAGATCAAAAGTAACAAGAAACCTAGAACAACCAATTATTAGGAAAAAAAACATTCTATAGTCCCAGGCAACGACGTCAAAAACTTGATGGTCCTAAAATCTACCCGCAAGGATGACAAGGTCAATTGTAGTAAATTGAGTGTCGAGTTTATATGGACAATGTTTGTTTTGGTTGAAGCAGTAAACAAATATACTAAGCTGGAAGGAGAAAGGAATGAAAAATATCGGTTTGTGAGAATCACTTTGAAAATAGGACAAAAGGTATCATAGAAAATCAAGATGTGTGAGATTATATTTCAAAGATGAACAATATGAGGAAGCAAGTATCCTGCTATAATAAATTAATAAGCAACCACATATGTAAATACCATGAACTTCAATATGTAATTATGTAGGTGGACATCTTAAAATACCATTTGAAATAGACAAAAAAAAAAAAGAAGACCATGTTAACCAACTTGATTGCGTCCTCAAACCGGAGGTTGTGTCAAGTAGATAGAAAAACTCTTTAAGAACTTAGAAATCTAGTAAATACCAAGAAAAACCTCACCGGTTATCGCAAGTTAGAAAACGTACAAAGACCGGAACTTTCTACGATAATTAGAAATCCTCGATAATGATAAATCGCTACTCTCAAAACCAAGTTCTTTTCAACAAAATTAATAAAATCACCTCGCTTTTTCGTTTAGGTTCTTTTATCTAAATCCTTTATAAACTTTACTTCTTTTGAAGGTAAATAAAAGCTGAATACAAAGCACTTTGAAAAGAAACATATTCATGCTAACATTCATTTAATAATTCATATAAACATTCATCATCAATCAATCATAGGATTCAACAAACCCCTTAGATCAAAAGAGACTTAGCCAAACATGGATCAATGAGAGAAATTTTATGAAAATAATATTTTTTGCATATAAAACACTCAAAGCAAAAAAATAGCAATGCGGCAAAATAAAGTCTAACCACGACTATGGTTCGGATTCTGAAGTTTGACTTTTTGCCCTAGAAGTATAAAATAGAAAAATATAGAGAAAACCCTAGGCCCAAATATGTACAAAAGGCTCAATGAATAATAGAATAGATCATAGTTCACCAATGCCGCCGACGTCCAAACAGAATAAAACGGTATATAGACGGTCTAGCAAGTCGTCTCACATCGTATGAGCTACGTCTCTTCCATGTATGGGTCAATTCTAGTATAAAGGGTGTGGGCTAACCCAGACGGCTTGAGACGGCTTGCATCTCCTCTCATAAGCCGTCTCATCCCGTTTGGGATGCCGTCTTGTATGATTGTATGCTCCTTTGCAACCTTGGTTCTTTGACTTGCATCCAAAGTGGCTCCTTAGCTTCTCGAGCAATCGATCCTCAATCACATGTGACATTGAATTGTGACACTTGACTTCAAGGAAGATCAAGATCTCATACTTAGGTTTGATGTATGAATCGAAAATGCCTTAAAGTAGGTCTTGAACACATGAAATGCGAAATAACCGGAAGTAGATAC
This sequence comes from Fagopyrum homotropicum, assembly GCA_033239125.1. Taxonomy (NCBI): domain Eukaryota; kingdom Viridiplantae; phylum Streptophyta; class Magnoliopsida; order Caryophyllales; family Polygonaceae; genus Fagopyrum; species Fagopyrum homotropicum. Next base: position 139,266,342 of record BSWB01000006.1, read on the forward strand.
CGAAAAACAATATGATTGCTTTTTCATTATAAGAACATATATCTTGCCAAAAGAGGTGAAATGAGCATGAATAAGAGGGTAGACAACACGTATGTTTCGATGCTATCAGGTAGTCAAAATATCTACCAAAAGGCTCCGGTCATGGCTTATCGACCTAATTTGAAATCATCAAAGGACGTTTGCATATGCATAGAGCAGCAGGATGCTCACATTTTTATATAGATCTTTGGAGGATGCTACTAGGAAGCTCATGACGACGATGAGAGGTTATACTACACCTTTACATGTACGGTATCATATCAATTGTTTTGAGTAAAACATAATTTTATGAGTGAAACTTTTTTCCCCATACAGTACGCTTCTGGATATACACACATTTCCTATCATTCTGATGTTTAACCATAGAGGATCCACTCATGCAAGGGCATGCATGTTGGTCTTTGAAACTTGTTGTCCCAAATACACCGCTGATTAGTCTGGAATGAGTTAGGGCAATCACAGTTGGACTAGATGAGGGATGAGGACTAGACCTGTTCAAATTTGGGCAGCCCACCCGACCCGGCTTGCCGCCCGCAAAAACGGCGGGTACGAACAACGTTGTAAGCCCGATCGGGCCTGGTTCGGATGTTCCGTCGGGCCGGGTACGAACAAGACATTAGACCCGGTCGGGCCTCTAGGCCCGGCCCGGCCCGGGTCCTGGAAAATATTAAAACTAAATTAAAATTTTATAAAACTATGAAGGTCCACTAAACTACTATAAACCTAAAAACCATGCCCTGCGTTACTAACGTATAACCGCTACCCAATACCAATCCTTGTTCTCTCTATTCTCTAACTTCCCTCTCGTTCAATCGTTCTCTCAATCTTTCCCCATCGTCCCCGACCCCTCTGAACTTGAATCCTTGTCACTTCCCTCGTCTTCAATTGGTCTCCTCTTCAACGTCTGAACTCGGACCCTTGTCTTCAATTGGTCTTCTCTTCGACCCTCTTCAATGTCTGAACTTGGACCCTCGTCGACATCTTCAATCGGTCGCCCTCTATCTTTGTACTCTTTTGGAATTTGGTTATGTCTTGCTCCGTCTTCTAGATCTATCTTCCTCCGTCTCATGGATATGTCTTCGTCGCCGGCTCCGTCTTCGTTGCCGCTCCGTCTTCTTCCGCCTTTTGGTAGGGTTTCATTTTTCTAGATTTGTCTTGAAGATTCTTCTACTTTTGTCTTCCTATTTGTTGTACTTAGTTTCCCTTCCTATTTGTTGTACTTAGTTTCCCTCGTACCTCCATTTTTTTGTTTCCATTGTGATTGAAGGTTATAGAATTAGGGTTGTTTCTTTTTTGTGCATTGTTGAATACGAACTTGAAAGAAAACGAATATAGTATATTGGTAACATTGGTTTGCATAGTTCTGATTATTCTAAACAAGTAAAAAAAATTAAAAAAAAACGGGTACCCGGCGGGCAGCCCAGCCCGCACGCCCGGGTACAGTGGCCACTATTGGCACGCTATCCGGGCTTTGTCCGGTCCGGGTCCAGCTAAACGGGCTCTTTTAAGGTAATGCCCGGTCTGAGTCCGGCCCGAGCCCAGATATGAACAGGTCTACGAAGGACTTGTGTTTCACCACGTATGATGATCGGGTGCTTGACTTTGGAGGGGATTATGTTAAATCTTGTTATTGGGGTATTATACAGATATCCGTCATTCGCAATAATTTTATCCCGTATGAAGACGGCTGGTACATCCTTAGAGTGTAAAATGACAACCGCTCTATTTACAATGTTTCACTTTATATGGAACGTGCACATAATATGATTAACCTCGGGGAATACTTTCCTCAAGATGCTTATATGACCTATAACTCTCTGTCGGTGACAACCACCTCCCGGATTTTTCCGTAGCACAAATAACGAACCCTCCTTAAAGCTCACTCATAGTGATCTCTATTCTCTTGGGCCATGAGTACAAAAGCAATTGTGAATGTCTTCTTTGTGCTTGTGATACCGACGTTCTCAAAAAATGTCATATTGTATCTACAAGTAATACAAACGAAGGATTAAGTAAAATTGATGTACGAGAAGATGTTTGAGTTTATGAAACAAAGTAATTACAAGCAGAAACTTACTTATTGATCGTATATGCCGGGTCCATCACAATAACATAGAGAAACATGTTAAGCAAAATTCTAGAATCGGGATGTGATATAAAGAAATCAACCACCTCATCGGAGTCCGGACATCTCCTTATGTTCATAGAGTATTCGTGTTTCGTCAATGTATGAAGTGCTTGTTGTAATGACCCTCTTCCTACGGCTTGTTTCATCATAATCTTCAAACCGGTATTGTAAATTTGCCGGAAGATTGTGACATTGTCAAGATCGTCTAATTACACGGATTTGAAAATATGCATCGGTTTTAACTTAGAACCCAATTCACGTTCCACCTTTCAGGTTTGCTTGAGAGTCAAATATATGACAAATGCATGAACCCTTAACACCGTGGGAATTATGTGGTTGTATACTTTACATACAACCCTCAATGTCCATTTTTCTTCTTCAAATTGTTCCCCATCAAGTTGACACTTGCACATACACTTCTTCAAATTCTTTTTTCGGCTAGAACTTGGAACATGTCCGGGATCAACATCTTTCTCCTTTCTAGGTCCTCCGTGTCTATCACATATCAATTGTAAGATATGAAACCCTCGTTCATCCAACCATGATCTTTTTATGACTAGCACCGTATTCATTGAGTTCGCCAAATACCGAGCCCAACCCAACAAGTTTTCTCTATCCATGATGCTCAAACTTGAACGAAAAAATTTGTACCTCTCTCACTGAATTTTTTTATAAGCTCCTAATTAAAATAAAATAAAGTATTAATTCTAAAAATCCGGGTTTATATTCTAAGATGAATAAGACTAAATAAATTTAAATACAGTATAAATTTAACATTTTCGGATCTCTATTTTAACACATCTAAAACGAGTTCAATGATTTCGGTTCTCTATTCTAGCACGTCTAAAAACGAGTTCAAAAATTTCGGTTCTCTATTCTAACATGTCTAAAACTAATTCAACAATTTCGGTCCTCTATTATAACATGTCTAAAACTAATTAAATTTAAATAACATATAAATTGTATACTTTCCGGCTCACTATATTTATTTACATTGAATGACATATATGTGCTTTCACCATCGGATTCTACATCGGCTTCTTCAGAAAATGTCGACATTTGTACGAGCTTTTACGGATTTGATAAATGAATAGTGATTTCGAATATGAATAGTGATATGATTTGATATTTATATGTAAATATAAACTCGCATCTTCAACGAATATATTCTAACAACTACATTTATACCGACTACATCAACAACAGTTACATTTTTCAAGTATGGGTGCGCCTCCCCTATGACACATACGCACTTCGCAATTATGACGTATTTCAACCGCCCAAATAGTCATCCCGTAAAAACACAAATAAAAATACTTTTAAAAACAATAAAAAATAGTAAGGACACTTTAAGAAAATGTTAAGAAAGACGAAAACAATGAAAATGTTAACTCCTTCAAAATAACAACTTGTTTGTTATGTAAAAAATAAATATAATGAATACACTTATTTTTATTATGTAAAAAATAATTATAATAAATTAAATACAACTTTCAAAATAATAAATAAATAAAATTGCTTATGTTCTGATTTACTGCAAGAACCTTGCTGTTTACAGTCATTTCTCCAGAAACTGGAGGTTATCGAACGACGAAATTTGGCGACTTCCACAACGCAACGCACGATAACGACTTGTTTGTTCTTCGCTCCTCGTCTAGTTGTAATTCTTGCAAGTTAAAATATAATTTTAAGAGTGAAACTTTTTTTCCCCATACAGTACGCTCTGTATATACGCACATTTCCTATCATTCTGATGTTTAACCATAGAGGATCCACTCATGCAAGGGCATGCATGTTGGTCTTCGAAACTTGTTGTCCCAAATACACCGCTGATTAGTCTACAATGGGTTAGGGCAATCAAAGTTGGATTAGGTGAGGGTTGAGGACTATACCTGTTCAAATCCGGGCAGCCCGCCTGATCCGGCCTGCCCGCCCGCAAAAACGGGCGGGTACGAACAACGTTGTAAGCCCGAACGGGCCTCTAGGTCTGGTTCCGATGTCCCGTCGGGCCGGGCACGTACAAGGTATTAGACCCGGTCGGGCCTCTAGGCCCGGCCCGAATCCAGAAAAATATTAAAATTAAAATTTTATAAAACTATGAAGGTCCACTAAACTACTATAAACCTAAAAACCTACCCTACGTTACTAACGTATAACCGCTACCCAATACCGATCCTTGTTCTCTCTATTCTCTAACTTCCCTCTCGTTCAATCGTTCTCTCAATCTCTCCCCATCGTCCCCGACCCCTTTGAACTTGAATCCTTGTCCCTTCCCTCGTCTTCAATCAATCTCCTCTTCAACGTCTGAACTCGGACCCTTGTCTTCAATCGGTCTTCTCTTCGACCCTCTTCAATGTCTGAACTTGGACCCTCGTCGACGTCTTCAGTCGGTCTTCTCTTCGACGTCTTCAATCGGTCGCCCTCTATCTTTGTACTCTTTTGGAATTTGGTTATGTATTGCTCCGTCTTCTAGATCTATCTTCCTCCGTATCATGGATCTGTCTTCGTCGCCGGCTCCGTCTTCGTTGCCGCTCCGTCTTCTTCCGCCTTTTGGTAAGGTTTGATTCTTCTAGATCTGTCTTGAAGATTCTTCTGCTTTTGTCTTCCTATTTGTTGTACTTAGTTCCTTCATACCTCCATTTTTTTGTTTCCATTGTGATTGAAGGTTATAGAATTAGGGTTGTTTCTTTTTGTGCATTGGTGAATACGAACTTGAAAGAAAACAAATATAGTATATTGGTAACACTGGTTTGCATAGTTCTAATTATTCTGAACAAATATTTTTTTTTTAAAAAAAAAACGGGTACCCGGCGGGCAACCCGGCCCGGCCGTCTGGGTACGGTGGCCACTACTGGCCCGCTATCCGGGCTCTGCACGGCCCGAGTCCAGCTAAACGGGCTCTTTTAAGGTAATGCCCGGTTTGAGTCCGACCCGAGCCCGGATATGAACAGGTACACGGAGGACGTGTGTTTCACCCCGTATGATGATCGGGTGCTTGACTTTGGAGGGGATTATGTTAAATCTTGTTATTGAGATATTATACAAATATCCGTCATTCGCAATAATTTTATCCCGTATGAAGACGGCTGGTACATCCTTAGAGTGTAAAATGACAACCGCTCTATTTACAATGTTTCACTTTATATGGAACGTGCACATAATATGATTAACCTCGGGGAATACTTTCCTCATGATGCTTATATGTAAGCATGTCCACGGGTCGACGGGTCCGGGAAGGGTGACTCGGACCCGTATAAATGGCCGACCCGCCGGGTCACGGGTCAGACCCGGCGGGTCGGCCCTTTTATTGTAAAACCCTTTTTTTTTTAAAAAAAAAAAAGATGACCCGCCGGGTCGACCCTTTTAGGCATTGAGTTACATTTTTTTTTAATTTTTTTTTTCAAAATTGAGGTTTGGCGGGTCGACCCGCCGGGTTGACCCGCCGGGTCACGGGTATGGATCACCTCAACCCTTACCCGTACCCGTAACCCGCCGGGTCACGGGTGACCCGTGACCCGTGGACATGCTTACTTATATGACCTAACTCTCTATCGGTGACAATCACCTCCGGGATTTTTCCGTAGCACAAATAACGAACCCTCCTTAAAGCTCACTCATAGTGATCTCTATTCTCGTGTGCCATGAGTACAAAAGCAATTGTGAATGTCTTCTTTGTGCTCGTGATACCGACGTTCTCCAACAATGTCATATTGTTTCTAAAGTAATACAAACGAAGGATTAAGTAAAACTGATGTACGAGAAGATGTTTGGGTTTATGAAACAAAGTAAAAACAAGTAAATACTTACTTATTCATCGTATATGCCGGGTCCATCACAATAACATAGAGAAACATGTTAAGCAAAATTCTAGAATCGGGATGTGATATAAAAAAATCAACCACCTCATCGGAGTCCGGATATCTCCTTATTTTCACATAGTTTTCGTGTTTCGTCAATGTATGAAGTGCTTGTTGTAATGACCCTCTTCCTTCGGCTTGTTCCATCATAATCTTCAAACTGGAAGATTGTGACATTGTCAAGATCGTCTAATTGCACGGATTTTAAAATATGCATCGGTTTTAACTTTAAACCCAATTCACGTTCCACCTTTCGGGTTTGCTTGAGAGTCAAATGTATGACATTTGCATGAACCCTTAACACCGTGGGAATTATGTGGTTGTATACTTTACATACAACCCTCAATGTCCATTTTTCTTCTTTAAATTGTGCTCCATCAAGTTGACACTTGCACACACTTCTTCAAATTCTTTTTCCGGCTAGAACTTGGAACATGTCCGGGATCAACATCTTTCTCCTTTCTAGATCCTCTGTGTCTATCACATGTCAATTGTAACATATGAAACCCTCGTCTATCCAACCATGATCTTTTTATGACTAGCACCGTATTCATTGAGTTCGCCAAATACCGAGACCAACCCAACAAGTTTTCTCTATCCATGAAACTCAAACTTGAACGAAAAAATTTGTACCTCTCTCACTGGATTTTTTTATAAGATCCTAATTAAAATAAAATAAAGTATTATTTCTAAAAATCCGGGTTTATATTCTAAGATGAATAAGACTAAATAAATTTAAATACAGTATAAATTTAACATTTCGGAACTCTATTTTAACACATCTAAAACGAGTTCAATGATTTCGGTTCTCTATTCTAACACGTCTAAAAACGAGTTCAAAAATTTTGGTACTCTATTATAACATGTCTAAAACTAATTAAATTTAAATAACGTATAAATTGTATACTTTCCGGCTCACTATATTTATTTACATTGAATGACATATATGTGCTTTCACCATCGGATTCTACATCGGCTTCTTCAGAAAATGTCGACATTTGTACGAGCTTTTACGGATTTGATAAATGAATAGTGATTTCGAATATGAATAGTGATATGATTTGACATTTATATGTAAATATAAACTCGCATCTTCAACGAATATATTCTAACAACTACATTTATACCGACTACATCAACAACGGTTACATTTTTCAAATATGGGTGCGCCTCCCCTATGACACATACGCACTGCGCAATTACGACGTATTTCAACCGCCCGAATAGTCCTCCTGTAAAAACACAAATAAAAATACTTTTAAAAACAATAAAAAATGAGTAAGGACACTTTAAGAAAATGTTAAGAAAGACGAAAACAATGAAAATGTTAAATCCTTCAAAATAACAACTTGTTATGTAAAAAATAAATATAATGAATACACTTATTTAATATTTTTATTATGTAAAAACTAAATATAATAAATTAAATACAACTTTCAAAATAATAAATAAATAAAAATGCTTATGTTCTGATTTACTGCAAGAACCTTGCTGTTTACAGTCATTTCTCCAGAAACTGGAGGTTATCGAACGACGAGTATCGGCGACTTCCGCAACGCAACGCAACGCACGACAACAACTTGTTTGTTCTTCGCTCCTCGTCTAGTTGTAATTCTTGCAAGTTAAATCCTTCAAAATTCCTCCGGTAGAACCGTAGATGGTTGTATGGCATAGCGTGCTTAACATGGCGGCCATGGATCCCAATGAATGAGAACGCGCGCCTTGGTTGGTATCATTCTTCAATCTTCCACTAAAAACACTTCAACTCTTCCTCACAGTACCAACGGCTTCTCTGTTCTCTTCTCCTTCCTGCTGGTTCGGTACGCTCTTCTACCTCTTCTAGGGTTCTTCATTTCGATTTGTGATGTTTTTAGAGCCCTTCATTGTCTTCTCCCATCATTTTGTGCTTATGTAATGTTGTTGTCGGAATCATGAATTAGGGTTTCCGATGCGTGTTTTTATTTTCTTCCGATGCTTAATGTCTAGAGTAGTTTGTCTATCAGCTCCCTGAATTGCCAAATTCTCTGTCTACATTGAAGATAGGGATCATTAGGTATTCGGTGACCACTGCAGAGAAACATTCCCCCCACCCAACTTCAATCGCTCATCTGGTTCATCTCTAGTCACAACTACATTGATCTGTGTTGCTGACAATGCAAATGAACGTCATTTGATGAGAAATTGTTTCCATTGCTAAATTTGTCTTACGGTTTGACAGTAGTGGGAACTAGCTTGAGCAACGATCGGTGCAGAGATTGACTACAAAACGTATCTAAAGCTCAAATTTCTGAACAGCTCATATGGCTACTACTTCCTCTTCTACTTCGACAAATGGCCCTAAGATTTCCTTGCTTAAAGCGAAAACAGGGTTCATTATACCCAAAAACAAACTATCAGGCTCACTGGTTTCTGCATATAAAGGTGTTAAGAAGCCAGATGGTAGTGACGTTTCTCACGAGGACAGCACGAAACAAATGCAAAGGAAGACAAAATGGGGACCTGATCTTACACAAGATGCAACTGTAAAAAGAGGAAGAGCTTTAGCCTATCAGGTACATTGGATGAATTCCCTATATTCTGAATACGGTAAAGAATTTTGTAACGCTATGTTTCTTAGCTCTTTGGGAGAGTTCCCTATAGGAGAGTTCATAGACATATCCTTCTTTCCGAAACATTTATGAAGAAAATTTGGACTTTTGGATGTTGAATCATGAAAACATTGTTTTACCTTGTGGGTGATAAGATGGGTAGGAAATGTTGAGGAATGGATTGAAAGGCGTTATAACACCAGTGAGGGGATGTATGGTGACTAGTGGATGTTCCTTTCTCACTGGGTAAAGTCAGCCTCTTCCGTGTCCTAATACCTTGAAACTCCATGTTCATATACATGATGACTGATGAGTGATGACAAGATCACTAGGAACGGATCAATTAAGGGAACAGGGTAAATGACACATTGGCACAAGTACTTTATATAATCATAGCAATTTTCTTATACCATACACTTTGTATCAAAATGCTGTTGGACCTCTATAGGAAATGAAACATATACCAGAGCCAGGTTCATGCTTAGTATACAAAACACAAAATACTATTTGTGCTTCTGGCTACCCCTTTAGCAGTCCAACTGCATTAAAAATTATAACGCAGTTGGACTTCTCAAGGGAAAATGGCACTATGCATTAAGATGGGTAGGAAAAGTTGAGAAATGGGTTGAAAGGCGTTATAACACCATTGAGGGGAAGGAACATGAATCATGACACATATGGTGGCTATTGGAAGTTCCTTTCTCACCGGTGTTATAAAGTCAGTCTCTTCCTTGTGATTGCTCACATGGAAGCTGCGAATTCCAGGTGTCACTAAGTGATATCACTGCCTGTGTGGTGGTAAAATTTTTGGGCAGACTCGAGTTGATCAAATTACGCAATTGCTAGAATCCGGATCCTTGGCAAGTCAGAAAGGATCAACATCAGCTGTTGATGTTCCAGATCATGAGCAGGTATGATCATATTGTAGTAAGTTGTTTTTGGCTTTTACAAATATAAATTCATCGTATCTGACTCATTGGCTGTTCGGATACTTTTGTTTCTTTTGGTGTACATGTAGGAGCTGGAACTCGAAAAGCTGGAAGCAATTAGTATGTTAATAACTTCACCTGCTATTTGTCTTATCCTATAATATTACATGTACTGATTGGACTGGGGGTGATGATTATGATTTACAGGTGAAATGTTGAAGCTCAACCCAAGCTACAAGGCTCCATCTGATTATAAGCCTTTGACAAGAGAAGCTAGGGTTCCCTTACCTGTAAGCTATGCTCTTTCCTGTACATTCTAGCTCACAAACATCATTTTTTTTAACCTTCTTTTTCTTTGAATATTGTATTAGTTTAGTAACATTTATTAGTTTGTTTTCTTGTTACGACTTTCAATCTCTGTAGATGAAGGAAGATGCTGGATACAATTTTGTTAGCCAAGTGTTTGGTCCTTCCAGTGACACACTAAAGCGAGTAGAAAAGGTAACTGTCTAAGTATTATTATCATTTGCAGATCAAGTTTATTCTGTTGTGAGCTGCTTTTCATTGTTTCCATATTGTTTATAAACCAGGAAACTGGAGCTTTGATACGCTTTTACGGCTCAAAATTGGAGGGCGGAGAGAAGGTGACGTGTTTGGCACGAAATCAATTTTACTCTGATAATATGGATTCTCGCCCTTAACAAAAATGTCTTGTACATGTTAAAGATACAGGTTGAAGTCTCAGCATCTGATGGGACTGAACTTCTAAGTTCTTCCAATGATTTACACATTCTAGTTTCTGCAGACTCATATGAGAAAGTTGATGCTGCAGTTCTCTTGATAGAACTTCTAGTAGCATCTGTTTCGGTAAGTTTCAGTTTCTCTATGTGACGGTGCAGTTTTTCTTGTACGATTAATTAAGATGTGTGCTAAGTAACAGCTGATGCTACTCGATCTTGATATAACTGCCTTAATGTTAATAATAACTGCTTTTCGTATTGAATACCCATATGAAAATTGTCTTTTATATCCCTTCTACTACTCCTCAGGGGAAATCTGTTGCTGATGCGCCTTCTGTAGCTGGAGATGATATTCATTCTGTTAGCAAGAGCGAGGGTGCAGAAAGTGACCCTTTAACTACTGCAGCTATGCATATCCAGGGATCAGTACAATCAGTTATGGGATCTGTGACAACTCCACATGGAAACATTCAGTCAAATCCAATTCCTTGGCTACACATGGGCCCATCTCCAACACCTGGCTTCATTCAACCTCCTAATGTATCACCAATGCCTTTCTACCCATCAAACATGCCCTCGTTTTCACCTAGGTCTGGTCATTTACTAGGATTTGGTTCTGCTCCGCCCAACTCAAATCTCATGCCACCTAGGATGCAACCACCTTTTCAGGTTTCTCCGAACACATTCATGCCCTTGAGCCATACTTCAGGCCAATCCAATACACCAAACAATTCATCTGCATCTCCATTTTTGGGTCCACCTATGTCTCTCCTTCAACCAGGGCCGTCTCCTGGTTCATCATCTCTACCCCCAAGACCATTACATGGACCCATCCCTATGTCATCACAAACACAATCTGCTGCTTCTATGCTGGTTCAGCATTTTGGACATGTACCAACTTCACCAAATAGTAATACCTCAATGGGTTCACCAAATCTGCGAGGATTACCACCTGCAGTTCGTCCAATGCAACCTGGTATGCCAGGGCTTGGCCCTGGAGGTATTCCTGCACCAAGCTTTACACCACTAAGGTCCCCCATGGGTGGACCTCAAAATAATGCCGGAGATTTCACATTTCAGCCTCACCGACCTGATTTGTATCCTCATCCTGCTTCAAGACCTAACAGCCATTCAGGGATGCAGCTTCCTCCACCCGCCCCTCCATCGTTTAGATCTTCCATGCAAGGCTCTCCTCTAAGACCACCAGTGGGAAACCAAATGGGTGTGCAGCTTCATCCATCTCATTCCCTGAACCCTAATCAGATCCCGCCTTCAAATTTGAATCCCCATATGGGTGCTCAGAATCCCAATTTATTTCCTCCAAATGCAGGTGCTCCCTTCCTTCCCCGGCATGGGAATCCAGCCTCATTTCAGCAAGGCCTACCACCACGGCCTGGGAATCCCTTTCCCGAGAATCAGGGATTCCACAATAATATTCACCCAGGTTCTGGTAGGCCACCCTTTGGCCCCTCGGGCGGTCATCAAGTTTATGATCCTTTTGCTCCTACTTCCGTACCTCAACGTCAGGGAGGAAATACGGGGAATGGCCGTAGACAGGAAAATGATCCCGAGTATGAGGACCTGATGGCATCTGTCGGAGTAAAATGAGTAGTGAAATTTATACAAGGCTGAAGAAGAAAGACGAGGGGTGTCTTCCATTGGCCTCAAAACACAGTAGTTGCAAGTTTTACAGAGTTTTAAAACTAGAATTCCTTATCTGATGTCAGATGGTATGCTGTATTAACTATTGACTAGAATCTGTATTTGGATTTATTGTATTACGTTTGCTTAGTTTTGGAGTTAAGCTTTTGAGGATGCTTTATGTGTCCCTGATATAAATGCAGCAGTTCACAGGAACAATTGATCATGATAAGAAAATGGACTTGTGATATGTAGATTTACAAATGTTCTAACTAAATGTTTCAACAATGGTCCTTAAATTTGTGATCCAGTCTGGATCTATGCCGTATAGTAGCATAACCAACCCAAATTAACTAATTGTACAAATAACTCCTAATCCAAATTATACTACGAAAAAGCTAAATGCACGAGGTTTGTTTTACTAGCGTAAAAAAACAAACGCATTCCGATGGCGCTCAACAAGTTAAAAAACAAACGCATTCCGATGGCGCTCAACAAGTTAAAAAAAAAGCGCTCAACAGGTTAAAAAAAAAAAAAGAATTTGAGCGTCGCCTTTGTTTGGAAGGCTCAAATTTTTAATTAAAAAAGGGCAAAAGTAGGAAGACGCTCAAATCTTTATTAAAAAAGGGAAAAGGGCAAAAGTAGGAAGACGCTCAAATCTTTATTAAAAAAGGGCAATAATAAAAAAAAACAGGGTTTTGGACGCCGGCGCAAAACCCTAATTTTCCCGAATTTTTATGTATAGTAAATGTACCCCTAATCAAATTCCTTACCTTCGAACTTCAATTTAACGAAAGTGGTAAAAATTGAAGAAGTACACAAACCTATAGTAAATATACCCCTAATCAAGCCCCCTTATCTTCCATCTTCGTGGTAACCTTCCAACTTTAATTTAATGAAAGTGGTAAATTTAATGAAAGTGGTAAAAATTGAAAGGTACACAAACTTAGTGGAAATAAAAAGGACCTATTTGGCCATATTCTTTTAAAAGTTATAAATGGGTTCATAATTTTTTTTTATGTACGGTCAACAACAAAATGACTCACCAAATTTTTTTTAGAATTGAAAACATAAAAAATTAGCAAGTAGATTAGTTGAAAAACTCAACGGTTTAAGTTAACTTTCATCCTAACGATCAAATCCGACAGCCCCCTTGACAAGAGATCATAGAATCCAAACCCTAACAACTTGCATTCAACTAAGAATGAAGGAGATTGAAGTTAAAACTGAAAAACAATGGCCCGACAAAATCAAAATAGTCCACTGCACATGGTTATCATGCAAACCATCCAAAAGACCTTTTAAGGTTGCATTTAAATATGTACATGTCAAAAGTCTGTTGATGTCCACTGAACAAGTCAAAAGAGGAATACGCTAAATCAAACACAAGGGCTGGACCTAAGAACCCTTTCCAGCTTCTCAGCTTTGGTGTAGTCTCTCTCAGTTAGAGGTCCGGCAGGAAATGCTGTTATCTCAACTACAAGGTGTGGGGTAGGGAGTTCATCAAACAAAGCCCTCACATTGTTGCAGCACACGCTCTCGCCATGTGCGCTCTCCCTCCGAATCTGGCAACCCTGCACATCAGTATGTTTTCATAAGAAGCAAGTCCAAAAGTGTGTTCACATCAAACACAAGAATGGTAATGCGATCGTATTGACGGGATCAAAGGTAAATGTATGGTCTCACTTGGTGTAGTCCTAATGAGCGGGCCCGTTTGATAACGTAAGATTACGTAGATGAAGACAATGATAAAGATAATTATTTAGATGAAGAATTAAGGAGATGAAATTGTTTAAGAGGATGAATATGAAAATGAGTAAAATGAGTCTTTGGTAAAACGAATATGATTGTGGATAAAATAAAAAAAATTTCGTGTTAAAGTTCTTTTTATAGATGAAAGAGATTAAAAAAAGGAAGATGAGTAAAATTGAGATTTTAGCCTCGATAAATTTACCGAAATCTAATTATCTTGATCTACATAATCTAACCTTTTAATATCAATTAAGAGAATTATTTCTCTCTTTTAATTTTCATAATCTTACTCCCCTTAATTTATGCACTTACCAAATGGAGCCAGCTTAACCTAAGATAGGAAACAAGTTCCCATTGGTAGCAGATGCTAATACATGCCGCACAAAAGTACTAATATATGTACCGAAAATATTATGCTGTCATCTCTGCATCATCAACTATGCAATTCATCAGCATAGAGAATTCAAGGCATAAAGTGATGACGATAGGTCATACAATTTCCCATGGAAACAAGTTTCAAGGAAGGAACCAACATGAGTCATACAAGGGGATTAATATTACCTTGTGAGAACTGCCGTCAACAAAGTGGTCATCTTCAGAAAGCAATGCTGCTATAGCTTTAAGAAGGCGTCGCCCTTCAGCTTTGGAAGGAACTCTATAGTTCCTCCTAAGGGTTCCTTTTGTAGTTGGATGCCATTTACTCACCAATTTCCTTCTGTCAGAAGCTTCTTTATCTGATAACATTAAAAAACGCATTGCAGTAGTTTTGAATCATTCAGGAAACTAGAAAGTAAGCCAACGGTTCCTTCAGTAGAAATGTACCAACAGCTTATTTCAAAGCACAGCTGTCATGGGAATGTCCATTTTCTTCGAGTTTTATCATTTAATAGGAACATATCTACATAAAAAGTAACTCAAGGGTATCGTCTGAATAAGAAGTCATCAAAATCAGGTAATTGCTACCTTATTTATTCAAATTAACAATTGAACAAGTTAAAATGTACCTGGATTTTTCTGGAAGCTACTAAGCCACTTAGTGATCCCAAAATCCCCAATACCACTCTCAATATCTGGGGAAAAACGAGACAACAGCCAGTTGGATCAACACAAATTATCCAAAACTGTTGAGCACACTGCACTCGAAAACAAATTTAGGGGAAAACCTGAAGCGGATGAAGAAATAATGGGACTAGAAGAGGAGCCAGCCAAGCCGGTCTTCAAGAGAACGTAGAAGACGCAAACCCTACCGGCCCATAGAAGAGGGCTCTCTATCAAAGAGGCGCGAGGGCTTCTGGCGGGTATAGCACGAGAATTTTTGAGATGCAGATAGGTGATTTGGGTGAAAGGATGGCCATTCGCGAAACCATGGAAGAAGGTTTTCGAGAGAAATGTGGATTTGGCATTGGGGTTGAGAAGAAGATGATTCTGTGAACCTGAATGGAATGCGGTGGTCGTCAATGGAGCTGCTGTCTGCATCGATGGCAAAATGATCTCAATCATCGTTGAAGGATCAGAAGATCAGAGCTCAAAAAGTGTGTTCTTCTAGCTGTTTCTACTGTGGCTGAGACTGGTTCATGAAGTGATTTGAGTAATGAGAAGCCCATAAAACGACATTCTATCATCTCCTTTATGGGCCTTTATCATTGGGCCGTGAAATTGGTTAAGTCATATTTGAGGCCCATTAAGGCCTCATTTTGTGTTGATAACATTATATACGACCTTCTAAATACAGTTTTCGAAGGGTAAGATTTAGGGGTTGTTTGGTTGGTCATTCAACACGTGTTGGATCGCGTAGGCTACTAGTGTTAGTGTAATGTAAAGGTATGTATATATATATTCTCTCCTTCTCTCATGAATAAAATTATCTTTCACATTATACAATCTGTACATGGTATCAACTTATTCGATCCTTTAAACACAAAAACCCTACTTATCATGTCTGTTGACTCAAGCACACAACTAGTCAATCCTCATGAACCCAACAAGCCCTTCACCATTGCCACCTTTACCAACATCATTAAGCTTGAAGCCAACAACTTCTTCACCTAGAAAGTTCAAATCCAGGCCACACTGGAAGGCTATGACTTGTTCAAGTTCCTTGATGGATCTGAACAAACTCCGACAACAACCACTGCAGGCAACGCTACTCAAACCCAGCCTACCTCACCTACAAACTGTATGGAGCAATCTTAGGGACCCTATCACCAGCCATCGCAACACTGGTGACTACGGCCACCACCTCGAGTGCAATCTTGGAAATACTCCACACCACTTTTAGCTAGCAATATCGTGGTCATATCAAACAAATCAAAGAACGCCTTCGCTCAACGACCAAAGGATCCCATACCATTGTTGAATACATGCAACAAATCAAGGCGTCGGTTGATCTCTTAGCATCACTCAAAACTCTAGTATCCCAAGAAGATCTCACCGACTACGTGTTGAGGGGTCTAGACAAAACATATAAACCTGTGGTACATGCTGTCAATGCCAGATACACACCCATCACCTTTGAAGCCCTCCACAAGAAGCTTATCAAGCATGAGATATATCTCAAACACAACACAAAACCTGACACTGTACCTGCAGTGGCCTTCACAACTCAAACAAGAAATACTAAAGGCAAAGGTAAGTCTCAATACTCTACAGGCTCCTGGCAGTCTCCTTCCTATTCAAACTACTCACAAACACCCCAAAACCCCACTCCTCATATTCAACAGTCGGCTCCCATCATTGGAAACAAACCCTTTCGAGGACGTTGTCAATGGTGCAGAGAGATAGGACATGTCCTTACTCAGTGCCCTGTAATCCGTAAACAACATCCCAACCTTCCACTACCCAACTCAGTGAGATTCCCTGCACCCCAGACCAAGACAGTTACAACCAACATCGACAGTGAGGCGTCCCATCACGTTACCAATGACTTGAACAACCTAGCCATCCATTATCCCTACATAGGAACTGATGAAATGTTAGTCAAAAATGGCTCAGGTCTTAATATTACTCACTCTGGTCACACTTCTCTTCCACTCTCAAATTCAACACTTACATTGAATAATGTTCTTTGTGTTCCTCAAACGTCTCACAACATTATCTCAATCTCACAACTAGCACATAATACTCCTTACTCGGTTGTTTTTTCATAAAAAATGTTCCATGTGCTGGACACGAGATCAGAGACGATCCTAGTTAAAGGACCATGTGTCAACGGCATCTATGTGTGGCCTTCTTCTGCTTCAACAAAGCAAACCTTCAATGCCCAAAAATTACGTCCAACATCTCTTCACCACAAGCTTGGACACCCTTCATCCACTGTCTTTCAATATCTTGCAAAACATTTTGATTTATGTACTTCCTAGTTTATGCAAAGTAATTGTCACTCTTGCCAAATCAATAAAAGTCACAAGATGCCATTTTATAAATCATCACTTCTTTCGTCTCATCCCCTAGAGGTTATCTATTCAGACGTTTGGAGTTCACCAATAACTAGGACTGAGCAAGTTCGGTTCGGTTTACCAGAACCGAAATGAACCGACAATTTCGGTCCAGACCGAACCTAAATCGATAATTTAGGTTCAGACTTCGGTCCATGTTTTTTAGGATTTCGGTTTCGGTCCGAAACCGACAAAACCGATTAAAAACCGAAACTCATTTAATTAAAATTGTTTTATAATTGAAATTTTCATTAGTTGTGGCAATTTTAATTAGTACTTGATGTTTATTTGGGATTGTTATTTTTCTAGGTTTTAACTCTTTATACTAAAATTGTTATATAATTGAAAATTTTCATTTTATTGTTATTTTATCGAGATTTGTTAGTTTTATTTTTAGGTTCATTTCGGTCCAAAACCTAAACCGAACCTAATTTTATAGGTTCGGTTGTTGGTCCATGTATTTCAGAAACTCGGTTTTCGGTTCGGTTCGGTTTTTGTCGGTTCGGTTCGGTTTTGGACCTATGCTCAGCCCTACCAATAACATTGTATGATGGTCATCGTTACTACATCATATTCGTTGATCATTTCACACATTATTCTATGTTATTCCCCATTCGAAAGAAGTCGGACACAACACCTATATTCATCAAATTCAAAGCTCTAGTAGAGAACTTTTTCAAACATAAAATCAAAACCATCTACTCAGAAAATGGTGGTGAGTACATATCCCTTCGTCAGTTCTTAGCAAGCGTTGGTATTACTCACCTCACCAGCCTCCCCATACTCCCGAGCACAATGGCATCTTTGAACGAAAACATCGTCATGTTGTTGAGACATGCCTTGCTCTTCTGACCCACTCCAACATGCCCCTCGTTCACTAGCCACATGCCTTCAACACAATAGTATATCTCATCAACCGACTACCATCACAAACACTTCACAACAACTCCCCTTACCAACGCCTCCTACACATCGATCCATCTTATCACAAGCTCAAGAGCTTTGGTTGTCTTTGCTTTCCATGGCTTCGACCATACAACCGACACAAGCTCGAACCACGCTCCATTGCATGTGTCTTCATCGGCTATTCAAACACCCAGAACGCTTACCTCTGCCTTGATCCCAAAACCCATAGGATATGCACATCACGTCATGTGCAATTTGTGGAATCTGAATTCCCTTACTCCAAACTTTTACCCACAACCAGGCCCAACCCAGTACCTCAGCCCAATTGGACCGCACTCACACTTCCAATCACTCAGACATGTCCTTCAGGATCTACGTCAAACCCTACCATCGTCATCTCCCCCATACCTTCCTCCTCAACTAACTCAACCCCATTCCCTGCTCCCGCTACTAACACCTTACCCTCCACTTCTTCATCTCCTCAACCCATCCCATCACCACAGATTCTCACTCACGGACATGTGCCTCCGGTCCAACCTACTGGGATAGTCACACACTCCAAAAACAACATAACCAAACCAATACAAAAACTCAACCTCCACTCCCATCTTACCAACCATGTTCTTCATGAACCAAGAAACATCACTCAAGCCCTCAAGCAACCTGAATGGAGATCGGCTATGCAGTTTGAGTATGACGCCTTAACGAACAACAACACATGGACTCTAGTGCCTCCATCTACACATCAAAACCTAGTTGGGTGCAAATAGGTGTTTCGAGTCAAGCAAAACCCTGATGGCACTGTGAACAGGTTCAAGGCTCGCCTTGTTGCTAAGGGCTTTCACCAAAGACAAGGTTTAGACTATACTGAAACCTTCAGTCCCGTCGTGAAGCCTGTCACCACCCGCACAGTGATCACCCTCGCAACAGTACGTGGTTGGCCTCTCCAACACCTTGATGTCACCAATTCCTTTCTACAAGGCAAGCTTCAAGAAAGGGTCTTTATGGCATAACCTCCAGGATTCATCGACAAAGATCACCCCACACATCTTTGTCAGCTTCACAAGGCCATATATGGGCTTAAGAAGGCTCCACGTGCGTGGTACATGGAACTCAGGCAATTTCTGCTTCACCATGGATTTGTCAATTCAGTTGCAGATGCTTCCCTCTTCATCTACAAAAAGCAAAACATACATCTCTATCTTCTTGTGTATGTAGATGATATTATCATCACAGGAACACTAACCACTGCAGTCAAGGAGCTTGTTCATCAACTTGGCAAGAAATTCTCACTCAAAGATCTAGGTGCACAATCCTACTTTCTGGGTGTTGAAGTCCTAAGCATCCCATCTGGTCTTCTTCTAACCCAACACAAGTACATACATGACCTTCTTACCAAAGCAGGCATGGATGATTGCAAGGCAAGTCACACTCCCATTTCCACATACCCACTAGTCCACTAGCATGAGAATCTACTCCCCTCACCCACTGACTACATAACCCTCGTTGGCAGCCTTCAATATCTCGGTCTAACACGCCCTGATATAGGCTTCACAGTCAACAAGCTCTCCCAATTTATGCACAATCCCTCACTTACTCATTGGCATGCTCTCAAGAGACTCCTCAAGCATCTCTCTAGAACTATGGACTTGGTATCACCATCTCATCTGGCTCCAATCTATGCCTCCATGCATACTCCGACGCTGATTGGGCAGGTGACAAGGATGATTTCATCTCCACCACTAGCTACATTGTTTACCTTGGCAGCTCACCCATATCTTGAAGCTCACGTAAGAAAAAGTCTGTTGCTAGATCCTCCACTAAAGCGGAGTACAAAGCAGTTGCTGACACAACCTCTAAACTTATCTAGGTTCGTCAACTACTTAGTGAACTTGACATCTCCTTGACAACCACCCCAACCATATATTGCGACAACCTGGGTGCCACCTTTCTAAGTGCTAACCTAGTATTTCACTCGCGAATGAAACACATTGCTCTAGCGTATCATTTCGTATGTGAAGAAGTCAATCACCAAGCTCTGCTGGTCGTTCATGTCTCGACCAAAGGACAACTTGCCGACATCCTCACTAAACCACTTCATCAACCTAGATTCACTGAACTGGTCTCCAAGTTGCCACTTACCCGAAGGACGTTTCACTTGGGGGGATATTAAGCATTTATGATTCTCTATGATTCTAATTGAGATCATATCTTCTATTCCTAGATAGTATGTCATTAGTATGTTATTTACTTGTCTAAGATAGAACTAGCTAATAGGGGTGAGCAAAAATATCCGATCCGACTAATCCGATCCGCTAATTCAAAGATCCGATCCCGAAAAATCCGAATCCGAAGATATCCGACAATTGGTGATCCGAGTTCGATCCGATCCGGGCATATTTTTCGAATCATCGGATCGGATATGGATCGGGGTTTATAGGGAAAAATCGGATCGCATCGGATATATCCGACTAGTCTAAGAATAAATGTCCAAATCGGATCGGATCGGATATCCGTCCGGATAAAATTGTCGGATATCCGGGTGTTCTCGGACCGAATTCGGATCGGAATTTTTAAAGTTTGTCGGATCGGATATCCGGAGAACCCTACTAGCTATGTATATATATTCTCCTTCACTCTGAATAAAATTATCTTTCACAATATACAATCTCTACACTATATATATAGTCCTAATATAATATAATATAATATTCTAAGCATAACTAGTCAGAATAATATCTTAATATAAAATACGTGACTAAAATATACTACACAAGATATCCTAGATTACAATATCTTAATATAAAACACATAATCTAGACTTCAAAATCTTCTAAGGTAGGTTGGCTGGATCTTCTCAATTATAAGCACAATGACCTTCTTTAATCGTAACATGAAAACTCTAGTCGATATCTTCGATGGTTTGACATTTTTCTTGGGGCGTGTTATATACACGGAACTTAAATTTACATGGACAAAAATCAATCGCAAGACGTCGGCGCTCAATTTAAACACCGGCGACTGGCGCTAGCGCCATTTTTTTTATAACACTGGGCGCCGGCGTCATTAGTCGGCGCCAAATTTTTTTTTTTTGGAACCCTTGAAGTAAAGAATTAGTTTTTCCGAATAAATTTTTTTATCTAAACGGCGCCCAAATTTTTTTTAAAAAAAAAAATTTTTTTTTTTGGAAATTTTTTTTTTCAAAAAAAATTGGGCGCCCACTGAGCACTGTCGAATTGCGATTAAATTTGACGTTATTTAGCTTTTTCGTTTTTCTTTTGTGTAGTCTAAAAAAGTCCCTCTAAGGACGTCTACGTTGGAACCTTCTCGGGTACTTTAACGCTTCTAAAACTAAAATCAAATGCACAAGTAGTATCATAAGATATATCAATGAAACACATAATAATATCAAATGTCGAAGACCGTAATGATGGACAACTTTTAGGGCTCGTTTGGTTCCAACTTCGAAAACGAAAACGGAATGGAAACGAATTTAGTTCATATGTATATCCTTATTCATGATATTTTATGAAATCATTCCTTGAGGTTTAATGCAAAATGCACTTGTTCCCCCACATTTTGTTACCCTATATGGATCAAAAGTAATCAAACTCTACTCCAATTACTTCAAACCATATAAAATGATTCTAAAAACTTACATGAACAAGGACATACGTATGGACTAGATTCGTTTCCATTCCGTTTCCGATTCCGAAATTAAAACCAAACGGGCCATTAATAAGTTTCCCTTGGTAATGAATCAATCTTCTCTAGAATTCCCCTAAGAACGTGCACAAGTATTTTAAACACCAGAACCTTCATAAGTTCTTCGATATAGTTTCCTTTTTAGGCAGTATATCTAAATTACTATTTCTCATTTTTACATCATCAAATTAATGGTCTGTTTGGTTCCAACTCCGGAAACGGAAACAAAATGAAAACGAATTTAGTCCATATGTATATCCTTATTTATGAAAATTTATGGAATCATTCCTTGTGGTTTAATGCAAAATATACTTGCTTCCCCACATTTTGTTTCCCTATAAGGTATCAAAATCATTCAAACTCTACTCCAATTACTTCAAAGCACAAGGAATGATTCCAAAACTTTCATGAACAAGGTATAAGTATGAATTAGATTCGTTTTCATTCCGTTTTCGATTCCAGACTTAAAACCAAACGGACCCTAAGTGTAAATTAAACATAAGGAACAAGTAAACAATTCACAATAGACATGATTTATATTAATTCATAAGGACGTCTATAATAACAACCGACATGACCAACACAAGCACAACTTCAAAGACTCTTACAAATAATATAAATTGACTTTAGTAATTATCTACGCAACTCTCGCATCTTATATTGGAAAATCATGAAATTACGAGAGGGTGAGTGAAGAATAAAAAAGAAAAAACCTACACCAAAGTATATCAAAGATAATACTATAGACCTATCTGAGAACGAGAAAATAAATCTAAAAATTCAAAGCATATCTTTCGACACGATCTATTTATATAAGAAGATATGGGAAAAGAGAGATCTTCATCTCTCTTTTCAACTACTTTTGTTGGTTAGCTTAGTCATTCCACTGATCTTTATCTCAGTCACCTTCAATTACTTTTGAAGCTTGAATTACAATTTCTTATTCGGTCAGTGTAATTCTATTGATGGTTAGCTTCATCTCTACCAATTGGTTCTTCTTTTAATTCTTTCATTTTGAAATTTGCTATGAATTAAATCTTGTTTTGGTTTTTGCTTTGAATCGGTTATTGGTTTTAGTTATATTTTGTTTGCTTTAAAATTGTTGTAAAAATTAAAGTTTTGATATTTATGACCTTTAAGTAGTTGACAATTATGTTTGAGCATCTAATTTGAGGTTGCACTTGAGGTGTTTGATGAAAGATTTCTTAAGTTTGATTTTGTATAATTTAGGTAATGGTAATTCTTATCAATGTTTGATGATATGTGAATAAAAATGTAAATACATATTATTTTGAGTAAAAGAGGTAAGCAGGCTTTAATTGTATAAATGTAGATTAAGTAGGCAATTATATTTCAATTTGAATTAACTAGGTCTCTTGTAATTTGAAAAAAAAGATAAAATCTAAAATAATTTAGAATACTTTTAAAAATAAAAAGATGTTACCCTTTAATTTTTTAAAATAAAAAAGAAAAATGAGAGTGATCCCTACAATTATTCAAAATTAAAAAGATTTTCTCCCTTATTTTTTTTAAAATAAAAAAAGAAAATGAGAGTGGTCCCTATAATTATTCAAAATTAAAAAGATTCTCACCCTTAATTTTTTTAAAATAAAAAAGAAAAATGAGAGTGGTCCCCTACAATTAAAAAAATTAATTTCAACATTAAAAAGAATATCTCCCTTAATTAATATGACTGTTTTTTAATTAAACTAGTCTAATACCCGCACCTTGTGCGGGATTGAGTTTGAATAAATTGTAAAAGAATTATAATTATTAATTGAAAATTTATTAGCTAAACAAATTACAATTTTTTTATAAAAAGTGTTAAATGTTAAGAAGAATATATATTTATAGCAATTTGATTAGATCATGTAATAAAAAAATTAATTATTAATTTTATAACAATTGCCAAAGTGTTAAATAAAAAATTTACGTAACAAATTTCTAATAGTTTTTTAATATTATTACCTATAACTAAAAATTTAAAGTTTTTTTGTTTTAAATTCGTTTTTAAAATCGATTATTTAAAAAAAAATCGATTTAATAAAGAAATTTAAAATATTTATTAACGATATTACAAATATTTTAAAGAAATTAATGTTATATCTCATATTGTAACCAATAAGATTTAAATGTTAGTTCGGATATATTTTGTAAAATCTAAAATCCAAACAAAATCCTTTGAAATCTCTAAATTCGGTAGGTGATATGATTTTTTTTTAAATTATTTTTATAAAGATATTGAACATGATGAAATGAAATTATTTTTGTTGAATTGGCATGATGAGATGGAAAATATTTTAATTTTTACTTAAAATATTTATTGAATAATGGCATAACTGTAATTAAAATGTGGCAAAATTGTAAATATTTGACAAAAAGTCCTAGGTGGCATGGTTAAGGTGTTGACATGTGGATTAAGAGGATTCTATTTTAGTAGTATATATAGATATATAGATAAGAGAAACGAGAGTGGTCACCAACAAATTTTGTACATAATTTTGTACATAATTTTCACAGACAACACAAATTCTGTACATAATTTTCACACAGCACAAATCTGTACATAATTTTCACGACAACACAAATCTCCACGAAAATTATGTACAGAATTTGTGCTGTTTTTGAAAATTATCTACGTAATTTGTGTTATGTGTAAAAATTATGTATATAATTTGCGTGTCAAAATTATGTACATAGTTTGCGTGTGAAAATTATGTACATAATTTGCGTGTGAAAATTATGTACATAATTTGCGTGTGAAAATTATGTACAAAATTTGTGGGAGACCACCCTCATTTTCCTTATTTAATTAAAAAAACATCCATATTAATTAAGGGAGAGAATCATTTTAATGAGAGTGGTCCCACATAATTAATATTCAATTATCTTTTTAATTTAGTTTATCTTTTTAATTTTTAACAGTTATTTATCCTCTTTAATAAAAGACCTTAAATAGATTCCCTTATTTAATGGATTTTTAATTTTATTTACTTTTATTTTTTGGCTAGAAAATGGAGGGGCATAGATTATATCTATAATACAACAAAGGCTTCTTTACACCAATTTTCTCTATTATTTTCTTCAACCGAAATAAGTTTACTATTAAACTCGTCTATAAATATCATGCAAGAGTTTTGTAGCCAAAAACACCTTTAATAATAAATGTTTATAATCATCTAGATTTTTTTAAAAATTAAAATATTGTGTCGAATGAACAACTATATTACTTTCAACCAGTTTATTGTGATATATTACACCATTTTGACATAAGTATCCTTATTGTAATTAATTATTTAATTTAATAGTTTTTGCAAAAATATTTTTTCTAGAAAATAAAAAAAACACTTAGTTATTAGATGGATAACTTTTTTATATAAAAAAACTGTTATAAAGTTTATATAACTATTTAAATAAGTATAATATATGTATTATAAATATATAAATGTGATTTTTTATTTTAAAAAAGATAATTATCTAGGAATGGATCATATCATCCTTTTAATTTTGGAAACAATGTGTACTTTAGAGTTGGAATGAGTTATTACGTGAGTTCATTTTCGTTTCGGTTATATACCTTACCAAATAAAAGATATTAGTATGATTCATTCCGATACTGATTCGTCATTCCTAGAAAACCGTACCAAACAAGCCCTTATAGTACTTAATCATCTAATCTAATAAATATTAAAATAGATATTTGTCGAAAAATAGAATTTGTACATCATTTATTTTTGCAAAACTTAAGTATTATAGATATGATTAAATTAAATAATAAACTATAATGATGTAATAACCGAAAATTTTAACTTCGTTTAATTACCGGATTAAATCGGATTCCGATCCGCCAACCTCTATTCTTCTAGATAAGATTAAAACGATATTAATTTCTATCATTTTATGTGACTTAATTCACATAAAATGATAATTTACGTAAACCGTAAATAATTCCGATTCCGTACGAGTAACATTATTCGTTCAGCCAATTATTTTATGGATGAGCAGGCCCAACTAGTTGGCCCAATGGTCTTCGGCCGGCCCACTGGCCCATTACCTAATTCTTTACTAATTTAACTTAACCTAATCTAATCCTAACCTAATGATCGACATCTACTTGCCGCTGCTTTACTTATCCCTCTCCCTACCGCAACCAACTCTCGTACATCCCTCTCTTTTGCCTTCCTCGGTGAGACTATCCGGCAGCAGCAACTACAACCGCATCCTTCTTCCTCTCTTTCTGAACGACAGACGACAGACAGCAGCCCATACCCACCGACGCAACAGCAGCCACCACAACCGTCCGACTCAGCCACAGTCTCACGCTCGTCTTCGCCGGGAACCGAAGGAAAACACATACAGCAAACCTCACCTAGGGTTGAGACGCCGGACGCTGCACTCAGCCTTCTGCACTTGACGCTCAACCTACTGCACGTCTCCAGCGGGAATAGAACCGAGGCCGATCGATCGCACCCCGGACCACTCACGATCTTCTTGTCGCACAGCCAGACGAACGGTTAGTCGCCGGTCCACCACCGCACAACACCTTGACCGCCACCATCGTCGTTGCAAGCTGGACACATACCCTTGAAGCCAGTCACGAGCCACGCCAGCCTTCCCTTGATCTCTGTTGAGGACGAGTATCGATCGTTCGATCCGAGTTGCACAACAGTGAGTCTCCTTGGCCTTGTAAACTTGTGCACACGTATAGGTAGGTGATTACATTATACTGAATTGGAGGGTTAAGATAGTAGAGTTGGTACAAGTTATCGGTGAAGGTAGTCAATTATGACAGTAGATGGGTAGGACGAGAGTCGGTATATTTTTGGAACGTATAGGTAGATATTGGAGGATTTTTGGGTTTATGGCTTTTGTTAGTGATTAGGTTATGCTAATTGCACATCTATGATTAGCATTAACGAAGGTTGTAAGTAATTATTTTATGTTTAATTGAGTAGTGTGGTATTGTACCTGTTAGCGTAGTGGATTTGCATCAGATGGTCTTTATTTTATATATATGTATATATAAGTGGATATATATATATATATATATATATATATATATATATATATATATATATATATATATATATATATATATATATATATATATATATATATATATATATATATATAGACCTCTCTTATGTTAGTATGTCGGTGAGCGGTTGAGGTTAATCCTTATTAGTATCTTGAGCTTTTCGGGCTTAGGTGTATTACCGTTTCCTTTATTCTAATTGGGCTAGTGGGTTCTTTCTTGAATGATGTTGCGGACTTAGAAGTTTAAGAACTTCTAAGTGGGTGAATGTGTGGTCGATCTAAATTTGTCTTATCATAACCAGGTGGTTGGGTCGTTCTTGCGGAATCAAGTAGTAACATTGTTTCGGGATTTTGACTTGATTCAGGTAAGTCCTTGCGACTTACTTAGCCGGTTTCTGGATGTTAGTTGAATGATGATGGTGGTGTGTGCGATGTGTGTTTATAATAACAACTTGTTAGGACGACCGTTGTTATTATGTGTTAAAGCCCAAGTGTATGTATAACGGGCCGTGACATCACTGCCCAGCTCTGCCAGGAGACTGGGAGGTTCTCTATACCCAGACCATACAGGTACACGGTGAGATGCATCGGATCCACTCCTGATGGGTACACGGGGGCGGAGGCGAGGTTTGGGAATTCCTCGTGTCACAAAATAAGTATCATTAGAGTGAATGACTTAAATGAAGATAATAAATGGATTGTTTGAAAGCATGTTGAGTGTTTATCATTTTTATGTGTGTGTGTGCTGTTATTATTCTTCTAATGTTTAGATAACTAGCTAATGGTTGTTTTGTTATGATTTTAGATTTACTGCAAGTTAGAGCATCAGCTGAGTGATCCGGAAGTAGTGGTCAGCCGGGTCTCCGTACTCCTTAGATTGGGGTTGGGATGTTTCTTGTGTTGTTCTTTCATCTTGTTAAGACAGTTGGTCTGTTTCGATGTTTAAGTATTGTAGGCTGTTAGACGTTGTTGCATTCATTCCTATAAAAATACTACTTTATGAATTTCGGCTTTTCTTATTTGTGTCTTGTTGCAAGATCCTAGTAATATTGTTGTCAAACTAAGGTCGGGACCCATTGTGAGGTCCTAACCAGTAATGTCCCGAGTTCTGAGAATTCGGGGTGTTTCAACATGGTATCAAAGCTCTAGGTTGGCAACAATGGCACTTGAAATCTTCTGAAAGACCGAATAAGTAATTAAGCGGAACCCGAAAAGGGATCTGAGTTTTAAAAATGACTTTTGGTTTTCAAATGCATGCATAGTCTGGTTGGGGATAGAAAAGTACGGCTGACCACCACTACTACCGCGGATCTCAGTATGCTTAGTATGGACTTTAGGTTTTACTTTAGTTGGACTTATTAGCTTGATTATAGAGTTATGTGATATAGATAAGTATATGCCGGAGATTAGTAGAAATTATTGTTATGTTATGTTCTTAACGAAGATAGCATAATGAGTTTCTCACCCCATTGACACCTCTAAGTAGATTTTGAAGGGTGTCAACGTGAAGATTAGTATGCACCTCTTACGTGCATTAGGGTAGACGAACAACGGACAACCCCTTAGAGCTTGTTGAGGAACGTCGAGACGGAAAAGTGAAGATTAAAAGACAACACCAACTACGATGACAAGAAGGGAATCCCGAGTCAACTCAATAGGATCAAATGAAGAGTATACATTAGAGTAGTTCCAGCAATGTATTGGATGACCGACAAGTATACCAAGTGGAAGAGGCAACCCATAGGTTCTTTCAAGATGGTGTAAAGCAATGTTACAAACAAAAGGGGATGCCTTCAGAGACACAAATAGGCATGAAGGTCAAGGTGAAATATAGTAGCGATCCGGACAAGAGACATTGAATCTAAACTTACTGACGGACCAGAAGGTAAAAGTTTGAGGCTAGAAGCAGAGCGGAATATAATCACTCTCGACAAGCTACTTGCCACCACAATCAAGATGGGAAACCAAGACAATCATAAGCGCAGGAGTCAAGATAAGATACATTGTCTATCCCGATACGAAGAATTAAAGAGCCGCAAAAAGAAAGCTTACAGGTTGCTAGAAAGGGGAAGGCCGATTTCACCAACATAGAAGTGGTGTGACCTCCTAGAACGTACAAGAATTACAACAAGGATCGGGATACAACAAAAACCGGATTTCTATAAAGGCAGAAGTATAAGCAGCACCCCAAGCAAGAAGGGTGTAGGAGATTAGTCTTAGGGAAAAGGAGGGTCTTTGATAACTTCTCACTCACGAGAATTTAAGTTAATAACACTAGCGGGTCATAACTGAGAACCGCAAGTGGACAATAACTCGGGTAAAATGAATCATGGAAAAATGCGTACAAATTATCGTAGAAGAATTGATAAGTCCGTTGACGGGAGACGAAGATACAACAAGACTCGTAAGAGTATAGTACTCTTATAGGAGTGTAATTTGTAGAAGGAGCTAAAGGAAAATAAAAGGAGGAGATATATTTCCACCTTGTATATCAAACCTCAAAAGAGATAGAAGAAAAGTAAGTCTACGATCTTATAGAAGGTCAACTCCAGATTAGTTGGTAACAACAGAGAATTTACACGTGCTGACTAACTAGTGATGGTTGGTTGACAGATAAGAAGAATGACCACAAGGTTATAAAGGAAATTTACTGACATGTGGTGAATTTCTTCCAGGGATCAACGACGACAATGGTGAAGTTAAATCAATATATGTACCAGTAGCCTTGATGGTAACATTGAATGAGTCCAATATGGCAACTCTAATAAAGAAATTAAAGAGAAGCTCTTGACGGACGGTAAGGACCATTGATGATAATAATGGTGTAAAGAGGATGTTGAGTAGTTGCTTACTACTAACTAAGGAAATATACATATCAAAGCTAGTATGGAAAGATCCCTGTAAGAAGAACTAGAAGAGTAAGAAGAAACAAATGATTGTGGACATGTCCTAGGTCTTGGCATTCCACACAAGATGGACTGATGGTGCTCCTCCGAGAAAAAGTGAGGTCAAACTGTCTAGATTGACAGAGGAAGCCCTTGTGATTTGAGTTGTGGCACAGAATAATTGAAATGGTAGAGGCGGCTCAAACATAGAGAGTATGACTTACAATCTTGGTGAAATGTATGATCGAGTTGTGAGGTGATTGCAGATGGAATCTGCATGTTGGCTAGAACAAACATATGAAGGAGTAAAGTTGAATGACTAAAGGTTGCTATAGGGGTCCGGTATTACCCCAATAAGATGATTACCGAAAAGTGTTTAGATAAAAGCTTAATGAGAAATGGAGGTACTTCAATGAAAATTCAGGCTGGACCGAGGACATAAGAGTTGATGAAAGTGATAAGACCAACCAACGTGGTCCGTAAAGCGTGTACGAGAAAACTCAAAGGGATTTAACTATTTTACGGGGTGTAAAGAATTAAAGAAGGTAAAGCGACATGAGTATAAGGAAGACTTAATAAATGCAATGCGAGAAATTTGATTGGTGGTAAAATCATATGCACCTAATGTTTTGTATACAAATGGTACCATTAGATGTTTAATAAAAATCATACTAACGGACGGATGACACTATGATGGATTTGGTGTAAACCAAGCGTATAACTTACCCAGTGAGAAGGAAAGTCATGTATCAAAATTGCGGGTCATGCTGAATTTTAAATAAAGTCTTGAGATGAGGATGTCCTTACGAAAATCTAGGCAAGAGTACAAAGTAACGGAAGTTCCAACACAGAATGGGTAGTAGTGATCAACAGACAGTTAGAGACCGATGCAGAGAAGAAAAATGTATAAGATGAGTCACCTAGTAGAAGAATTCACAAGACAAGCTTGAGAGACCAAGGGAGATAAAATTGTCGACCCGGATATGAGAGTCTAAGGTGCATGGAAGGGATACCTACAATGGAGTGTAGAAGCATAATGTAGACCTTACAAGTATGGAGAGGTTTTTGACCTCCTCAAAGATATAGGAATTTGAAAGAAATCGCAATGCCGGTATCAAAGAGTTGAAGCCCTGTAGCGGAAACAACGGAGTTTCATGAGGGCAATAGTGTCGGTAACACCAACGAAGGAATGTATATATGAGAACGGCCTTGGTGGACTCGAAAGTTTAGGGTAACCTCAATTATCACGGAACCCAAGTCGTCAACACCGACGGTCCATTCAAGGGGAACCGCAAGGGGATGATAACTAAAGTCATCAGAACTACCAAGACACTCACCAGCTATCGTTGAAGACTTGGAATGACTATTTGTGTCAAGATGAATGATCCAGTTAGGCTCGAGAAATAGAGAGCCTAAGGAAACAGAAGTGTGGAAGATAAAACGAATTAGCGAAGCATGAAAGGATTAAGCGAGCAGATGATGCTCACCAAGAATTTAATGCTAGTATAGGCATGAGAAGAGTAAGTCCGGGATATCGAGATAAGTCAATTATAGGCTGACCGACGTCAACTGAGGACGTGTAAGTGTTGGTTGATATTGACGAGTAGGTACCGTCAAGAAGAAACATTAGCGACTGCGGATCTAGGAGGTAACCTTACCGACGCCTTGAAGGATTTCCCAAGTAGGCAACAACAACCTTTTGGGATGATTTAAGGATATGGAGAGAATCGGGTTAGAGGTTGCTTACTGGTTGATTAAGAACAGACTACGGTTGAGTAAGAGAGTAAGGGTATGTTTGAAGAGGATCTTGCTAGTATGAGAAGGAAAGTATATGCGGGAGTGGGTAAATCATGTTGACCATCAGAAAGACGCCACGGTGACTAATGGGTGTTACAACAGAAGCGTGGTAGGCCTATAACCCGCAGATGAAGAAAACCAATGTTAGGGACTATGATTTCAAGTTAAGGAATTAGAGATCCATATGAATAGGTTCACTTGGGTGTGTGATTTGTTTTGAGTTATTTAAATTTGAAAGCTTGACAAGAAATAGGTGATGAGGTATTAACCACCTATTAAAGTGTCGGGAGATGTCTCAGATCATTGTTTCAGAATTTATAGGCGGGATATTCCGAAAAGTCGGGAGCAAATGAATTCAATAGAAGGAAGGAAGTTTATTATTAATTTAGTAGTCGCCAAAAGATTTAGAGGTGAGTTTAGAAAGGGAACCGTTGATATATATAAACTGATTGAGTTCGATTGACACTATTACCCATACTAGCA
The DNA here is from genome assembly GCA_033239125.1 of Fagopyrum homotropicum. Lineage (NCBI taxonomy): Eukaryota > Viridiplantae > Streptophyta > Magnoliopsida > Caryophyllales > Polygonaceae > Fagopyrum > Fagopyrum homotropicum. The sequence continues at coordinate 139,298,263 of BSWB01000006.1, forward strand.
GTTGTACGCCCACCGTTCCCCATGCCTCAGTGAGAGAGTACTTACCGGATAAGAGTCACATCATCAACTTTAAGAATCGGACAGTTGAGCCCGATCATACATTGTAGAGTACCCAATAGCTGTCTTGGAGCGCAGTATCAGCCGTCTGCGGTCCAAGGAGATACCTATGTTGAGGATCTAGTGGTCTAGACGAGGAGCTGATGAGGCCACTGGGGAGACCGAGAAGAGTATTAGCCGCAAGTATCCCGAGTTCTTTGCGGGGTCAGGTGTCACTTATGTATCGACGAGTTAGTACTCGGATGTTGTTTGTTTGACTTTTCATGTTTTACCTTGGGATTGAGTGATTATGGTTTATGTGATGTGTGTCTAAGTATGATGATTGAGTAGTTGAATGATAAAAAAAAAAAAAAATTTTACGAAACTAAGATTTACAAAGAAAGTCGAATGATTAGTTACATTATTCTAAGTTTCGGGACGAAACTTCTTTTAAGAGGGCACTGATGTAATAACCGAAAATTTTAACTTCGTTTAATTACCGGATCAAATCGGATTCCGATCCGCCAACCTCTATTCTTCTAGATAAGATTAAAACGATATTAATTTCTATCATTTTATGTGACTTAATTCACATAAAATGATAATTTACGTAAACCGTAAATAATTCCGATTCCGTACGAGTAACATTATTCGTTCAGCCAATTATTTTATGGATGAGCAGGCCCAACTAGTTGGCCCAATGGTCTTCGGCCGGCCCACTGGCCCATTACCTAATTCTTTACTAATTTAACTTAACCTAATCTAATCCTAACCTAATGATCGACATCTACTTGCCGCTGCTTTACTTATCCCTCTCCCTACCGCAACCAACTCTCGTACATCCCTCTCTTTTGCCTTCCTCGGTGAGACTATCCGGCAACAGCAACTACAACCGCATCCTTCTTCCTCTCTTTCTGAACGACAGACGACAGACAGCAGCCCATACCCACCGACGCAACAACAGCCACCACAACCGTCCGACTCAGCCACAGTCTCACGCTCGTCTTCGCCGGGAACCGAAGGAAAACACATACAGCAAACCTCACCTAGGGTTGAGACGCCGGACGCTGCACTCAGCCTTCTGCACTTGACGCTCAACCTACTGCACGTCTCCAGCGGGAATAGAACCGAGGCCGATCGATCGCACCCCGGACCACTCACGATCTTCTTGTCGCACAGCCAGACGAACGGTTAGTCGCCGGTCCACCACCGCACAACACCTTGACCGCCACCATCGTCGTTGCAAGCTGGACACATACCCTTGAAGCCAGTCACGAGCCACGCCAGCCTTCCCTTGATCTCTGTTGAGGATGAGTATCGATCGTTCGATCCGAGTTGCACAACAGTGAGTCTCCTTGGCCTTGTAAACTTGTGCACACGTATAGGTAGGTGATTACATTATACTGAATTGGAGGGTTAAGATAGTAGAGTTGGTACAAGTTATCGGTGAAGGTAGTCAATTATGACAGTAGATGGGTAGGACGAGAGTCGGTATATTTTTGGAACGTATAGGTAGATATTGGAGGATTTTTGGGTTTATGGCTTTTGTTAGTGATTAGGTTATGCTAATTGCACATCTATGATTAGCATTAACGAAGGTTGTAAGTAATTATTTTATGTTTAATTGAGTAGTGTGGTATTGTACCTGTTAGCGTAGTGGATTTGCATCAGATGGTCTTTATTTTATATATATGTATATATAAGTGGATATATATATATATATATATATATATATATATATATATATAGACCTCTCTTATGTTAGTATGTCGGTGAGCGGTTGAGGTTAATCCTTATTAGTATCTTGAGCTTTTCGGGCTAGGTGTATTACCGTTTCCTTTATTCTAATTGGGCTAGTGGGTTCTTTCTTGAATGATGTTGCGGACTTAGAAGTTTAAGAACTTCTAAGTGGGTGAATGTGTGGTCGATCTAAATTTGTCTTATCATAACCAGGTGGTTGGGTCGTTCTTGCGGAATCAAGTAGTAACATTGTTTCGGGATTTTGACTTGATTCAGGTAAGTCCTTGCGACTTACTTAGCCGGTTTCTGGATGTTAGTTGAATGATGATGGTGGTGTGTGCGATGTGTGTTTATAATAACAACTTGTTAGGACGACCGTTGTTATTATGTGTTAAAGCCCAAGTGTATGTATAACGGGCCGTGACATCACTGCCCAGCTCTGCCAGGAGACTGGGAGGTTCTCTATACCCAGACCATACAGGTACACGGTGAGATGCATCGGATCCACTCCTGATGGGTACACGGGGGCGGAGGCGAGGTTTGGGAATTCCTCGTGTCACAAAATAAGTATCATTAGAGTGAATGACTTAAATGAAGATAATAAATGGATTGTTTGAAAGCATGTTGAGTGTTTATCATTTTTATGTGTGTGTGTGCTGTTATTATTCTTCTAATGTTTAGATAACTAGCTAATGGTTGTTTTGTTATGATTTTAGATTTACTGCAGGTTAGAGCATCAGCTGAGTGATCCGGAAGTAGTGGTCAGCCGGGTCTCCGTACTCCTTAGATTGGGGTTGGGATGTTTCTTGTGTTGTTCTTTCATCTTGTTAAGACAGTTGGTCTGTTTCGATGTTTAAGTATTGTAGGCTGTTAGACGTTGTTGCATTCATTCCTATAAAAATACTACTTTATGAATTTCGGCTTTTCTTATTTGTGTCTTGTTGCAAGATCCTAGTAATATTGTTGTCAAACTAAGGTCGGGACCCATTGTGAGGTCCTAACCAGTAATGTCCCGAGTTCTGAGAATTCGGGGTGTTTCAAATAAGGTGTAATATATCACCAAAAATGGTGAAAATGTTCGAAAATCATATAGGTGATTTGATTCCATGTAATATATTTTATAAGGTGATTTCGGGTCAGTTTGGTAACAGAAGATTACGTAGATTAAGATGAGGATGAAGAGAATTATTTAGATGAAGAATTAAGGGGATGAAATTGTTTAAGGGGATGAAATTGTTTAAGAGGATGAATATGGATACATGTGAAATGAGTGTTTGGTAAAATTAATATGATTGTGGGTAAAATTACGAAAAAATACGTGTTATATTTATTCATAAATGAAAGAGATGAAAAAAAGAGGGGCAAAAGTGAGAATTTACCTTCAATAATCTTCATAATCCCTATAATCAAGGTTTGCAGGATTACAAAATTCTCATAATCTAATTCCTTTAATCTCCGTAATCTAATGCCTCTAATCTCCTTAATTCTCTACCAAACGAGATTAGCAGAATTATTTCTCCCTTTTAATTCTCATAATCTTAACATCCTTAATTTTTGCTCCTACCAAACGGAGTTCATTTAATAAAAAGATGATTTAAAAAAATGTATTATAAAATATGTTTTTTTTAAAAAAAAACTCTTAGAATGATTGATTAGGTCCATATATTGATGAATGATGATGCACTCACTTAAAAGAAGTATATATAACATTTGAATATCATCCAAATACACATTATTTGCATCAGGTTCAATTGTATGAGATCCGATACATTAAAAAAATGCGAGTTGTAAGATAATATGCATTAAGATTGAGTCCCCTCGTATTGATAAAGATTGATTCCACTCATATTGAACAAGATAATATGCATTAGGATTGATTCCCCTCATTAAAATATGTGAGTTGCTATATAAAGTGATACAAAGTGATCTATATATGTTTACAATTATATGTGATATATGCACTAAGAAATTGAGAATCAATGGAAAAGCATGTTGAAGAACAAGGAGTTGGTGCATGCTATGGCTCCCTAGAAGGGCAAGTAGAGGTTTGGCAATTGATGCTTGCCTTTGCAGATTCCATGGCTGTCAAGTGCGCCGTGGAGCTTCGCATTCCGGACATAATAAACTCACATGGTTCCACGATGTCCTTATCTCATATTTCTTCCCAAATAACCGACTCTTCGTTTCTTGATATTTCGTACCTTTCACGTGTCATGAGGTTGTTGGTTCACAAGAAAGTCTTTAGTGCCACCCTTTCCGGTGGAGATGGCGAAATCCTTTATGGATTGACCGCCTCCTCAAGGTAACCTTACTATTTCTAATGATTGGTCAAACGTACTTAATGACTTGACATGCGTTTTAAAAATTAAAGTAAGATCTAACTTCTCTCCACTCATATCCTCTAGTAAGTATTTGATTCGTTTCAGATGGCTCTTACATGAATCCGAGATGACATTGGCTCCGATGTTTTTGATGGAAAATCATCCATGGTTTTTGGCCCCATGGCACCAGTTTAGCGCCACAATCAAAGAAGGCGGGACTGCGTTCGAGAAGGCTCACGGAGGTAGTATTTGGGAACTCGTCAGCAAGAAGCCGGAGATGAACAGTTTGTTCAACTCCGGCATGACAAGCACGGCAAAAGTTACCGTGGAGGCCCTCCTGATGGTGTACAAAGACGGGTTTCGAGGTGTTGAGACTCTAGTTGACGTGGGTGGAGGCAACGGGGATTTGGTGGCCAATATCGTCAAAGCCAATTGGCCTCAAATCAAAGGCATCAACTTCGATCTACAACATGTTGTTGAAAGTGCGCCGGAGTATCCCGGAGTAACTCATGTTGCCGGCGACATGTTCAAATCTATTCCTAGTGCTGACGCAATCATCATGAAGGTATATTTTTTTTTGCAGCTATATTGAAAGTTAAAGACATTAACCTAGTATTTAAGGTCGGTGAACTACTTTTCCTATTGTCAGTTGCTAATTTTTATTATTTGTACGTGCAAGTGGATTTTACACGATTGGAGCGATGAAGATTGTGTGAAGATACTTAAGAACTGCAAGAAATCCATGACCAACGTAACAGGAAAGCTTATACTAGTCGAAATAGTTGTTGAACCAGAAGGCCAAGGATTGTTTAACGACACAACTATGAGATTTGATCTACTCATGATGGCTCACTGTTTAGGTGGAAGAGAAAGAACTCCGCTTGAATGGACCAACTTGTTGAAAGACGCGGGCTTTTCACGCTACAAATTCATCAAGATGCCCGCTCTACTCTCCGTTATTGAAGCATATGCATCTTGAACTTCAATCATATGTATAACTCTCAATTGATCGAGCTAGTACTTGGACTGATTCATATTATCTATTAATGTCATGTTTCGATTGTTATATGTATTTCGCCTCTAAATTACAATAAAACAATAAACAAAAACTTCAAATTACAAACTTACCAAAAAAAAAAAAACAAACTTCAAATTACAAGAAAACTGAATGTTTTATGTATATTTTTTGGAAGTCTTGACATTATATATTATGTCATGGATAATTTTTATAAGAGAAAGTATTTGAGGTTGTATGAACATTTAGATTAGAAAAACGGATAGAGTATCAATATTTCAACTTTACTCTATGTTCATGATTAACTTGGCCAATATAGCGAATTAGCGATAAAGATTTTGAAATTTTGAATGAACCTACAAGTTTATAAGTCGGCTTGTGAGGATGGGAATATTACACATCAATTATAACAAATTAATAAGAAAGAATTTGGACATGTAGACTCTTTTCTTTTTTTTTTCCTTAATTTTTACCACTTTTATTAACGATAAAATTAATTAACCTGCTCTCTATTTAAAAATAATAATAAACATACATGAATTTTCTGTTGTTACGTAAAATGAATTGTTGACTGTGTTTTGTAATACCCCAAATTCTAGGAACTCGGGATGTTATGGGTTAGGACCTTCCAATGGGTTCTGACCCTTGACCTGACAACAAGTTCACCGAATCTTGCAACAAGACACAAATAAATATAAAACTCCAAATAGATAAAACATCAAACTATTTAACATATGCAATAAGAATCTCACTCTAAGCCGAGTACTACAATAATAAAGTCATGCAACAGAATATAAACTCCTATATCCCGTTCTATAATGTACGGGACCCCCCTACTGACCACTCCTACCGGATCACTCGGCAACACCCCTATCCTGCAAGACATCTACAACAACGGATAAAACCGTTAGCTAACATTCTATATATTAGAATAACGATAACAACACAATCACACATAATATACTACTAACACATAAGCATGCTCACACTCAAGCCGGTTATTAGGTGATTCACTTTACTAATTCAACTTCTTTTGTGGCACGAGAATCTCCCGATCTTCGCCTTTGTCCCCTTATACCAACAAGTTGAATCCAACGCATATGGACTAGTTGCAGAGAACCTCACAGTGTCTTGTAGAACTAGACAAGTTGTCACCGGCCCTTACTATAGTTAGACCAAACAACGATAAAGGTTGTCCTAGCATGTTATCATAATTAACATACAACACACACCACTATCACAGTTAAGCTAACACACAAAAGTCAGCTAAGTAAGACCAATAGACTTGCCTATCTCAAGGTAATCCTAGCTATAAATCACGCTCAGCTTCCCGTAGGAAATACTCTATGCCTGAACAACAAGGCACACAATCAATGACTATCCGATTTACTAGAAGTCCTCAACTTATAGTCTCAACTAGTTCATATCCCACACCTTGTGCGGGTATATTTATATATTTGATGTTTTTTGAATAAAATGACATCAACTTATGTACGTGGAAACTAATGATACATTTATTAAAAAAAAATAAAACTAAATAGTTTTTTAATTTTTTTTTTGGCATTGTGAAAATGTTTGTAAAAATAAAAACAAAAACAAAATATAGATATTTAAAAATAATGAACTTGATCAAAAAATTTAAAAAATTGTCCGTTGTTTATTAGATGGTGTTTAGGCTGGTCGAAATCTGATAAATTTTTTAAAAAAAATCGGCATTTAAAAAAATGAATCTAATCAAAATTTTTAAAAACAGTTTATTGCTTATGAGATGGTGTTTAGGTCGATCGAAGATTCGAAATCTGATCAAATTTTTTTAAAAAAAACAATACGACGAAACATGAAAAATACAACGAAACATGGAAAATACGACGAATATTATTAGATGGAACGAGAAAAATACGACAAAACATGAAAATTTTCAAAAAAAAAAATAGATCAATATACAAACTTTTTCTTATTAGATGGTGCGAGAGTTACCTGGAAAAAAAATACGACGAATCAATAAAATTGTAACCTAAAAAATATCCTCAAATTGCTGGAACTTGAAAAAGACGACGAAACATGATCAATAAACATTAGAATTGGAATTGAAAGATGTAGAAATTTGTAGATTAACATGAAAAATAAGAAAAGTATATTGACTTATGAGAATGTGCGTTCCATAAATAGTGAAAATAATGTGAGAAGTGTATTTGAGAAGTTTATGAAATCAAGATATTGCTTTCCTTACAAGTTAACATCGTAGCGTATGGGAGAAGCTTAACACTCAATCTATCATATATTTAAAAAAGTAAACATTTATAATTTAGATATTGTTTAGTAAATAAAATTAGATAATGTTTTAGTAAATAAAAAACAATTTATAGCTTAATGTGTGATTTAGTAAAATATATAATAATCGTAATTAGATATATTAGTTCCAACTGATTCTGTTCTGATTTATAAAGATCGTGATCTAGTTAGTTTTAAAAAATTTATTTAGCTTTAGTAAAAAGATTTATTGACTTAATTTGTGATTTATTAAAAGATTTAATCCGAAAAAAAAACGTGAAGGCGCCACGTCAGCATTAATGTCGTATGTTTTAGTAAAGTATATAGATGACCTCTACAAGATCATTAACATTATGCTAGAAGGTTCCTACTGCTAGTCTCAATGATCCTTGTAAGATCATATAACAATATGTTAGGATGTTCCAAATCCTAGTCTCCGGATCCTCACAAGATTAAACAACACAACAAGCTCTATGTTCTCATCCAACTACCACAATCACCTAAGGTGTTCAACACCAAAGAATTCACAAACCACTAAGTGACATTCCCACTAGTTATGCTAGGGTCCAACCTAAATGGTACAACTCTAGGATCGACTATGACAAAAGGAAGGAAGTGACATACCCCAAGATAGTACCCACTGGAGGCAAAGCGCGACCGCGGGAGAGAAAGGGCGCGACCGCCACTTTGAGACGCGCGACCACGGTGGTTGCAGCCACGGGTACGGTGACACTGTGAAGGCGCGACCACGATAAGGTGAAGGCGTGGTCGCGGGAGAACTTTATAACGTACGTCGAAGTCGTTCTTCAATGCACATCAAGGTCTTCGGGGCTTCGTTGGTTTGCTTTATCCAATCCTTGTCGTCCACTGCAACACTAACGGTCCACACTACTCCTTGGTGGAGTCATCGTCCCAAACATAAGAGGAAGAGCACACAAAACTAAGTCTTAGTTCTATGGACAAGACAAGAAGAAGAAAGGAGAAAGGAAGGATGCTTCATTCTTCTCTAAGGATACACTGCAGACCAATCCTTGTCACAAGTCCACAGTCAGCAACAACTCCAAGACGGAAGGAGGGAGGAAGAAGATCAAGAAAGACATAAGAGAAAGGAGAAGAGGAGAAGGTAGGTTTACGTGTGAGGAAAAGAAAGAAACGACTGGAGGTTAGATGGATCCTAAAAGAAGGCATCAACCCTAAGGAGATCCGAAAGATAGGATATTACCAAAAAGGAAAGATGATAAACAGTTATGAAAAGATCGTTCACGATCTGACGACTAACCGCACCCGCGCCTAAACCTCGCCCCGACCGCGACAACACTAGGTGGCCGCAACCGCAGACCTTTGAGGCCGCGGGGGCAGTGACTGCTTCCTACGCCACCCTCTATGGCTCCAACCCAGAGTCATGAGGGTCGGTTTCCGGAATGAAAATTCCGGTCGTTACATGTTTTTTTTACTTTCGTTTTGCTTTGCATTTTTTTTTAAAATTTTCTAGTATGACTTTCTCGTATAAATTTTCTAGTATAAAATTTCTAGTATGAACTCTAACCCTAACTTCTGGTATGGTTCCCCTCTTCTTCACTTCTAGTCAATCAACGGTTTCCCTTCAATTTAAACTCTAACCCTAATTTCTGCACTTCCAATCAAACAACGTTCACCATTCTATTAAAAACACAGCAGTGAATACTCCCTTTCTCCGTTCCTCTGTCCAAATTACTTTATTTTTTTTTTTTTTTTGGTAACGCCTACGGGGGCCTACGGCCTTGCCGTTAATTTATTGTGCAAAAATGGAAGGCTAACAATTGACTAACCTGCGGGTCGCCACTCCGCGGACATCGTTTTTCAAACTATGAATTAAAGATACAGGAGGATTTTGAACATAAAAATAACCTAGGGGATAGGAAGAAGCAAGTGTTGCCATGTGGTCGGCAGCAGCGTTAGCTTCTCGGTAAGACGGATTTGGATTTTCCAATTCCTACGAATGAAGCCTTGGCACCTGGATACCAGACTAAACAATGGGTGGTACTTTGGGATAGACTGATGCACCAGTTTAACAACCAATTCTGAATCGATCTCGACTATGATCTTCCGAAAGCCCTTTTTCCATGCCTGAAAGAGACCCATGGTGAGACCCAATGTTCATCATAAACCCACACAACCATTGGCCATGTGCATCCCTGAAAATGCCACAGGCAGAGGCGGACCCGATAGCACCCCTGACCGAACCATCCGTGTTGAGCTTAATCCATCCCTCAGGGGGGGCATCCCAGTTGACAAGGGTGAGTACATTCGACCTCTGCGTACCTCCTGACCTTAGTGCAGCCCTAGCGCGGATGACACTTCTAGCAAACGTGACGATTACATGCACACGGTTAGTAGGAGATGAAATGCCCCGGAATATCGCGTCGTTTCTCCATTTCCAGCAGTACCAGATCGAAACAGCGAAGCAGATTGGCCATGGAATATCTCCCAAAACAACAGCATTGCAAGAGACATTCGCTTCAAGCCATGCGTGAATTTCAAGCGTGAAGAAACTATTAATAGGATCACTTGGCAATAAGATTGACCAAACAGCGGTAGCAGGGGAACAATCCCGTAATATATGCATAATCGTTTCCGGAGATCTTGTGCAAAGATAGCAACTGCTATCCATGGTCAGATGACGACGGGCCCGTTCATCATTAGTTAGCACCCTACCGTGACACACGAGCCATAGAAAGGTTCTAATCCGTTCAGGAACCAGCACAGTCCAAATCGCTTTAAAGATATGGCCTATCTGATCGAGACGAGCTATGGACTGAACCGAGCTCTTGTATGCAGTACCGGCAGTGTAAGCACCATCATTAGAATGCATCCAAGACAACCAGTCCAAATTACTTTATAATACGACCACAAGGACAATGTATGCCCAATATCATGGACAATACCTAAAACCACGCAGATAAGCAGACAACAACAACCAATTGAGTCGAGCAATAAAAAGGCACACATTTTATAAACAATTTAGCTAACTAGCTCAACCCAGCTTAATCCAAGGCAGCGGAAACAACACTATCAGGCCCAAAATTCAGCATAGAGATCATAAATGTACAAGCGAGATAAGTCTGTCAGTTCGGAAACACACGTCTTGCTCATTGTAGCAAAATTTCAAGCACAACCTCAGTTAGTCGGTCCATCAACTTTTACTCAGCAGCAACAAACAATTATAGATTAAGTACATCAATTTGCATCATCATCCAATCTCAAACACCAAATCCATGTCAATTCCCGACAAAATAGCAGTTCACAACAAATCGCATAAACTTTGATGAGAACTTTAGTGTAATGTGGTCAGAGGATTATTTCAAGACCTCCGAAGATGGCCAGATCTGGTACCTTTCGCTTGATAAAAATACAATAAACCTATATCTGGTATAGAAATCAAAAGCTCGAGTTTAACCCGAAGTGAAGGCCGCGGCGAGGAGAAACACAGGAGAAGTTGTTCCTTGGAGGCGGTTGCAAGGGCTCCGACGAGCGAAGGTAGGGGCCAAGGTTGGCGTGGTGCTCCTTCCGATGGCGTGGCGGCTCTGATCTCTGACGAAGAACCCAGAACTGGCGGCTTAGTGTATATTTACTAAATAGATTTATGCAATAGGCTGAGTTAGTAGAGCAAAATATTAAAAAAACAGAAGCCTACTTATCAAATTTTGCCAAATAATAAACATAATATTATCTCTAAATTCATCCTTAAGCCGGAGGCGGAAACAAAACGACTCCGAGTGGACAACTGGAAACTAAAATGTGTAGGACCGAGTGTCCATTGGAGGCTCATAAATACATTGATGTAAGATTTCATTATATGATACAAGACTGGATTGATAGCATACGTTTAATTCCCTATGTCTGTTTTTTTTCTTCAAATAAGATTTTGAGGGTAAATTGTAAGGATTATTGTAATCTTATGTTTCTATGTTGTGCTCTTTTAATTTGTATAACTGAGCCCTATCTGTATATGCCGGTTATATTGAATGAAGGCTTGTATGTTGTGCTCTTTTCTTACAGATTCTTGAAACTGTCTGTCATCATGTCTAATCTTTGTGTTTTCAAAATGATTAGTGGCCGGATTGGATCTCTTGAGATCCCGAGGACGTAGTACTTATATTCCAAACCTCATAAACAATATTATCTTTATATTTGAAATATACATAAATGGGATCCACGGCAAGGGTAAAAGCTTGTCCTAGACTCTCCCGTTCCTTTGGAGTTGAGACGTACAGTACACAGCAAGTGTATTAGTAGACACAGAGAGTGCGATTGAAGGACTGTAGTTGGTACAACTAAATTGATCAAATCCTAAGCTGATCTAATATTGTATTACTTAAGATGTTGATTAGTTAGAGAAAGAAAGAGAGAGTGTAGTGAATTTTATAAAGTATTTGTTTGCTACATTAGATTTGAATGGAAGTTGGTTCAGTAGAGAAGCAATAATTGTCAGCAAAGTAGTAATAAAAACTAAGGGCTCGTTTGGAAGCGCTAAGAATCATTCTCGGTAGTAAAATGATTCCGAATCAATAAAAATCAAGTTTGTTTAGAGGTCTCATGATTTCTGTTTCTTTTTCTTACCCTTATCCGATTCAATTCCGTTTCCATTCCACCGCTCCAACCAAACGGGCACTAAATGTAGGCTCGTTTGGAAGCGCTAAGAATCATTCTCGGTAGCAAAATGATTCCGAATCAATAAAAAACCATGTTTGTTTAGAGGTCTTTTAACACGCGAAAGTAAACCCATCATTTCCATTTTTTTTCCTTACCCTTTTCCGATTTCATTCCGTTTTCATCCTACCGCTCCAACCAAACGGGGGCTAAAATTGTAGTAGTGGCTTGAAAATGAAGGGAAAGTTGGTTAATAATACACAAAAAACTTATCTCTATCAAACCCTAAACTTGCTTTGAAGAAAGAAAGGTTGAGTTTGATGCAATGTCCTTGTCTAGAATGGGTGCATGAGATGATGAACCTCTTCTTCCTTTGTTAATTTATGTGGTAGCCAATGCACCAACCATTCATTCAGGCAGATCCCATCGTTGTTTTTGCTTGTGGGCTCCCTGTCTCTCCCAAATGCATGCTAACTGTGTTTGTTTACAAAAGGCAATTTGGTAAAAGAAAATGAGTTGACGATCTTACTGTGTGTGTGTGAATATTGCATATACAGACCATTTGACTTGAACAACACTCCAAATAGTAATCTCATCACCTAATCACAGAAATAATTAGAGTCTCCACTAAGATATTTGTTGTAATGTCCCTATTTATATGGTGCCACCCTTCAACCCACACACAAAACCCTAATTCTCAAGCCAGTCAGAGATAGAGATCGATAACATGAAGGGTGGAGCTCTTCTCTATGCTTTTGCAGCTCTTTTGCCTCTCCTCTATCTTGGACTTGCAGCTGGGTCAACCACCAGACACTACAATTTTGATGTATTTTTTGCATGCTTCTCTTCACGTTCATACGTATATTTTTATTCATTGATTTTCACATTTGTGCTTGTTAATCACAGGTAGTGTTGAAGAACGTGACTCGGCTTTGTCACACCAAGACGATTCTCACTATCAACGGCAAGTTTCCCGGTCCTCGGATCACGGCTAGGGAAGGTGACCGAGTTTTGATCAATGTTACAAATCATGTACAAAATAATGTTAGCTTCCATTGGTACGTACTTAAAAACCCTAACGTATTTTTAAAAATAATTGTGTGACGATAGTTTCCAACGTTTGGAGTTTGTTATAGGCACGGGATCCGACAATTGAGGACCGGATGGGCGGATGGACCGGCATACATAACCCAATGTCCGTTGCAAACAAACTCGAGCTATGTGTACAACTTCACCATCACCGGCCAGAGAGGGACTTTGTGGTGGCACGCTCATGTCTCGTGGCTACGAGCCACCTTGTATGGACCCATTGTCATTCTTCCTAGACGGAATGAGTCGTACCCATTCCCCAAGCCTCACAAGGAAGCCGTCATAATCTTTGGTAATTCATTTGCACGCATACACGTGCCTAGCTAGCTCGTATGAATACGTTTTAAAACACGTATGTATTGTATAGGGGAGTGGTGGAATAACGATACGGAAGCTGTGATTAGCCAAGCGCTTCAGACCGGTGGAGGCCCAAATGTCTCCGATGCATACACTTTCAATGGCTTCCCCGGCCCCCTCTACAATTGCTCCGCCCCAAACAGTAAGGAAATTATTAGATAATAAAGTGTTATCTTTTGATAAATGACAACATGTATATGCAAACGTGTAGATACATACAAGTTGAAGGTGAAGGCCGGAAAGACGTACATGCTTCGCCTAATCAACGCTGCACTGAATGACGACCTCTTCTTCACCATCTCCAACCACACCCTGACGGTGGTGGATGCCGACGCCTCCTACGTCAAGCCCTTCACCACCAACACCCTCATGATCGCCCCTGGTCAAACCTCCAACGTCCTCCTCCATACCCACCGCAACCCCTCCTCCTCCTCCTTCCTCATGGCTGTCCGCCCCTACTCCACCGGAGCTGGCACATTCGATAACACCACTGCCGCCGCCTTGTTAGAGTACACAAACGTACCCAAGACCACTAATGCCACCCTCCCGCCACTCCCTGCCATCAACGACACTTCCTTCGTCACCAACTTCACTAGAAGGTTCCGGAGCTTGGGTGGACCCCAGTTCCCGGTCAATGTGCCGTTGACCGTAGACAAGCAGTTCCTCTTCACAGTAGGGCTAGGAACAAACCCTTGTCCAAAAAACACGACCTGCCAGGGACCCACCAACACCACCAAGTTCGCCGCTTCCGTTAACAACATCTCTTTCATACTGCCGTCCACTGCACTACTACAGGCGCATTTCTCCGGCAAGTCTAACGGCGTCTATACATCAAATTTCCCCGGAATGCCGTTGGCCAAGTTCAACTACACTGGGACGCCACCCAACAATACGAACGTGATGAACGGTACGAAGGTGGTGGTATTGCCGTACAACACGACGGTGGAGCTGGTGTTGCAGGGCACTAGCGTGGTAACGGCGGAGAGCCACCCCTTGCATCTCCATGGATTTAACGTGTACGTAGTGGGACAGGGATTCGGTAACTTCGATCCGTCCAAGGACCCCGCTAGCTACAACCTCGTCGATCCCGTCGAGAGGAACACCGTTTCCGTTCCTACTGGTGGTTGGGTTGCTGTCCGCTTCCGCGCTGATAATCCAGGTTTGGATCACTGTTTGTTATCTGAAGCTGCTAAATTATCATACTTAATAAATAAAAATTTTAATAATAATTTTAAGGATAAATCATATATCCCAAAATGTGGTGAACCAACCATTAAACAATATGTAGGCTTGCTTGTTCTTTTTTACCTCTATCGACCAAGCTAATTAATAATAAAAGTGGATATTATGTTAAAAAAACAATATGCATGCATTCGGTTAACAACAAGCCAATATCCACACACCAAACCTAACCTAATCTACATCTTGTTCATAAAAATGGATATTACGTAGTAATTGTAGACGATATTTTACCCACCGTGATTGAGCTTTCAAGGAGAAGACTTTGCCACCAAAAAGCACTAGACCCGCATTCCTATCCATTTAATGACAAAGATGTGTCGGAGATAATAAGTTCCAACGTCTAAAGAAGGACATTAGGATGTGGGCCTAATACGAATATAATGTGCGTTTGTATTCACACGAGTCCGCTCTACAGTCCGTATATGTCGGACTTTGACATGGTATCAAGGCGGTCAACTGGGTATAAACCCCACCTAGTTGCACTTGTGGCGGGTTTGTGTTGGGTCCAACGGACGTGTGTGCTTGTATTCACATGACCCTCTATCTATGTATCGGACCGTAGAATGAGGTCGTGTGCATATAAGTGCACATGTGCATTAGACTGAAGTCCAACACATAAATTCAACGACGTTTCATCCTAAAATCGATTGGAAATAGGAGTAGCCCATCAACCTTATATACTATTTATTTATATGTATGTACAACCCTTGGTTTACGTATTTGGATGGATATATAACAGGAGTGTGGTTCATGCATTGCCATATCGAGGTTCATCTAAGTTGGGGACTGAGGATGGCTTGGGTGGTGTTGGATGGCAATCTACCAAGCCAAAAGCTGCTTCCTCCACCCTCGGATCTTCCCAAATGCTGATCTCTACTTTAGGCATCAAACTCTACCATTTTGGTTCCAATTTTAACTTATCTTCTTCTTCTTTTTTTTTTTTGTAAGTTCTCTTCTCATTTGACTTAGCTTGATGAGGAGAAGAGCGAAAGAGTGATGATATTTGCAAGAAAAATGCCCAAACTGTTTTCCCTTCCTTTTTGTTTGTTTATTATGTTTTGTTTTTGTTGTGGTTTTGTATAGATTGATGCCTTTGCTGCCACCTAAATCATCTTCAATAAAATTCCACATTCTTTTGTAATTGTTTATTCACTCTTGCTCCAAGGATAATTGCGAATCGATCGATGTTTGTACGATTATAGAAAAGATTGAATTGGGGTTAGCCAATTAATTCTTCGTTAAATACTTGCATGGTGATAATCGGTGGTACGTGGAACCTTTTCTCCGTCAAGAATTTGAACATTATCATGTAGCTAACGATCGTTAGCTACTTTTTTACATAGGCTTTCTAACGATCATTTTTGTTTTAACTATAATGATCGTGTTAACGTAATAATAGTTGTAATGATTGTTAGCATGATCGTTAATGTAAAAAACAACTACACCAATACGACCGTAAGCACGATCGTTACAGTATAAAATTAAAAACAAATACATTAAAATGATTGTACTAATGTCATAATGGTCATTATTATCAAAAACAACATGTGATAATGGTCATTACAGTGTCAAAATTTTGTTTACACTATAGCGATCGTTCTAATGCCATAACAGTCGTTATAGTGTAAAAAAAAGACGTTTTTGATGAAATGGGCCCTTTTTGATATAACACTTACTAATATAAGCTCCGCCTTTTCCATCTTTAAAAATTAGGCCCCAAAGGTCATCATTGCTCCTAACTAGTTTGTGTAATTGTACTGCAACTAATGTTGTAAAAGATAGCAAAGTACACTGGTGCACCAGTTCGATGTGGCTCCTCTGCAACAAATGATGACCTTTTCATCCCTCCAAAGTGTCATAAATTGGGTAGTATTTTGTTTTGTAAAATATTCATACCCAATGTATACTTACTCGATCCATTTTTTCTCTTCAATTTAAGTCGCATTTAATACTAAAAGGATACCCAATTTGAATTTGTCATACCCAAATTTTACACAAATCGATATTGTACACAAACATCAATATCAATGTATACATACTCAATCCATTTTTTTTCTCTTCAATTTAAGTCACTTTAAACATACATAACAATAAGAAACATACCACACAAATAATAAACATATACCCAATAAAATAATCATACCCATAAATTGGGTAACATTTTATCAAACTTAAATAATGTTGTAAGATTAATCTCACATGCCCAAATGTATCAATAATGCTCTAACAGTATACTCAATTCATCAAACACGTACACAATACTACTTAACAAAACGAATCAAAAGCATACCCAAAATCTAGTAGAATTAGCCTACCCAAAATCTAGTAGAATTAGCCTACCCAAAATCTAGTATAAATAGCCTACCCAAAAAATACAGATCTGGTTCCCGACAACGACGGAGTATTAATGAAGGACTCCAAACTGAAGGACGGCGGAAACCCTAGCATCCTCCGCCATGATAGCCTCGCCGGCAATCTTACGATCCTCTGCCTCGATTACGTTCTGAGTAAACCCTAAAATGAAGGACGGCGACGAAATTTCAGATGCAGACTTAGAAGGAAGATCCACCATTTTTTATTCAAAAAATTGGGGAAATGGGTTTGGTTCTTGTTTTTGGAGAGAGACGTCCTTCACCACCCAAAAAAAGTGGTTCTACTTTTCCCTCTCTCTATTTAAAAAGCCAAAAAAAAATCAAATCAAATTTCAAATTTTATACCCACCCATCCATCAGCTTTTATGGCACAAGTACACTTACTCTATTTTTTTAAAATTATTTTGTATAGGAACCCATTACACAAAGATGTATCTTCAAGGGCCCTAAAACGCCAACACTTTCTAAAAAAAACACTGTAACGACTGTTTACAATGTTAAAAAAATTTACACCGTAACGATCATTAACATTATGTATTGGTAGTTTAGGATTGATCCACATCAGGCTCTGTCCTAAGCTCGTTTGGGATATACTTCTTTGACCCTTGAGGCTTATAGGTGGTTGGGACGTTTTGCTGGACCGTCAGGCTAGACAGTTTTATGCTCTAAAATCGCCTTGGAAAGATGAGACATGCAAGGATGGATCATTCAAAACATGAAGGCAATGGTGTGAGGTCGGGACTAGTATTTTTAGGCACTTTTAACTTCAAATTAGCTACAAAGACAACAAGAGAGAAATAAACATTCATATGGAAATCAAAACAACTTATCTAAGTTTGGATGCTTATTCCATACAAAACTAAACTAAATTACACTAAAATACTTCTAAAACTCTATCACGAAACATGCTATCAAATATCGTCAGCAAAACAATCATGTACCCCAAAAGATGAAATTGTTAGATTACGCTCCAAACTAACCAACATTCTCCGATCGAAATCCTAACTAGCACCCCAAATTTGTTTCTACCTCAAATATTATATCGTTCATCTTGATATACAATTATAATTATCCAAATTACCTAACTCCGACGAAAGCCTAGATGGCGATACAAATTCTCTATTCGGACAAAGTCGACGATGCTCAAACAAATGAGTAATGAAAGAACTGGGTAAAAATAAGAGTTATATAGTTAAAATATTAGTAAATTTATATTTCTTTAGTTTCAAAATTGAAATAAAATACATGGTTATCAGATTTGGAGGAGGTGTTTAACTGCTAACGTAATAGTATTATTGATAGGGGTTAAAAGAAAATTGAACTATAAGTGGTGATTAAGTAAAAATAATAGGATAAATAAAAGATGGTTTTTTTTGTAAAAAAAATTGATAGGAGAAAGGGAGAAAGGAAACACGAAGAATTACAAACGACGTGTCCATCCTAGAGCATCCTTGCGTGTGAGTTCCTTAAGTTTGTGGTTTACATTGTAGTATTGGTGAAGGAAGGTGCCTCAGATGGGTTAGTTTGTCATCAACTTTATTGATTTCTCTAAACATATGCTTAATTTGAACTGATTTAAAATTATTCAGTTCGACAGTTAGCATTTCAATTTCTCAAGGGCATTGTCAAGATCCTTTGATGACATTAATGATCGATAAGTTGCCACCCTCCATAATGATGTTTTCAATCTTGAGATTGATTGCTTTAAGAATGCCGTAATAAAGGCCAAGAGCTTATGCACAAATGATTGATTTGTTTTTTGACTTTCCTACATTAAGGGTGATGACATTGTCAAGATCATCTCTAACTCCAAAGTCACCCTATTCTCTAGCGGCTCTGGTTCAATCCTTTAAAATGATAAAACAACCGATTCAAGCATTGATCAATCAAAGTTGAGTTTGAAAAAGAGAGTGATAGACTTTTCTCATTTGATATAACTTTTCATTCTTGGGTGATTTGTATTTGTTTTTAATTTCCTCTTCGTGTATGTATCTAGATTGCGGTTGTTGGACCAGGTTCCCATATGGTATTTAATAAATTCAGTGGTATTATGGGCCGTTCATCCCGGCTTATTTGAAGAATTATTTTATATCTTGAATTCCAAATGTCCCACGAGATTGTCGCAAATTTTTATATTTCTGAGAGCCCTAGTTTAAGTTTTAGGTTTTGTAGATATGTGTTTGGTTTTATGTTATCAAAGTTTTGTACAGTAACTATGTGATGAATTTTTAGGCTTTATGTTATTTATTATTTGTTTTGTGTAGGGTCTTTTGAAAAGAATATGGTTAAGATCTTCTTTATGGTGGTTAAAGAATTCACTCTTCATGGTAACCGTCATTCTTCTTTCACCTAGTTTTTATTAGGTTGAGTGTCTAGTTTTTATTAGGTTGAGTGTCTAAGTTCTATATTCATTTGCACGACAGACCCGGATAAAATCGGTCTTTATCTTTATCAAGAAGTTTGAAAGCAGAACTAGTAGAAAACCATCTATTTTTTTTTTTTTTTTGAATGGTATTTATATTAGTTTCCAGAAAAAGAGAGGATTTTACAAGGTGTTACTAACACCGGAGAAAGGAGAAGCGAGAACAAGAGAGTTACATGCGGTTAAGAGAGTTTGATGCCCTTTATAGAGGCCCAGTCAAGGGACTGTTGTGATCTGTCCTTCCAATGACACATAGTGAAGGTAGTAGTGGTTGTGATTATGTTGTGAGCGCAAGTGGTTTCATGCGTGACAGTGTTGTTGTAGATGGCATTGTTGCGAGATTTCCAGATAAAGTATATGAAGTTCGTGATGGTGGAGATGGTTACATGGGAAGCAAGGTCCTTTTTGTTGGGTTTCAAGCCAGCAAGTCAGGACCATATGTTCGGGCTATAGGGGTATGGTGGGGGGATGCGGAGCCATTTGGATATGAGGTTGAGAACAAGTTTGGAGTAGCTGCAATGGTGGATTAGGTGGTCGACAGTTTCCGCACTGAGATTGCAAAGTTTACATGTCGTGTCAAGGTCCGGGATCCAGGATTGGAGGGAGTTTAGTGTTTGGAGGCGGTTATGGCTAGCGAGCCAGGATATGAAGCTCGCCTTAGGAGTGTTCAGGCCATTCCAGATTGCAAAGGCCGGGTATGGGTTTGTTGGGGGTGGGGTATTCCAGTGGTGATTGTAGGCATAGATGGTGGAGTATGAGCCGTTTGGTTTTGTGGTGTTGGTGATGAAGCAAGTTCGGTTGGAGCTGGAGAGGATTTCATCACGGATTTGAATGATATGGGCCCAGGTATAGTTGTGCTTGTAGTTGAATTCATGTGTCCAGATGGAGCCACCTTTGAGTACATTAGAGTTGATCCAGTCAATCCAGAGATTTGATGAGTTGTTTGAGGAGTCCAGCTCGTGGATGAGCTTTGCAAGGCAAGCTTTGTTCCAAGAGAGTAGTTCTTTGAAGCCAAGTCCACCATTTTCCTTTGATTGGCAAACAATTTTCCAAGCGATGAGGGATCTGTTGCTAGAAGAGGTACCAGACCATAGGAATGATCTGATAAGGCTCCTAATCTTCATCAAGATGGAGTTTGGGATGCACAATACAACACACCAGTAGTATTGTAATGCATAGAGAATAGAGGCAGCAATTTGGGTTCTCCCAGCATATGAGAGGTTTCTTGCACTCCAAGAGTTGATGCGTTGTGTGATTTTGTTGATGAGCGGTGTGTATTCAGCTTGTAGTGGTCGTTTGCTTCCAATTGGGATCCCCAGGTAAGTGAATGGAAGAGAACCTAGGGGGAGAGCAACCGAAACAGCCAGCGAGTTGCAATCCGACGGGGAGAGTCCACCAGTGATGAGAGTGGATTTGGAGGTGTTAATGTGGAGACCGGAGTACTTACTGAAGGCGTCCAGAGTGTTTTTCATGATGTTGATGGACACTTCATCACCTCTGCAAAATAGCATGATGTCATCTGCAAAACAAATATGTGTTAGTCGTGGGTTAAAACATTTGGGGTGAGGATTGAAGTCGGGTGAGGAGGTGTTTATTGTGAGCATTTGGGACATGACTTCCAAGGCAATGACAAAGAGTGATGGAGAGAGGGGGCAGCCCTGCCGGAGGCCACGCGAACTTTTGAAGAAACCATGGAGAGATCCATTTAGGTTTATGGAGAATGATGCAGTGGTGATGCAGGCTCGAATGAGACGGATGAAATTACTTGGGTATCCCATTCGAGAGAGGCAGTTTAGGATGAAGTTGTGCTCAATTAGATCGAATGCTTTCGAGAGGTCTATTTTGAGTGCAGCTCTAGGTGAAATGTGTTTTTGGTTGTATCTTTTGAATAACTCTTGGCAGAGAAGGATGTTGTGTTGGATGGTTCTGCCTTTGATGAAGGCACCTTGATAGTTTCCGATGATTGTGGGGAGGGTGTCACTTAATCTATCAGCAAGGATTTTTGCAATGATCTTGTAAGGTGTGTTGCAACATGAAATGGGGCAGTAGTCAGAAGGTAAGGATGGGTTATCCTTTTAGCAATCAGGGAAAGTGACGTATGGTTTAGACCAGGAGGAACACGTCCCGTGTTGAAGAAGCTATGGACAGCATTGGTGAGGGTAGAGCCCGTTTTGTTCCAGGTAGCCTTGTAGAAAAGGGCATTGAAACCATCGGGACCAGGTGCTTTGCAGTCTCCAATTGAGTGAAGAGCACTCTTGATGTCATCATCTGAGATGTGTCGGCATAGGTTTAGCGAGTCGGTTGAAGAAATTATTGGGAGTGGGCAATCTGGGAAAAGGTTGTTGGGATTTGAGGAATTGTCGGAGCTTAGGATTTTGGAGAAATGATCAACCAAAATATGGGAGATTTCCTCAAGATTGTATGTAGGGCCAGCCGGAGAGAATCTCGGGTGGGAGATGCAATCAATATTATTAGCAGCACGTCTTGAGAGGATGCTCTTGAAAAAATAAGAGGTGCATTGATCACCAGATTTGATCCAAGCGGTTTTGGAGAGTTGGGCCAGGGTGGAGCGGAGGTTATCCATTGCGCGGTTTAGGGCTAGATTTGTGTTTAGTTCAGCAGTTAGGAGGGCTGGGTTCAAGGGATCATTTTGGATACTGGATTGTATCGTGGCAAGAGTGGTTTTAATGTCCTGGACATCAGAATGGAGTGCTTCGAGTTTCCGGCTTGGAAATTTTTTGAGGGATTTTTTCAGGCAATTTAGTTTGTGGGTTAGGGTGAGTATGCCATCAGTGTTTGAGAGATTCGGGTGGGAATCCCAACAGAAAGCCACAATTTCATGGAAGTCCTCATGCTTGATCCAGGCGTTGTTGAATCGGAATTGCTTCCGAAGAGGGCCAGTAGGCTTCGCGTCAAGACGGAAGATGCATGGCGAATGATCAGATATGGAGGGGTGGTCGAAGAAGGCCGTGGAGTTGTGGAAGGTATTGGTCCAAGCACGGTTTATGACCATACGGTCGAGTTTGCACCAGATTCGGGACTCGATCTGCTTATTGTTCCAGGTAAAATAGCAACCAGAAAAGGGGTGGTCGAAGATTTCGTTTGAGGCGAAGCAAGTAGTGAGTTCATCAGTGGGAGGAGTGATGTTTACGGTGAGGTCAGAGATTTTTTCGTCAGGGCTGAGGATGGAGTTGAAATCCCCCATGAGGAGCCAGGGGGTGTTTGAGTTGAGTGATTTTAGAGTGGAGATGTTGTGCCAAAGAGATGAGCGTTCGTTCGGGTGGTTGTATGCAAAGATGAAGGAGCATTCGAAAGCTGCGTTTGTGTTTTGGGTAATGGGAATGATGGAGCAGTGAATCATTTGGTCGTTGGAGAGGATGGGGTGGAGGGTAGTTGTTTTTGGGTTCCACCAAAGCCAAATGCGGCATTTACAGTTTGGGGTGATGTTTGAGGTGTTGCACCAGTTTGGAAGGAGGTGGGAGAGTTTATTTAGAGAGTCGTCTGAAAGTTTTGTTTCCAAGATGGCAAGAACATCGAGGCAGTGACGGAGAGTGAGATCCTTGATCATCCTTTGTTTGTTGGGGTGGTTTAGTCCCCGAACGTTCCAAGCGGCAAGATAGGGCTGTTTGTCCTTGGATAGAATCCTTGATGCTATCCGGATGGCTTGTCTTGGGGATTGGATTTTCAGCAGTGGGTATCGGGAGATGGAGATCTTGGGTGCTGGAGTTTATTGAGTGGGGGGTGTGGTCATTTTGCTGGTTTCGTTGGAGGTGTAATGTGTGGAGGGTATTTTGGAGGGGTCTGGGCGAGGGTGGTCTATTTTATTATTTTTAATAGCCCGTCATTATTTAAAAGGTTTATTTCATGTCCCAAGGATCTGTTTATGTGATAAATTGAGATGGTTTTGTGTAAATTACTCCAAAACAAAATTCAACATTTATTTGTGATTAAAAATAAAGTTTGGCACACACGTATTGTAAGACTTGCTACTTTTTTTGGTGCAAATTATCTTCTTACTGTCTGGTTTCAAAATTACATGCATTAGAAAAAAAAAAAAAAAAAAAAAAAAAAAACAGCGGATCAAGGATATCTATCATAGCTTTCAATCTGGAGTTTTAACAATCATGTACAACAATTAGAGGTGTTTTCTTTTACACGCTACAATTATGACATAGTTAAGTATAACAATAAGCAAATATAACAGCTGATTTCCTGGTAAAGCTTCATCCCTGGAGTCTGGAGATGGATTTTGCACCATGCCAAAATAACACTCACGCTCACTCTAAGCTTCCAATGCTCACTCTAAGCTTGGGCTTCATATTTCGGCCGAGTCTAGTGTCTGATGTTGTGAGAAGTTAATCTTTAGAGGATTCCCTCAAGTGAATGGATAGAAGTTCGAAAACAACAGACTGCCCAACAATATGTAGGTTATGCAGTAAACCAATATCAAATATGACCACCTCTTGTGTATACGAGAACCCATCAGGTACGCAGCAGACCAATACAAAGGAGGACTGGCGGACAAGAACCGTGTAGCAACCTGTCAATTGTTTTAGCATTAGAATCACTTCCTAAAGAGTGGAAACTACAATCAATCTGGTTAACCAGTTTATCACAAACTACACAACCGAAAAGGATTGCATCAGATGTTATGGTGCAAGTCGTTTAGCAGAGAGTAGTATTTTTGTTACCTGAACATGCATGATAAAGAAAGCTGTAGCTGTCATGAAGGCTAGATGCAAAATAAAAGGAAGCATAGCAGGAGAAAAATATTCTGCCTTGATAACGGTGTCAATTTCCGGGTGAGATAATGATACCGTCTCTGATTTGGCCGTTCTCCTTCTCTTCAGATTTTCATTTTCTGTAAGGAATCAAGTACTACTAGATTGAGCAATCCATAACAATACAACATGATAAATTAAACAGTGAACCTTAAGCAAGTCTGCTAGAAAAATAAAATTTGATGCATCTTCTCACTGCATTTGTTGATCAATTTTGCAGTGTTCAAAAATGTTCATTGATCACTACCTTGGTTTGTTTCAATATAACAGAATCTTCAGATTTTCATTTTCTGTAAAGAATCAAGTACTACTTGATTAAGCAATCCATAACAATAGAACATGATAAATTACGCAGTGACGTTAAGCAAGTGAAATAAAATTTGGTGCACCTACTCACTGCATTTGTTGATCAATTTTGCAGTGTTCAATAATGTTAACTGATCACTACCTTGGTTTGTTTCAATATAACAGAATCATTCAATTATACAAGGAGTAGAGGCAAAAGACAGAAGACACAAAAGCCTCCTATGATCCTATCAACCGCAATAATATAACAGTGCTATTACCTATTTTCGGTGCGATAAAAGCAGCATCTAGCACAGTGTCTTTACTTTCAGAGGAAGCCTCGCTGTCAAAACTCTTTTCTTCAAAATCAGATGAGAAACCAAGTGTCAAAAAGTAGCGCTGTCGTGATTTTGCATAAGAACCTATGGAGAAAACTGCGAAAGACAGAATCGGGGATGCAAGAAGAAAGTTTGGCAACTGTTTTAGCTGAAAATATCTCAAGAACCCTACACCCCTGAAATGGAAATATGGCATAATATAACTCCTTCAGTTAGACGCAAATACTGAAGCACATTGCACCTATTCGATTCTTCAAATTGTAGAGAATAAAATGTGCAACCATGCCAGTGCAACAGCGAGAAAAAGACAATAATTGATGAAATCCTTCCAGCCACTTTATGGCTATACATAGATGAAAGATGATTTCTTGAACTCAAAATCCAAAAGGTGAGGGGAAAGAATTAGATCCAATCAAATAAAAAAGGTATACGGTTAACGTACCAATAATGACTCTGGATGAAATTATACAGCAAAGGAATGGTGGCTTTGCACCAAGGCCTTGTTACCTCTGATCCGCGCCTTTTACCACAAAGATTGTAGTATCCATATGCTTGAAATGCGACGAATGGCAAAAAAATGCAAATGCATCGTAGCAGTCCAACAACAAAAACTCGCAGTAGTAACTGGAATAACATAACTTTGCTTAAGAACGTCATTGTAACAGATGGAACAATATGCGAAGCAATAAACAAAGACAGCAGCTTACAGAAACTCGTCGTTTCACAAACACCGCACTGTAACACTGATGCATGGTCCGGAAACAGAAGTAGCCAGCGTTAAGCACTCCATTAGAACGTGCCGTACCAGAAAATGCAAACAAGGGAACAGCCACATTCTTGCCATTAATCATCAAGTAGTAGGCTCCTCCAAATGTAAGAAGAGCATAAAGACTCTCAGAATATCTGCATAACACAGAAAAGAAAATTGTGAATAATAACAGAAGACATTTCAAGCAGAAATTCAAAAACTTGAACTCAGTAAAAGTACATTGATGAATAGAATATTGATGCTGGGTTCAGACAGAACAAAACCGATGCGAGCATAGAAGCTTCAGGATCCTTCAGAATAATTAACGAAAGCCTGTACTCATAAGCAGATACGGTAAGTGTCAATATAAGGTCACACTGACATCAATTGAATAAAACTCAATTATAACCAATTTCGAAAATGGAAATGACTCATACCCCTCAATTGTAACATTTTAAGTGGGAATATAAAGTAAAAGTAGATTGATGAATTGAATAACGCTGGCAATTGATATCAAACAACATACCAGTTAAATCATATAAACAGTTGACTCATATTCTAAGAAAGCAAACCTGTATAAGTAGAAGGCAGCCAAGAGAAATGCCAAATTACTGATCATATAGCCAGATAGTCCCAGTACAGCTCTGTATCCAATCAGCGGCACCAACGGCTTGAAAACTAAATTATGAAAGCGTTTTAGTACCGAAAAAGAAGAGTATTGTAGAAAATATGATTTGGGAGAAGTATAAGAATGGACAAACCTGTGTTGGATAAGAGATACATGAGGGTTGGTAAGAGCGGTAAAAAGGCGTAGGTTTGCTCGTATTCGTAGCCGCATTCGGCGATCCTGACGAAGTAAACGGAGTCCCATACGATGCTTCGTTCGACTGCGGATCCAATTGATGGAAAGAAAATGGGATTGGGACTGGGACTAGAAGAGTTAGGTGAAAGGCAATTAGGGTTTATGGATGCAGACGTATCGTATGGACTGAAAACTGATCTCCAAAACACAATTAAGGTCAGTAAGAGAATCCTAGATCCGATTGCAAAACGGAGAACTCGCCCCGTGTAATCGACCAACATATTTCAAGTAATACGCTTGCTAAGCTTCATCTAGATCAGTAATGGCGTTTTGAATGGAAGAAGCTGAACATGAACTCATCTCTGTCTCACCGTGATTGAGGTCTGCATCCACAATTCCACACAGTCCACACCCCACAGATGCCATTGATGACGTCATATTTGTTATGGGCCGATCTTGACGGATTAGCTGAGGCCCAATTGGCTTGTATTGGGCCGTAATGGGCCCAGAGTATGGGAGCCCATATGTTTCCAGAGAAATCTACCTTGGGAAAATAACTTCAATGTCAGACATATCATTCGTGACAAATTGACAGGTAGCTTATCAACTTATCAACTTATCATCATTATCTGTTTAATAGGTATGGCCAGTATTTATTTCAATCTCCATACGAGGGCGGTATCATATCCATATCGTTGTCACATTATAATTATTTTTATTTCATAGGTTCTGAAAACAACGTGTATTAAAAGAAAAAAATTTATGGGATAAGATATTAAAAATAAAAAAAATCGAGAAATTAATCCTTAGTGTTTAGTAAAATCGAATTCGTTGTTGTGGTTAGGGTTGTAGTTGTGGCTATAAATAAGTGTATTATCAGATTTGTGGTTTATAAAATGTATTCGTGTTTATTTAAATGTTTAGGGATTAATTTTGATTGATGACCAAAATAACCTCATCAATTATTTGTAATATTACCATTGTTCTCAGTATTGGAGGTAAACAGAGAATCAACAACACAACAAACTATCGGCAACAATGAAGAACAAGACACAACAAATTATCCTCTTTAATTAGTAAAATCATATTCTTTTGTTTTTTTACTAATACCCTCATCAATTATTTGCAATATTGTGTTCTAGTAAGAGAGAAAAAAGACCCGACAAAATAACGGCAACAAGGTAGAACGAAGAACAAGAGATAAGCAAGACAAATAGTAAAACCCCTAAACGAATAGAAACACCGCATCCTTCTTCCAAAAACCCTAACAATTGCTGATAAAAATGGGACGAAGAACAAGAGATAAACACGTATTGTTAATCCCCGACGGTAATGGACATGAGAAGAAATGAGACGGTGAAGTGAGAAGGAAAAATGAAACCATCGATTTTCTTACCATTGGGACGTAAGTGCATCGATAAGGAAGGAGACGAGTAATCGATAGTGGAGGAAGAAGGGTACAAATAGAATCTAAATATAAAAACCCTGAAAATCCCTAAAACCAATCATTAAGGAGATTACAAAATACAAGTTTTCAATATTTTCAAAACCACTGCAATATAAACTCAAACTCTAACTAAAAACCAATACAAATAGGAGCCTAAGAAACTGAATCTGGAAAAAAAATCCACAAACCATGTATCTAAACACATCCTAACTTTTTTAGTTTTGTAAAAGGGTAATTTCGATAAGTATGGGCTTTTTATAAGTATAAAGTATGCACTTTTTTAGTTTTTTTAATAATCTTAGGAGGGGGCATATACCAAAATTTATGTACCCGATTTTACTTATCCAACTTCACTCAGGTACCCAACTTTGATCACCCAATTTAAATTATTCAATTGAAATACTCAATTCGATTACCCAATTTCAATTACACGATTCTACTTACATAATTCCAATTACCCGATTTTACTTACCAAATTTTAGTTACTCAGTTCAGTTATAGACTCTTAGTTACACAATGTTAGTTACCCGATTTTACATACCCGGTTTTACAAACTTGATTTACATCTCAATGCTACTTATCCTTGATTTTACTCGCTTGATAAGTAAAGTGATATCAAACCCTCAATGAAAGAGAAAATTACCTAAACAGTACCCCATCTTTTAGGCTGACTAAACATTAGTACCCCATCGTTTAAACTATTATAACGGTACCTCACATATTGAAACTGACCAAAGATTAGTGTTTGGATTACTATTCACACGTTAAGTTAACAGATCGGTGTTAAATATCTAAGGTAGGTAGACAATTTTGCCTAAGGTAGTTGCAAAATTTTGCCCCTGATATTGATATGTTAACTTAACGTGTGAACAATAATCCAGGTACCAATCTTTGGTCGGGCTTAATAGGTCCGGTATCGTTCTGATAGTTTAAACGAAGGGGTACAAAAGTTTAGTCAGCCTCAATGGTGGGGTATTGTTTAGGAAATTCTCTCCTCAATGTAATACTAAATCATAGTCAAACAAAGGCAATTGGTAAAAGTTCAAATGGTTAGAAAGTCAATTTTGTTGCTACGGCCTTTCATTACAAGCAAATGATATCATCAGTAAGTAGTAGTTAGTCATTTGTTAGACATGCAACAACATATGGACAACTATCAAACATAGATTCTTCAATAGAAATCTTGTAGTTGCAATTTAAGGTAATAAAGCATCTTATCAATGATCATCACATAGTTTTTAACCACATTGCATGAAAACATAAAACTTATCTAATATCATATCTTAGCAAATGAAATTGTCATATGAGATTCAAGTAACTTCAAAAGTCACCCAAGACTAGAGTGTTATTGAACTGTTAGGATTACTCAAAGCACGTGCCAACGAATGTTTTAACAAAATCGACTCAAAACACATGCCAAAAAATATTGTTGTTAATGGTTTATCATAAGGTATCGGGGAAAAAGTTCCATATCAAAAATCGACATATCAAGTATCAAATAATACATCAAACCAAACAACAACCATCCTAAGATATATATAAATATAGCCCAAGAAGGAAAAGTAGTATTGATTATATCAGATGAAATGAGTGTCGAGTCAAACTTCATGATGCAATCTTTCCGACCCCAAATTATATGCATAACGAGCTAGATAAGGTAAACATACAATTTTTCTAGAATAAGGGAGCTAGACACCGGCCTTGTATTGGATGAGATGCGTATGCAAATTAAATGAAAAAGGAGCTTAGGAATCAGAAATTGACGTACATAAATATAGTCCAACAATTGAATTATTATGGAAGATATTGACGTAACCCGATGATATTTGGGTCTAGTAATCACAAAAAATGTCTTGAAGATCACAAGTATATTGGAATACTTTAGAAAACCGATCTTGCCGGTGGAAAAAAAACTAATGAGTATAAAAAAACAATTCGAAATAGGCCTACAATGACAAGTGAGAAATGAAAAAACTATCAAGATTTGAACAGATAAATAGATCTTAACAAAACCACAAAATAAAAGATTTGGGACAACGCATTACATTAAATAAAATCTCAAAGCATGTGAATTCAAATCATATAGAGAACATGGGTTTGGAAAAAAAAAAAAAAAAAAAAGCGTGGTAGATTTTTGAGACAACAAATTGAAGGAGATCAAAACAACAAATGAAATTACATATAAACATGGCTAGTTCTCAACAAAATTCGTAGTAAATTAACAAATTCTAAAATAAGAAATGACGGATACAATGCCTGAGGGGTTTGGAAGCTAGATATAGCCCCAAAAATTTTTAAAAAAATTATTTCAAAAATCATTAAAAGAAAAATTCCGGAAAAAAAAAATTGATGATGAAATAATTTGGTTTACTAGGCTTTTTTTAGTTTTAGTTTTAGTAAGTGTACCCCTTGAGAGAAGGGTGTTTAGAGTTTGAGAGAAAATACAAAAGGTTGGGGTATATTTATCTAATTAAAAACTAAATGGCCTAGTTACTAAAAGTAAAACTCAAAAAAGCCTATTAACCAAATTAGCCCAAGAATGATTGAACATGCTATTCTAGCAGTCCCTATGGAATGTAGTTTCTATAACCACCATCTAGAGGATATAGATCACTATCTCTTCAAAAAAAAAAACCTTGAAAGATATTGTACCAAGCACTACTACCATATAAAATCTACCACATATAAATACCAAAGCATATTTTGTGTATTGTGGAGTATTTGGTATTTCAAAAATCGTATAATTTCCAAAAACAAAAATTTGTGCAAAGAAAACAAGATAAAAGAATATGCCTACTACCATATAAATTTCTAGAAGGAGGACGGAAATGACAAAGACAAGGAAAAACATTAGAAAAAGAAGAATACAAGTAAACAAAAATTAAGAATATAAAATAGGAACAACCAACAAAGAGTTTGTGAAATTAAATTTTAATGGATCAAAAACAACAAACGGAGAATCGGCATATGGGTTCGTTATTCAAAACAAATGACCAAAGTCATTATAAGAACTTTGGTAAACTACTGGATATGTCAATCTTAGAAACTGAAGTTGATGCAATGTTAAATGGAATCATCAAAATTAATTAAAGGGTTGGAACACATGAAAGTAGAAATCGAAGGAGACAATACGAATGTGACCAACCATGTGAGGGGTGTCCGGAAACCCCAAGGTAAGTAGAAATACTAATTGGCGAAATCATGTTCCAAGTATAATATTTTGTTGAAGTCCGGATCAAGCATGTCTTCTAGAAAGTTAACACCGTGACCAGTGCAATTACTATCCTTGGTTAGTTACCCCCACCTTGAAGTGTTACTCAAGGGGTTGAGTAGATACATTTCCTTTTATTGGGACAACGTTGTCGTCCCCCGCGTTTGCAATGAGGTTTTGTTGTCTATTAGCGAGTATTAGTTGAGTCACACGAAGTAACACCTTGTTCAAGGTCCCGGGAACGCTCTTGGTGCCAACTAGGAGTGTTCAAAAATAATCCGATAATAATCCGACAATCCAACTCGAGAATATCCGACATTTAGTTGATCTGATGAAAATCTATTTGTATCCACTCCGATTAAAATTTTTAGATCTGCAGATCGGATACGGATTGATTTTTGTAACCCGAATATCTGATATCCGGTAATATATATTATATGTTTCCAAAATTATAACTATGTTGCAATATCAGAGTTGGTGGGAGGGGATTTTGTTTTAACTCGTGACATGATATTTGGAGTTTGAATCTTTAAACTAGCAAATATTTTTGCCCTTTTTTTAATGTTGGAAAATAAAAAAGATAATTGGTGTATAAAAGCCTTTTTTGCATCTAAGATACAAAATAGACGGTTACCGATTTTAAGGAGAAATAATTAATTATTAAAATTTATTAATTATGATAAAAGGTAAATTAGATATTAAGATTATCTTTATTAGGCAGTTACCGATTTTAAGGAGAGACAATTAAATACTAGAATATATTAATTATGCTAAAAATAAGGAAACCGGTTAACAAAATTTTGGTAACCCCTATAAAATCACCCCAATTGCCGAGTTAGGGTTTTTGGCAATCATTCATCTCGCCAAAAAGCCGTCTGCTTCTCGATTGGAAGAAACCGCTCGGAACCGCATGAAACCGTCTGATCGGAGAAGAAACTAGATCGAAGAAAGGTGCGTGCACTGCGAGACCATCATTGATGAAGGCGGCTGCAAGGCTTCAATTGAGCGCATATCTGGTAAGGTTTCTCTTTTGATTTTGGGCTCTTCTCTTTTCGCTTATGTGTGTGGTTCGTCTTTTGTGTGTCGTCGAGTGAATGCAAATCTAGTAAGGTTTCTCTTTCGAGGACCGCCCAACTCCGCCATTGTTGAAGGTTGCGAGGATCTGCTTAAAGTGCGAGCCTGCAGCCATCGGAAAAGACGACTCTAGAAACCCTCGTCGGAACCGCTGCAAACGCTGCAACCATCACCTATAATCGTCGGAACCACCTACAACTCTATATCGCTGGGAGAAGGTATTACACACACGCAGAGGAGTCGGAGGGAGGCCAGAGGTTCAAGGCTTTGATCAGAGATTTGTGTAAATGATGGTCTTGTGTAAATGACGGTCTTGTGTAAATGACGGTCTTGTGTAAATGACGGTCTTGTGTAAATGACATACTTGTGTAACCAAATCTTTTGTAAGTGACGGACTTATGTAACCAAATCATGTGTAAATGACGAACTTGTGTAAGCAAAACTTGTGTAAAAGACGGACTTATGTAACAAAAATATGTGTAAAGGACGGACTTATGTAACCAAACCTTGTGGTAATGACATACTTGTGTAACCAAACCTTGTGTAAATGACAACTTGTGTACATGGCATAAACAAATGGAACTTGTGTAATTGAAATACGACCAAATGTGTTAAGTACATAAATTGACATAACAAATGAAATTGTGTAATTGAAATTTTGTATGAGCATTGTGTACTTGAAATTATGTATTAATATTGTGTAATCGAAATTGTGTATTAATATTGTGTATCATCAAAATTAAACATAATTAAGAGGAGAGAGAAGAATAATTTATTATCATAATTAACAAAATTAAATATAATTAATAGGAGAGAGAAATATCTTCTAATTTATATTTATAGGAGAGAGAAAGATATTATAGTTTCCATAATCTTTTTTTTAATATATCTTTTTTATAACATCCGAAGGGAGCTAGCTTATGTTCATAGATACACACTTGCCTATTGTTTCTACATTGATTCATTAACTGTAGCACCCCAAGTTCTAGGAACTCGAAGCGTTACGGGGTAGGACCTAACAATGGGTCCGACCCTCAAAGTAACAACAATAACATTGGATCTTCCAACAAGGTATAAATAAATAAAAACCAAAAACCGTATAAAACTCAAAGGTTATAGCAAAGGAAACACAAAGGATTCGCAGCCGAGTTCAACAACAAACTGAAACGACAACAACCGTAATATAAATCCGATCCCGTCCTATAATGTACGGGAACCCCGGCTGACAACTCCATCCGGATCACTCAATTGCATCTATAACCTGCAGGACATCTACAACATCGGTATAAACCGTTAGCTAACATTCTAGATATCAAAAAGACAGTAAAGGCACAGACACATATAAGAACATAAACATATAGCATGCTCGCATACAGCCGGTTATTATCTTTCGTTAAGTTATCCATTACTAATTCAACTTCTTTTGTCACACGAGAATCTCCCGAAACTCGCCTCCGCTTCCGTCTGCCGACAAGAACAGATCAGATGCATATTATCCGTTACTTGTGGGCTTGAGTCGCAAGCGAACCTCTCAGTCTCCCAATTTTGGACTGGACAAGTGGTCACCACCCGATTATAATACACTTGATCCAATTAAGGTATAAGGTCAATCTTAGTCCGGTTTTCCGTTATAACGTTAAACAAAACAACACAACCATTACGGTCAAACCAATGCACGGAACGCAGCTAAGTAAGTCTAAGGGACTTACCTCACTCTAAGATAAACTCAGAAATCCGCTACTACTCAAATTCCCGAAGGAAAGGAAGAATGCCTGTTCAGACAAGGCAACGCAAATCAGAAACTAAACGAATGCGAGAAGTCTACATACTTCTAGTTTCAATGATCTCTAATAGATCTACTGCAACGTGCTAGAAGTTCCCTACTTCTAGTCTCGATGATCGCTAACTGATCTCAACATACTAGGAGAAGGATTCCAAGTCTCAAGGTTCACAAGGAACATCAACAACCACACATCTCAAGGGCGTAACCAACTCATGGGAATCAACAAGCCACTAACTAGCATTCACATTAATCATCTAGGTCCAGCCTAGCATGATCTAGCATAAGGAAAGGGTAAAGGAAACAAGGAAGGAAGCAACTCACCAAAGACGGGAGTCACAACAGGTAATCCGCAGGGGCGACGAACAAAGGCGCGGGGGCGGTAGGGCTTGCAGCCGCAGGGGCGGCTGATTCCAGACGCGGGGGTTTCTGCAATAGAAGCGGTGTCGGATTCTTTGACAGCAACAACACAACAAGGGCAAAAGGCTCGACTTCTCCAATTCACACACCACAACTCTTCAACCAAGGAAGCCAAGAACACATACTCGTCAACAACGAAGGATAAACAAGAATCAAGACTCGATCTTGATTCATGTGAAGAAGAAGATGAAGAAAATAGAAAGAGAAAGAAGAAAAGAAGAAGGAAGAAGCATGTTGCATGTTCATGAACATAAGGAAGATCAAAGGGATAAAGAATTTACACGTTCTACAGAAGATCACAAGGAAAGCCGTAGCTTTGCTCGAGGTTGAAGAAAACGTAAGCAAGAAGCGGAAAAAGGATCGAAGAGACGGAAAAAATATATAGAGAACGGTTGGAAAAGAACAAAGGAAGTTCGGATTTAGTGTTAGAAGATAGAAGGATAGTTGGCTCAAAAGATAGAAGATCGGATCTTCTAAGAAAGAAACGAATAAAAGATTGAAAAATACAAATCGTGCGATCTGGGGTCATCTGCAGGGACGGGCTGACCCAGCCGCGACTAGCCCAAGGGCGGCCCCCTTCACCGCGGGGGCGGGCGAAGGCAAAAATCCGGTTGTTACATTAACTTCCTACATGCTCATTTTTCTCAAAATAACACCCTAAACCTAGTATCATACAACGTTACTACTTCTTCTCTTGTTCTCCTATTCCGCTACCAAAGACTCGGTGAGGCGGCGACAACGACAAGAGAAACAATTGGACTGATGGAGCCCCCCCTCTCTCTCTACTATCGAGGATCCACGTCGCTAGTCCCGGCCTGACCACCCCCCCTTATCTCTCCCCTCCGCCCCACTAGTCTCTTTTTGGTGTCCCGTTATTGGCGCCGCCTCATTGAGTCATTGCTATTCTGGTAGCGGAAACTTTGAGTCACTGCTACCAACCTACCTCTACATTTTTTTTATAAAATAACACATAATTGAGTATAATCGAGTATTTCAAATATCCATAGTCAGATATCCGGAAATTTACGACAACCCTAATGTCAATTGTACAATATGATATTATACAATGAGGGGTATTACGAACACGGCAATGGATTTGGTAAACGCACGACGATCGGAATCCGTGACCGCCACGGTCACGGGTTCCGTAACCGTAAAAAAAAATATTTTACATCATGGTTACGGGTTCCGTAACCGTGATGGTGTCAGACATTTTTTTTCGGGTTAGAATTCACATAGAAAATTTTCATGGATTAGGAACCCGTAATCGTGATGGTAATGGGTTCCGTAACCTTGATGATTTTCTTCACTTTTTTAATTTTTTTTTGGTTAGAATTCACAAAGAAAATCATCACGGTTACGGAACCCGTAACCGTCACAGTTATGGGTCCCATAACCTTGAAAAATATGTCACATATTCGGAACCTGTAACCGTCTTGCATTTGTGAATTCCATTGACGTGCATTTACAACTTCCGTATACAATTGACACTAGGTATTGTCCGAATGGAGATGAAGGAATACTTGGGGCTAGGTATTCTAACACCCAGTTCTTCGGAGGACCTTAAAAATGGTCTCGGGTAGAAAAACTGCAGGAGCGGCCTCAGAGAGCCGCAGGAGCGTCGACCCGCGGGGCAGCACGGATGTGCCGCAGGTGCGCCGACTCGCGGGGGCGGCAACTGTTCACCGCGGGGGCGGTAGAACAGTAAGCCGCATCGTTTTAATTCGTAACCTTCAAACGGTTACTATCCCTATTCTTTTATTCCGCAACCCTACCTTTTCTTTCCCTATTTTGAAAATTGCCGTCATTTCTAGAG
The DNA here is from genome assembly GCA_033239125.1 of Fagopyrum homotropicum. Classification (NCBI taxonomy): domain Eukaryota; kingdom Viridiplantae; phylum Streptophyta; class Magnoliopsida; order Caryophyllales; family Polygonaceae; genus Fagopyrum; species Fagopyrum homotropicum. The sequence continues at coordinate 139,334,459 of BSWB01000006.1, forward strand.
CTTCACCCTTGGAGAACTTACATAAGTGAGAATCTTTCATCTCCTTCCTCTCTCCTTCGTCTATTTGTCTTTTACTCCTTCATCTCCTTCCTTCATTCCAATTGTCACATTAGAGCAGTGTCGTTTCCCTTCACCAGACTACATCACGTAGTAGAGGCCGTACGTGTGGGTTCATTAGGAAGATCTTGCTCATTCGATTCCACTCTAGGGAAGGGTAAGACTTTCTTCCTCTCCGTTCCTTGGGCTCCCTAGAGGCTATGTGATAGTCTGACTAAATAGACATGTATGGATCTACAAAGGATTGCAAGAAGTTGGTGGAACCGGGAGATTGATCGAAGAAGAGAAGACGGAGCTCATTGTCGCCTGTGCCGACCCTGCGCCTGCACACTCCCGCGACCGCGCCTCACCGCCCCTGCGAATTTCCCCTGCCGTGACTGCGGTTGCTGCGTCTTGGCCGCCCTTGCCGATTTCCCCTGTCGCGACTGCGGTTTTCGTCTAGTGAGCAACTTAAGTCGTTCTTCCAACTTAAGTGTGAGCTTGTGGTATGTCCTTCCTCCTTCCTTGCATCCCTTTGAGCATGATGTAGTATTATGATAGGTGACCTAGTAGTTTATGAGCAAATCCCTTGTAGTGGGCTACTTTTAGGATTTGTTCAAAGTGTGTAGAGATTTCTATAGATAGGAAACTGATTGGATGCAGTTTCATATGGGTGTAATGTCGTTATGACACGTTGCCGTGGCTTATTAGGCTTTGAGGAGTGAGATCGGATCGAGTTGGCCGATATCTGAGAGTAGTCGACTTTTGGTAAGTCCATAGGACTTACTTAGTTGTCTATGATATAATTGGTTGATGCTTGAGTGGTGTTTGATATCGTGTTGTGGCTAGGTAGTATATATTTATCTACCGACCTTTTTATTGGCCCACTGGTAACGGGCAGTGATTACTTGTCCACTTCTCCCGAGGGAGTCTGGGAAGTGCTTCGTGCTGGGCCAGATTTGGATGTACGGGGACGGTACCAGTCTACTCCACATGGTATACGGACTGGTGCGCTGATCCACTCCAGCTGAATAATGTCCGAAGGCGAGAGTCTATGACTTCTCGTATCACACTTATAATTGAATAATGTGAATGGCCTAATGAAGATAATAAAAAAACCGAATCTATGTGATAGCATGATGAGTGTTTACTGTTTTCTTTGAGTGTGTATGTGCTTTAGTATCTTCTCGTTATATTATAGTTAGCTAACGGTTTATCTGTGTTGTTAAATGTTGTGCAGGATAAGGAAGTTGCTGAGTGATTCGGAGGAGGTGGTCAGCCGGGGTTCCCGTACGTTGTTAGGATGGGTTATGTTTGTCTCTTGTAGTAGACTCTGTTAGATTTTTATGGTTTTTGGTTTTATCTTTGTACCTCGGCTGAGTGTCGGTATCTTATGCGACATTACATACTTTGATATTGGATTTCCATGTTTTATCGTCAGTTCCTTGTTGTAAGATCCAGTAACCCGTAACGCCCCGAGTCTGATATTTGGAGTGTTAGAGGTATTGTCTTCAAAATTTGAATTCTCATAATGGAGATGAAGGAAGCAATCATATGATTTAAATTGGTTCTAAGGATATGCGTTGTGATCAATGAGGCGCACAAGTAATACTTATTATGATTTAACAAACATGTTGAATTTTGGGAATTAAATGTTAGAATGGACACATAACAGTGCACATTGGATTAGCTACACATCTCTTTTTTTGAATTGCCAACCCTAATTAATAATTGTTGATTCCCACTTTCGAATGCCATCCACCAATTATTATTTATTATCCAATTCAAATTTCGTTACATCACCTCACACATCTAATTCTATTTTTTTAGTTATCACATGTGATGAACAATTGCCAAGTCATCTGCATAATCAAATCTTTTGCCTGCAAAATAAGTCATCTTATTTTAATTTTTTTTATTAATATGGTGATATTTTATATCTTTGTTGGTAATTTTTGATATCGCTATTATTTTTTGTTTAATGTTAATAGCTTATGATAAATTTTTAAAAGAAGTTTGTTACTTTACAAAAAAATTATCTACCTTTATTATCTACAATTAGATAATTATGGACGGAATTACACACGGAAGGTCATCCCAGATTGTACATACCACAATCAACGGTTTAGCTAGTCGCCATTGTTAACTGGTTGTTTAAATGTTATTGGTTTTTTCCTCGTTCCCTTCAAGGTTCAAATTTTTCTTTTTGCACACATTTTTAAGTTTTCTCTTGGCATCCTCTAATTCTCTTTCCATAATATATTTCATTAAATAATCAATTATAAGAAAAATATCTAAAAAATAAATTAAAACAAATTATGACCACTTAAATATATTTTATAAAATACTAAGTAATGTATAGAAGTATTTAGTAAATTAAAAAAAATAAATAAATAAATTTCAAGCTAATTTTTAATTTATGAATAAAAAAAACATAGTAACTTTTTATTTATTTTTGAATTAAAATAAAAGTAAAAATTAAGTTAAACTAATTCAAAAATAAATAAAACATTTACTATATTTTTATTTTATATAAGGGTACATAATTAGTTTTAAACATACTTTTCTAGACTTTTAAAACTAAAATGTATGGATTATTAGTACAACATAATTTGAACTAGACTTGGGTCCGGTTTAACCTAAACGCCAAATTGCCAGTCTGAGTAAACCGGCGGTTTAGGTTTCTGTTTTAGGTTAACCGGCAATTCACGGTTAGGTTTAGTTTTTTTAAAAAACCTTTTAAATTCAAAATGGACCAAACCGGCGGTTAAACCACCGGTTTGGTCCGCAAAGAGCCGGCAAGCTGACAGTTTTTTATTTATTTTAAAATGCACCAAACCGGTGCTAAACCTAAAAAATATGCGTTTTAGGTTTAACCTAAACTGCCGATTTGGATAATGTCGGTTTAGGTTCCCAACCCATATCTAATTTGAACTAACTGGACAAATAATTTGAACAAAGACTACAAACACATGAATCATTAGAAAAAACAGCTTGAACTAAGAGAAGAAAGGGATACAATTGGAATAAAAAAAAGTTACAAATTTTTGTACTATTAATTCAAAAATGTTAAAATGAAAATGTATAAAAAAAATTGAAAGAATAAGTGTTAAAAATTAGAACAGCTAGAACAAACAATTTGAACTAACTAAACAAAAATATGAACTCTTAGAACAAACAATTTGAACTAACAAAAGAAAGAGATAAAATAGAATAAAAAATTTCAAAGTTTTTACACTACTAATTCAAAATGTTTGAAAGAAATGTATAAAAGCTTTGAATGAAAAAAAGTGTTTGAAAAAAATAAGAATTACTAAAACAAACTATATAACCTAATTGCACAAAAATATGAACCATTAGAACAAATATTGTGAACTAATATTACAAAACAAAATCTCACTATACCTTTTAAAAATTACAAAATTGTCACAACTTCATACGCTTCAAAACAAATTTGCAAAATGACAAAAATGTCGTCTGAACTTCATATAACAAAAATGTCACCGCACTGCCCAAAAAATCATTAAATGACATGAACTAATATGGACCGTTAGATCAAGTGTATCAACGATGAAAAATATTTTGTAATTCCATGCCGGAAGTTTTACTCTGTACCTTAACCGATTCCCTTATTTAAAATATAACTATTAGACTTATTGAGAAGTTCTAAGGAAATTTTTTTGAAAGACCCATACTATATGACTATCCCATAAATTTGATAATATATTTAAAAAATAAGATTGATTGTAAAATTTTAAATCTTAAAATTTAAAATATCAAATGTGATCTTCTTTCATTATGTTAGACATATTATTTTAAAAAAATTTAAAATTACACAAATTTGTTAGTAAATGATATCTTATTTGATTAAACTTCACCCACAAACATAGATCTTTTTCCTCAGACTATTCATAAAAATAATACTTAAATAATATGAATCTATTAACCAACATTTATTTTTTTAAAATAAACTTCTTAACTAGTCTTATATTTTTAAATAAATCAACTAAAATATTTAAGAATAAAGTAATGACGTAACCTTTATTCCATAATTCGTTAAGTATATAAAAAATAAATATTAATGGTTTTTGAGAGAAAATATAACACAAGAGTGATTTTGTGTGCATTAAATTTTTTTAGGCAGTTGTTATAATAAATTTTACAATTTCACCTTAGAGCCAATTGATTTAATATGAAATAGTTATATACCAATTAATAATTTCTAAATTTATATTACTAAAGGGTGTTATTTTTTTGAATACAAATAGTTGATTTATTAAGTTGTGAATATCACTTTATTTAACATGTTCAACACGAATACCTTGTATTTGAAATACATATACTGTGTACCATATTAGTAATATGCAATTGATAAGCATCATATTAGAATTATAAAATGCATGAAATACAAGTATTTAGCATACCATATAGGAATATTGGTAGGGGTGTAATACGAGTCGAGCATTGACATTCTCAAGCTCGCTCATTTATATACGAGTCGAGTCTAAATTTTATACGAGCTTTAAAATGTGTTTATATTCGGCTCGTTTATAAAGTTGAACAAGTTCGAGCCGAGCTTTTGACGAGCCGATCCCAAGTAGCTTGGCTAAAATAATGCTTCTATCATGTTATTTTAGCCGAACGAACCGAATTTTACCCGAATGAGTCGAATCAAAATTTTATACGAGCTTTAAATGTGTTCTTATTCAACTTGTTTAGAAAATGAACGAGCTCGAGGCAAACTTTTGACGAGTCAAACGCGATCCGAACTCGAATAACTTATCTCATATTATAACCTGGTCACACACAATTGTGGTTATTTTATTTATTTATTTATTTTTTTTTTTTTGATAACGGAAAGCGATTAGGTTGGTCTACCTCCTAGAGGTAGTCCACCCTAAAGCATCCTTACGGATGAGAACAAGAAGTTCGGGATCATCAGAAAAATTGGTGTTGGGGGCCGATACACCCAGGTGGGTTAACCGGTCAGCAACACAGTTTATCTCTCTGAAAATATGTCTAATCTGGACTTCGTCGAAAGAACGAAGGTCCAAACTGGAGTCGGAAATAAGCATCTCGATCTCCCAATGACAACTCCACAAACCTTGGAGTGCCTTAATAACACAAAGATTATCACCTTCGATTTCAATCTTTTTAATATGGAGTCTTTTAGCCTCCTGGAGGCCTAATCTCAAGGTAAAGGCTTCCGCTTTAACAATTGTGGTTATATTGCTTTTGAATGAAAACAATGTAAATATGATAGCGTTATCTTTCATTTTGAGAATGGAAAAGCTCAAAGTATTTATTGAAGGAAGATGATTGTAACCATTGACTAAGATAGAGGTATCTTGCATTGAGGATCCATTTGAGAAATTATTGGGAACTTATGTAGGGCATTAAATCATAATATTGAAAACCTTACATAAGCTATAAATTTTTTAAGTAATCATTAATATGGCTTTTTCAAAAATCTTAGTGACAAATTATACCCCAACTGATTGTAATTATTGATCACGATATTTGATGATTTTTACGGAATTTTAATGGTCTTATATACTTTTTTTTTAAAAAAAACTTTTTGTCGTACTAGGTTCAATGGTTTAGGTAAACTAGTTTATAAGTCGCACTTTGTGCGAATTTGTTAACTGTCTTATCATTTAAATATTGAGTGATTTTCAAATTACATCAAAGTAAGGCTCTTTCTGTGATCAAGGAAGTCGGAGTCACGACTAAATTGGTTGAGATTCGACAGTGAAGAAGTGAAGATCACATGAAACAAATGAGCGATAGACCGATTTACAGATACCGATCGACCGATTTTCTTATATTTTTTAGTTATTGACCTTACTTTCCAAAACGATGTGCAGTGACAAATCGTCCGATTGCCCCCACCTGCTTCAGACTTAGGATGATCTTTCCTTGACTTTCTTTTTGTTTTTTACTTTGGACAATCTTTCATCCGTCCAATAGGACTTTTTTCCATCTTTTTTAGAGATAGGTGTTTTGCCGGATTAACCACAAACCCTAAGAGGACGATGTGAGAAATTCTCCTTTAAATAAAGTGTTCCTGCCACTAGTTTAACTATCCGGTTTACATTCGAGGATTTCAGAGGTACGAATTATAGTACAAATCGGGTCTAATCGATCAATCTCCTCATTTTCCTTCAAATAATAAAAGTGAAACTACGTAAGTATCTCTTGCTAATTTCTCTCGCTTTAGGGTCTGAAAGCCCGACTTGCATAGATACTATGTGATATTGATAATGATTTCTATCCTTATGAATGTATGTCTTAATTTATGTGTAGGTATTCAGGGTTTTTTTACGCAAGATGCAAGAGTTGCGTATATATTTGCTTTTATTCTATTTGTGCTTCTAAGTGTTGATTTCAAGATACGAGACCTACTTGATTGATACCTTTAATATTTTGCGAGATGTGCATAATTATTCCCTTCACATCATGATATATATGGTAGTTGGATTGGATGATTACCAATTTAGATTTTATGCTTATTTAGATTCTTGAAAATTTTATTACCCAATGGAATCAAAATTCGGTTATTTTCGATATTCTTGATATTGGATCAATTGGTGAAAACTCTCTTCTTTTTCCCATATTGCTACGCTTTGTGTCATTACACTTCTTTGACTAATCCACCGATTAACCCTTGTAGATCGGCCAATATGTGTTTGTTTTTCTCTCTTCGTGAATTTTGCTATTATTCACTTACGTATTTCTTCACTGGCCATCTGCCTTGATTGGCTGATTGCGCCGTTTAGATTGACCAATTCCATGCCTATTGTTTCTTATTGTTATGTGTGTTTATTTTTACAATTATTTTATCAAATCACTACTCTATTTTTTCAATGTTCGATCTTGACCTTATACTAGAATTAAGTTTTGTATATTATTTGCAAGACATGAGACTCACATTTTAGACCTTCTCAGTTGGCAAGACTTGACAAGACCCATGAAACTGTAACGAACCCAAATCCATCTAAAACCTGAAAATTTTGAAAAAAGGCATATCTAAAACCAACCCCTTGAAACTAATTTAACCCATAATCATAAATAACCCAAAAAATATCCGGACCTGAATATAATAGCTCGATAACCGAAATGACATGATCCGAAACAACCTTGCTCGAAATGATCCTATAACCAAAGTAACCCGTTCGAAAATGATCCGATAATTCGAAGCAACCTGATCCGAAATAACCGACCCAAAAATCACTTTTTATAGACACTCATCATGTGAGTAATGGCCTAGCTTACCACCAGATGACTCTCTATAAAAGAAGCCTAATGACCATGCACATGGCTAGGAGTTTTTACACAATGAAAAAACACTCCATTACATACTATGGCAATCCATAATCACGATTGAAAACCTAATTAACCATAGAAAACGAAATATGTGGGTGGACTTCGTTGATCAAGTGAAAAATCAAACTCAACGATGAATAAAGGCATATAGTCACCCTTCGTTGAACGTGAGAATGCCTATGTACACGCTTTAGAGACCATGCGTGACAATTCACTTCATATAAGAATCAAAGAAGCCAAGATTTGTGGAAAACACAGTAGTAATTAATGATCATGGCTTGTGAATTCCATGATTAGAGCTTGTGATACTGACAAATCATGTCTTAATCTTTCTTATTAGAAGTGAATTCCATGATTGAGAAAGTGAAGAATATGACATGTGACATGAACTAGAAGTATTGATGAGATTTTTGACTTTTTATGAAATTGTGCCTCTTCATTGTCTAGCCCACTCTTTGAATTCAGAGTAACAAGTGGAACCATTGACACTTGACGGCATGCTTGAAGGTTGGGTAGTCCAATGGGATAGAACGATGTTAGTACAAGTTCACGATCAATATTATAGGCGACAAGTCCAATTTAGCCAGGACTCGAGATCGAACAACTCTGATACCGTGTGAAATTTCGGTGGGTCAATATTTAGTGGGAGGTTTCGTTACACGTTCGAGTGCACATGCGCGTTAAACTCAGACCAAACACGTAATAGTGATGAAGTTTCATCTTAAAAATCAATCGACGATAGGGAGTAGCCCACTAAACTTATACACCTAGATTTTGGATGCGGGACACTTTTATCTCCACACGTAGTCGGAATTGCTCTCGAAAGAAATAGATGTTTTTAGATGTGGGACATTGGAGGAGATGAGTTTGAAATGTTAGGAAGATTCATGGGTTTTAAGTTTGATATAAGATACAAGCTCATTCTTATTAGTCTAGTTTTAAATAGTTAATTACAATAACTAATTTTGGATTAGTGGAATAAGTGGATCCTATATTTACAGATTCCATATCTACGAATCAATTTTTAATTAATTAATTAATCTTAAAAATTAATTAACGTAATTGCAAGATCTACTTAAGAGAGAAGGAGTTGAGAGTCTTGAGACCCATGTTGGTTGTAGGTCGTGACAAAGAAGCTTTTCGATGGGTCGACTATTTGTGACGGATCTAGACAACGGTTGAAGATGGAGGAGAAGAAACGTGGGACCGCTGGTGTTGGTTGCAGGCAGTGGCAGATCTACAAAGTTTTCATCGAGGGGCACAATTTTTTTTATAAAATATGACGCGTATTAAGTTTAAAATTAAATAATGAAATATATAAATTAAATAAATAAAAGTTTAATTAAGTTTTGTACGATAAATTAGAGCTTTTAATTTATTTTTTTTACTTAGATAAATTTAAAATTATTTTATATATTTAGTTTATTTTATAAATATATTGTCAAATAAATTAGATAGTGGTTGATGAATTATTGTATTAAAAATTATATTAATTTTGTTGTATTAGTTAAGAGTTAATGAAATAATAAGCATCACTTAATCTCTCCATCTAAATATATTGTAATTTGCTTAAATAAAAAATAAAAAAAAACTTTTTGATACTCCCACAACTTGAACATGTAACTCCAAGTATTTTCTTCTCTTCCTTTACCAAATGAGCTACTAGAACAATATGTATCACATTTCGTTTTAAGGAGGGTTTTATCCTTCTGAAGGCAAAATGACGTCGCAAGCTGAGGCACCGTACCCCCCTTGTTAACCCCATGTTACCCCCTTAGATCCACCCCGGTTTGTAGGCCATAGCGAAGGAGCTTTTTGATGGGTCGACTATTTGCAGCAGATCTAGACGGCGGTTGTACGTAGACGGAGAGAAAGAGCATGAAACCGACGGTGTTGGTTGCAAGCGATGACGGAGATGGCGGCGGAGTTGAAGGTGGTTGTGGGAGTAAATTTGTTGCAATAAATCCAGTGTTGCAGGCGGTTGATGCAATACGGAAGAAGAGAACCAACAATTAGGTATTATAATCCACTTTATTATGTGTTGAGCTTGATTATTTTTGTCTTGATTTTAGTTTCTTGTTATTTTCGTTTATTAACGTGACACTGTTTTATTTCATCGATCTACTCGTATTATAATCCACTTTATTTGTTAATTGTAATTTTTTTTAATTATATTTGATCATATATACATTTTTCTTATTTACATTTTTAAAGTAACATGTTATATCTATTAAAGCAGAAGTCTCTATTGCCACGTGTCAACGTCATGTTTCTCGAAGGCTAAAAAAAATTTTAAAAGTGATTTCTAAATGTTAAAATAAATTGGAAATTATTTTCAAAAGTTTTGTAAAAATATTTAAATAAATATTTTTATAAAATATTTTTTTTAAACTTTGACGGATTTTTTTATCAACAAACATATCTTAACAAATCAATTTAAAAATATAATTAATTAGAAGAGATAAATACTTAAAAGAAAATTAAAAATCATAATAATAATTATAATTTCATTCTCCGAACTTTTATTTAGTAAAAATATACACATAAATTTCTAAATATTAAATATTTATTAAACTCAACCCGCACAAAGTGCGGGTAATACACTAGTTATGTTAATGTTCTGGGAGTTTTGTTTTCTAAAATATTCAGAATTCGCGTATTTTTTCTTTTTTTTGAAAAGTTAAGCGTATATATATAGAAAGTGGTGGATGATTTACAGAAAGAGAGTCAGGGAGATTACACAGTCAAAGAATAAAAGATGTAGAGAGATAGAATATAAGAGATTAGATGAACTGAATGCCCAGGAGCCGAGCCCAGGTGACGGAGCTGGAGGAGCGGTTACGCCATTTGTGAGTAGTTTGGAGCTTGACGGCACTAATGATGCTGTAGGCGCAAGCAATGGAGGGGGGTGAAATTTCTGTTGAATGCAAAGTTGTTACGAGCATTCTAGATGAAGTAGAGGTATGTAGTGATAATAGCGAGACGGATGTGTGAGAGCAGATCGTTCTTCTGGGGCTTTGCATTCGATAGCCAGGACCATATATCATCGGAGTAGGGGTAGGGAGGGTGCAGTCTAGTCCATCGAGAAATGATGTCAATAACTAGATTGGAGTAGTTACAGGAGTTCCAAAGGTGGGCAATAGGTTCAAGGTGAATTCGCGTATTTGTTTCCGGGTAACATAGGTTATCACTCTTTTAGGCTGACAAAACTTTAGTACCTCATCGTTTAAACTATCAGAGCGGTATCTCACCTATTGACCTCGACCAAGTAGTAGTACCTCAATCATTGTTCACATGTTAAAATATCTGAAAGGTGTTAAATATTTGGGGGCAAAATTGTCCAAAATTCTTTCTTGTGATTTTGAAGATGAAGAAAACGAACTAGAAGCAAAAGAGGAATGACTACATTGAACGACTGTTCAAGATGGAGAAAGGAGAACGAGGAGAAGAAGGATTAGATGCAAACTCTTGAGAAATTTGAGTTTTGATTTGGACCTGTTATCACAATTGAAAAACCAGTGAAAATCTACGAATTTTCTCACCTTGAAAAATTGAAGGGTGTTCTTCAAGACCTCTGAGTCCCAAATTTCCTCTCCCTCTTTTGTCGTCTTCTTCCCCAAGCCACCAACAACCCCTCTCTCTCTCAATCTCTCCACCACCACGTCTTCTTCGCAATACCGCCCCCCTCTGTCGAACCCAGTTTTTGACCTACAAAAACCGGAGCTCAAAGTCACTGCTACCTGGAGACCTTTGCTTCTCCGGAAGCCAGTACCATGGTTCCCACCATTGTCGTCGGAAGCCCTTACCTTGTGTCGCCAGTACAATGGTTGTCATCATTGTCGCCGGAGAAGCCCCTAAATTCCAAATCCAACATCTCATTAGGATTTGTGAAATTGTCAACATTCACATTTGCCCCAAAAATGATCGAGATTTGATTTACCCACCCATAGTTGTGAAGACTTTAGGACACCTAATTTCACCAAAAACAGCTCCAAATATGTTAATTTTCCTCCCCTTGGCGTTTATGGATTTTTCAGGTTCAAAACCTAACAACATCTCATCATCAATTTGGGGCTTAGGGTTGTAAATTTACGTTGTGGACAATTTTGCCCCTGATATTTAACACCGTTCAGATAGTTTAACGTGAACAGTGATCGAGATACTACTCTTTGGTCGGAGTCAATAGATTAGGTACCGTTCTGATAGTTTAGCTAACTACAACATAAAGGGAAATGCCGAAGCACAAATACAAACAAGGAAAACGGTAAACACGGATAAATCGTTAGCTAACTATAACATAAAGGGAAATGCCGAAGCACAAATACAAACAAGGAAAACGGTAAACACGGATCATGCTATCACAGAAACTCCGTTATTATTATCTTCATTAAAGTCATTGTGATATCGAATGATAAAATCAAAGACATGTTGATAATTAGAGTTTTTAGAAGTATCAAAATTAATTTTGACATAGTTAAAGCTTTCCTCAGCCATTTATTTTTTTTTGTTTTTCATCTTTGTTTTGGAGGTCCTATATTACAATTTAGGTTTTGAAGTATTTGTAATTTGTTTTTAGATCAATTGATTTAAATCTTGTGGTATTTTTTTCTTGTTAAAGATTGTTTGGTTTCTCATTAGCAAAATGTTTTACTGTGTAACCACTATTTCTCTTGATTATGTTTGGTTACATTTTTCTTTTATCTTCAAATGATTATGCCCATAACCTTTTGATAGTTTATGTAATTAGTGTAAATATAGGGTACCTAATGTAATTATGTAAATACAGTTTATTATAAATATAAACCGTCTGATGACGGGAAACCCGAAGGGGAATTCATCCAAATCTCACATGGTATCAGAGCCTACGCTCTTCTAATTTCTTCCGCTCCCAAAAACCCTATCTTCCGTTCCCCTTGACAACATTCCTCGATGGCTGCAGAACGGAAACCCTCATTCCACTCTGCCCTCGGAATCTCAAATATCAAGAACAACATTGCTCTCGTCCTCGATCATGACACTCCGTACGCTTCTTGGGTTACCTTATTTCGTGTTACTGCAAAAGCACACAACGTTCTCGATCATATCGATGAAAAGGTTCCCAAACCCACGGATATTGATGAGTCGCTATGGATCCAAGTAGACGCTGCTGTTCTTCAATGGATTTACAGCACGGTGTCAAGAGATATTCTTCTACAAATTCTTGATTCCGATGATACCGCACTTCAGGCATGGAATCGAGTAAAGGATATTTTTCAGGATAACAAAAACACCCGCGCAGTCTATCTTGAACATGAGTTCTCTAACTGTAAGCTTTCTGGTTTTCCATCTATTAACGCTTACTGTCAACAACTCAAATCTTTAGCAGACCAACTCAAAGGCGTTGGCTCTCCGGTTCCTGCGAACCGTCTTGTTCTTCAACTTATATCGGGTCTACCCGTTGAATACAATGCCGCGGCTAGTTTCATTCAACAATCGGATCCTCTTCCGAGCTTCACAAAAGCACGCTCGCAATTACTCCTCGAAGAAACGCGAATGGCTTCACAAACGAGCTCCGGAAATTCAGCATCGGCCCTCACTGCAGCAGCTCGGACACCGGCCACCGGCACACCAGATTCACCGTCGCCTACTCCACCGGAACAACCAGGGACCCGTCGTGGACGTGGCCGGAAGAATCGGAACCGTGGCACCGGAAATCAGCAGCAGCAGTCTTCCCAGCAACCGCAGCGTGTTTGGATTAGGGCACCGGCCGGCTGGACTCCTCAACCTTCAGCTCCTGGCCCACATGCACAGTCTTGGCCTCAGGCCCAATATCCCACTGGCCCATTCTCTCAGCAGCAGGCCCACTGCTCTTTCCCTGCTGGATCGAATGGCCTCCTTGGGCCTGGACCGTCTCAGCAAGCTCCTCAGGCCCATTTCTCTGCACAAGTGCAGCCCACCAGCCTGGACGCTTCATTTGCTGCAATGAATCTCAACCCGCCGGATAATTATTGGTATATGGATACGGGTGCCACCTCCCACATGACGAATAACTCAGGTTCACTCTCGTCTTTTTCACATAATGGTTATTTAAATTCGATTATTGTTGGGAATGGTATGCGTATTCCTTCTACGGGTCTTGGACATACCGTCCTTCCCACCACTAAAAAGCCATTACACCTATCCAATGTACTAATTGCCCACAAATTGTCAAAAACTTAATCTCTGTTCGTCGTTTTACTACGGATAACAGAGTCTCCATTGCTTTTGACCCTTTTGGTTTTTCTGTGAAGGATCTACACACGGGGATCACACGTCTGAGATGTAATAGTTCCGGGGAACTCTATCCTGTCACCAGTCCTTCCTCTCATCCACATCACGCTCTTTCAGTTACGTCGTCTGATCTTTGGCATGCACGTCTTGGTCATCCCGGTGCCCCTGCTTTGGATTCTCTTAGGAAGTCTTCTTTGTTTCCTTTTAATAAGTCTAATGTGGCTCATCTTTGTCATGCTTGCCAATTAGGAAAACATCATAGGTTACCTTTTGTTCGATCTCATACTCGCTCACTTGCGCCTTTTGACATTATTCACAGTGATCTTTGGACCTCCCCTATCCCTAGTCGGGAAGGCTTTAAATATTACTTACTTTTTCTTGATGATTTTTCTCATTTTCTATGGGTTTATCCAATCAAGTTCAAGTCTCAAGTTTTTGAGTTATTTGTTCAATTTCATCAACTTATCAAAACTCAATTTCACCGTTCTATAAAAAGCTTTCAATGTGACATGGGTCGGGAATTCAATAATCATAACTTCCACAAGTTCTTTGTTGATAATGGGATTGTGTTCCGATTCTCATGTCCCCACACTTCTCCGCAAAACGGCAAAGCCGAACGAGTCATTCGCACAATCAATAACATGATGCGTTCCCTCTTATTTCACTCCTCCATCCCGATCTCCTATTGGCCTCATGCTATGGAGACTTCTTGCTACCTCCTCAACATCCTTCCTTCCTCTTCCATTCAAAATCAATCTCCCACCCAAACGTTGTATCTTACAACACCCTCCTATGGTCATCTCCGCGTTTTTGGTTGCCTTTGCTACCCTAATCAAAGTGCAACAATCTCCCACAAACTCCAACAACGCACTACTCCTTGCGTTTTCCTTGGATATCCTAATCACCATAGAGGCTACAAATGTCTAGATATCAAAACCCACAAAATTATCATTTCTCGTCACGTCACGTTCGACGAGACGGTTTTTCCGTTCGCCACCAGCTCCCGCAATTCCCCGGAATTTACAGCAGCTCGGATATGTGATGATGACCCCTCTCCCTATTTTTTAAATAGGCTTTTACACCCCTTTGTTACTGCTGATGGCCCACGCCCCACTTCATCCTCATTTGATGACAGCGGCCCAGGCCCATTACCGTCCCCCCTGGCCCCACACTCCCCTTATCAGGTTTCTGTTGGGCCTTCCACCTCGCCTCTGGCCCACACGCCAGCTTCCCCCCTCTCTGGCCCGCCTCTTTTCCCTGATCCGCTTCAGCCCCTGGCCCATCCTTGCCCAGCGCCTGATCCGTGTACAGCTTCAACTGGCCAGCCCAGTCCAGCAGCCATCCCACATCTCTCACCTGCTCCAACCTTACCAGCTCAGCCCATATTAAATACTTTGCCGGACCAGCCACTCACGGCACCTCACCGCCCTCATACACGTAGTCAATCCGGCATCGTCAAACCAAATCCTGTTTTCGACTTATCCGTTTCGACCGCTCCATTGTCCCCAATCCCCAAATCCCACAATGTAGCCCTCCAAGACCCGTATTGGACCGCTGCCATGCTTGATGAATATCGAGCCCTTATGCGGAATAAGACTTGGGTCCTGATACCTCGTCCTATGGATGCTAACATTGTGCGATGCATGTGGCTTTTTAAGCATAAATACAGGTCTGATGGTTCTCTTGAGCGGTACAAGGCTCGCTTAGTTGCTAACGGTTGTTCTCAGCAGGTTGGAATTGATTGTGAGGAAACTTGCAGTCCTGTTGTTAAACCAGCGACCATCCGTATGGTTCTCAGTATTGCAGTATCCCGATCTTGGTCTATTCATCAACTGGATGTTCAGAATGCTTTCCTCCACGGCCATCTGAACGAAACGGTATATATGTTTCAACCACCAGGCTTCCGTGACCCCTCCAAACCCAATCATGTCTGTCTTTTGCAAAAGTCTCTTTATGGTTTGAAGCAAGCTCCCCGGGCATGGTTTCAACGCTTTGCAGGCTTCCTTCATCGCATTGGATTTATGAGCAGTAAGAGTGACTCCTCCTTGTTTATTTATACTCACGGATCTGACACTGCCTATCTGCTTCTATATGTCGACGACATTGTTCTTACAACTTCTTCTGACGTCCTGCGCAAACATCTGATCACACTTCTGAGTAAGGAATTTGCTCTGAAAGACTTAGGCCCCCTATCCTATTTCTTGGGCATTTCCGTTCGCCGGACGTCCTCTGGCTTATTCCTGTCCTAGGATAAATATGCTCGCGAGATTGTTGAGAGAGCAAAGATGTCCAATTGCAAACCTTCTGCTACCCCGGCTGAGACGTCTGTCAAGCTAAGTGCTTCGTCCAGCCCTGCTATTAGTGATCCGACACTTTACCGTAGCCTTGCTGGAGCACTGCAGTACCTCACTTTCACAAGGCCTGACATCAGTTTTGCAGTACAACAGGTGTGCCTTTTTATGCACGACCCCAGGGAAGCCCATTTTGCAGCCCTCAAGCGCATTATTCGTTACATCTCTAGGACATCATCTTTAGGTATCACTATTTCCTCTTCTCCGAAGTCTGATCTCATTGCTTATACAGATGCTGATTGGGCGGGCTGCCCTGATACACACCGCTCGACTTCAGGATACTGTGTCTTCTTCAACGACACACTTATCTCATGGTCTGCCAAACGGCAATCTGTAGTCTCCAGATCCAGTGCAGAGGCAGAGTATAGAGGTGTTGCCAATGTCGTGTCCGAATGTTCCTGGTTGCGAAATCTTTTGCTTGAGCTCCAGTGTCCGCTTAGCAAGGCATCCATTGTGTACACGGATAACATATCTGCTACTTATCTTGCCAGCAACCCAGTCCAACATCAACGGACCAAGCATATTGAGATCGACATCCACTTCGTCCGCGACAAGGTTGCTCGTGGTCACATTCGAGTTCTTCACGTCCCTTCGGCATTTCAGTACGCAGACATATTTACCAAGGGTCTTCCCCGCCAATTGTTTTTAGATTTCAGATCCAGTCTCACTGTTCAACCTCCTCCAGTTTCGACTGCGGGGTATGATAGTTTATGTAATTAGTGTAAATATAGGGTACCTAATGTAATTATGTAAACACAGTTTATTATAAATATAAATCGTCTGATGACGGGAAACCCGAAGGGAAATTCATCCAAATCTCACACCTTTAAAAAGTTGAATTAAAGTTGTGTAAGAAAGTTTTAATATTATGTAATAATGTATACATTTGAAGAAGAGGTGTTTATCTCTCTATCATGTGGTGATAAAGTTTGCATTGAATTAAGACCCATTTTTTGGGTATAGTATATAGATATAGTATAGATATGAATAACTAAATACCTATATTTGTTTTTTTAAAAGTAGGAAACAGCTAATACCAAAATAATAAGTGTAAATGCAGCGGAACAAGTGGGGAAGATCCTAATTTACTACCCACCTAACAAACAAAATTTGATATATCTATGTAGCAACCACTTACCCTCTCCTATATAAGTCCCACATCGACCACTTTCCTCCTTCACCCAAATCAATCTCACCACCATGGCCACACTCAAGAACCTAACACCTGCACTGCTGCCACTCTATATACTGGTGCTACTCCAGGCAGCGGCGGCGGCAACCTCGGACGACGACCAGTTCACCAAGGCAAAGCAAGAGTGCGCCCCCCAGCTAGCGGGGCTGGCCCCGTGCCTGGCGTACGTCGGTGGGGATGCCAAGACCCCCACCATGGACTGCTGCACGGGACTCAAGCAGGTTCTCGGCACCAGCAAGAAGTGTGTCTGCCTCCTCGTCAAGTACAAGGATGAACCCGGCCTCGGCGTCAAGTTCGACGTCAACCGCGCCCTCGGCCTCCCCTCCATCTGTAACTCTCCTGCTAAGCTCACCGAGTGTCCCAGTACGTTTACCCTCCCTAATATTAGTTCTTATCATTTTAATATATGACATAATATTTAATATTAGTTCTTATCATTTTAATATGTGATATGATATATATCCTTTTAATATTATTGGGGCTGAGTAAGTTCGGTTCGATTTACTTGAAATGAACTGAACCGAGTAATTTCAGTTCAGACCGAACCTAAATCGATAATTTAGGTTCGATGTTAGGTCCTTATTTTTTAAGATTTCGGTTTCGGTCTAAAACCGAAAACAGAATTTGTATTTAATAAAAAAAACTATTATATATATAGTTGGAAAGTGGGTAATCTAACTTGTTGCTTAAATGATATTGTTATTTTTTTAGATTTTAACTCTTTATACTAAAATTGTTAGAGATTTAAACTTTATCATTTTATTGTTAGTTTATCGAGTTTTGTAAGTTAATTTTTTAGGTCTATTTAGGTCCAAAACCTAAACCGAACCGAAACCGATCTAATAGGTTCGGTTTTAAGTTCCAATATTTCAAGTTTTCGGTTTTAGGCTCAAACCGAAACCGAACCTACTTTTATAGGTTTGGTTTCGGTCCAAAATTTTTAAAAAATCGGTTTTAGGTTCAGTTCGATTCAGTTCGATTCGATTTTGGAGCTACATTCCTATTAGTTCTTATCATTTAATATATATCGTTTGTTTGCAGGTCTTTTGCACTTGTCGCCTAACTCTACAGAGGCGAAGATGTTTGAAAACTACGACAAAGGCGGCAGCGCCAACGCTACTGCTGCTGCTCCTTCGGCTACCGCCACCCCGAGCAGCAACTCGACTGCAACTAACGAAGGAAGCCACATGAGTTTGAGCGGAAACGCAGCGTTTTACGGAGTTGCTCTTCTTCTTGCTTTGCTCTTTCTTCTTTAGTTCACTTTGATTTGCAGACATAAATGAGATGATGTGTTTGTGGTGTCATATAATTAATATTTGCATGTCGATGAGAAAGTGATTAGCTACACCTACACGATGACCAACCAATCATACTGCCTTTATTATCTCAACTGCCAACAACCTTTCAGCTCGCTTCTTCTCTGTCTTACCATCGTATTTATTGCGCAATCCAACTTGTGCATATATTATTATCAAAAAATTACTCATTTTGTTTTTATTCGTAGGAGAAAATTAACTTTTCTGATTACCGTCGACATGTAAACTTACCTTTGATAAAATCACACAAGTTTAAACGGTTAAAAATCATGATTGGTGAGTCTAGTTGGTTCAAGGACACCATCCGAAAACTGAAAAATTATTGGGCATCATCCAAGAAAATCAAAAGGACAAGGGCATCATTCGGAATTTCTCAAAAATTCTATAACAAAACAAAGGACAAAGTGTTGGTTATGACATCGGTGCATTATACGTATAACATTCTAAGTGACGTATCGTTTTGCCTTTTTCTCTTTTTGCAGTTTGTTTTTTGTGTACCTATGGTTCATTTTTTGTCATTATAGTTCAATTTTTACGAACGTGTGATTCAGTTTGTGTGCACGTATAGTTCGTTTTTTTAAAACAAGTAGTTTATATGTCATGAATGTGATTCAATGTTTGAGAACGTAACTTGTAGTTCATTTTTGTAAACATATGGCTCATATTTTGTACACGTAGTAGTACATTTTTTGTATCACTATACATATTTTCATAATCATAGTAGTATAATATTCATCTTTTTTTCTTAACCCTTTTGTATGTTAGTGTGTTTGATGTATGATTGTTCATGATCTCATAATCAAAGCGGTACATACATAATTTATTTCTTTTTCTATGGCTTTAATTGTCAATCTATTGTAGGTGTTTCCATTTTTACGGTTCATAAATTTTCATTTACCTACCACTATTCATGTTTTTTTTTATAATCATAGTGGTACAAAATATTCATCATTATTTTCTTATGATGCACGGGCACAAACACATATACGAGACATGAACACGATGGAAAACGGGAAAACAGCAATCCTAAAAATCATAGGAGCGGGGATACGGCGAAGAAACAAACAATATATCATTTTAAAGCTATTGATACGAGGAATTTATGTATGATATATATGAAAAATCAATGACATATGAGTAGATGAAAACATTAACATGACAACAAAATAATCGAAACACTTTAAAGGTCAAACACATGCTTAGAAACAAACATTTTTAAGCCTTACAAAACATAGAATTTAACATTTCCTTAATCTTACATGTTACATCAAACAAAATCACAAACCAAGTCACAAACAAAGTCACAAAAACAAGATCATTCAATATCTTCAATTAGCATACCCTCAATTTCTAGCTCGCTAAGAGAGAGATTTGCACATTCAAGAACTCCGATATCTTCCAAACATACAAATTCATCACCACCAACATCCCACATTTTACATCATCCTTCTGCATATTCCTTGTAAATTCAAGAACTCCGGTTCTTCATCATTTTCATTCGATGAAATATTGATGGCAGTACTACTACAACTACCTTGTTGATGTGAACTTGAAGAAGCCATAAATTCTGCACAAAAATGATAGGATTCACTCGAGTGAATCAAAACAAAAAACACTGAACAATCATCACTCTACAATCAACACTCAACATTTCAAGATTAAATAATTAGAAGGAGAGTAAGACTGTAGGAACATCAATTTCGAATGAGAAGAACACAACAAAGATTAATCAAACAGATCGAGATTGGAACACAAACAATGATTAGAACACAACACATTCTCACAATCGATTAATAGGATAAATATATCCAGTAGACAGATCGAGATTAGAACACAACAAAGACTAATAAAAAAAAACACCGCCACCATTTCCGCCTTCGCACGAGCTCGCCACTGCCAGGATTTGCGTCATTTAGACTCCTGACCCTCCACTGTAGAGCCTAGGTATGTGTTGCCTACCAAACCTCCTTATCATTTTGTCCTAGATTGGAATCGAAAATCAAAACCCTCACCGGAATAGAAGGCCAACGTTGTCACCACTCGTCTCTTTATCGAGTCCATCGGATTATGATAGACATGTTATACACTGAAAATTAAGCCTAGAGGGTAATTAATTATGTTATGCACTGGCAGTTACGTCTCAAGAGACCTAGTTATGATAGACGGGTTATATGATACATTGGACTAGACTAATTGGTTATGTTACGCATTGACAGTTAAGCCTAGAGGGTAATTGGTTATGTTACGCATTGATAGTTATGCCTCAAGAGACTCAAATATGGTAGATGGGTCATGTTGTATATTGGAATAGGCTAATTGGTTATGTTACGCATTGACAAGACGTTACACCTAGAGGTTAATTGGTTATGTTACACACTGACAGTTATGCCTCAAGAGACCAAACGGTGATATTGTTACGGATGAGATATGTTGTATAGTATGTATAGAAAGGAAGTACAATGATGAGTATAGAAAAATGCCGGTTTTTGTTTGTGAGCAGATATAGGTATAGTTAGGGACGATGAGAGTTGTTGATGGATATTGATAGGGTTAGGATCAACGTTACCTTCTTTTTATTTTGTTGTTATGAATTTTAGTTATTATATGATTTATATTTTTTATGTACTTGCTTGGCTTGTTTCTTCATTTTTCTTGATGCATTTAATTAATTGGTTTACCTTTCCGAGTATATGCTTGTATTTAAATGTTATTATTGATAGTTTGATTTTCATGTCCCTTACATGATACATACGGTTTAAATCTGGTTCCAAAGCTTAGACTTCATTCTTGGAACGTTAGATAATGATTCCCTTATTGTTATTTTAGGACTTTGTTCATGTATTGGACTTGCCTTGTAGACTACCTTTCCTAGAGATGATGTACAAGCGGACTCACGTGTGCCTAAGGATTTTGGAAAGGTTGTTGTGTCTTGGTCTTGAGCTTTTTAGTTGTTGGGTTTGAGTCGTGTGGTTGTTTTGTGCTTGTAGTTCTTTTCGTTTGGTTTCAAGTAAGCATTATCAATTTGTTTTGTGAATAAAGGTCGGGTGTTTTGTTTCATATTTTGTCGTGATCTTGTTGGAAGGTTCAATAATAATTTGTTGTCAGACTAATTCTAGTGGACTCACTGTGTGATCCACATCCTAGTATCACCTTGGGTTCCGAATCCAGGACCCTGTCGGCATTCCACTTTGAGGGAATTGATGGATTACACTTTCTTTTCTTTTTTATAAATACTACTTAATGCATTTCAATTTTTTGTCAACCCGTATGTTTGTCGTATACCAGTTTTCTTAATTTGTGGCATACGAGAAATTTTACTTATTTCAGAAAATAAAAATCAGCCAATTCATGCAAACCAGTTTTTAAAAAAAACTGGTATGCGACTTTGAACATACTAGTTTCCTTAGAAAATTTATATAATACTCTTCACACGGACTTCGGTTAATTTAACTTATATAAATTTTTGGTGTCTACGAGCATTTTTGTACTAGTGATAGTATTTGGAACATGATGCGATCAACATATTTCTCCTTTCGAGGTGATCCATGTCTATCAAATGCCGAATTAAAGTTATGAAACACCGTTTATATATTCAACCATGATTTGTTTATGACCAACAACATGTTCATTGAGTTCGCCACATACCGAACCTAACTCACTAAGTTATCTCTATCCGAAAAAATATTCATGGAGCTCAAACTTGGACGAAAAATTGGTATCGATATCATGAGAATATTTCATAAGATCCTAGTTGACATGAAATAAAATATTAATTCTACAATTTCGATTCTTTATCCTAACATGTCTAAAACTAATTAAAATGATATAAAGTATAAGTTCAGCAATTTCGGTTCTCTATTCTAACATGTCTAAAACTAGAATGACAAAAAATAAGGGAGATTAATATTAATAATGTTAAATGAAAGTGTACACTTACTTGGACATGTGACAAGCTCATCTGGATTACTATATTTATTTTCTTTGAACGGAATATTTATGCTTTCACCATTTGATTCAGCATTGACTTCTAGGAAATTTTTTGTCATTTTAAGGTTTTTCAGATTTGAGATGTGAATAGTAATATGATTTGACATGTATATATAAGTATAAACTCGAGTCTCCAACGACTATAAAAATGTAACATTCAAATCAAAAGGCTAGTTTTATGACCGTTGCACAACGTTCCCCTAACATCCCGGACGCAAACGAACTTCACATGCGTCCCGTCCAGATGCAGTCGGACTACACATGTGCCCCAACTCATGCACCTCAGAATACGCACGCTCCCCAACAGAATGCATACAAAATGACATGCGCCTCGACATGGCATACATAGTTGGCACGCATTGCCTGATCCATCTCACCGAATAGCAATCCCGCGTTGAATTTATTTTTTGTAAAAAGTTCAAGAGTAAGTAAATACATCTTTGGTGCATCCCCAAGCCTCCCTTCAATTGCTCGATCAAAACAAGAGGGAATGAGAGGAGGTAGCATATGACATAGTTGCGTTTTTTGCTGTATGCGGATAAGTCATAGGAACAAGTTCGGTATAAACAATGGCAGAAAACACTATCCTTAGTGGACTTGGGAGGATGAATTCATTAATGAGATCCAACCACTCAAAATATAACTACATCCAACTTAACACTAACTCCATCCACAGATTGTATAAAAAAAAAAAAGAGAAAAAATCATTGATTAATTTTATGTATATTTTCAAACTATATATATATATATATCCTGACTCATATGTAAACAACTCTTACCATGTGATTAGTGGAAGAAACATTCGCCAGACCTGATTCATATATTCGGCGGTATAATCACATATATTCGGCGATATAGTCACATATATTCGGTGTTTACATGTTCACATGGTAAGAGATATTTACATATGAGTATATATATAATCCATCAAACTTATTTTGGTACATTACAAAATTTTATGTACTTTTAATTTATATTGTTAGTTCTTAGTTATTAGTCCATAACGCACCGTTAGTATGTCTGCATTGATGTACATTACTGCTTCACAAGCAATTTTAGTTCCAAAATATGTTTATGCAATTCGTAATCCGCTTCTTTGACGTGTTTTAAATTCTTACAAATATTATTGACAGGACTTGACCTGACCATTGACTTGTGAGTATCTCGAAATTGGCGTGATTAGTTGAATGTTCCATCTACATTAAGAACATTCTCATGTTTTTGTTGATGAATTGAATTGTGAATCATTTACGGTTATTGCTGTTCGTACCACCATATACATGCTATGCATATCACACTACGCGATGCGTAGGCGTAGTTATATATATATATATATTTTTTATACCTTACTACGCCTACGCAATGCGTAGGCGTAGTAAGTTTCCCTTCATTTTTCGAAGAGAATATATGTTACGGACTACTACGCGATGTGTAGTCGTAGTACAACTACGACTACGCATCGTCCATGCGTAGTCGTAACCATTTTCCTTTATTTTTGAACGAAATGAGCTTCTTGCTACGGCTACTACGCATTGCGTACGCGTAGTGAGGGTACGAATAGCATGAATAAGTGGGTACGAATAGCAATCTCGATCATTTACACATATAATGATTGAAGGGACTTTGAAGCAAACTTAATATGTTACACTATGAAAAAGATCACTTCGGTGTCTTTGACCTCTCGTAAGGCTTCAACCTCAATCCACTTTAAAAATTATTGTCATTATAATGAATACGAAACCCTATTTCTATAAATAAATTTGATCTTACTTGAAAACTAAATAATAAAAGAAATCTATCTAAATAATATTTCTAACAAAAGAAATAATTATTTAACTAAACAATAAAAATAAGAAATAAAACAAAATCTAATCGTGCAATTTTGATAACTAGGCCTTTTTGAAAAAACTAGAGAAGTAAGTAGACTTTTTAATGTTTCAATTAAGTAAATGTACCCCAACCTTTTGTATTTATTTTCAAACTCTGCACACTCTTTTCTCAAGGGGTACATTTACTAAACGCAAAATTAAAAAAAGCCTAGTAAACTAAATCGTTTCAATCTAATTATAACCGAAATATGGATGAATATCCTTGATTCCCTGTGGTGCTTGACCAGGAGAGGAGGAACAAAGCTACAACTCTTGCCCAATTCATTTGCTTTATATTAGTTCTCGTGGGCTTTTGGACTCTTCTTTCCTCTTTCTCTTGGAGTTCTTGCGCAATTGAATTGTCAAGCCTTCATTGTTTGTTAAGTGGATCTTCAATAAAACTTCATAGCATCATTATTTGACATCTATAAGTCACATATTTACCTCTCATTCATAATATATACAATGTGTGTTATTTTAGCTCAAAAGTGCTTCAAATTATCTACAATGCACATGATCTCGTGTAGACATTCATCTCGAAATACGACTTAATTTAAACTTAAAGATCATATCCTTAATTTCTTTTTGCATTTCCAAATACCTTTCCTTAATTTGTTCTTGGACTACATATTCTTTAGGAGGCTCTTCTATACTCGAATCCTCTTTAGTCACCTTCTATTTGTATTTGTCTTTCACTTGAGGGTCTTGGATAACTTGAGGAGTTGCGAGTTGTTTCTCACTCCTTAAATTGGAACAATAACATAGTATGATTCAAGATGTCTGGAATTAGTGATTATACCCGCAACTTTCTGTGTCCAGCACTTCGGACTCGCTAGTCTCATCCTAAGCTTGTTTCCCCATTCTTGAGTTGTAACCACAACTTACACTGATTTTTTATGTTCAGGTGCTTGTTCTTCAAAGTGTCATTGTTGCGATTCATGTTTGTCTTATGCTCGGAAGATTTTATCAAGGAAATCCAACTTGTCCAGTTCAAATCCGGACCGGATCTAATCTATTCAAAATTTTTTTAAAAAAAAATTATAACGGTCCGGTCCATGACCGGATCTAATCTATTCAAAATTTTTTTAAAAAAAAATTATAACGGTCCGGTCCATGGACCGTTTCACTTGTGTGAAACGGTCCGGTCTGTGAGTTTACGGTCAGGACTTTTTGGACAGCCCTACTGGAGATGTCATACAGATATAAACTATAATTAAACTAAACATTACTGCAGCTGGATTGTTGGGTATACAGCATATATTACCAAATCAGGAGGAAACAACCACTTCATTCATAACAGTTGGATATACAGCATCAGCAACTTTCATACACAAGGGATGTCATACAGATATGAACTACAATTAAACTGAACATTACTGCAGCTGGGTTGTTGGGTTTCACCCCAAAACCCATGACACTTATACACATTTACTGCTACTAGTAGACCTGCGAATAGACGGTCTTCATGTGCCTCTTTCGGCTGAAAACAAAGCCACTCGAAACAAGGAGCAAGCAATCTATTCTGTTAATAGCATTGGGATTTCCTCCTCCACTGGAGCTGGCAACTGCACCAAGAAAACAAGCCCAATTAGCTTAATTTACCACAATTCAGTCCCTCCTACAATTCACCTCTCTGCTTGATCAATTACCTTTTCAACTACAAGTAGTTAACAGAAGATAAATCACACTGAAAAAATTAAAATGCAGAGGATAAACTTAATATACAGTATGATCTCGAATCTGGATCACTGCTCCCAGGTTTACTGGCTTTAATAAATTGATAATTCAAATCCATACTCAAAAACACCGATTCATTGCTGTTATAAAAAGTAAGATAATGATTTAAGATCCTCCATTGGTTTTGGTTTGATAAAACTTAATGAGTTAAAAAGGAAATAAAAACAAAGTACTTGTGGGGTGTTGAGCAACTCCATATCCACTTTTACTTCCAGCAACCTTGGCATATACCTCAGCAATCAGAAATTATGTATGGACTGCCTCTTTAGTGATGTAAGAGGTGACATCCAAGGGGAAAAGCAAAAAGTGTATAGGATAACAATGAAGCCTTCCACTTCAATCATCCAGATTATGTGGTTTATAAAAGGCATGGTGATTGAATATGTCAAATGACAACCTTTACAAATTAGAAATTACTATCATTAAGACGCCAATCAAGCAAAAGGAACCCTTGGATCTTGGTCTAAATTTCCATTGTTCACCGCAAAATCTTAAATTGATTCACTGTCAAACTTTGCACAGATTCATAACTGAACTAGAGTCCTTAATGTATTAAATTTCGCTCTATGTGTTGTAAGAATTCAAAGTAGTTAGATCAAATTTACTTGGTAATCGTGAGCATGCTAGTTCTCTGATCATACAAAAATAAGAAGAATAAGTTTCTAGATTGATCTGTGCTCTATTGTAATCGCTTAACGTGGAAAACAGAAGCTGGGTAAGACGACGAATTGAATTGAAATGTTCCAACTTGCTAGACGAGAAAAATCGAACCCTAATCATGCCAACATATCGAAAACAGAATAATACGTAATCTCTGCAAGGCATTACCTTGAAAACGTTTCTCAACGAACCAGAACACGAAACCCCAAGCGAATTCCGGCATCCACGAACAGTGTTGAACTGGTCAACGTCGAGCTTCTTGTTGATGATACCGATCTGGAAGTAAATGGAGTCCGAGGGGGGCAAATCCACCCTGATCTCGCCAACGTCGAGCCAGAGGAAGAGCTTCTGGACCTGAATCCCCTTCAAGTCGGTGATGGAACCGTATCGGAGCTTGCCGGAGATGGACTTGTCGTAGTAGACCAAGTAGTCAAACTGGAGATAGCAGGGCTTCTCGAGCTCGACGATGAAGGAGCCGTTGTCGGCGAGGGTGTAGGATCGTACGGAAGAGGGTAAGAGACCGCTTGGTAGGCCAAATTTGGATAGGATTTCGTAGACGGTTGAAGCGGAGAGACATGGGATGAGGAAGAAGATGGAAACGACGAAGAAAGTTATCGGATTAGCTGCCATGGCGAAATTGATCAAATGGAAGCGAGATTTAAGGAAACTCGACGGATTAATCGAGGGATGGGGGAAATGTTGACGAAGATTGATGGGAGTCCAAAATGAAGGCTAGGGTTCCTTTATCCTTGGCAGTTTGCTTTCCTTAGCGAAATTGATTACTCTTCCCGGAGCTATACCTAATGCATAAAGACTAAAAGAAGAGTCGCGAGAAGAGAATAATTACACAAAAATACAGTAAAAGGAATCCGAAAGTAAAACAAGTATTTTAAGGGAAAGCGATTCAGCCAACAGGAGACAACGAGTATAAAAATTCATTTTCGAATGAAGTACACATGAGGAAGTCCGGGGAACAATTATGGACCTCCCAGATTTGGACTACAATAGAGTAATCGGGACTCGATCACAAATTCACGCCCCCTTCTCGACAAACGCTCGAACAATCACCTAAAGACAACATCAAACCTCGGAAGACGAAACTGCTGAAAATGGTATGGTATTTAAGCGTGTAAAACTTCACGGTTTAAAGATTCACGATTTCTAAGGAGGAAATTGTTAATAGAGGGTTGGATAACAATTGGTAACCGTAAATTTTGTTTCCGTTGGTATTATACTTTTTATTTTCTTGTATCGGAAAGAATTGATTTTGGCTTTGTTGCGTGAGTTGTTTCACGTTAATTATTCCTTTCTCGTCTTGTCGATTCTTGTTGGGAATAGAAACAAGGGGAGTAGGCCTTGTTATTAAAGCTTAGTTTGAGGTTCATCTGAAGGATTCTTTTCCCGAGTTGGTTAGTGTCTGGCTGGACATAAGAACAAACTGAGTCATTTTTCATCTCTAGACTGACAATAGATCCATTAGTTAAAGTGGTAAGGCTTTTTTTTTGGAGTGGAATGCTTCGAAAGGAGTTATCATTAAGAATAACCATAAAACAGGTGATCCTCGTGAAGACACGAGAAATCAACCAAATTTGTTTAAACAAGAAAAAGTAGTTTGTTGATTATTTAAAAAACAAAAAGTTCTCAACAATATTCATGCGAACATGTTTGATTGTTGAGTTTTTACTAGTCTTGCTATTTGCCTTGGTTGTAAGCCCGGAATTAGCCTTTATGGGTTGTTGGATGAGGAATTAAAGACCGGGAATTTCAACCACGCAATATTTGTCTTATACGCGATAGCTATTTGATAGCATTGTTGATTAATTAGGAGAGCTTGGTAATAAATAAGGAGGTGATGAATAGACATTCTATTAAACTTATACATACAACATACCATATTGCTAGATTCTAGTAAAAAATCTGAGAATAAAAAACACTTTTGACAGTGTTGATAAAGATTTGGAGATTCCCACATGATTAAGGAGGTTTTGAGCAAGTACAAATAGTAGGTTTGTAGATTGTTCATTCTAAAGATGATAAAAATAGCCATGGTTGTGGTACCATCATATTGAAAGAAAACACTTAGGTAATAGTTCTCTCTTCTTGAGAAGTATGATATATGCTTATTAAAGCGGTACGTCTTGGATTTGTGAAATCCATTATAGAACTTATTCCAGTTTGTGAACCTAGTTGTGAGATAAGATTCATGCTCAACATCTGCTAACTTGATAAACAAAATACCACAAATGTAGTTTGTAATACGTAAGAGCACATAAGTACCTGCACTCTTTTTTTTATTTTATAGCAAATCCATTTATAGATGAAGAAAAATGAGCAAGCCAGTAAACAACACGTACATATTGCAAGAGGAGTCAATCCTCCATTAACATTTTTTGAAAGAGTACAAACATGTGGGTTGGTGATTAAAAAAGGTGAAGCACCCAAACCTTTCCTTTTAGAGGTTCATAGGTCGAGTTCCAATGTAAAATTTGCATCGAAGGCCCTGCTTATACTAGTCCGGTCATTAACTCTATTCACCGTAGAAACCAGACCACACCAGGAGACAACCCAACAAAGGTTACCATTGACAAGGGCTTCATCTTCCCTTCTTATTGTAGTCAACTAAACTCAATCTCCTCCAACAACCAATAGCATATTGTGGATTGGAGTTTATAATTAGAAAGACCTCTTTTCATGCGCTTCAGGACGAGCCTCCACAATTTCCAAGAGTTGGAAGAAACCGACCACCAAGCCGTAACAGGAACTTGGGGATTCGTCTTCTTTTTCACCATATCGCGTCCATTAGCCACTATGTGGGTGGGGAGTAGCTGGTTTCTTCATATTTGTACAAAAGCTTGAAAAGGAGGGAGACTCCAAGGGTTATTTCATGGTTGTAGCCCTGCCGATTAGGTTTTTTTGGGTTAGGAGAGTGATTTTGGGAAAGGGGCGCATAGAGCGCGTTCTTCATGGGCGAAGGAGGGGTTTGCCCTAGGGAGATCGTATATTTTAATTAAGTATGTCGAGATGTTTGGTTGTGCACTAGAGAGAATTGAAATATAATAAATAAATAAATAAATAAGAAACAGTCCCAATTGGCCATTAACTCCCCTAGGCAATAGTTTTCTATAACTGCCCATTTTCTATCACTTCTAATGTTGTGCGGAATTATGAGAAAAAACAAAATTCGACAAACAAGAATGACAACACACTGATTTATAGTGATTTACTCGGTAAATTGATTACGTCCACTTTCAAAGAGATTTTATTGACGAGTTTAAGATTACAAATAAACAAATGATAAATAGATTATTTAGAGGCAAAGAGAACACTACAATATATAGAGTAACGAAACTCTTGTTTATACTTGGTCTTATGAGTCAAACAGTAAAGGCTCACAATGATGGCATGCTTAATTCAAGGCATATCAACAAATCTCCACCTTGACTAGAATCCTCACAAAAATATCAGATGCATTAGTCAATGTCCATACTAGCTCTCATCTCTCTCTATCTAGATGTGCTTTATGGGCACTCAACAACTTCTGACATTTAGCAAGTCCAAACAACGTTGGAACTTGTTGCAAGGGTACTGGCTTGGTGAATATATCAGCAGGATTATCAACAATACCTACTTTCTTCACCCCGATCCTCTTCTCACTTCTCAAGAAATGATATTTGACGTCAACATGCTTTGTCCTCTCAAGAAGAACTTAATCCTTGGTCAAAAAAATTACACTCAAATTGTCACAATATACAATAGCCTAATCATGATGTATACCTAGATTACTAATTTATTCCTTTAACCAAATTCCCTCTTTAGTTGCTTTTGTCAACACCCATGTATTATGCCTTTATGGTAGACAAAGCGATTGTGGGTTGTAAGATTGTCTTCCAACTTACAACAGAATCATCAAGAGTGAAAACATAAATGGTTATAGATCTTCTAGTATTAACATGTTCTGCATAATCAGAGTTATAATACCTTGTGACCAAACACTGTGTATCATTCCAAAAAAAAAAGCTCAATGTCAGATGTACCTCTAAGGTACCGAAATATTCTCTTCACAACTTGCTAGTGTCTTTTTCTTGGTTGCCTCACAAACTTGCTCATGATACTAACAACGTGTCCCAGATTTGGTCTTGTGCAGCCCATATCATACATCAAACTCCCTACTGCACTAACATAAGGGACTTGCGACATATACTTCTTCTCCTCATTTGACTGAGGTAAAAACAAAGTGGTAAGATGAATGTTAGCAGCACTAGGTGTGTATCAATAGGTTTAGCCAATGATATTCCGAACCTTGACAACACATTTTCAATGCAGCATTTGTGTGATAAGAAAAGATTTTTATGATCTCTATCTATATATTAGAATCTACATTCCTAGAATTTTCCGAGCTACTCCCATATCCTTCATCTCAAACTCAACACATAGGAGCCCTTTCAACTTCTGAATATCATACTTGTAATTTACGGCTATTAGAATATCAGATGCATATGGGACCAAATAGATGAGAGAACCATCCTTCAACTTGTTGTAGTACACACAACAATCATAAGCACTCCTATTGTAATCAATCTTTATCGTATAACTATC
This sequence comes from Fagopyrum homotropicum, assembly GCA_033239125.1. NCBI lineage: Eukaryota > Viridiplantae > Streptophyta > Magnoliopsida > Caryophyllales > Polygonaceae > Fagopyrum > Fagopyrum homotropicum. Next base: position 139,365,777 of record BSWB01000006.1, read on the forward strand.
AAATCTCTTGTACCGCTGCCTCAAATACTACTTAAGTCTATATAAAGACTTTTTCAACTTACAAACATAGTATTCTTACCTTGTAGCTTGAAAGCCATCTGGTGGAGTCATGCATATTTCTTCTTCTAACTCTTCATGTAAGAAAGTTGTCTCTATTTCTTGATTTGCCACTATTGCTAGTAAAACTCTAATGGAAGTATGTCTGGCGAGAAAATATCATTGTAATCCACCCCCTCTCTTTGATGAAAATATCTTGCAACAAATCTAGCCTTATTTCTTCTTGAAAAACCATTTGCAAGTAATGCTATTTCTCTCTCTAGGCAGTATATATGACTAACTCCCAAGTCTGATTCTTATGAAGTGATTTCATCTCATCTTCCATTACTACAAACCACTATGCAGCTTCAAATCTTAATACAACTTCTCTATGGTTGGATGGTTCATGAGTATCTACCTCTTCAATAACTTGTGGAGCATAAGAAACCTTATCCTCAAAAACGTATTTGTGGAGGTCTTACTCTAACTCTTCTTGAGAGACCACTCGCTAAGCTCTAGTGAATAGCTTTTGGTGGCTGATTTTCTCCTCGATCAAGAAGAAGTAGTTTAAGAGGAGGAGAATGATACGCCCCCGGATGGCGATGCCATCCGTGTTTTCGGCTAGAAGGACCCGCACATTTTAAAGACATTTATTATTATTCGGCTATTTAATAATAGGTCTTTTTATATTCGGAACTTTAATTCCGGAACTTAATTCCGTGAATTAAATTCTGACCTTTCATATTTTAGACCTTTCATATTTGGAACTTAATTTCGCCTTTAATTCCGTTATTTATGTTTGAACTCTTTGTATGGCCTCCATCCACTATATAAGGATGACTTGGCTCATTTGTAAAGGATGTCTAAGTTGAATACTAAGTATTGTGAAGGGAAAATCCTCTTACTTGGTTTAGGCATCACTTCCTCTTCAATCCTCTTAAAGTTCTATCTTGGATCTAGTCTTTGATCCAAGCCTTCATGTCGAGGATCCTTTTGAAGGATCAACCGAACGCTTCCGCATCCATTTCAATGCTTCTGCCGCTCAAATTCTAATTTTGATCCAACACGAACGATCAAGAAGAAGTAGTTGAAGTTTCTCCTTGATCTAGATCCCCCGTAATTCTATCATTGGTATCAGAGCAAGGGATTGAGGTCAAGTTCTTTACTTGTGTTATTGGTTGTTCATCATCAAAAATTTTTTCTCTTCAGTGTTCTTGAAGATCTTCAAGTGTTCTTCGAAGATCTTCATCCTACTTCAAGTGTTCTTCAAAGATTTTCATCCTTCTTCAAGTGTTCTTCGGAGTTCTTTGAAGATCTTCATTGTGTTCTTCAGTGTTCTTCATCGTTCATCGTGTTCTATGATGATGATGATGATGATGATGATCAGTTTGATTTGTATGGAGAGTGGTTGCCTTCTCCACATGAACTAAAGCTCAAAGCAGCCAAACAAACCTCCCGGAGGTACAGACGGAGACAATATTTTGAGGATGAGGAGTGGTTGCCTCCTCCGGACCCACCAAGGTCGACTTATACCATGGACGGGCACCAACGGTATCCAAACCGACAAGCTTATTTTGAGGATACTTATATTGCCCCAAGACGTCATGCTAATACCAAAGAAGAGTTGGTAGTGCTCAAGGTAACAAATGACGCTCTAAAGTGTGAGTTAGAAGCTTTGAAGGCACAAGTTCTTGCCCTAATGACGGTTGCCCAACAAGAAGAACCTCAAGCGGTGTCACAACCTAGGAGTGAGTTGGTGGTCCAACCGTCGTGTGATGAAGTCAAAGACGTGGGAAAAGTCATCATTCAATAGGTCTCCCCGATTATTCCAATTCATCTTGTCAATCCGTTATGTGGAGAATATTTTGAAGATGACAAAGATGAGATCACCATCGAGGAAGACGAAGTCATCCGTCCCGACAATGACCACATCATATTGTTGGACTACAAATCTGAGTCGTATGATCCGAGGTTTGTCTTTACAATGCCAACTAACTTCCAACTTGGCTTGTCCTTCAAAATTTTCAGCATGGCCTCAACGTTCCCCTTCAAGGTTCTTGACGGCATGATAGACAAACTCCACAACACTGCAACCTTCACATATTACATATTCAACAAACGCCGCAAAGCCACAACGTTGAAGGACTACAAGTCCAAGCCGCCCGACAATGTGCATTCGGTGTTGATTTTCAAGGGTCTTGTTCCTCAAGTGACTCCTTTCTTTTTTGATGGTGATTCGAGGACGTTTCACATTTAAGATGAGGAGAATGTTACGCCCCCGGATGACATTGCCATCCGTGTTTCTAGCTAGAAGGACCCACACATTTTGAAGACAGTTATTATTATTCGGCTATTTAATAATAAGTCTTTTTATATTCGGAACTTTAATTCCGAAACTTAATTCCATGAATTAAATTCCGACCTTTCATATTTTAGGCTTTTCATATTCGGAACTTAATTCCGACTTTAATTCCATCATTTATGTTGGAACTCTTTGTATGGCCTCCATCCACTATATAAGGATGGCTTGGCTCATTTGTAAGATATGTCTAAGTTGAATACTAAGTATTGAGAAGGAAAACCCTCTTACTTAGTTTAGGCATCAACTTCTTCTCCCTCCCTCTTAAAGTTCTATTTTGGATCTAATCTTTGATCCAAGCATTCAAACTCGAGGATCCTTTTGAAGGATCAACCGAACACTTCTGCATCCATTTCTATACTTCAGCCGCTCAAGTTCTAAGTTTGATCCAACACGAACGATCAAGAAGAAGTAGTTGAAGTTTCTCCTCGATCTAGATCCCCCGTAATTCTATCATTGGTATCAGAGCTCGGGATCGAGGTCAAGTTTCTTTACAAATTTTTTTTGATCAAATTTATTTAGTGTTCTTTGAAGATCTTCAAGTGTTCTTCGGTGTTCTTCGAAGATCCTCCCGTGTTTCTTCATCATTCATCATGTTCTATGATCATTATGATTCTTATGATGAGGATGAGGAATGGTTACCTCCTCCATATCCCGCTAAGGCCAAACAAACCACCCGGAGGTACCGGCGGAGACAATATTTTGTGGATGAAGAGTGGTTGCCTCCTCCGGATCCACCACGGCCGACTTATTCCATAGAAGAGCACCAACGGTATCCACACCGACAAGTTTATTTGGAGGATACCTATAGCGCCCCAAGACGGAGTGCTACTCATGAACACGTTGTCAACTTTGTAAAGAAACGGCGTGCTCAAGTTGATGACATTGCCCCCAAAGATAACTATGTTGTGCTCAAGGAAACAAATGACGCTCTAAAGCGTGAGATTCAAATTTTGAGGGCACAACTTCTTGCCCACACGACGTCCACACAACAAGAAGAACCTCAAGCGGTTTCACAACCACGGTGTGAGTTGGTGGTCCAACCGTTATGTGACGAAAGACGTGGGACAAATTATCATTCAAGAGGTCTCCCTGGCAATTCCAATTCATTTGGTCAATCCGTTACATGGAAAGTTCTTTGAAGATGACAAAGACGAGGCCGTTTTTGAGAGTGAAAAAAAGTCAACCCCGACAACGAAACCATTTCATTGATGGAAAACCAATTTTAGCCGGCCGAGTCGAGGTTTGTCTTTACTATGTCCACTCACTTACCTCCCGGCTTGCCGTTCTATCTTTTCAGCATGGCCTCAACGTTCCCCATCATGGTTCTTGACGGCATGATAGACAAACTCCACAGCACCGCCACCTTGAGGGATTACATATTCAACAAACGCCACAAAGTCCACAACGTCACCACCATGTTGAACTACAAGTTTGAGCCTCCTGATCCGGAGTTTTTCCTCTTTATGTTCGACAATCTTGGCGGCACCACTGATCTTTTGAAGGACTACAAGTCGAAGCCGCCCGAATCTGACAATATGCATCCTGTGCTGAATTTCAAGGGTCTTGTTCCTCAAATGACTCCTTTCTTTTCTGACGGTGAAACGGGGACGTTTCACATTTAAGAGGAGGAGAATGATACGGCCCCGGATGGTGATGCCATCCGTGTTTCCGGCTAGAAGGACCCGCACATTTTGAATTTAATTCCGTGAATTAAATTCCGACCTTTCATATTTTAGACCTTTCATATTCGAAACTTAACTCCGACTTTAATTCTGTCAATTATGTTTGAACATTTGGTTAGCCCCCATCCACTATATAAGGATGACTTGGCTCATTTGTAAAAGCATGTCTAAGTTGAAATCTAAGTATTGACAAAGAAAACTCTCTTAGTTTAGGCATCACCTTCTTCTCCCACCCTCTTAAATGTTCTTATCTTGGATCTAGTCTTTGATCCAAGCCTTCAAACTCGAGGATCCTTTTGAAGGATCATCCAAACGCTTCCGCCACCCAATTTCTACATTTGATCCGATTCAAACGATCAAGAAGAAGTAGTTGAAGTTTCTCCTCGATCTAGATCGCCCATTTTTCTATCAGTAGCTCAACTTCTAATTGTTGATGTTCCTCTTCTTCTCGAGGAAGAAACTAAATCTCCACTTGTTTATCAACACTACTACTCTCCTCTGAATCAAGTGATCTCACTATCGAGTTAAGCATAAAACTATCATCAAAGACGACACTTCTAATCATAATAACTCTTTTCTCGGATGAAGACCAAACTTTGTATTCCTTGACACCATCTCCACATCCTACAAACACTCTTTTCTTTGCTAGAGACTCTAGTTTATCCTCACTAACATGATAGTAAATGGTACAACCAAAAATCTTAAGATCAAAATAGTCAACAAACATACCAAACCACACCTCATAAGGTGTTTTTTAGTTTATATTAGTGTGAGTTCCGCAATTTATCAAGTAACGTGACGTAGTCATTGTTCCTGGCCAAAAGGCCAAAATCTCTTATCTAGTTTTGCATTAGAGAACATGCACCTCGCTCTCTCTATTAGAGTTTGATTCATTCTCTTAGTTGTACCGTTCTATTGTGGTGTATGTTGTTCGCTCCAGAAGTGTGCGTCACTAGGTTTAAATTTATAAAATCTGAAATCAAGCAAAGCGAACCCGCAGTGTACGGATCGGTATAGTAAAACAAGAATTCCAGAGTATCGAACTCATGGATTTGGGGGATCAAATTCATTTCGTAAATTGTCCAGCAAGATAAAAAGTTTTTGTAAAGATAACTGGGAAAACAACTATTCTAAAGATTCAGGTATCCAATTGTGGCGATCGATTCAAGATGTTCTAAAGATATAAGGACAAAGTTAGGATTGCAAAGGTATATCTAAGGTAGGGTGTTGTACGGTGAAGTTTCAAACCCATATATCTCACCCAAATGCTCTCTCAATAAAGGATTTTGAGTCTCATTATAAAGAGGATCGAAGGATAAGACTAAACTCTCAAATACCCATGCTCAAACCCAAGGAAATCGAAGATAAGCGAAAAAGGTTAAGGTTGTGACACTCAAAACCAAAGTAAAGGGTGTTGTGTCTCATTTTAACTTTGGATCAAAGCAAAAGCAAAGAACGTACGACAAAGGAAAACCACGGTCAGATCTTGAAGAATCACGGTCGTGGAACTCAAGAACAGGCCGTGGAAAATCTCGACAACGAGGTTTCTCGCAGCTCTCGGGGTGCAATCTGTTTTGGTTCAATCTATCATCATCTATGTCACAACTATCAACCCTTAACCTTATAATCGCTAAAGGATTTTAGCCAACAATCATAGTCAATAAATCAATAATCAAATATGAAAGAGTGAAAAGATAGACCCTTGAAAAATCAATAGCAAATACAAAATCAATCTCAATCAAACTCAAAATTTGTACTTGCGTTCAATGAATGTAGAATAGAGTAAAAAATATATCACAAATCTTAAGAACAAAGAAGAATGGGACGCCAATTCGCCTCCAAAGTGAAACCCTAAGATCTTCCAACTTCACAATATCAAAGTGCGTACTTCTCCAAATCTTTCTTCCGAAATCTTCTCACAATGTAATATTGAAAATGATCTCCACTTCTCTCTAGCGCCGGCTCCGAAAATGTAGCGAGGGATCCCTTTTCTCTCTTCTTTCAGCTTCTTATAGGAGAAAATAGGGTTACGAAAAGCCCATAGCCGCTGCTGACATGGCGAATATGGCACGTGGCAGCCGTTAGAAGAATCATGGCCAAGAGAAAAATTCCACACCCGTGGAACCCACCGTGGAATGGCATATTTGCTCTCGACATATATTCCCACGGTCTTAATTAATTTAATTCCCAAAACCACGGTTGTGGTTCCTTGTACTTGACCGTGGAATGCCTAAAACGTGCATAAAATCTCTTGTTTCCCAAAGCTTTCTACTTATACTCCTTCCTTGGCTTCTCCAATGCATCTCCTTGATGTCCAACAATGTCAATCACTCCCACATACTCCATTTATGCTCCAATCCAAGCCTTTATTCACCTAAAATCACAACAAAGCTTGTGTAGATCTCTATACCAACATAATAGGTGAATGTGCTCATAAATGCTTCAAACTCATATCCATATACACAAAAGAAGGAGAAAAACAACCAAAATATGTGCCTAAAATAACGTCATATTTCATGCTATCATATGTGTATCTGTGTAATGACGAGCAATCCCATCATCCTTCCAAAACTAATCAAACTTAGTCGATTAAAATCTAGACCATTATCAGATTGCAGTTTTTTGGTCTTCTTCCTTGTTTGATTCTCCACTAACGTTTTCTACTCCTTGAAGTTTTTGACAACTTTTTTTTTTGTATGTTTCATGACAAACAGCTAAGTCATTCTTGAATAATCATCAATAATGGACACTTGTTGTTTTTGACAACGTTTACTACTCCTTGAAGTTTTTTGGTCTTCCTCCTTGTTTGATTCTCTGAATGAGTGTAATCAAGTGTGTCTTTTGTCTTGTGAATACCCTTTGAAAACTTGTTGTTGTGTAGCTTCTCAAGGACACAATGCTCGCAAAAGTCAAGGCTCGTGATCTTGTGACCACCAAGAAGATCTTCCTTTGTCAAAATCTACATCCCCTTTCACCCATATGCCCAAGTCTCATATGCCATAATTTAGTCATAACATCCTTGTGAACCTCTGAAGATGCAATAAAAGCAGACTCATAAATAGTAGAACCCTGTAGGAAATATAAAGTGCCTCTTTTGACACCTTTTAGAAAAACATCAAAACCCTTACAAACATTCACCTTTACCTTTGAAACAAAACCCCTTAGTATCCAGCATACTCAGGGATATTAAATTCTTAGTAATAAGTGGAACATGTCTGTCCTCGTTCAATGTACATAATCTACCTTCATGTGTCTTGATTTTAATCGAGCCAATTCCAATCGCCTTGTAGATAGATTGTTGGCCATGGAAATATTGCCACCATCTACTTGCTTATAAGTTTTGAACCACTCTCTATTAGGACATATGTGATAGGAAGCTCCGGAATCAAGAACCTACACATCAGATTGATAAGTTTATTCACCAACAACCAAAAGCATATCCTCATCTAATTTAAAAACATCTAATGCGACAACTGCAGGACCAGAATCTTGCGGTTTCTTCTTCTTAGGACATTCATTCTTCCAATGCTCTTTTTCCTTACAGTAGTTGTAGACGTCATTAAGCTTAAGACCTTTTGAAGAAGATGACTTCTTGTCCTTCTTACCTGATTTTTCTTATCCTTTGCCTCCGCTCGTATACAGGCCAAATGTCGGACTATCCTTACCTACACCACTTTCATTTTACCTTGTCCTACAATTCCCTTATATGAAGGACAAACCTGATGTCTTCCAAAGTAATAGAATCTTTTTCAACAATGAATGACTGAACTAAGTTTTCATATGATGATGGAAAAGATAGCAACAAAATCAGTGGAACATCCTCGTCCTCAATATCAATATCACGCAAAATTTAGAAGAATTTGTGTTCAAGTGATCTAAGTGTTCACGAAGTTGCGTACCTTCCTACATTCACATGCTGAACAAACATTGCTTTAGAAGCAACTTTTTGGGGAGAGACTTTTTCATGTATAGGTAACCATAGTTTGGTTGCGGTATCCTAATTTAAAACCTTACGTAAGACATCATTTGCGAGACCAAACATGATGTTCGAATGCGCCTTATCCTTCTACGTCGTCATCTCAACATCGTCCCCCTTTTGCTTATTGAATTCCTTCCTTGACAATGGCCCTATAAGTCTTGTTGTTTCATCGACGCTCGCATATACTATAGACTGAAATTGTTCCTCCTTGTGAACTTGCCGATCTTTGTGTTGAAAGAAGACATATTTCTCCCAAGTTATAGAAAAACAAAGAACCTGAAAGCTTTGGTACTATTTTGTTGCGCGGAATTATGAAAAAGAACAAAATTCAATGAATAAGAAAGACAACACACAAATTAATAGAGGTTCATCCGATAATGGCTATGTCTACAATCAAGGAGATTTTATTGAGGAATTTAAGGTTACAAATAAACAGATGATATCTAGATTATTTGGAGGTAGAGGGAACACTACAATATATAGAGTAACGAAACCCTTAGTTATAGTTGAAAGACCCCATTTATTGCCTTCACCGCCCCGCGGTGAAGGAAGCCGCCCCAGCGGCAAGCCTTGGCTGTCACCGCCCTTGCGGTTGGCCGCCCATGCGGTTGGCCGCCCATGCGGCAGGGCAATCCGCCCCTGCGGATTCGCCACATATTGCGCCCGATCTGCTTTCGTTCGTTTTATCTTCCTTCCATAGATAGAAGATCCAATCTTCTATCCTATGGGCCAGCTTTCCTATCTTTTTCATAACCCTAGAACGTCCTTCCTTCTATCTTTCCACCCTGTTCCTATAAATCCCCTTCTTTCCTCTCTTTTTTGCGTTTCTTGCATACGTTTTCTCCACCCTTGAGAGTTGCATTTGTTACCCTTGCTTCCTGTGATCTTGTTGAACGTGTAAGTTCATCTTTCTTTGTTTCTTCCTCACATTCATACGCTGTTGCATGCAGTCTCTTTCTATTTCGTTTTCTCCCTTCGTTTTCTCTTTTCTTCTTCTCCAAGAATCAAGTTTGATTCTTGATTCTTGTGGAACGTTCTGTTGTTGATCCTTTGTTGTTAACAGACTCCCTTGGTTGAGTTGTGACGTGTTGAGAGAAGCAAGCCTTAGCCTTGTTGTGTTTCTTGCTGTCGAAAGAGTCGACAGTGCTCCTGCACCGAAACCCGCCCCCGCGCCTACACAGAGCCGCCCTTGAGGGCACCTGTTCGCTCCAAACGGTGTGTGCAAGCTTTAAATTTATAACCCTAGATGTAAGCTTAAAACAAGGATGCGAACCTACAGTGTACGGGTCAATCGTAGTAAAAAGCAAGGAATTTCAGGGGTCGATCACAGGGACTTAGTGAAACAAAGTCGGAATAGGTAAGCTTTGTAATTACTAACCACAAAAGTGTAACACCCCGAATTCTCAAAACTCTGGACATTACTGGTTAGGACCTCACAATGGGTCCCGACCTCAGTTTGACAACAATATTACTAGGATCTTGCAACAAGACACAAATATGAAAAACCGAAATTCATAAAATGTATTTGTAAAAGGATGAATGCAACAAAGTCTAACAGCCTATCGTACTTAAACAACGGAAAAGACTAACTGTTTTAACAAAAGGGAAAGACAACAAAGCAACAACCCAAACCCCCACTCTAAAGAGTACGGAGACCCGGCTGACCACTACTTCCGGATCACTCAGCTGCTGTTCTAACCTGCAGTAAATCTAAAAACACAACAAAACAACCATTAGCTAGTTATCTAAACATTAGGAGAATAATAATAGCACACACACACATAAAATAATAAACACTCATCATGCTTTCAAACAACCATTTATTATCTTCATTTAAGTCATTCACTCTAATGATACTTTTTTTGTGACACGAGGGATTCTCAAACCTCGCCTCCGCCCCCGTGTACCCATCAGGAGTGGATCCGATGCATCTCACCGTGTACCTGTATGGTCTGAGTATAGAGAACCTCCCAGTCTCCTGGCAGAGCTGGGCAGTGATGTCACGGCCCGTTATACATACACTTGGGCCTTAAAACATAATAACCACGGTCGTCCTAACAAGTTGTTATTTATTATAACACACATTGTACACACACAACCATCATCACCCAACTAATATCCAGAAACCAGCTAAGTAAGTCGCAAGGACTTACCTGAATCACACCACAACTCTCAAAATCTCAACTCGGTCTGCAACCGTAGAAACTCAAACGCCTGTCATACAAGGCACGTGGATCAAAATTACATCCCATATTCTTAGAAGTCCTAAACTTTTAAGACGTACAATCTCATGAAGAGAACTTACTACAAAGGTTTCTTTTAGGTGTAATGACCATTTTACCCTTGATCTCGAATTTCCGAAAAATTCTATTATTTAGTTATAATATTTTCTTTTAGAACTCGTTTCCTCTAATCTGGTTCTCAAGGTTAGCTTACTAAAGGTTATGAGATTAAATCTCAAACACTCGTCAAGAAAACGACATCATTCCTTCCCGGTTATTATTCTATTCTTATACATGTATGTATACTTACATACATACCTTAACCTGCCCCCTCTACCCATGTATTTATGTATCTACTCAGTACACTCATATATATGTCTACATATATTCATATCACCCATCTCGTACTTATATATATATACCTATATATATACCCCGTTCTATACCTCTATAAATGTACGTCTACGTACTGCACTGATGCATATATAAATATATCTACTCGTATCCTCCATTTCCGTCATCCATATGTATACATATACGTACCCTACACCCAAACATATAAACATATATACCCAAATCTCCAATCTATTCGTATATATATATATATATATATATATATATATATATATATATATATATATATATATATATATATATATATATATATATATATATATATATATATATATATATATATATATATATATATATATATATATACACACTCACATTCTTAAATCCATTATATATATATATATATACACACCCTCACATTCTTAAATCCATTATATATATATATATACACACACTCATATTCTTAAATTCCATTTATATGTATACACATAAAATATACTACCTATACTACACTGATATTTATACCAGTACAATCATCAAACCATTTCTACATCTATAAACTTATATACGGGACATCTATAAACTTATATACGTATACAACATTACACTTGAAGGGGGTACTCACCCACCAAACTTGGTCTCATCACTACAGGATTTATGACCGGTCCAAAGTCGATCAGAGCGGCTCAGCACGAACTCTGGCGAGCCTGCATAGCACCAACCACCCGGGGATCGACAAGGTACAACAGCCGGTTAGAACTACAGCGGTTTGGTGATTAAAAGAAAGAGGCGGGTGGTCGGGTCGGCTTACCGGAATTGTATACGGAACTTTGATGATGGCTGCAGGCTAGTGGTACTCCGAATGACGAGACGAGACTTCGTCTTGCCGGCTGGTTGAGTTGCGAAGGGTAACCGACACCCAGTTCCTGGTTTGGGGCTGCGGTTCGTCCGGAACGCGGTCGGCAGGAGGGCGGCGAGGAGAGGAGGTACACTAGCCCTCCGGTTACAGTCCGCTGCGGCACTCCGACGAGACTGGCGGTGCAAAGACAGACCGGTAGGAGGGCGTCTCTCGCTGGCGGTTCGGGTCGCTGAAGTCGGCTCTGGCGCAAGGCCGCTGTCTTCTCTTCCTTGCGTGCAGTCCCGGTGGAGGCGAGCAGCGTTCCCAAGCAGTGTGCTCGTCCCGGCGGTGGTGGCGGCTAAGCAGAAACCCGATAGGATGGAATCGAAACTGCGTACGGGAGTTGTGGCGATAGAGAGGGAGGAGAACACACGGCTGGTTGGGCTGCTGCTCCTTAGGTGAGAGTTAATTAAAATTAGGTTAATTAGGTGGTTAGGTTAATTAGGAGATTAGGTTAGGATTTGGGCCGGCTGAAGGCTTTTGGGCCAGACAATAATTGGGCCTAATCACCCCCTTAACCGAAGGCGGAAACGAATTATAAAAATTCGAATGGAATTTTAAATGTACGGGAATATTTACGGTTTACAAGATTTATCATTTTATGTGAATCGAGATCACATAAAATGCTAGAAGAAATCAATTATCGTTTTATTTTATTTATAAGAATAAAAGTTAGCGGTTCGAAAACCGGTTGAATTCGGTATTAAACAAAGTTTCAAAATTTCGGGTATTACAAAAAGCGATTAAAACAATCAAGGATGATAAAAAGTCAATTAAGGAAATATGCAATTCTAGGGATTAAAGCATCTAGTTGTGGTTCCAACTCAAGTTCTAAAGATAAGCGGACAAAGCTGAGATTTTTGCATAGGGAAGGTGTTACTAAAGTGGAATAGATCACCGGGTAAGTCTCACTACTCACTAATCCCAAACCGTAACTCCTATTACCGGGTAAGTCTCAAGGAATTAAGGAAAAGAACTATAACCTCAAAACAACACACCACCTAAGGGAATAGAATCAACCTTTACCTGGTAAGTCTCAGGCTAACTCACAAAGATGGAATGAAAGCACACTCAAACCCCAATAAAGGATAAACCTTTATTACCTATACTTATGATCTTAGGTAAACAAACAAAGGAATTACCGGTTAAGTCTCATCCTAGGCTTGCATTGAACCAGGAAAGGTGTAATGAGGGTAGAATTTGGCAAACTCTAACACTTAACTCTCAGTTTCGGATCAGATAAGTCACCTCGGTCAGAAGAATCCACCCCGGCCGAGATGTTCATCGACTGAGCGAGATGCTTAGGGTTAAGGTAAAGACTCGAGCTTTCAGGGTCCTACTGTGATTAAGATTATTCTATCATTGTTTTTCCCACAACCTTCAGCCAATCACCCTAGAATCACACAAAGAAATTAGCCACTCATCATCATGAAAGTAATAATCAAATATATGGGAAGAAAGAGAATAATTGAACAAGAAAACCTTAAGAAAAAGGCTTCAATAACTGAATCAATTATCAAACAAAAAGCGTTCCTTGGATAAAAATCCAACAAGACAAACGACAACGAAGGGAATCTAAGAGAATCTTACAGAATCCTTCACAAAGCTATAAAAGCTATAAACTTCCTTCTTCAACCTTCAAAAAGGTTCTTCAAATCTTCCAGCCCTCAGCGGTGTATAAGCAGCCCTAAACGGTATTCCGGGTGATAGCGGATGTTCTTCGGTGTAAGCGGAATATTCAGCCGTTAGCGGATGTTGGATTTGTGGAAAATCCAACCCTTTTTATAGGAAAATTACTTTCCAAAGATAAGATATCTTAGAAAGATCTCTTCCCATAAAAATAGGTAAAATATATGGGCTAACTTATCTTCTTCCTTCCAGGAACTCAGCCCAAAAATATAAGATCCTCTTTCCAAAGATAAAAGATCTCAGCCAAGAATAAAATATTCTTGCCGCGTCCAAGGTGTTCGCCTCGGTCGAGTCGGCTCCTCTGGATCACCTCGGTCGAGGTGACTCTGTAGTCAACCGAGGTGAATTACAACTGAATGTGAAATCTCTCAAATCTGGTCCAAAGTGAATATTTAATCCAATTCCATGATTCGTGGATTATTCCTTAAGCTCCTGAATGTAGCTCCAATGACTCCTTAGCTTCTTTTGCTCCTTTTTAGTCCAAAATGTGCCATTTTACCTACGATTACAACGAAACTTGGTGTAGACCTCGATTCCCGCAAAGGTAGATGAAACGACAATATAATCACATAATATATATACAAACATGCAGATTATTGAAGATAAAACGTCTAAACGGGTCCCAAAATATAGACAATAATTCATGCTATCAAAATACCCCATACTTAGCCCTTGCTTGTCCCCAAGCAAGTTCTGAATATAAAATACAAGATAGAATGGATTATAAGTCATGAAGATCAATGAAAAAGTTATTCAAAACATTTTAATGGTGTGCTACAATCATAGATCACTCTAAGAGAATACTTCATGGAATTTAAAATCAAAATATGCTTAAAACATTTTATAAATATAAGAAAGTTGTTCATCTTTGCATAAAATCATAGAATGCATAATAAATCATAATTATCAAAATTAATCATGTATAATCCAGTTTAAACCACCAAGTCAATCAACAAGCTCGAGGTCTCAAGGTCTTTTCAAAAGAAGGTCAAGAAACGTGTGAGGGTGGGATGTATAAAGGGAATGTGGTGCTAGAATCCGGGAAAAGGATCTTTACTTCACTTCCTTTGAATTTCGACATCTTCCACCAATAAGCTTTGCTTATTTTTACTTTTTTACTTTTTGGGATGCATGGATAGAGGTGCACAATAACCGAACCCTAGGAGATTAGCAATCATCAATTTCTCGAGATGCCTCAAACCCTTGATGCACATACCATGACCCGTTAGAAATTTCGCTCAATCCGACTTTGGCAAGACACAAACACCCGGCTATGTGAATGGTGCCGAGTTACTCATCATCATGATTGACTTCCCCAAACCTATTTGTTTCTTTCTAACTTTCATCCAAAATCTCAACTTTTCTTTCACTTGCTTTTCTCTTGCTTGCATCCAAATTCCCGGATAGGTAAAGGGAGGCAAATATGTATATGAGGGGCTAAGCATGATCAAGAAGAAGAAGAGAAGAGAATGAATTGCCTTGGTCTTTCCAGGAAGAAAGTGAGAGAACTTATCTTGTGGCATCAACCTTCAAATTCAACATAATTTGGATAAAAACAAAGTATTAAACATGCCAAAATTTCAAACAAAGCATTTAGCAACTTAAACATATAATAAAACCTTTCAAGCATATAAAGATTTCAAAACCAGTTAGCAAACAAAATCTTCACTGAGATCACATCCAGAAAAGAAGCACAAAACGTTTCGAAAACTCTCAGTTAAACCACCTCGGTCGAGGTGTTCTAAGTCAACCGAGATGACGTACCTCGTTTGGCCAGAACCATCCCGGTCGAGGTCAAATTTTTTTTTTTTTTTTTCTGTCCAGTTTTTGACGTTTTTCTCAATCAAATAACCTATATGCATGCATGTAATCTCAGATAAGCACATGAAGCAAAAATAAATCATAAATATCTAATAAAGTCGAGTCATACATCCATAAGAGTCGAGTAATACATCAACACCCCATACTTGGGACACACTGTCCCAGTGGGTCAAAATAAGTCTAAAGAAATAAAGTACTCACCAGACATAGCTGAGCTGCATAATAAATAAAGAAAGAAAATCCTACAAGCTCTCAATAATCCCGATCCGGTGGTGGTGGTGGTGGCACGTATGGATACTGAGATGGGTTGAAAGGATAGCCCATGACATGCTGAAACTGAATCTCAGCCATAGTGTGCTGGTAGTGTCATCTCTCCTGCATCTCACGGATATCCAGGGACAGGGCAGCATATGAATCGATCATCTGATCCGTCAGCTCATCAATCTGACGGTGAGCATCTGGATCTCTCTATCGGCGTACCCTACGCCTAGCAGGGCGTACTGGTGATGCAGCCGGCTCGGTCTCAGTCTCGTCGTCATCCAAATCGATGACCGGCGCACTCGTCCCAGCAGTATCAGTGCCCGTATCCATAGGAACTCCACCATCCCTATCATCATCATCATCAGCCTCCTCAACCTCATCCTCCTCAGCTGGTGCACCTGCTGCCTCTCTAGCATCCTCCATAAATGGGATCCACGCAGTCTGCCAGTAGTATGGATCAAATACGGAGAACTGAGCTGACCATCTAATCCCCTGCGGTGCAGTAGGCTCCCATGGCATCGCCACATATGGCGTAGTAAGTCCTCGGGGAACCAGTATCCTCCGAGTGATCATCTACTGAAGTCCAAGTGGCTTGGCAGCCGCCACCATGGTACAAGCGCTGAGGTCCATATCCAGGTAACTCGCTATGTGAGTCACAATGCCTCCACAACAGATGTCGCCCTTCGCCTTGGCCTTGATCCTATGTAGATCCTTCGCCAGCATAAGTCCAAAATCTGGAATCCCTCCAGTCACCATGTAGTATAGGCTAAACAGCTCACCCTGTTTGATCTTCTGGGGTGTCTCAGTACGCGCCAGAAGAGTTTCACTGAATATCCTGTGAGCTAGTCTGAAGGCAAGATGAAATATAATACGCTCCTTGGAGTCTCCAGGGTGCCATCTATCTGCATGCTCAACTACGTGAGCAATCTGTCCCCAGAACTCCCGAGCTACAGCTCGGGAGAGAAAATCAGCAGCAGTCGGGGCCGGGAAACCAAAGATGTCCCGCCAGTAGTCTAGAGGAACTAAATAATTTCGGTTCATCAACCGGTACTTCACGGCGCGCTCAGTGGGAAGGTAGGTGAAGGAGTTGACAAACTCCAGAGTCGGCTCTAAGTAAGCAGGAGCGCGGATCTCAGTGAACTGATCTAGCCTCACCATAGAGATCATACGTCTCAGATCTCCATCCACATGGAGGCAGTCAAAGACAGAAATGTCCAGGAAGCGAGGTGCAATCACTGGACGGGCCGCTATGCGGTCATAATCAACCTGGTGTCTCTCGTGGATCACCGGTCTCGTGCGGCGGGAGGAAGAAGAAGGAGAAAGAGAAGATGTGTCCCTCAGGACCAGCTGTCTATCTGAACTCATGTTTTTTGTAATCTGTCAGATCACCTCGGTCGGCCTGACAACTCTGTAGAACACCTCGGCCGAGGCACAGGCCGACTGGACCGAGGCGAAAAACTGTGCAAACGATTCCCTCAAAAATCCAGTTCTTTTCCCCCAAAATCACTACCACTGGTTCCTATGGGGTACTTAATCTATTTTTCAGCAAATGCAGGGGCAACCAAAACCCAATTTGAAGGAAAACAGCAGAGAAAGACGAGGTTAGGGTTTTTTCGATATTTACCCCGATTCGGTCGATTGGCTCGTTTTTCTTGCAGATTAGCACTTGCACTGTGATCCTCTATCCTTTCTTAGTAGTTTGGAAGCAAGAATCGTCGAAAACGAGCGAAGAATGGCGAAGCGAGGCGAAAGACGTGTCGCGGTCGAGGAGAAGGTAAAGAGAGGAGAGAGAAATCTCAGCCCCCTTTTATACCCTTTTCTGGAACTGCTGTCACCTCGGTCGAGGTGGTCTCGACTGGACCGAGGTGGTACGGACCGAGGTGGATCTTCAGAAACCCTAGTCGCCTCGGTTGCTCAAGAATCATCTCGGTCGAGGTGCTGTGACAGCAACCGAGATGTGTCTCAGTCAAACTCCGTCTTCTCAAATTCTCGAACTTATGTCCTTCCAGTTGTGCTCCTGGGTTGTATTTCTTCCTTAGATGTCACCTGTTGTCTGTCTAGGACGCCAAAAACAAAACAAAGCAAAGCAAAAGCAAACTATCTAAGCTAGACTAGAAAAAGGGAAAAGAAAGCAATACCTTGGGTTGCCTCCCAAGAAGCGCTTGATTTAAGGTCGCTAGCTGGACCGTACGGCGTCTCTTAAACGAGGTATAGTGGTGCAAACTCCTCAACCGGAATTTCCGGTTTGTATTTCTTAAGTCTATGACCGTTGACCTTGAAGCTTCCACTCGTTTCGCCCCAAATCTCAACTGCACCATGAGGAAAAACATGTTTAACAACATAAGGTCCGGTCCATCTAGATTTCAACTTACCTGGAAAGAGGCGGAGGCGGGAGTTGAAGAGTAGAACTAAGTCTCCTTCTTTAAGCTCCTTAGGGATGATGCGCTTGTCATGCCATTTTTTCGTCCTTTCTTTATAGATTTTGGCATTCTCATAAGCGTTCAAACGCAGCTCCTCCAGCTCGTTGATATCCAATAGCCGTTTCTCGCCGGCTTCCTTGATGTCGAAGTTCAACCATTTGATCGCCCAATATGCTTTGTGTTCTAATTCAACGGGCATGTGACAAGACTTCCCATATACCAAATTATAAGGGGTGGTACCAATGAGAGTCTTAAATGCGGTCCTGTAGGCCCAAAGAGCGTCGTCCAATTTCATGGACCAATCCTTCCTCGTCCTAGAGACGGTCTTCTCCAAAATTGCTTTAATTTCTCTATTCGAGATCTCGACCTGTCCACTAGTTTGAGGATGATAAGGGGTTGCTACCTTGTGGGTCACCCCATACTTCGATAGAAGTGCCTTAAACTTCCGGTTGATGAAATGCGTCCCTCCATCGCTGATGATGATGCGTGGAGTTCCAAAACGTGGAAAGATAGTCCTGTTAAAGAACTTCACAACCACCTTGGCGTCATTAGTGGGAGAAGCAATGACTTCAACCCATCTATAGACGTAATCAACTACTAGAAGAATATATAGGTTTCCTCCGGAGGATGGGAAAGGTCCCATGAAGTCTATCCCCCATACATCAAAGATTTCCACCTCTTGAATGTTATTAAGTGGCATTTCGTTCCTCCTAGATAAGTTCCCTATTCTTTGGCATGCATCACAAGAGACAACAAACGATTGCACATCTTCAAATAATGTAGGCCAAAAGAAACCGGAACGTAATACCTTAGCGCATGTCTTGTTGGCGCTAGCATGTCCTCCACAAGGAAGTGAGTGACAATGCCGTATGACGCTATTAACTTCATTTTCCGGAATGCATCTTCGAAGCATCCCATCCGCCCCGCGCTTGAATAGTAGCGGTTCATCCCAGTAGTAATGGCGTACGTCCTTGAAGAATTTCTTCCTTTGAGCGTACGTCAATCCGGATGGTATTTCTTGGCAAACAAGATAATTAACAATATCAGCATACCAAGGTCCTTTATTGTCAAAAAGTTGGTGGAGAGAATGTTCCACCAACTGAGGATGAATGTCAGAGAAGGGAGTAAGAAGTTTGTTATTTTCAGTAGTCTCAGTTAACATCATCTCGCCTTCGACCTCGGTCGAGGCACAGAGGCGTTGATCGAGATGTTCTTCAGTCGCCTCGCTTGGTCCAGAAAGTGCCTCGGTCGAGGTATTGTAATTGGAACCGAAACTGGAGATCTTCGTCTCCTGGGTTAGTTTCTCAGTTTTAGCTCCTGGATCTACTTCCAGCGCCTTTAGGCTCCGTATATCTGCATCACAAGAAGCATCTATACCTTCCTCCATTAAGCTAAAACTAATAACTTTTTCAAGTGGATCTTTAATAAGGATAGAGCTCACCAATTCTCTTGATTCTTCTTCATCATAGATGTTGAAGATATCATCTCCTAGCTGCTCTCCCTTCATGGCCGCAAGTAATGCGAATTCCACTTCATCTCCGCCAATATTCAACTTGACGTTCTTACAATCCACATTGCAACCCGAAGTTGCTGGAAATGGCCTCCCGAGAATGATAGGAACAGGATAATCTGCGGGAATATCAAGCACAATAAAGTCTATAGGTAAATAAAAGTTACCTAACTTAACCGGAACGTCTTCCAAAATTCCCACGGGGTGGGTAATGGAGCGATCCGCCATGTATAACCTTATCTTAACCGGCTTGGGCTCTCCAAGTCCGATCTTAACACATAGCTCCAGCGGAATGATGCTCACGCTGGCTCCTAGATCACATAAGGCTTCACAAGTGACATCCCCAATTTGAATGGGAATACAAAATGAGCTGGGATCTCTCAACTTGGGTGGCATCTTCTCCTTCATGATTTGAATAAGCTCCGAGGATTTAGATGTCATCCTTACTTCACCAAAGTCTTCCAGCTTCCTCTTCCTTGATAGGATCTCTTTCAAGAATTTCCCATAGGCGGGCATCCCTAGAATAGCATCAAGGAAGGGAAGTTAATGTGTAGTTTATTCATCAAGTCAAGGAACTTACCAAAGTGCTTGTCTAGATGTGCTCTGGCCCTTGACTGGGGGAATGGAAGTGGTGGTTTATATGCAGGAGGTGGAATCCTCCGCTTTCTGTGGCTCCACCTCGGTTGGCATCTCGACCGAAGTGTTCTTCGACTGCACCTGGACCGAGGTGGTCTTCGTCTGTACTGGCACCGACTGAGGCACTGGATCTGTAGTTTTCAGTCCACTCCTCGTCGTTATGGCCATAATCTGGCCCTTAGGGTTGCTTTCCGTTCTTGCTGGAAGCTTCCCTGGATCTCTTGACGTTTCATTCGCCCTACTAGCAAGTTGTTGTTCAAAGGCTTTTTGTGCCTTCGAAAATGAAGTCATGGATGTCTCCATAGCACTAAGCTTGATCAAGATAGCCTCTAGCACCGCATCTTTCTTCTCAGGCTGGGATGAGCTTGATCCTTGCTCCTGGCTCTTTAATGGAGTAGAAGGAGACGAAGAGGAAGAGAGGAAAGGATTAGAGGAATCATTCGTATTAGAATTAGAGTAAGGGTTACCCGAATTTTGGCTGTTTGCCCTCCAATTATTGCTATTGGATCCTCTATTGTTGTTGTAGTTGTTGTTCCGGGAACCGTTGTTGTTGTTGTTATTACGGTATCCATTGTTATTCCTTGATCCTTGATCTTCCTTCTTGGTTTGAGCGACTAAGAGCTCCTTCAATTGTTTCACGTCATTCTTCAAAGAGATGAGTTGATTAGTGTTTGATGGCTCATCTTGAAAGTTGACTTTTTTAACTCCACATTCAGTTCCTTGGTGGGAATATTTCTCCATATGCAAAGCTTGTTTCTCTATAAAGTCCCAAGCTTCGTCAATCGACATGTCCATAAACGTGCCGGCGGATAGTAGTTGAAGGTTGAACTGGGTGCTTCCGTCCAGTCCCTTGAAGTATATCTCCAACAACTCTATCTTTGAAATCCCATGATGTGGGCAATCGAAAAGAATGTCTTTAAACCTCTCCCATGACTTGGACAAGCTCTCATTGTCCTTCATAATGAATGCATTAATCTTCCCTCTCATTTCAGCGGTTTTAGAGGGGGGAAAGAATTTAGTCAAGAATTCCGTAGCCATCTCCTCCCAAGTACTGATTTTTCCTAGAGGAAGAGATTGATACCAAGTAAGAGCTCTATCTTTTAAAGAAAAGTAAAAAGGTCTTAGCTTGTAGTTGTTGTTTTCTATTCTTGAGGGTCTCAAGGTCTCCATCAAGATCTCATAGTTTTGCAGATGTTGATGCGGAGATTCCTTCTCTAACCCTCCAAACTGGCATTGGCGAATCATGGAAAGAACTTGTGGTCGAAGTTCGTAGTCATGGTCCGCCGGATCTCCTAGGTTAACTCCAGGATGCCTCAGTTGTTGATTGGGGTCCATCCTTTGCCCTAGGATTTGCGGGATTCCTGCAAAAAGAGCGCCTCGGACTGGTATCCGAGGTGGAAGTACATCGGCCGGGGCAACAGGTGCTGGGACCTGCCTCGGTCGAGGGTCTGGAACTGGATCTTGCCTCGGTCGAGGATCTGGGTTCGGTCGAGGTAGATACTGGTCTCATAGAGCTGCCATATCTGCTTCGATCGATTCAGTCCTGGCGCGAGTTTCCTCCTTTTCCAGTTGTAATTCTTCTTTGTAGAGGCGTAGTTGTTCTAACGCCTCCTTTAATTCGGCCTCAAGATCGCGATCGTCTTGGTTAGCCGTCTTCGCTTCTCTCAAGCGTCGTTTGTAGGTCTTTTCTGGTTCGGGATCGTAAGGAACGATTTCCTTCCTAGCGCGGGTTCTTCGCATAAACCTAAGAAAAAGAACCTACGAGAGTCACTCAAGTAGAGTGGTTAGTAGAAACGGGGGCAAGTGCCCCAAAAGCAAACCGCAACCGGCTCGGTCTAGACCAAGTCCCCGGCAACGGCGCCAAAAACTTGTTCGCTCCAAACGGTGTGTGCAAGCTTTAAATTTATAACCCTAGATGTAAGCTTAAAACAAGGATGCGAACCCGCAGTGTACGGGTCAATCGTAGTAAAAAGTAAGGAATTCCAGGGGTCGATCACAGGGACTTAGTGAAACAAAGTCGGAATATGTAAGCTTTGTAATTACTAACCACAAAAGCGATTAAAACAATCAAGGATGATAAAAAGTCAATTAAGGAAATATGCAATTCTAGGGATTAAAGCATCTAGTTGTGGTTCCAACTCAAGATCTAAAGATAAGCGGACAAAGCTGAGATTTTTGCATAGGGAAGGTGTTACTAAAGTGGAATAGATCACCGGGTAAGTCTCACTACTCACTAATCTCAAACCGTAATTCCTATTACCGGGTAAGTCTCAAGGAATTAAGGAAAAGAACTATAACCTCAAACCAACACACCACCTAAGAGAATAGAATCAACCTTTACCGGGTAAGTCTCAGGCTAACTCACAAAGATGGAATGAAAGCACACTCAAACCCCAATAAAGGATAAACCTTTATTACCTACACTTATGATCTTACGTAAACAAACAAAGGAATTACCGGTTAAGTCTCATCCTAGGCTTGCATTGAACCAGGAAAGGTGTAATAAGGGTAGGATTTGGCAAACTCTAACACTTAACTCTCAGTTTCGGATCAGATAAGTCACCTCGGTCAGAAGAATTCCACCCCGGCCGAGATGTTCATCGACTGAGCGAGATGCTTAGGGTTGAGGTAAAGACTCGAGCTTTCAGGGTCCTACTGTGATTAAGATTATTCTATTATTGTTTTTCCCACAATCTTCAGCCAATCACCCTAGAATCACACAAAGAAATTAGCCACTCATCATCATGAAAGTAATAATCAAATATATGGGAAGAAAGAGAATAATTGAACAAGAAATCCTTAAGAGAAAGGCTTCAATAACTGAATCAATTATCAAACAAAAAGCGTTCCTTGGATAAAAATCCAACAAGACAAACGACAACGAAGGGAATCTAAGAGAATC
Organism: Fagopyrum homotropicum; assembly: GCA_033239125.1. NCBI lineage: Eukaryota > Viridiplantae > Streptophyta > Magnoliopsida > Caryophyllales > Polygonaceae > Fagopyrum > Fagopyrum homotropicum. Next base: position 139,388,549 of record BSWB01000006.1, read on the forward strand.
TTACAGAATCCTTCACAAAACTATAAAAGCTATAAACTTCCTTCTTCAACCTTCAAAAAGGTTCTTCAAATCTTCCAGCCCTCAGCGGTGTATAAGCAGCCCTAAACGGTATTCTGGGTGATAGCGGATGTTCTTCGGTGTAAGCGGAATATTCAGCCGTTAGCGGATGTTGGATTTGTGAAAAATCCAACCTTTTTTATAGGAAAATTACTTTCCAAATATAAGATATCTTAGAAAGATCTCTTCCCATAAAAATAGGTAAAATATATGGGCTAACTTATCTTCTTCTTTCCAGAAACCCAGCCCAAAAATATAAGATCCTCTTTCCAAAGATAAAAGATCTCAGCCAAGAATAAAATATCCTTACCGCGTCCAAGGTGTTCGCCTCGGTCGAGTCGGCTCCTCTAGATCACCTCGGTCGAGGTGACTCTGTAGTCAATCGAGGTGAATCACAACTAAATGTGAAATCTCTCAAATCTGGTCCAAAGTGAATCTTTAATCCAATTCCATGATTCCTTGATTATTCCTTAAGCTCCTGAATGTAGCTCCAATGACTCCTTAGCTTCTTTTGCTCCTTTTTAGTCCAAAATGTGCCATTTTACCTACGATTACAACGAAACTTGGTGTAGACCTCGATTCCCGCAAAGGTAGATGAAACGACAATATATTCACGTAATATATATACAAACATGCAGATTATTGAAGATAAAACGTCTAAACAAGTCCCAAATATAGACAATAATTCATGCTATCAGCACCTGTTCTGCCGCCCCCGCGCCTTTGTCTGCCGCCCCTGCGGTTTATCTGCAGTAGCTCCCGTCTTTGGTAAGTTGCTTCCTTCCTTGCTTTCCTCGTTCCTTTCCGTGCCTCTTGTTGTTGTTGTTGACCCTTGGTGATGTGTAAGACTAGGGTTTGTGACCCTAGCTTGTGTAGATCTCTTAGAGATCATGGAGACTAGAAGTTATAGACTTCTAGCAATCATTTCGGTTCTTGATTCGTGATGCCTTGTTGAGCAGGCTTTCTGTTCTTCTTTCTTGAGGGGATCTGAGTGTTTGCTCAGCTTTGAGTTACCTTCGAGTGAGGTAAGTCTCTTCAAATTACTTAGCTTCATTCTGTATATTAGTTTGATTTTTTGGATTGTGGTGTTGTTGTTTATCATTATAACTGATAACCGGAATAGGATTGACCTTGTTATACCTTAATTGGCCCAAGTGTATTATAACCGGGCGGTAACCGCTTGTCCAGTTCAGAATGGGGAAACTGGGAGGTGCTCTCGCGACCAGTCCAACAGGTGACAGAAGGATGCATACGTTCTATTTTCTGTTGGTGAAAGGGGACGGAGGCGAGGACGTAACGATTCTCGTGTTACAACATAAGTTGAATTAGTAAAGAATTTAACCTTAAAGAAAGATAATAACCGGCTGAGTGTGAGCATATCTATGTGTTTACTTTACCTTTTGTGTGTTTGTGCTTTTACCGTCTTTCTGATATCTAGAATGTTAGCTAACGGTTCATACCGATGTTGTAGATGCCTTGCAGGACATAGGTACTGCTGAGTGATCCGGACGGTGTGGTCAGCTGGGGTTCCCGTACATTATAGGACGGGATCGGGTTTATATTTTAGTCGTTGTTTCCCTTTTTGTTATGAACTCGGATGCGAGTCTTTTATGCTTCCCTTTGTTTAAACCTTTGGTTTTATATTGAGTTTTGGTTTTCATTTGTCTGTGCCTTGTTGTAAGATCCGTTGTGTTGTTGCTAATCAGAGAGTTGGGACCCATTGTGAGTTCCTAGCCCGTAACCCTTTGAGTTCCCAGAACTTGGGGTGTTACAATAGTTGGTCGTCAAGTATAAGACTGGGTCAAACAATAAATGTCCAAACGGAAGACAAACCCAATATAAGGCATATCAACCTCTTAAGTTGTAAAGTGTTGTAAAAAGAAGCAAAAAGTCAATTGCTTCTCCAAATAATCTTTGGGCTGAACAATTAACTCTCCAAATGTGTCAAAGTTCCCCAAATAATTCACATTTTGCATCATTATTAAGCATATACTCGGAATTCTGAAGCACTAGTCACAATTCCACTTTTCAAAACTTCGAGCATTGTCCCTAATTCTTCAAGACGTGTTTGAAAACACTAAAAAAAAAAAAGAAGAAGAAAGCCTTGATAATCGATTTCTTAAGAGATATCAAGTAAAATGGCATGTTCACTTTTTTGCTAGTTAAACATAAACAATACAAGAATAAATGAGTATGAGAGACACTACAAAGAAATTTTCTTGAATCCGAACAAGTGAAAAGCACAAAAAATTCAAGATCGGTCATTCACCTGTGTCAAATCCTCAGTGATCAAGCTTGGTAAGACCCGAAGAAAAACTTGGCGATGAGAATCAAAGGCAAGAAAAGGGAGTAAAACACCAACACCAATAGCTTATCGTAAGGATGACTGATTAGCTTCACCTTTCTCTAGCAAGGAAACTAGTTGGAAAGAGTAAGCCACCATGCATGCTAGACAACATTATTTCAGTTGTTGAGTTGAAATCAAAATCAATTCACATAGCTACTCATTTTTGCAACATTTTTAAGACCCTTTAAGATTACTCTCTTGTTCATAGTGTACTCCAGAATGAAGAAATCTTCAAGATTACTCTCTTGTTCATTGTGTACTCCAATTGAGTAATTTTGAAATGAAAGCAATTGCTTACACGTAGGGTGATATCAACTAAAATCTGGAAAAATAAAAACGAAAATGGTGTGAATCAAATTGGAGAAGATATCACTTTTTCTTGTAAAAGATGTTCTATGTGAACACATTCCTATACAATGTTATATTTTATAAAAAGGAAGTCGACACTTCACACGTAGAAATACCCTTCTCTTCTTTCCAATTCAAATTTGCAATATCGCAAAAAGAAAGTCGAAGCAGAGAATGACCGTACTGCTCCACTCCACTCTCATGTAGTCACAAATCCCCCCCCCCACAAAACAATTTTTTTTTTTTTTTTTTTTTCGTTTTAGCTCCATCGACGGATTCTTCATCTCCTTCTCTAAGCCATGCTACGTAAATTTCCGGTTCTTCGACTTTAGTATATAATATAACAAACTAACATTTAATAATAATGAATCATTATTAGTATTAAAAAACTATATTATTCATAAAGTTTCCGAACATAACATTTATGCCATAATACTGTGAAAATTGCTTGTGCTCTCTATTATTTTATACATTCAAAAGTAATAAAAATACAATAAATAACAGAATTGTTATTCGAGCGGACATTGTAGGCTAGACATGCGTAATGCGAGTGCTTGTTCGCCATGCGTCTCAAGAGGCACAAAGATGGAGCACATTCGTTCAAGTAGGCGCGAGCACATCCACATAGTGAGAAAATAAAAATAAATACCCGGACGGATGCCCGATGCACATATATTGACTCTTTGGTATTTTTGACGATACCGAATAAAACTGTTCTAAAAATAATTATAAATTAATAGATAACAAAAATATATAAACAATTAGAATATGAAAATATAATATTATTAAGTATGTGTACATTTTATTTTTAATATTTGACCGATCTAATTAAAATTTAATGTACTAAAATAAAAACTTTTGAGGTCTCATACCAAACTGATAGGAAACTATTTAAATATATATATATATATATATATATATTTATTATAATATATATTATACAGCACAAATATACCATTTGGCCATTGTTTTTGCTTCGCTTCCCACTGTCTTGTGCAGCTGTGCGTATTGCGCTCATTCAAATTTCATTGGGCAACTTCTGACCACTGATTTACCGGAGTGTGAATACACTCTCTATATTTTTATTAAAATTGCTACAGATTATTGATTTATAACTTCTATATAAAATATAAAAAATATCCTAAAAAGCCTGGAAAATGAAATTTAAATATATAAAAATAATAGAAGAAAGTGAAAAAAGGTGTGGAGATCGATCAAAGCGAGGGTTTCCGTATTGACACTCGCACCTCTCTCCCCCTCTCGTTTCTCTCCCTCCATTTCTCCCTCTCTCTATCTCGGAAAAGGCCAAACGACGGTGACGGCAAGGGAGAAGAAGGAAAATCTTGGATTTGGTAGATCTAGGGTTTGCAAAGACCGCAAGAATGAGTTTCGATCCGGTGTCTTCTAACTCTCATCACAATCTTGATGAACAGATCGTCCAGCTCATGCAGTGCAAGCCCCTTTCCGAGCAAGAGGTACTTGTCCCCCTGTTTCTCTTTCTTACATCTCGGATCAACCTTCACTATTTGCATGGATTGTATTTTTTTTTTCCCGGAGAGGTTGCTGTCATAGATCGATTGGATTCACCTATGTTCTGTTGCATGATACTGCAATTCGGATGTGTTTCTTTTTCTTTTTTGATTCGAATACCGAAATTATCATTTCAATTGGCTTCTTCAGATATGAAGGGGCAAATGCAAGAGATCTGTCTCAAATTTGTTCCGGCTCTTGGATCAGATCTGTTTTGAGTGTTTCTCAAGAGCGCTTCTTCTCTTTTGTGCAAAATGATTTCATCAACATAAAAAGTTTGGGTGTTCTCTTGGTATAAATTTATATGATCATAGAGGATTATTATGCGCAGAAATTTTAAGTACTTTTGGAGCCAGCTTACTGAATTGATGATGGACAAATTAATATATAGTCAAATACTATTGTCGATTAAAAGTGGTCAGCATGCTAAGGTGGCACTGGGTGGTAGCAAAGAATATTCAATCCTTGTCATTTTTACCTGAAAACTTTTGCTGGGATGATGTTAGTGCATGCATCTAGAATTAGATAGTCATTTTCAGAAGCAAATGCCGGCAGTATGTCAGGTCCTATACTAAGCCTAGTCTTATTGACGGGGAAGTCAGAAGTGCACTTTATTTTGGTTTGTTTCCATTGGTCTACAGATTCTGGTTCTATGTCTGCAACTATATATTCGGTTATGTTATTACAACGCAATTCATATTTTGTTGCAATGTTTGTGTTGTCATTAGGTGAGGACTTTGTGTGAAAAGGCCAAGGAGATACTAATGGAAGAGAGCAATGTTCAGGTAATCTTCCCTACATCTTTCTTTTTTTATGGAAAACTTAAAGTTCCTTCATGTGCATCAACATAATTACTGTATCAATCACTGACTAAAAAAACTAAGATGATCAATAGATATAGTTATAGTATGCTTTTGTACTTCTTACTCATGTTTGACTTGGGGCTCATTGCATACTGAAAGCAGAACAGTAATATAATTTTCTTCTTTGTGTGATGAGAAATTTTAGGCCCTTCATTCATTGTTCTTTTGGTTCATTACAGCCAGTGAAGAGTCCTGTGACAATATGTGGTGATATTCATGGACAGTTTCACGATCTTGCGGAACTATTTCGTATTGGTGGCAAGGTATTATATTTTATGTGAGAGTATTTGTTCCTTCACATTGAGCTTCTCTTTGGGCAAGAGATGCATTTACTCACTTTCCTGAAACTGTGAGTTGAACCTTTTACTCTTTTCTTTATTGTAGTGTCCGGATACAAATTACTTATTCATGGGTGACTATGTTGACCGGGGCTATTATTCAGTTGAAACTGTTACAGTGAGTATACTTCAGGCCTGCTTCCTTTTACTTCTTTTGGAGACTTCATTCCAAATGCTTGAGTCTGTTCAGTATTTTACTGGTATATGAGCAACGGTCTACAAAATGTTTTACCCTTGGAAGTCTCCGAAGCACTTCAGGGAGTCACGTGCCTGTTTACACAGATCTAGCTGACCCAAACTTGTTAGGCTAAGCAGGAATCTGTCTGTTGATGAGCAAAGTCCAGCTTGACTAGTGTTCTCACCCTGGTGTAAACGTTGAGTTCAATGGATAACCCTGCACCCACAAAACAAGTAACAGAAGAAGGGGCAAAGTGACAGATACTCACTATGCCATTTCCCTTGTGCTGTAGATCTTGTCTTCTGCTATCATCTTTTTCTATATTGATATTGAAATATTTTCCTAAGAAAAGTATGCTTATAGTTTCATCGTGTGTCTGGGGTTAACATGGTATTGCTGATCTACCTTCCAGTTGTTGGTGGCACTTAAAGTTAGATATCACCAAAGGATCACCATTCTCAGAGGCAATCATGAAAGTCGTCAGGTGCTTTTCATTTGTTATCATATAATTTTGAAATTCGTTTCTCCTAACTGTCTTTAAATTTGATTGTTTTTTAACAATTCAAAAATACTACTGGATTTTGTGTTCATCTTCTGCTTTGTTCGCTGTTGCCTCTGCAGATTACTCAAGTCTATGGATTTTACGACGAATGTCTGAGAAAGTGAGTACATCATTTCATTATGTTTTATTATATGAAAGCTGTTGGGTTGCTGTGTGCTTGTATTTTGTTCGTGCTAGAGTATTTTCTTGTAAACTTCTAGTGATTTGTCTTCAGTAATATCTCATTTTTGTACATGTTCTTCAGAAACTAGAGGATTTTTCTCATTGAAAGAAATGTGGAGCAAAAGGAATGGGATTTCACTTGGAAAGAAAATGTTCCACTGACTATACTATTAAGAAGTGTTCTAAGTGGGATGTAAATACTAATCTTAAAATGGTACAATAATTAATCTTCAGGTCCTTCCAGCATTACAATTAACCCTTCTTTGTCCACGAACTGTGTTGCTATGCAGGTATGGCAATGCTAATGTTTGGAAGACCTTCACTGATCTATTTGATTACTTCCCACTCACTGCTTTGGTTAGTATTAAGTTTTTCCAATGTTTCATGTTTAGTTTATGGTCAAATTTTTGTAACCTTGTTAAAAAATGCTCACTGTAGATCAGCTTTTTTGCCTGATGTCCTCAGCTAAAAATATATATCACTGGTTTTATTTTGAAGGTTGAATCAGAAATATTTTGCCTACATGGTGGGTTATCTCCGTCCATTGAGACACTTGATAACATACGGAATTTTGATCGTGTTCAAGAGGTTCCACACGAGGGGCCTATGTGTGATTTGTTATGGTCTGACCCAGATGATCGTTGTGGGTGGGGTATATCACCTAGGGGGGCTGGTTACACCTTTGGTCAAGTATGTTTTGTCATTTAAGCTCCTTGCTTTCCTTTTCTCGAGGTACTTTTCAGGGGAAACTCTCTAGAACACCGTTCTCTGCTCTGTGGTTGTTTTGTAGGACATATCAGAGCAATTTAACCATACCAATAGCCTAAAGCTGATTGCTAGGGCTCACCAACTTGTTATGGAGGGATACAACTGGGGTCATGTGAGTAAAATTTTGAGTATTTTCGGGACCTGTGGGTGATGGTTTTTATTTACTGAGTGAGATTCATTAAATGCCTCATGCAGGACCAAAAGGTGGTAACAATATTCAGCGCTCCAAATTACTGTTACCGTTGTGGAAACATGGCATCGATCTTGGAAGTTGATGACTGCAAAGGCCACACGTTCATTCAGGTAGGCATGTTTTGGTTGTCAGGGAAGCTCTTGCAAGATATTCAATAGGGACGTGCTGAATATAATTTGGTATCTGATTGCAGTTTGAACCAGCTCCGAGGAGAGGGGAGCCAGATGTAACACGGAGAACGCCTGATTATTTCCTGTAATCAGATGATGTCGATTTGTGGAGCTGGTCTACAAATTGGGAAAAGGTAGTTAAAAAAGTATGAAGAGTAATGAAGAAGTCTGTTATGGCGGTTTTGGGTTGGCCAAGTTGGATCGGTATGGGCGATATTTGGTTTCTATAAGTTGATGCTTGATGCAAATGTGATGAGCTTCTGAAAGAGGAGGCCCCAACAAAGATGGAGCTTTTGGAGCTGCATATGTATCAATCTCCATGGAACAACACTGTTTGGTATCTCTCACTCCCATTTCTTTATCTCTTTTCTTGTCGAGTTTATTTCATCTTTTTTTGGGTTGGATTTTATTCCTTATTGTTGTTTAAATTTAGAAGGTTATTGTAGGAGACGATGTGGTTGTTTTGCATAAGTGTTGTTCTACCCTATTACTCTCTCAGGTCCCTACTCTTGTCTTTTGTTACCAGTCAAAGGTAAATGTAATCAGTGTTGATGAAGAATCTGGAACAGATCATGTTTCTTATTCATTCATCATTCTGTCAAGACTGAAAGAGATGTCTATATATTGCTCAAAATAGAAGAACGTAAAACATTTGCAACTGTTTTTTAAGTACACTTCAACGTGTGCTTGGAAAAATATTATGTTGTGGTGAAGAATATAGATTTTTTCCGGTACATGTACATTGTCCTAAACTTCGGTGTGAAGGGACTCGTTGTACGAGCCATATATCTAAGCATGTGACTTAGATGAACACTACTGGAATGGAGCTCGAGCTAAGACAAAGAACTACCTTTTATAATTTTTTTAGCATAAAATTACCCTTAATATTCATATGTTTGCAATAAATCACCCCTTATATTTTTTCTTTCTATAATATCACTTTTAATTTTACAGGTTTACAACTAACCACCTTACATTGTTTTAAATTACATTAAAATTTTAAAGTTGAATCATTGCCAAGGTAAATTTTCATTATTATATTAAATTAATATCATAATTAGTTTCAAACTTTCAATAGTTAAAAAAAATTTATTGTAAATTTTTCATTACTATTTTGGGAAGTTTTTAACACATAATTTTTTTTAGTTTTTTTAAAGTAAAAATAATTGTAATAACGTGATTATTGGTAAAACTAAAACAAGTGAGTTTTTTTAAAAATAAATTGAATTCCATAATCAAGTCATCAATTTAGTCTTGAGGTTGTAATAGAATTGATTTTGTATGCGATAACTTGGATGCAATATAATAATTTTTAAATTTAAAATATTTTTTGCATATAGGAGATAACTTACATTATTTTTTATTATTATTTTCTATTATAAATTATAATATTTAACCAAATTATCGAAACTATTAATGATATTAATATTAATAAAGTAATTTTACCTTGTCTATGCTTCAATTTAAATTATTTGATTTAATTTTAAGTAGTATAGGGTGGTTAATTGTAAATGTTTAAAACCTAAGGGTGGTTTTATGTAAAAAATATTATAAGGGTGGTTTATTGCGCATAAGTGAATATTAAGGGTGGTTTCATGCTAAAATATTTGTAAAGGGTGGTTCCCTGCAAGATAGTGATTATTAAGAATGGTTTTGTGTAATTTTCTCTTTATTTTATGTAAAAATAAGTTACATGTCTTGTTAATTTATAGCCCCTCCTAATTAGTACATACAACTGTTATATGAGACGACGAGCTATGATGCACGGACACGGACATGGATACGAAAACGGACACGGCAAGAAACGGGGAAGCGGCAATCCTCAAAAGTATAGAAAACGAGGACACAACGAAGAAAACAAATAATATATCATTTTAATGCAATTGAAATGTAGAATTCATATATCATAATGAGATACACATATATGAAAAACTCAATGATATAGTGGATAAAAATATTAACACGACGACAAAATAACCGAAACAAAAGCTTAGAAACAAACATTTTCAATTTCCAAAACATAGAAATAAAAATATTTAATCTTACAATCTCAAATAAACATACTTTAGTTTCAAAATTGAAGAACGAACCCTTCATTTTGCAAATCAATAACAACTGAACAACATGATGAACCAAGGAAAACAATAATAAAATTTGTAAATTAGAATAACGCACTCAACATTGAACAAAAACGATTACACAATAAATTAGTAATCAAAGATTCAAAATTAATTTATGAAATCATAAGAAGAATGAAGAGAAGAGTTGGCCGGCAGAACAATAACATATCAACCTTAGAACCGAAGAAGAAGATTAGTGTCTTGCTTCTGGCAATCACAATCTCGCAGGTGGCCATGTGGGGCTAGGTTTAGTCGGGAAAAAAAGACAAAGAAGAAAAATATTAGGATAAATAAGTTTTTCTTTAATTCTTTAAAATTAATATTCTTTTCTTAGCCTTAAAAATAGGATAAACTTTTGTTGACCATGTCTTGACCGGACACAATCAACGTCCTCTCCATGTCCTAGACGTGTCCTATCTCCGAAACGTGTCTTCACCGTGTCCGGCGGTGTCCCCATGTCCGACATGGCAGGACACGTGACACACCGCCTTCTAGAAGTGTTCGTGCATCATAGGAGACGAGCTACCCGGGTTCGGCTCTAGCTCGTTCATTTTTTAAATGAGCCGAGTTTGAACATGTCAATGTTCGAGTCGTTCGGTTAAAGTAACACTATAGGGGCATTGTATATTTGTATTAGTCAAGCTACTCGGGCTCTGGTCGAAAAAAGTTTTGTTAGAGCTTGGTCACTTTCGAATATGAATAAATTAAAAAACTCTTTTAAAATTTAGGCTTTACTCGGGCTCAACTCGTATATAAACGAGCCGAGTTTGAGCATTTCAATGCTTAACTCGTATGGGCTCAACTCGTATATAAATGTGCCGAGTTTGAGCATTTCAATGCTTAACTCGTATAACAACCCACTAGTATAAATAGATGTCTCATTCTATTGTAAATATCACCTTGGACTTGTTTGCAAATTTGCAATAAAATACAGCATTGTTTTTTGAAGATGTATTTTTGCCTCCAAACCCAACTTTTGAAACCATAATTGAATACTTGACTCGGTAGAGCAATTGGTAACAAGATGTGAGATGATATCTCCAGGATGAGCAATCTAAGGAAGTGAGTATTCATTTTATAGTGAACCAAATAGTAACCTCATATGTGAATAACAGAACTTCAATCAACAGTATTGTAGGTAACCATCTAAAATAGCCTTTAGCATAGACAAACAAAGGCGTGCTTTCCAACTCGCGTAACCCTCAATCCGGCAGTTCGGCACGTATAGGAAAACCCTTTAAGAAGTTAGAAATCCAGAAAAGAGCTAGAAAAACCTTCTTTTTTGGTCCATCATTTAGAAAACGTACAAACATTATAACTTTCTAAGATAGTTACAACTCCTCGATGTAATGATAAAATCTCACTCTCAAATTCGCAAAGGATACTTAGTCAGACATAAACAATCACCATCAATCCATCATAGGGTTCAACCAACCCCTTAGATCGAAGGATACTTAGTCAGACATAAAACAATGAGAGAAATCAGATGAAAAGAATAGCCTGTGTGTATAATAAACTCAAACCAAGAAAAGAGCAATGTGGAAAATGAAGTCTAACCGTGGCTAGGTTCCGAGGATGGAGTATGACTGCTTGTGATCGCCCTAGAAGTCTAAAAAGGGGAAATATATAGAGAAAATCTCGGGCAAAATATATACAAAAATCCCACCAAAAAGAAAAGAGAAAGGATCAATATTCATTTTAGCCGCCGAAGTCCAAACGACTTAGTGAAACGGTTTGAGACGGCTTGGATGTCGTCTCACCTCGTATGGGCTTCGGGTCTTCATCGTTTGGTTCAGATCTAGTGTTGGAGTTGTGGGTCAGTCCAGACGGCCTGGTGAAACGGCTTGAGATGGTTTGAATGCCGTCTCACAAGCCGTCTCACCTCGTCTGAGATGTCGTCTTGTATGTTATGCTCCTTTGTATATTGGTTCTTGGATTGCATCAAAAGTGGTTATTTAGCTCCCGAGCAATCGATCATCAGTCACATACGGCGTTAAATTGTGACACTTGACTTCAGGGAAGATCAAACTCTCGTACTTAGATTTAGTGTATGGGTCGGAAATGCCTCAAAGTAGGCCTTGAATGACTGAAATGTGAAACAACTGAAAGTAAATACCGAAAATATAATACGAATGCATTCTGCATTATAAGGATATATATTTTGCCAAAAGATGTGTAAAACCACATGAATAATAGGGTGGAAAACATGTATGTTTCGATGCTATCATATCTAGGGAAGACAATGAGTCGGGATGAGTGGATGAAATACTTCTACCACCGACCCTTCTTCTAAAACTTCCACCCGATCTGTCATCCACCTGTAACTTTTGTCACCCGTATCCACCGAATAGTCGATTGGATACGGGTTTTTCTTGGTGAAATACAACCTATTTTTTTAACTAGTATATATTCAACCAAAAATGTAATCAAAGTGAAAACTTGCAAGCTAAAACTTTATGAAAAAAATAATTCCATAATACAGACGGATTTAAAACATCAATATAAAATAGTTTACACAGTTCCAAAATATACAAAAGTACGAAAGTGAGAAATCATTAAACCAAATAACATTAATCAAATTTAACTTCAACTTCCATCAAAATCCCAAAGTTAACACACTTTCTTCGAATCGCCCTCTTTAGTGAAAGAGGAAATAACGCGAGAAGAAGATAATAAGTTATTTATTATGATTAAATATCTCAGGAATTTGTATATGTATGTATCAAATATATTTATCCTTATAGATTCATTGTTAAAAAGAATTTTTCTAACAAATCTTCATCATTGATTGGCACAAGAACCAAATGATTGAGGATCTTCTATACGTAATCTTATACACATCAAAATTGGATAACAAGAAAGTTTTCATATGATGACGGCAAAGATACCAACAAAATCAACGCAACATCCTCGTCCTCAATCTTAATTAACCTCAATATTACGCAAATCTATAAGAATTGTGTTCAATTGATCTAACTGCTCATGAAGTTGTGTACCTTTCTGCATTCGCAAGCTGAACAGATGTTGCTTTAGAGGAAACTTGTTGGTGAGAAACTTGGTCATGTAGAGGCTCTTCAACTTCAACCACAATTTGGTTGCGGTATTTTGATCTGAAACCTCGCATAAGACATCATTTGTGAGACACAACATTATGTTCAAATGCGCCTTAATTATCTTCCTAAGTTTCCATCTCAGCAACATCATCGTTTTCCTTATCAGATTCTTTCCTGGGCAACGACCTCATAAGCCCTGTTGTTTAAGCAATGCTCGTATCTTGATTTTCCACATACTGAAACTATTCATCCTTGTGAACTTGTCGATCTTTGTGTTGAAAGAAGACACCTTTCTCCCATATTACAAAAAACCAAAGAACCCAAATCTCTGTTACTAGTTTGTTGTGCGAAATTATGAGAAAGAACACAATTCAACAAACAAGTACGTCCACTTTTCAAAGATATTTTATTGAGGAGTTTCAAATTACAGATAAATAGAGGATAACCAAATTATATTTGCATGATGAGGGAATGCTACAATCTAAATTCTATATTAAAGCAAAAGCATTTTCTTCAATATGATTCTTCCTTAACTATAATATGACACATGTCATTTTCTTAAAATTTTGTTTTTATAAAAAATATTTATAATATAGTTTCCATATTTTAAATTAGAGTAATAAAATCTATATGTATATATTAAATCTTTAATATAGACAATAGATGTATTATTTCCATTTTTAGTCTTATACCACAATCTTCAATATATTTTTAAGATATTTTTAAAAAATTTTCCCACTTTAAATTATAAAATGATTAGATAATTTACTATTCTAACTTTAATTATTACATCTTCTTTGTTTTAAACATATTATTTAAAATGCCTAAGATAATTTTGTAGTTGAAATTTTTAAATGTTCTCTATTTTAATGCTTATAAATTGTATACTAACGTTAACTTTATATAATATTGTCTAAATTAGTCTATTTTTATTGTTTATCTAAAACTAAAATTAATTTAATCATAAAATGTTAATTTTCTTTAGGTTAATTAATTAAAACCATTATGTGACATCAATTTTTTTATAAATTTTAAAAAAACATATATCCATTAAAATTCATAATTATACCCGTGACAAGAGATGTGAATTACACCAGTATATATAGAGAGTAACGAAAACCTAGGTTATATTTAAATGTCAAGTATAAGACTAGACCAAACAACAAAGACCCAAACAAATGATAATCCCAATTCAAAATATATTAACACATACGACTCAAATCAATATATTTGTAGATAAAAAGTTACGTATGTGATAATTTTGTGAATGGTGAAAACTCTGTGTTTGTTCTCATTAGTAGAAAGAGTATATATAATAGATGCATGTGTCATCCTAACGGGCTAAACAGCCAAAATAAATATGGCTACTAAATAGCCAAAATAAATAGGGCTACTAAACAGCCAAAATAAATAGGCTAAACACCCAAAATAAATAGGTATACATTAATTACACCAATACTCTCCCTCAAGTTGGAGCATGAGGATCAACAATTGCCAACTTGTCCATATGAAACTGAAACTGTTGACGTCCAAGAGCTTTAGTAAACAAATCAGCAGGTTGACAAGATGTGCGAACATGGTGGGTGATCACAGTCTTGTCAAGGAGGAGATCACGAATGAAATGACAGTCAACTTCATTGTGTTTGGTACGATCATGAAAGACGGGATTGGCTGCAATATGCAGGGCAACCTGACTATCGCAAAATAAACACATAGGAGATGTATGAGAAACTCCAAGTGATCGTAGAAGAGCTTTGAGCCAAATAAGCTCACAACACGTGTAGGACATTGCCCGATACTCGGCTTCAGCTGAAGACCTGAAGACCGTATGTTGTTTCTTTGTCTTCTAAGCAATAGGAGAAGATCCAAGAGACACATAATATCTTGAAATCGAATGCTGGGTAAGAGGACAACGTGCATAGTCCGAATCACAGTAAGCAGTAAGCTGTAGGGAACTTGCAGCAGACAAGAAGACACCTTGCCCTGGATGACCTTTCCAGAAGCGAAGGACGCGGATGGCAGCATCCCAATGATCATTAGTCGGTAATTGCAAAAATTGTGTGAGCGTGTGTACGGAGTAGGACAACTCCGGACGGGTGATGGTCAGATAAATCAGGCGACCGACCAAACGACGATAACAATCTGGATGTAGAAACAGAGGTGCATCAGACATGGCTAAGTTATGATTCTGTTCCATGGAAAAGTCACTAGGCTTGGTAGCAAGAACACCAACTTTAGAAAGGATATCAAGGGTGTACTTCCGTTGGCACAAAAAAAGACCTTTAGATGAGCGAGCTAATTCAATGCCAAGAAAATACTTTAGAGGGCCCAAATCCTTCATGTGAAAGACGGAGCTAAGCTTGGATTTCAAGCGAATAATCTCTGAAGTATCATTACTAACGATGATCAGATCATCAACATAAACTAGAATATGAAGTGACAAACCGCTACGGATGAACGAGAACAACGAATAGTCAGCCTTAGATTAAGTGAACCCAAATCAGCACAGGGCGGATGACAACTTAGTGAACCAATTGTGGGGTGCCTGACGGAGTTCATACAGAGAGCGGTTTAACCAACAAACCTTAGAAGAATCAAACAACGGAAATCCAGGAGGTGGTTTCATGTAAACCTCCTCATCCAAGTCACCATGCGGAAACGCATTATGAACATCCATTTGATGCAGTTCCCACCCTTGAATAACTGCAACAACCAAAAAAGTGCGAACACAGACCATCTTCGCAGCAGGAGCAAATGTCTCATTATAATCGATGCTAGACTTTTGATTATTGCCAAGAACAACCAACCGAGCTTTGTAACGTTCAAGTGTACCATCAGACTTGTACTTAATTCGGAACATCCATTTACATCCAATAGGTTTCTTGTCAGGAGGTAGGTCAACGACGGACCAAGTGCCATTCTTATGTAGAGCATCAAGTTTGGCTCTCATAGCCGTTCTCCACTCGGAACTGCGAAGGGCATTAAAAACAGAACGAGGTTCCATACTAGTAGTGACAGATGCTAGAAAACCCCGGTGATAATTTGAGAAACGATCATAACGCAGAAAGTCGCTAATAGGATAACGTGTACCTGATAAAGTCGACGGAGTGGGAGTCGAAACTAGTGTGTTTCCTGGTGCACATACGGTATTGCAGACATAATCACGAGTCCAAACCGGTGGTCGTCAATCCCGGCTACTACGACGAGAGTTGGTGAGATCGGCATTTTGTGGTGGTGACTCGATGGAAGAGGAGGAGGCACTCCCCCTTACGTCCAACGAGGGCACAACCGGCGGGAAAACACCATCACAAGGTAGGGTTGGAGAAGGCGTTGGGATCTGGTCGACCGGGGTGGGCTCAAGCGGGATATGGTTGACTCGATCAGATGGGTTATGGGGAATGTGATCTGCTCGATCCAAAAAGGGAACCAAGTCGAGCGACTCAGATGGGTGGGTTACGGTGGGTGTTACGACGGTGAAGGAAGGCTCGGTTTCGGGAGAGGTGGTGATGTATGGGAAACAATGTTCGTAAAAGGTAATATCCCGAGAAACGAATATGTCGTGGGTGTCAAGATCAAAAACTCTCCATCCCCGTTGGCCATGTCGGTATCCGACGAAAATGCACTTCCTAGATCGAGGGGAAAATTTATCTGTATGGCGAGGTATTTGGGAGGCATAGCAGAGGGACCCAAAAATTCTGAGGTAGGTGAGGTTAGGGACACGTTTATGGAGAATCTCAAAAGGCGTCTTGTGGTCTAAGATAGGTGTACGTGTGCGATTAATTATGTAACCGGAAGTCAAGACACATTCTCCCCAAAATTTGATGGGTAAGTTGGATTGGAAAAGGAGGGAGGGGGAACGTTCAGAATGTGTCGGTGTTTCCGTTCGGTGCACCCGTTTTGTTGGGGAGTACCTACATAAGACGATTCAAACAAGAACCCATTAGTCTCAAAATAAGAACACAATGAGATGAATTCGGTGCCATTTTCACTATGAAAACGTTTAACATGTTTATTGAATTGACGTTTAGCAAGGGCGACAAAGTTCATTATTATTTTAGACACCTCATTCTTGTGTTTTAGAAGATAGAGCCTTACATGGCGAGAACAATCATCAACTAGAGTTAGAAAATATGAGGCACCAGAAATAGATTTGGTTCTATAAGGCCCCCAGACATCACCATGAATCAATTCAAAAATGTCAGATGCTTTAGATTCACTAGTAGAAAAACTTAAACGTGTTTGTTTCGCTTTATGACAAACATCACAAGGACTCAACGATCTAGTTTTATTCAAGCGAATATTAGGCAAATAAGAAAGAATAGAAATGGAAGGGTGACCAAACGTTGATGCCAAAGGACATGAGAATCGACGCCCACATGAAAGGAGCGCGCAACCTCCAATCCCGCACAAAACCAGTAGACGCCATTTCATTCTTCACCACCCACGCCAATCAACATCATCGTAGTACGGTCCTGCAAGATGCTTACTTTATCAGTTGCGCTGACAACACAATTTTTATCCTTAAGCAGTTTATGTAACGAAATAAGATTGCATTGCAAATCCGGAACATATAGCACATCTTCAAGATGCAGTCGATCACTAAGAACAAGTGTGCCTGCTTGTGTTGTTGTAGTCATCAATCCATTTGACATCAAAATAGAGAAAGAATCAACCTCTTTAACATCAAGAATCAAAGAGCGATTCCTTGTCATGTGTAACGAAGCTCTAGTATCAAGAATCCAAGTTAGAAATTTCGTACCATTCACATGCTCATCAGAAAGATCATTGCCTTGAAACAGAGACACAAGTGTGGACCATTGTGAGTCTGTAAGTCCTGGGAAAGCGGCTCGTTCTGCAGCCCCTACACACGTAGTAGACGATACACCTTGGGAAGCAGATGTCCCAGCGTTGGCTAGAGCCGTGTAACACCCCGAATTCTCAGAACTCGGAGCATTACTGGTTAGGACCTCACAATGGGTCCCGACCTCTGTTTGACAACAATATTACTAGGATCTTGCAACAAGACACAAATAAGAAAAACCGAAATTCATAAAAATGTATTTGAAAAAGGATGAAAGCCACAAAGTCTAACAACCTATCGTACTTATACAACGGAAAAGACTAACTGTCTTAGCAAAAGGGAAAGACAACAAGCGATAACCCAAACCCCCACTCTAAAGAGTACGGAGACCCGGCTGACCACTACTTCCGGATCACTCAGCTGCTACTCTAACCTGCGATAATTCTAATAACACAACAAAACAACCATTAGCTAGTTATCTAAACATTAGGAGAATAATAATAGCACACACACACATAGAAATAAAAACACTCATCATGCTTTCAAACTATCCATTTATTATCTTCATTTAAGTCATTCACTCTAATGATACTTATTTTGTGACACGAGGGATACCCAAACCTCGCCTCCGCCCCCGTGTACCCATTAGGAGTAGATCCGATGCATCTCACCGTGTACCTGGATGGTCTGGGTATAGAGAACCTCCCAGTCTCCTGGCAGAGCTGGGCAGTGATGTCACGGCCCGTTATACATACACTTGGGCCTTAACACATAATAACCACGGTCGTCCTAACAAGTTATTTTTATTATAACACCCATTGCACAAACACAACCATTATCATCCAACTAATATCCAGAAACCGGCTAAGTAAGTCACAAGGACTTACCTTGATCAAAAATCGCTTTCTCAAATCTCAACTCGGTCCGAACCCATGGTAACTCAAACGCCTGTCAAATAAGGCACGTGGATCAAAATCTCATCCAAATGTCCAACCTCATATAAAGGAATTACGGAAAAACTCTCTCACGGTAGAAGACCATTTTACCCTTAGTCCCAACATTCTCAAAGTTTATTCTTGAAATTTATTAAGTCCCCTTTGACTAGTTTCTCATAAATTGTGTTTTCCGTGTCGCTACTTATAATTATAAGTTTAAAACTCGAAACATCCAAAAAGACAACACTCTTCATTCCCAGTTTCTATCTACTCTAATATATATATATATATATATATATACGCGTATAAAACGTTGCTTCTCTAAGTAAAACTCGTGTATATACCCTTTACTTATTCTCATTTTTTTTATATACACTTATTTATCATTCAATATTTATATTTATTCATCTATGTACATGATGGGTTATATATATATATACACTCGGTATACTTGTTTTATAGTTCTACCGTTGATTTATATACTTATACATTCAACATAGGATTCCCATACGTATGTATATAGTTACGCATTCAGTACACTTCCACACCCGATATATACTCGTCGTTTCTAAGACCGCAACTTAAGCTGACACGCAGAAGAGAGACAGGAGGCATGAGGGGAAATGACTCACCACCGCCGGACTGTAGCTGACCTGAGTAGCGGCTGCCGGGGAGTAACCGCGTGCGACAGGCATCCTGGACTGGCCCGACGCTTCACTGTAGTCTGAGACAGCTCGATGCGGCAGCACTGGTTTACCTTGAATCCGTGCGGTCTGCAGAGGGGTAGCGTCGCTTATGAAGAGGAGTGCAGGGTGGCAAGGGATGTCTGTGTTCTGCGCCGTAGGTGAGTCGCCTGCGCAGAAGGTCACCGGAGGACTCGACCTTGGATCTGGCGTCGATTCGAAGAAGACGTGCAGAAGGTCGGAAGGGTTCTTCAATGGCGGAAAGGAGAAGATGTTGCTTCACCTGTGCGGTTGTGTTGCTGCATAGCGGGGATGGAAACGATATACAGCAACCAGGGGAGGGAGGTGTCGGCGGCGGTGGGTGAGGCTGAGGCGCTCGCCTCCAGCGGTGACGGCGCGGCTCTTGTGCCGAGGCGGAAGGTGCTGTTGTTCGTTAGATCTTGTCGCGAGAGGGGAGGGAGAAGGGCAGCAGGAAGCGGCACTCGGAGCAGGTAACGTGGATTAGCGTCACTTAGATTAGGTTAATGTTAAGAGGAGATTAGGATAGATTAAGAAGTGGGCTGGCTGATGGGTATTTGGGCTTGCTAGTGGGCCCACCGGCCTGCTCTCCCATTAGAACGAGAATAGGAACTCGCTACTCGTCCGATTTTCGGTTAGGTACGAAAAATTATATAATACGGAATTAGATTCCGTATTATCTTATTATTATTATTAGTTTTATTTTAAGGTGCGAAATTTATTTCCGGTTATAAGGGTTCGTCATTTTATGTGAATTAATGTCACATAAAATGATAGAAATAACACCCGTTTTATTTTACTTTTAATTTATGTACTTATTTATTTAAGATTGACGTTTCGGAAATCGGTTAAATTCAGGTTTAACGGAGTTTCAAAATTCCGGTTATTACATCAGTGCCCTCTTAAAAGAAGTTTCGTCCCGAAATTTAGAATAATTCTCTTCATCGCGCATTTCCTTTGGTATATTAAATTTCCTCGACATTTTCGTTGGCTACAAGCAACTACTCAATCATCAACAGAAGACATGTGTCACATAAAACGTAATCACTCAAATCAGTATAAAACGTGAAAGATCAAACAACACACCTCCGAGTACTAACTCGTCAAAACAGGAGTAACCTCTAACCTCTCAAAGAACTCGGGATAGTTACGTCTAATACTCTCCTCAGTCTCCCAAATGGTCTCATCAGCTCCTCGTCTAGACCACTGGATCCTCAACATAGGTATCTCCTTGGACCGCAGACGTCTAGTACTGCGCTCCAAGACAGCTACTGGGTACTCTATAAATGTATGGTCAGGCTCAACTGTCAGATCCTCATGGCTGATGACGTGTCTCGGATCCGGAATGTACTCTCTCAACTAAGGTACATGGAAGACCGGATGGATACCCTCTAGTATGGGTAATAGTGTCAATCGAACTCAATCAGTTTATATATACCAACGATTCCCTTTCTAAACTCACCTCTAATCTTTTGACGACTACCAAAATAACAATAAAACTTTCTTCCTTCTATTGAATCCATTTGCTCCCGACTTTTCGGAAGGTCCTGTCTATAAATTCTGAAACCATGAACTGAGACATCTCCCGGTACTTTAGTAGGTGGTTAATGCTCTTCGTAAGACCACGCACTTGGTCTTTTCTCCCTAATACGACTCAGTTGGACCGTTTTACAAAATAATACCTCATCCCCTATTTCTTGTCAAGCTTTCCAAATTATATAACTCAAAACAAATCACAATCCCAAGTAAACCCGTTCATATAGATATCTAGTTCCTTAACTTGAATTCATAGTTAATCTAACATTGATTTTCTTCATCTGCGGGTTATGGGCCTACCACGCTTCTGTTGTAACACCCATTAGTCACCGTGGCGTCTTTCTGAGGGTCAACAGGATTTACCCACTCCCGTATATACTTTCCTTCTAATACTAGCAAGATCCTCTTCAAACATACCCTTACTCTCTTACTCAACCGTAGTCTGTTCTTAATCAACCAGTAAGCAACCTCTAACCCTATTCTCTCCATATCCTTAAATCATCCCAGAAGGTTGTTGTTGCCTACTTGGGAAATCCTTCAAGGCGTCGGTAAGGTTACCTCTTAGATCCGCAGTCGCTAATGTTTCATCTTAACGGTACCTACTCGTCAATATCAACCAACACTTACACGTCATCAGTTGACGTCGGTCAGCCTATAATTGACTTATCTCGATATCCCGGACTTAGTCTTCTCATGCCTATACTGGCGTTAAATTCTTGGTGAGCATCATCTGCTCGCTTAATCCTTTCATGCTTCGCTAATTCGTTTTATCTTCCACACTTTTGTTTCCTTAGGCTCTCTACTTCTCGAGCCTAACTGGATCATCCATCTTGACATAAATAGTCATTCCAAGTCTTCAACGATAGCTGGTGAGTGTCTTGGTAGTTCTGATGACTTTAGTTATCATCCCCTTGCAGTTCCCCTTGAATGGACCGTCGGTGTTGATGACTTGGGTCCCGTGATAATTGAGGTTACCCTGAACTTTCGAGTCCACCAAGGCCGTTCTCATATATACATTCCTTTGCTGGTGTTACCGACACTATTGCCCTCATGAAACTCCGTTGTTTCCGCTACAGGGCTTCAACTCTTTGATACCGGCATTGCGATTTCTTTCAAATTCTTATATCTTTGAGGAGGTCAAAACCTCTCTACACTTGTGAGTCTATATTTTGCTTCTACACTCCATTGTAGGTATCCCTTCCATGCACCTTAGACCCTCATATCCGGTTCAACATTTTATTTATTTTGGTCTCTCAAGCTTGTCTTGTGAACTCCTCTACCAAGTGACTCATCTCATACATTTTTCTTCTCTGCATTGGTCTCTAACTGTTTGTCGATCATTATTACCCATTCTGTGTTGGAACTTCAGTTATTTTGTACTATTGCATAGATTTCCTACGGACATCCTCATCTCAAGACTTTATTTGAAATTAGCATGACCCGCATTTTGATACATGACTTTCCTTCTCACCAGTTAAGTTATACGCTTGGTTTACACTTAATCCATCATAGTGTCCTCCGTCCGATAGTATGATTTTTATTAAACATCTAATGATACCATTTGTATACGACACATCAGATGCATATGATTTTCTCACCAATCAAATTTTTCGCATTGCATTTATTATGTTTCCCTTATACTCATGTCGCTTTATCTTCTTTAAATCTTTACCCCGTAAGATAGTTAAATCCCTTTGAGTTTTCTCGTACACACTTTACGAAGCACGTTGGTTGGTCTTATTACTTTATCAACTCTTATGTCATCCGTTGAGCTTGAATTTTCATCGGAGTACCACCATTTCTCATTACTTTTATATAGACGCATTTCGGTAATTATCTTATTGGGGTAATACCGGATCTATTAAAAACCTTTAGTCATTCAAATTTACTCCTTCTCTTGTCTATACTAGCCAACATGCAGATTCTATCCTCAATCACCTCACGACACGATGAGACATATTACCAAGATACTAAGGTCATAATCTCTATGTTGTTGCGTCTCTATAACTGTAGTTATTCTGTGTGACATCTTTAGTCAAAAAGTCTTCCTCTGTAAACCTCGGGAGAGCACCATCAGTCTCATATGTGTGGCATGTTAAGCACCTTATGTCTTGATTGACGTTGGACATAATCAAAATCATCTGCTTCTTCTTACTCCTCTAGTTCTTCTTACAGGGATCCCTTCATACTAACTTTGATATGTATCTTTCCTTAGTCAGTAGTAAGCAACTACTCACAACAATTCTCTTTACACCATCACTATCATCAACTGTCATTACCGACCGTCCAGAGCTTCTCTTTAAATTCTTTATTAGAGTTCTCATATTGGACTCATTCAATGTTACCATCAGGGTTACTAGTACTTGTTATTGATTTAACTTCACCATTGTCGTCGTTGATCTCTGGAAGAAATTTTCCAGATGTCGATAAAATTCCTTTATAACCTTGTGGTTATTCTTATCTGTCAACCAACCATCACTAGTTAGCCAACACGTGTAAATTCTCTGTTGTTACCAATTAGTCTGTAGTTGACCTTCTATAAAATCGTAGACTTACTTTTCTTCTATCCCTTTTGAGGTTTGATATACCAGGTGAAAATATATTTCTTCCCTTTATACTCCTTTAGCTCCTTCTACAAACTACACTCCTATAGGAGCACTATACTCTTACTAGTATAGATGTATCTTCGTCTTCCGTTAACGGACTTATCGATTCTTCCACAATAAAGTGTAGGTATTCCTCCATGATTCTTTTAACCCGAGTTATTGTCCACTTGCGGTTCTCTTTTATGACCCGCTGGTGTTATTAACTTAAATCTCTTCGTGAGTGAGAAGTTATTAGAGACCCTCGTGTTCACCAAGACCATTCTCCTACCCTCTTCTTCCTTGAGTGTTGTTTGTAATGCTGCCTTTACAGAAACTGATTATTGTTGTATCACGGTCTAGGTCGAAATTCTCGTGTGTTCTACGAGATCACTCCACTTCCATGTTGGTGAGATCTACCTTTCCCTTTCTGGCAACGCGTAAGTTCCAAGTTGTAGCTCTTAAATTCTTCCTATTTGGATGGATAATGTATCTCGTGTTGACTTCCATACTTTTGACTGTCTCGGTTATCAATCTGGATTGTGGTCTCAAGTAAAATGTTGAGAGTGATCATATTCCGCCTTGCTTTTGGCATCAACTTTCACTTCCTAGCCTGTCAATGAGCTTAAATTTTATGTCTCTTTTCTTGATCGCTACTACATCTCCCTTTTGACTTTCATGTCTATGGCAATTTCCGACATCATCCTCTTTGTTTGTGAAGTCACTTTACACAACTTGGAAGAGCCTCTAAGTTGTCGTTCTCAAAATTCCCTAGTTGGCGATCATTCCTTGCTTCTCCGGAACTACCCTCTTGTATATCCTTCATTTGATCCCCTTGAGTTGACTCAGGTTCCGCTTGCCATTTTCGTGGGTATTATCTTGTAGTCTTCACTCTTCCATCTCCATGTTCCTTAACGAGTTCACTGGATTGATCGGGTGTTCGCCTAACTTAATGCTCATAAGCTTAGCATACTTAGGTGTGTCAACTGAATGAGGATCTCATTCGATTATCTCCATTAAGGACATAATATAACTATAAATTTCTACTAATCTTCTGCATATATTTATTTATACTACATATCTTTATAATCAAGTTATCACGTCCAACAAAAGTAAAACCTAAAGTCCATACTAAGCATACTGAGATCCGCGGTAGTAGTGGTGGTCAGCCGTACTTTTCTATCCCCAACCAGACTATGCATGCATTTGAAAACCAAAAGTCTTTTCTAAAATTCAGATCCCTTTTCGGGTTCTACTTAAATACTTATTCGGTCTTTCAGAAGATTTCAAGTGCCATTGTTGCCAACCTAGAGCTCTGATACCATGTTGTAACACCCCGAATTCTCAAAACTCGGAGCATTACTGGTTAGGACCTCACAATGGGTCCCGACCTCTGTTTGACAACAATATTACTAGGATCTTGTAACAAGACACAAATAAGAAAAACCGAAATTCATAAAAATGTATTTGAAAAAGGATGAATGCAACAAAGTCTAACAGCCTATCGTACTTATACAACGGAAAAGACTAATTGTCTTAGCAAAAGGGAAAGACAACAAGCGATAACCCAAACCCCCACTCTAAAGAGTACGGAGACCCGGCTGACCACTACTTCCGGATCACTCAGCTGCTGCTCTAACCTGCGATAATTCTAATAACACAACAAAACAACCATTAGCTAGTTATCTAAACATTAGGAGAATAATAATAGCACACACACACATAGAAATAAAAACACTCATCATGCTTTCAAACAATCCATTTATTATCTTCATTTAAGTCATTCACTCTAATGATACTTATTTTGTGACACGAGGGATTCCCAAACCTCGCCTCCGCCCCCGTGTACCCATCAGGAGTGGATCCGATGCATCTCACCGTGTACCTGGATGGTCTGGGTATAGAGAACCTCCCAGTCTCCTGGCAGAGCTGGGCAGTGATGTCACGGCCCGTTATACATACACTTGGGCCTTAACACATAATAACCACGGTCGTCCTAACAAGTTATTTTTATCTTTAACATCAAGAATCAAAGAGCGATTCCTTGTCATGTGTAACGAAGCTCTAGTATCAAGAATCCAAGTTAGAAATTTCGTACCATTCACATGCTCATCAGAAAGATCATTGCCTTGAAACAAAGACACAAGTGTGGACCATTGTGAGTCTGTAAGTCCTGGGAAAGCGGCTCGTTCTGCAGCCCCTACACACGTAGTAGACGATACACCTTGGGAAGCAGATGTCCCGGCGTTGGCTAGAGCCGGAGCGTGACGGTTCTGACCACGGTTTCCACCTTGATTACGAGTAGACCCATCTCTGTTTCGGAAGACCCAACCTTCAGGATAACCGTTAAGCCTGTAGCATATAGTTGCATCATGACCAAGAATTCCACAATGTGAGCAAGTGGTTGTGTTTTTGGTGCGAGCAACCTTTTCACCAAAGACATCTGATTTTTGCTCACGGTTTCCTGGTTTGGAGTCGACAGGTCCGGGAGGGTGGTCCACTCTACTTGTTTGAGTTGCAAAGGCAACGGCTGCATCAGCGGACGCACTTCCCGCTTCTTTGACGCTATTAGCTGACACTCCTCTTGAACTAGAGTAGAGTATACGATATTTAGGGATGGCAGTGAATCTCGAGCAAGAATATTTAATCTAACTGTCGAGAAACACTCATCAAGACCCATCAAGAATTGGTGAATCTTCTCATCATCTCGTTCCTTTATCAGCTTTGCCCGGGATGCACAAGTGCAATCAACCTCATAAAAATTTGCAAGTTCATCCCAAGTGTTCTTGAGAACACCATAATAGTCAGCAACAGTGCGACCCCCTTGAACACATCTAGCCAAGTCGGACTTAAGCTGATGAATTCGAGGGCCATTGGAAGCAAAAAATATCTGCTTGAGATCATCCCATAGAGCCTTAACAATGTCAAAATAATTTACAGACGTTCTTAGTGAAGGGTCTATTGATTGAACTATCCAACCCATAATCATGGAGTTAATGGCTCTCCACTTGCGTGCCTGAGTGGCACCTTCTGGTTTCAGGATGGTTCCATCAATGAACTCATCCTTGTTTTTTGCATACATGCCGTTTCTGAAACAATTTTCCCATTGCGGATAATTGTTTCCTTTCAGCATAACAGCACATACTTGCAAACTCGGATGATCAAAGGGGTTCAAGTAACACGGGGATGACGTGTCTACCATAGATTTTTTTGCGTCTTCTACGGCGGCAGCGATGACAGCCTGCATGGCGGCTGCATTGGCGACCTCTGTATCAACGTGATCATCCTCTCCAGCCATGTTTTGTTCGTCTACAGCGGAGGACTAAATCACTGTTGTGATAGTTTTGTGAAAGAGAGAGATTATTCTCAGCAGCAGAAGATTAGAGTTTTCGGCTCTGATACCATGATAATTTTGTGAATGGTGAAAATTCTGTGTTTGTTCTCATTAGTAGAAAGAGTATATATAATAGGTACATGTGTCATCCTAACGGGCTAAACAACCAAAATAAATATGGCTACTAAATAGCCAAAATAAATAGGTATACAATAATTACACCAATAGTAGGAGATGAAAGAAAGAAATATTGTAGATATAATATGCGATGTTGTGTATAGTGGTAAACATCTACCCAAGTATAGTGGTAATTAAACTCTATCCATGAATAAAATAATATGATAATATATCAATAAATGTTAGAAAAAAAAACTCGTATAAAATGTGGATATTGAATTAGTATATATCACTAAAATTACTAAATTTTATATAAAAAAAAACTTTGAACAAGATTAGGCCTAGAAAGCATCAAATCTTTGAATATAAGAGTAGATATTTTAGTGTATATGGGGGTTGCAGCAATTGGGATGAAAGAGGTACACTTGACCGACACCTACTCTTCCTTGGTTAGGCCTAGAAAGCATACGTCATACGTACGCGTACACTATGCGCAGTCGCCCATATCAAAATTTTCGATAAAAATATTAAGGAAAAAGGATGAAGACATATCTAAGTGAAAACAATTTTAGAATAATGCATAATTTCTTCATTTAAAAGTATTTATTTTACATTTATCAATATAAAAATATTTATATATGAAATAAAAAAGATAAATAAAATAAAATAAAATAATACGATAATATATCACTAAATGTTATAAGAAAAACTCATACAAAATGTGAATATTGAATTAGTATCATCAAAATTACTAAATGTTATAGAAAATGTTTGAGTAAAATGTATTATGATACATAGAAGATGTGTTATTCACATGATTTTCAAATTTTTTTTTTTTTATAACGGAAAGCGGTTAGGTTGGACTATCTCTAGAAGTAGTTCACACTAAAGCATCCTTACGGATGAGAACATAAAGTTCAAGATCATCGAAAAAGTTGGTGTTGAGTGTCGAAATTCCCAAATGGGTTAGTCGGTCTGCAACACATTTAAATTCTTTGAAAACATGTTTAATAACACAGATGTTGTCCCCTTCAATTTCAAATTTTTTTATTTGTAGTCTAATTGCCTTGTGAAGGCCTGATTTTAGGGGAAAAACTTCAACCTTTAAGACTGAGTTGAAGTTATTTTTTGGATTTTTCCTCTTGGTGCCATCAAGGTTTGGACTTTTCCTCTTAGTATCTACTAAGTTTCAAAATTCCTCTTGGTGCCATTAAGGTTTCATTTGTTTCCTCTTTATACCCATTCTTAATATATTAAATTAAAATTCATTAAAAATTATTTAAAAAAATTAGAAAAATAAATTTAAAATAGATTATTACCTTATTAAATTTAATTAATAAATTTAGGAATTAAAAAAATATATGAAAGTAAATATATTTTTTTTTTGAAATAAATATATTTTTTATTTATGAATTAATTTTTTTAACTTTGAATTTCGATTTAAAAAATATATATAATATTAAATAATTTTTTTTTTGAAATTTTATTAAGATTATAGAGAATTAAAATATAATATTTTTTTATTATTTTAAAATTTATACGATTTATATTAATTCAAAAATTTTTTAAAATTATGTTTTATTAACTTTAAGATTATGGAAAAGTATATTACAAAAAATAATAAATTAACACATAAAAAATAATATTGTTATTTTCAAATAATAGAAAATTAACTTCAAAAAAAAACTATATGTCTAATTTCTGGACTTTTAAAAAAAATTTTAAAATATAATTTTTTATTTTTTATTTAAATAAATACTATTAAAATTAAAAATTGAAAGTAAAAAGTAAAAAAAATTAATTCAAATAAAAAGTATATTTATTTCAAAAATAATATATATATATATATATAAATATAAATTATTTCTATTATAAGTTTATTAATTAAATTTAATGAGGTCATAATCTATTTTAAATTTATTTTTCTATTTTTTAATTATTTTTTAATGAATTT
This sequence comes from Fagopyrum homotropicum, assembly GCA_033239125.1. Taxonomy (NCBI): domain Eukaryota; kingdom Viridiplantae; phylum Streptophyta; class Magnoliopsida; order Caryophyllales; family Polygonaceae; genus Fagopyrum; species Fagopyrum homotropicum. The sequence goes on from BSWB01000006.1 coordinate 139,417,198, forward strand.
TAATGTGATATATTAAGAATGGGTATACAAAGGAAACAAATGGAACCTTGAGGGCACCAAGAGGAATTCTTAAACTTAGTGGACACCAAGAGAAAAAGTCTAAACCTTGATGGCAGCAAGAGGAAAAATCCTTATTTTTTTTGGCGTCAAGACTTACTACTTTTTCATTTTAGTCCCGAATCACGTAACCAATAGAATAAGTAATATCAAAATCTAATTTCGATCGGTCAAAGTTTAGTTTATGAAATCCGAATTTTAGTTTATCCCATTTGATATTAAGTTTTTAGCTTCCATCAAATGATTTTTAAAGACAAAGGAGCTTGGTTCCCACCAATTACACGTCTTTTTGGTAACATTATTTGAAGTTGATTGCATCATTTCCACGCAGGTTCGAATATTCAAAGAAGACAATTCTAAGAATAAAATAATTGGATCACTCATCAAACTTATATGAAAATATTGTTTATAGCATATGTTCCATATTGGTCAACATCATTTAAATCTCAAGCCATCACACACGATGTGACCATTTAACTATCATAATTTTCTTGCCACGATCCTTAATTGAAGAAGGTGTATTTTGAAGAAGTTACGTAATCAATTAGATATTAATCGTGTACACGGAAATTTTACAAGAATTGATAAAACTTGCATGTTATATATTTGTACTCGTATGTATCATCAATTTCTCTATGAAATGAATGAGTTTGGGTTTGGATGACACGCTTGAAGTATCACAACTAGTGTACAAGAAAATTAGTTACAATAATTTTTTTGTAAAAATTATTGTATAAGCGAAAGTTCAACTATCATAATTAACGTATATCTATAATTTTTAAAAGAAGATAAATCGTGAAATCCAACTTATACTGTTGATATTAGAGTGGGAGGGAGGGGCAATCAACCAAAGATTAATTCTCGGTGAGTATCATTTACAAAATAAGTTATAAATTTACAAAATAATAGGTCTCATTTATAAGAATAATAAAAAAAAAACGTCTAAATTAGTATAAAATTTATTATAATAAATAAAATAAATCTTTCATTATATATTTAATATAAATCTATCCACTTAAAAACATTTCATTCAATTCTCTCACATAATAATTACTTCAAAATTAAATATAGATGTAAAGATAAGAACAAAAGAGTAATTAAACCTCTTGATTTCATATCCTCCAAATTCGCCTTCCAATGTCACACAACACAAACTTTGAAATCCACATCTCAACCGTCATCATCTTCCATCAAATTTCAGATGGGGTTAACCGGCGTTGTGGAGCTCGTGATCCCTCCAAACTCCGACGACCACCCATCCAACAAAACTCAACAACCTCCTGTCACCCATAAAAAGCTAACCCTTATACCGCTAATTTTTCTGATTTACTTCGAGGTCGCCGGAGGCCCGTTCGGCGAGGAGCCAGTAGTCAAAGCCGCCGGAAACCTCATCGGAATCCTTGGATTTCTGATTTTCCCCTTCATTTGGAGCATACCGGAAGCCTTAGTCACCGCTGAACTTTCCACCGCCTACCCAGGAGACGGTGGCTTCGTGATTTGGGTCGACCGGGCTTTCGGGCCCTTCTTCGGTTCTTTAATCGGCACCTGGAAATTCCTTAGCGGAGTCATCAACATAGCTTCATTTCCCGCTCTCGCCGTCCAATACCTCCAACGCCTCTTCCCAATCTTCGAATCTGGACTCCCTCGCACTTTAGCAGTCACAATTTCAACCATTCTCTTAGCAATCGTCAACTACACTGGATTATCAATCGTCGGCTGGTTTGCAGTTGCCCTTGGGGTTATTTCCTTAGCTCCTTTCATTATCATGTCAATGGTTGCCATCCCTCAAATCAAACCCCATAGATGGTTGAATCTCGGCCAAAAGGGAGTTAAAAAAGACTGGAATCTCTACTTCAATACCCTCTTCTGGAATTTGAATTTCTGGGATAGTGTTAGCACTTTAGCAGGAGAAGTAGAAAATCCACAAAAAACATTCCCAAAAGGGCTTTTTATCGCTGTGATTTTCACTTGCTTAGCTTATATACTCCCTTTAATGGCGGTTACAGGCGCAATCTCAGTCGATCAAAACGCTTGGGAAACTGGATTCATGGCAGATGCAGCACAGATGGTTGTAGGTAAATGGCTTAAGATCTGGATCGAATTAGGCGCTATGCTTTCAACATTCGGATTATTCGAAGCTCAAATGAGCGCCTGCACTTACCAAGTAGTAGGCATGGCGGACATAGGGTTTTTGCCGAGATTTTGCGGTGTAAGATCAAAATGGTTCAATACTCCCTGGATCGGGATTCTTGTCTCAACTGTAATCGCACTGGGAGTATCTGTATCAAACATGGATTTTGAAGACATTGTTTCATGTGCGAATTTCCTTTACAGTCTCGGAATGCTTCTTGAATTTGCAGCGTTTTTATGGCTTCGTCGGAAAAAGCCTCGTCTGAAGAGGCCGTACAGAGTACCTCTGAATCTGCCGGCGCTGGTGGTGGCGTGTTTGGTTCCGTCAGCTTTTTTGGTTTATATATTGACGATTGCTACTCCGATTGTGATGATTGTGAGTGGGATCATGACTGCTATGGGGATCTTGTGGTACTTGTTGCTTCGCTTCTGTAAGAGTAGAAATTGGTGTGTGTTTGATTCAGTCGCCATTGGTGAGGATGATTAAGTCGTATGACGTGTCTCTCTTTTGTACGTTGATGTTGAATTGTTGTGTGAGTGGATGCAGTTTGCATGGAATTGGAATCTCAGATTCACAGTCAATTTTTAGTTTAAGCAAGTTTACGTAAGAAGCTAGGACAGTAATTCAGGAAAATTTCGAATAGTGTCTTGTATTTTTAACTTTTTCAAAATATACCCAAGACTTTTCTAGTTTTCGGATAATAATCTTATATTTTAGACTCGGCTCGGGCTCGATTGGTTTACAAACTAGCTGAGCTTGAAAATGTCAATGCTCGGCTTGTTTGGGTAAAGCTCACCTCGTTCGGCTAAAATAATACTGTATGAGCATTATTTTAGACGAGCTATTCGGACTCGGCTCGCATAATACCCCTACTCTATCATTCATAAACTAACATTTATTAATAGTTTAAGGCTTGTAAAATATAAGTTATCCATTCAAGAAATTATACGTACCTTAAAAACTGAATATTGACAAAAATTAACAAATAATAGTTATATCTTTTTAACGAGGTTAAGTTATGGATGCCATAAAGGTATATCCAATCCGAAAAGGTCTAAAATTTAGGGACATCGTTCAGAAATAATAATTATCTCATTTTTCCCTTAAAATGTTAACTAATGAATGATATAAGAGTGTAATTCGAAAAAATTTAAAATTTAAGAATATTATCTGAAAACACTGAGAATCTCTTGAACATAATCTAAAAAAATTGAAAAGTATAGGGTACAAAGTGTATATAATTCTATCAACTTGGTTGCATGGAGTTTCGATAGAATAGTCATGGAAGAAGACAATTCAAAGATTTTAAATAATTGATCAACGATATGTTAAATCTCAACTCACTCAACTTGAACAAAGAATACTGATGTAACTATCATAATTATAGGAAGAAAGATAAATAATAAAAACACAATTATTTATAAATGGAGGATCTTAATATTTGTACAATCATACATAACGGACAAACGATTTCTTTCTGTCCGTAACGGACAGAAATCGTCCAAAAAAATTAAATAAAATAAAGATATTATTTATCTCAACTCACTCAATTTCTATCCGTAACGGCCAGAAATTTCAACTCACTCAATTTTTTTTACTAATAGCGCACATTTGTCCGTCACGGACAAATGTGCGCTATTTAGTATTTTTTATCGATCTCGTCCGTGACGGACAAGCATTAATCTATTTTACAATTATTTTATTTTATTTTTTTGATAAATAATATCTTTATTTTATTTTTGATTAAATAAAACAAATTATTTTCGGATAAATAATATCTTTATTTCCATAAATTAACAAGCATAAATCTTATTTACGGATAGATAAATAATATATTTATTTACATAAATTAAAAACCATAAATCTTATTTTTGGATAAATAATATCTTTGTTCCCATAATTTAACAAGCATAAATCTTATTTACGGTTAGATAAATAATATCTTTATTTCCATAAATAAAAAACTATAAATCTTATTTTTGGATAAATAATATTTTTGTTTCCATAATTTAACAACCCTAAATCAATTTTTTTCATCCTATAAAAACCGTAGTCAATCCCCTCCAACCCTCATTCAGCCTTCTCCTCGTAAAGTCTATTCTTTTTGAAAAAGCAACTTAACAATGTCATACGAGGAAGATTATCATATTGATGATGAAGAAATATCTTTGAATTTTGAGAACGAAGACGAAGATAATGTTGAGGTAAGTAAGTTTTGTTTATTTTAATCATTAAAGTTGAAATCATTAATCGTGTTTGAACTTAGATATTTAACCGTTGATCGATTATAGCCATGTTTTTAAAGGAATTTGGTTTGTATATTTCTGTCCGTTACGGACAAACGACTTATGTCCATAACGGACAAACGACTTACGTCCATAACAGACAAACGATTTCTGTCCGTAAAGGACAAACACATCTGTCCGTTACGGACAACACTTTAACAAATTGAGCATTTTTTTTTAGGGTTTGGAGGAGATAGATGCGGACGTTGATAATCTTAGCATTGATGAAGGATCAACAGATAACGTAAATACATCCGCCTCAAAAGCGACGAGTAATGATTATTCTAGCCTGTTCACAACCGACTTAAACTTCAATAGTCGAGAGGAGGTAATAGGATGGGTTCGAAAAGTCGAACAGGAAAATAAAATGGTTTTTTCTGTTTGTCGAGTACAAAAGTCCGTCCTCGGTAGTTTGGGAAAGACATGGCTGTCGTACGAGAAATATGGAGCATACAACCCAAAAAAGGTGCAGCCAGCTCAGAGAAAGAATTCATCGACGAAGAAAAGCGGGTGTCAATTCATGATTAGGGTTTTTGAGACTTACCAAGATTTATGGAAAGTTCACGTGTAGTGTGGTGTCTACAACCACAAGCTTGGAAGAAAATTAAAGGGTCATGCATTAGCGGGAAGGATGAATGAGGAGGAGAAGAAGTTAGTAAAGAACATGTGGACCAGTAACTGCACCCCTGCCCAAATTACGAGTGCTTTGAGCATTGATAAAGGTAACAACACCAAGATGAGACAAATCTACAACCAGAGGCAAAAATTACGTAAAGAAGGTTTAGATCAAAGGCAGTCGGTCAACAATTCTTTTTCGAATGTCGTAAAGAGGGCTATTTCTGTGAGCATTGGGAAAACAAGGACGGTGAAGTTACCGACATTTTTTTCGTACATCCGGAATCAGTTGCCCTCCTTAAAGCATTCCCTTACGTATTAGTAATGGACTCAACATACAACACCAACATGTAAGCTTTCACAGTTGTTTACTTTTCCGTAAGATGTCCTTTTTTGATGTATGTAAACTTAACGCTTTGATATTATTTTTTTACAGATACAAGATGCCATTTTTTGAAATTATTGGGTTTACATCGACATGGCTGAACTTTAACGTTGTCGGTGCATTTCTATCCACGGAGAAGGAAGAGAATTATGTCTGGGCGATTGAACAACTTGCAAAGCTTTGTAGGCGCGTCCAGAGGACACCAACTACAATTGTGACGGATCGTGAGAAGGCTCTTATGAACGCACTTCATCGTATTTTCCCATAAACCCAGTTTCTTTTATGTCGCCGTCACATATTCAAAAACATTGAAGGAAGGGCTAGGAATAATCACATGAATAAAGAACTCGCTCGAATATTTGCCAATAGTTACTCGGGTTTATTTACATCCAAAACGGAAGAGTCTTACGAGAGACTGTAAAATGAACTTGAAAACAAGTGGAAAAGGAGAGGACATCTTCTGCAATATGTGAGGACGTAATGGCTAGACTCTTACAAAAGACGAATTGTTTCCGCGTGGACGGATCAATATCTTAACTTCAAAAGTAACACGACGAATAAGTACGTATTTCATAGCAATTTAAAATTTTATTTACCCGATTTGACGCTAACTCTTTTATTTCTAAACAGGGCAGAAACTGCGCACTCTGTTCTGAAACAATTCATGAAAACAAATTCTGCAAAGTTGGATACAATTTTCAGGTTCTATCACTCTTTGATGAGGATTCAGTTGGATTATATCCTTGGTTCGTTCAACGAGAGCATGTCAAAAAAGATAACATGGACTTCTTGTGTTAAACAATTTCAGTCGTTGCACCACAACATATCCCGCAAAGCTTTTTTTACTTATTATCGATGAGTACAATAAAGCTCGTGCTAACAAGCCCGATGGTCCGTGCACATGTTCATTTCCGACGACTCATGGTCTGCCGTGTATGCACTTTATTTGAGGTTATATGAAGAAAGAAATGTTTATCCCTCTTACAGATGTGCATGAATTCTGGAAAAAGTTAGATATCGATGACGTGGTTCCGGACTCAGAAAAAGGACGAGACGTGCGTCGAGTTGCAAGAAATTTAATGACGGAGTTCTACGAGAAAGATTTTCCAAACCTGAGCCCTACTCGACAGTTGTATGTTGTAAATAAAGCTATAGAAACTGCTTTTCCGGAGAGGACAATTTGCGAGAACCTGCTAGGGTTGCAACTAAATGAAGACCGAAGGACAGTCCAAACAAAAGATTGCCATCCGATTGGGAGTTAGGAGGTACAATATCAAGTCCATTTCCTAATACCGATTTACCACCCAAATCATCTTTAAAGAGAACTATATCCAAACATAACCGTGATATTTTAATAGAATGGCCTGAGGCGGTTTCCATTTGGATGAAAGAGTATGTAATCAGTTGGAATATTGTTAGAGGGGATGGAAACTGTGGTTTCAGAGCACTACATCATGCAATCTACGGCACAGACACAGACGAAGGATGGCGGATGATTAGGCGACTGCTGTTAGAAGAGCTCCTTTCTTATCGCGAGTTGCATGAGGGTTTTTGTCATCAACGTAACATCGATAGGACGATTATGGCACTTGGATGGAATGGAGACGGTTTTGCACCACCAGAATATTGGTTTGTTGTGACGGACATGGGGTGTTTAGCTGCCACTGCATTGCAGTGTATTGTCGTAGTGCACGGTGCGTGCAACTACACATATGTTCCACTATAACGTCGGAAAGAAGGAGTTACTTCAAACTTAGAGTTTACAAAGATCCATATATCAATAATTCCCAACCATTATCATTACATCAGGGTATGTCCTCTAAGATCTTTTCATTTATTATTTTCGGTTTTGTTCTTCACAACATATATGTACTAATGTTTTTTTTTCTATTTGTTTTAGCTAACACTTGAAGAGGATTGTCCTTTACCAGAGATTCTTAAAACTTGGTCGCACTTTCATAACGACACCGTTGATGGTATTGAAATCAGATTAGCTCATCGCCTCGCTCGCTGGAAGGAGTTATTTTTACCACATTCACGACCAACACGGATAGATTATGGCACAGTTAGTTGATCTTTTTAGTTCAACTTGTTAATTTTAACTTTACGATCAGACATATTTTCTTAAGGTTTTGTCATTTATATTATGTTAAGGTTTAGTCATTTATATAGTTATTGTTTATATTTAGTTAAATATAACGCAAAAAGTTAAGTACGAAGTTTAAACATACAACGAAACAAGTTTAAACATACACAAAAATGTAGATATAAGATTCAAAAGTTTAAACACACAATACAAACCCAAAAAAAGTGCATACACAAGCCTACTCGTCATCGTCATGACGAGTACCGCTACCCTGTCCATGATCGTAAGATCCGTATGAATAATCTCGGAGATCAGGAAAATAATCTACATAACTGCGTAAGTCCTGATGCAGGGAAAGAGGGACAGAAGGATCACCAATATACTGCCTAAACCGTGTAGCATAATCGTGAGGGTCCAGTCCATCAAATGTCAGAGGTGGAGGTGGAGGTGGAGGTGGAGGAGGATGCATTTGCTAAACACTTGGGCGTATAAACTGATGTGATCGGTCTGTATACCACGCCATATAATCGTCGGTGGCAGTATATCCAGGGCCGTAACGTGCAACCATCTCCTTAACCGTGACGTGATGGTGCTCTCATCTATCCCACGCCCAGCTATCTTGAGGATAGCCAATTCTGTATCTCCTGGGATCCTCGACCCTAATAGCATAATCAGGCTGTATGAACGGAGGCGGAATCGTCTGAATGTATCCAAAAGCCCTCATGTTCCTGTATGGATCGTAGGGCTCTGATACGTCCATAAAAGTCAACAACTCGTGGAACAACGAACGTTGTAACTCTTCATGAGTGAAGTCCAACTGGCCATATGGCTGCCAGTTCACCTGTTTAACAAACAAAAAACATTGTTGTAAAATAAACACGTAAGTTGACAAAAAGATTACAAGTATGCACATGTAGTGGACTTGCCTGATCAACACTCATCTCATTAAGCATCCGTCTGTAGTCACGGGTGTCCCTCCTAATAGGCCTAATGTCGAATCTCGCTGCCCAAGGCATCCCATGATCCCATCCCTCCACAATCTCCGGTGCAAAACATGGAAAATATAGCTATATCCATGCCTTTAAACAAAAAAGAAATAAAAATTAGACAAACATTACAAATTAAGTTACGAGAAGAATAATATGAGTATAGAAGATATATGTTACCTGCATCAGCGTCAGACAACCGCACATCTGGCGACAGTCGACCCGAGTGGCCTCGCCCATACGCCTATACAGGTAGGCGAGTGTCGCCGTACCCCAGGATGTACTCATCACCCGATCAAGATCCTCCACCAATATCAGTAAATCAGGAGAAAATCTTGTGCTGAGATTTATCGGTGAAGAGCGTCGATCCCAGCAGGTACAACAACCACCCAGACGCTGCAGTCGTCGGATACAAATGTGTATATCCGTCACACTGATCCAGTAAAAAGGCATGTGACAGCCCTCGATGACGCACATCTCCGGCGGTCATCTGCTTATCAGTAAACGCAAAAAACTCCTGCACACAGATGGCAGCATCAGGTCTGGCGATCACCTGAGTAACCGTCGTTCCGGATATGGGTATACCAAGGATGAGATGGAAATCATGGAGAGCAATGGTCATCTCACCCCAAGACATGTGCAACTGGTTCACCTCGGGCTGCCATCTCTCGATAAAAGCGTCCAGTAGATGCACATTTAGGTGCTTGTACATAAGACTCTACAGATGGGTCAGTCCACTGCCGTGCGCTAAACCTGACCAAACCTTCTCATACAGTGGTCAGGCGTCCAACTGGCTGGCTCTGGTATGGTAGTGAAGCGTATCACGATCCTACATAGAAAAAGAAATTTAATATATAACTAAAAATATTATAACATTAAAGATGCATTCATTAAACATATTTATTGCGTACTCACCATGCCATTCCAGACGTGGAGAGCGGTGTGAGCCTCGAAGTTCATAAGTATCTTTGGGATACGAGGTCCTCCTCCACAAGGACCTCGAAGATCGGGCTGAAAGGCCTTCCGAGTAGAAGGTACTGGTCTAGGACGATCTCACAGAGCATGAGGAAGTACCTCCTCAAGGACCTCCTCCACATGAGCTGGCGAAGGTGGCCTCCTCGCTCGGCGTCTCCTCTCAGCAGGCTGCTGCTGTAAAGAAGAAGGAGCATACTCCTGCTCCCGTTGGGAAGAAGAAGGAGCATCCTGCTGCTCCTGCCGGGAAGAAGAAGGAGCAAACTGCTGCTCCTACTGGTAAGGAGCATACAGGTCCTCAATCTGAGAATAATAACCCGCACCAAGCGAAGCACCTCCAGAATAGGAGCTATGTCTGCCTCCGCTAAAAACCTGGTGAGGAGGGTTCAGTGGAGCAATGTCACGCGCGATACCAGATGTACTATGCCCCGTGACTCCCGACTCCTGTGTCGGGAACTGCTCCTCAAGCGAAGCACCTCCAGAATAAGGAACTGGCTCTCGTGCCTTGTGTCTAGAGTGAACCTCCCGCTGTCCCCTCAGAGAACGCATGCTACTGTGGAATACCTTCCTGAAGTATCCCAATCCGCTGAACCTTTTGGCGTCTTTGTTTGTGTTCCTTTCCATCTGCAAACAAAAACAACAAATGTTAATAAAAAGGAAAAAAAAATAAAAAGGGAAAAAAATTTAAGAAGGAGAAGAAGTAAGTTGTCCGTAGCTGACAACTTACTTTTGTCCGTAGACGGACAACTTCTTCTTGTCCGTGACGGACAAAAGACACTTGTCCGTCAACGGACAAGTGTCTTCTACCTTCACCAAATCGCGAACGCCAACAATGACGTTCGCAATTTGCTCACTAAATGTAATCGTTAAACCTACGCCGAAACCCAAAATAACTAATCAACTTTCAACCCTAACTCATATTCATCCATTTTAGTAATATATAAGCCCCTAAACCTCTCTAAAACAACCTAAATCAAACAAATTAAACTCTAAACCTAAACCTAACTAAAACAAACAAATTTGAACGAAACTAAAGCGAGAAAGTGAAGTTTTTACCTTAGATAGCAGTTGAGATTACGAGAAATGTCTAAAGAGATTGAGAGATGGGGCAGCCGAAGATCGAGCGAAGGTCGATTCGTAGGTGTTCGTCGCGGCGAAGAAAGGAAGAGGAAGAAAGGGAAAGAAAATGAGCATCGTTGTCCTTAATAGGGCTTTTTACATTTGTCCGTCACGGACAGTTGTTATTTGTCCGTGACGGACAAATGTAAATCTGTCCGTGACGGACACTTATACGTTGTCCGTGACGGACAAATCAATACTACAAAAGTTGATATTTACAACATATATTTGTATCTTTTAGATCAACCAATAATGTGTACAACTTCATTAAATTAATGAGTTTAATTTACTGTAGTAACATTTTCATTAAATTTTAATTTAGTAAGATCTTTGAATGAACATAACGAGTTGTAACGAACATAATGAGATAAAAATATCAACTTAACGTTATTGCGAGGATTATAAATTCCTGTCAATCAAAATTACGTAACTTCCTATCAATAAACGTTTCTTTTGTTCAAAATTTATAGATTTCGTAACGAACATATAAATGTTCAATAAATAAAACCTTACTATCATTCAAAGTTTTAAGATTTGATATCGAACATATAAAGTTTCAAGAAATAAACGTAACTTCATATCCACTAGTACAAAACTCGCCTCTCTCAGGGTTAATTTCTCAAGGGTTATTATTAACCCCTGTAATATAAAAACACTCTAGTGGGTTTTTAGAATAACCCCTGAGAACAGATTTTAGATATATTTTAAAAAAATTTAAATATACTCTCAGGGGTTTTATTGAACCCCCTTAAAAAAAATCTCGTTAAAATCCCACAATCTATTTTTCTCGGAAGATAAATTAAAAAACCGCCTTAAAACCTAAAAGCGGCCGGTTCTATATGCATCTAAAAATCTATCAAAAGAAATCCGCCCGCCTATGCCCTCTATCTATCTATCGCTTTCGACGCAACAACTTTCAAGCGTCTTCGACCAGTACTCACAAAATCGATAGAGAGGAGAACGAATCGACGGCTAGTTAGGGGAGAAAGAATCGCCTTCAACTCACCTCGACCTGTCGCAAGGTTTCAACTGTTCAATTGGAATTCATTATCGTTGGATGCAGAGTGCAATTAGGTTTAAATCACAAAGAATCGACGACTGTGGCTGTAGTTGCTCAATTTCATCGGCCATCCGGTTTAACATGTAAGAAAACATCAACATCGATCTGCAAGTTTGTTTTGATCTTTTCAGTTTCTTTACCCATTTTGTGATAGTAAGATACCACAGTAGATCACAATCAAAACTTTGTTTCGATTTCCAGGTTTGTTCCTTGTTGTTTCTTCAAATCAAAGCTAAAAGTAATAAATGGTCTGTTCCTTGCTGTTTATGAAAACATAAATAATGGTATGCACTAATAAATGGTTTGTTCCTTGCTGTTTCTTCAAACCAAAACTAAAACTGATGACAGTAGTTATTTTGTTCCTTGTTGTTTCTAAAAACTAATAAATGGTTTGTTCTTTGATCATATAACATCCTTGTTTGGATCTCACATGATTAGACAAGTGTATTTAGGTGTAAATTGGAGTCAAAGTATTTCAAAATTGAGGAAGCTCGTTGCCAATAAATGAGTCTAACACTTCCTTGCTTTGAATCATTTTATTACTTCTTAAATTGGATCTCACCTCCTTGTTCTGAAACATTTTATAATTTTTTAATTTGGATCTCACCTCCTTGCTTAAGGGAATTAAACAGCAAGAAACATAATAATTAGACAAAGTATTTCAAAACTGAGGAAGCTCGTTGCCAATAATTGAGTCTAACACGTCCTTGCTATGAATCATTTTATTAATTTTATATTGGATCTCACCTCCTTGCTGTGAAACATTTTATTACTTTTTAAATTGGATCTCACCTCCTTGGTTAAAGGAATTAAACAGAAAGCTAGGAACAGAATAATGAGCCATAAAATGCTTAGCCTTTTGGAGCTTGACGGAATTGGAGAATTTGTGAAATCAGATTACTATACAGAACTTGATCTTGTGGTTGCTCTTTAAGTTGACCCATAAGGCTAAGCGTTTTATGGCCACTCTTAACAGCCATTTTGTTGATCCTTTCTAACTCCTCCATCTATTTTTCACTTTCTAATCGAAATAAAAGGAAAGAAAACATAAAATACTAAAACCCCATACCCATTTAGGAAGAAGAAGAAATTAAAAATACTTATCTGATAGCAATGTGTTGGTGAAAAGACTGAAATCAAACCCAACAAAGAAAAACCCATATGGAGAACTAGTACTAGCCAGTTCGATGGGCAGTTGTTGTCTCTGGAAAGGCTCATTTGAATGAAGCAATTTGACTTGTAAAAACAGACTTAGATATCACTACAATCATTTTCAATGAATTATATTATCCTCCTTATTGAAATCAGCTAAGAATAGTGTGCTTGGGATTAGGTCATGCTACAAGCCCATTTCAAAATAAATGACTCAATTAGAGGACATTCATCTAGCATAGTGTACAAGGTGCACCTGGATATTTTTTTTATTATAGTTCCTTCAAATGCAGAATAAGCTACTATGTTATTAACTACTTTTTTTCATTTATGCTTCAATAATAATAAATGCTTAAGAATTCATATCTTCATTCATTTGATCATAATTGAGCATTGTTCGATTTCCTTGCAATTCATATGCCCGCTTTGCTGCATCTTCTTCTTTGCACTTGATTTCTATTCTATTTGCTTTATATTCTATCAAATACTCAATTTGTTCTATCTCATCATCATCTTCGATTTCCTGATCAATATCAATCTTATCATCACTCTTTATTTTCTTGACATCAATTTTGCTATTTTGTGCCCATATGCAAGGGCTTAGCAAACGAACTCAGCCCGAGTTCAAAAAGAGCCACTCTCGCAAGCTTTCTCATTAGTTTCCAAGAAAGGAGGTGATTCAAGAAAAGAATTGGTAATGAGCCAAACAAGTTCTTTTTATTTTGCATATAGTCAGTCATCATAATATATGCATCACCCTTTATCATTGTATTCATAGGTAGTAGTAGAGTGTTGGCTGAGTTGTTTTGTCATTCAGAGTGCCATGAGAATGAAAGCTTCTTATAAAAATAAACTATTTTAGTTGAAACAAGTCTCTGCTTACTTAGAGGAAAATGTAGACAGTGATATATCATGCCTAGTTTTCCAAGATTAATTGCCCCTTTGAATGGATTGTCCTATTTTAGATACATCAAATAGACTTCATGCTGTGATATATTATATTAGAGCTTACAAGGGTTGTGAAACCTTCTAAGAGCTTCTACCAACCTTAAATTGCCCCTTTGAAAGGATTCATCTAGCATAGTGTAAATAGACAGCAAAAAGTCGATTAGAGGACATTCAGTGAGGATAGTGCAAATTGACATCATGTTCAGTAAACAAATGTCAACTAAAGTTGATTAGAGGACATTCATCTATCACGTGGCTATTCAGTTGTATAATTTACTCATTTTTTCTATTTGCACTATGCTAGATGAATGTCCTGTAATCGGCTTCATGCTGAGATCTTTTTTTTTTTTTCTGCGGTGTACTTGGCTGCCTTGATGATCTACCCCTGCTAAATTGTAAGATAGGGTCCTTTGTTCTTCTTTGCAACCTTCCCTGGATCAATTTTTTTATTCCTTTTTTTCATTTTGTTGTAAGAACTAGATTGCAAATTATGAGCTTTACACTAGAACGTTCAGGGATTCACCTGTTTGTTTTACCTTAGATATTTTTGGTCTCTGTTTAAGCAAAATCAATTCTTATTATCTCATTTTGCTCATGTAAAAAATGACAAACATTTGTGGGCCACAAAATCAAAGATGTATATCTTAATAATCTATAATAAGGTGTGCTTAAAATTTACTCACCTGGATATTGTGCTACCTTTTTGTTGATTGTGCTTATAATTTACTCACCTGGATGTTGCTCTACCTTTTTAGACACAATAAATAGATGACATTCAGTGGTATAATTTACTCACTTGTATATTGTGCTACCTTTTTAGACACATCAAATCTCAGCATGAAGTCTATTTGCTCGATTAGAGGACATTCTGTGTATAACTTATTTACTAAATTTGTATCAAATCTAAGGAGGATGTTGTTTTATAGTGAAAATCCACGGCGGAGATCATGGATTCATGATTGACTTGCAATTGTGCTACCTTGTGTTAATTGAAATCCTACGTAATCATAAACTATTGCCTCATAAATAAAATCATTTGAATTTAGTTTTTAATGATAGATTATCAATATAAAAACAAATCTCAGCTTTGGCTTTTATGTATGTTTGCATACAGTGTCGGTCAATCTTCTACATTTTACGCATACACTTACTGCAATTTATAAATGCTTTCACAATTTGGAAAGAATATAGTAATATTGACAAAGTGGGAAAGAAAGGTGAATAATTGTAAGTTTGAAGAAAGTAATTAAAATTTGGGAAACTTAATTTGGTGATAAACTTGTTGGAGGCTAGCTGGTTAAGGGGACAAGATGATGCTCTCATGCTTCCAATGGCTCGCATAGGATTTTTGTCAAATTGATTTTTGGAAGAATAATCACAATTACGGAAACGGAATTGAGAGATACATGGACTAAATGTGTATATTTATAATAATCGAAGGGTGTGGGATATGGTTTATTTTAGGAAGATGTAGAACATAAGAAATTGAGTCTTTGGAAAACTAGGGTAGTCGGCAACTAATAATAAACTAAAAGGGCCCCAGGAAAAGATTGAGCTTCAAATAAATCTGATTCTAATTGCTGTAGTTTCGGATTATTATTGCTGATTTTTATTAGAAAACTGAATTTTTAGTTGCTCATTTTGTAGTTTGTAGGCTGATTTCTTACACATGCAATACAAATTTTTCAAAAAACTTAAATCTGAATTGTAGTTGTTGATTTTTTTAAGTTTAGTTTATCTTGATGAGTGAGTAGTTGTACATGTAGTTGAGAAGATATTTGTAGGTTTGAATTAGCATTTTATCATGCAACATGAACTATTCTAGACAAAGATATGTTGCTGACTTAATTTCGAACTGTTCATCCAATTTCTGAATTAGCATTTTATCCTGCAACTGGAATTATTGTAGGTTTGAATTAGCATTTTGTTGCCTACTGGATTCCGTCAAGCAACAACCAACTCAAGTCTTTTGATTATTGCTCATCTCACAAAAAATCGACACTCTTTCAATTGGTATATGATTCTATCTTTTCTTTATTTATATTTCTCTAATTCATTGGATTATGTTTAAGATGGCATGCTAGGACTAGGGCTGCAAGTATCTAATTCTGGATAGAGGATATATTTATATTGCTATTCATAACATCACATTGTAGTTTCTGATTATGCGGTATGGATGCTGATTTTTTTTTTTAGAAACCTGTAGTTTTATATTCTAGTTGTTGATTTTTTAGAAAAATAAATTTGTGATTTCCGATTCTAGTTGATGAAATTGTAGTTTCTGATTATAAAATATGAAATTGTAGTTTTTGATTCTAAAATATAAAATTGTTGGTTCTAGTTCTAGTTACTAATTTTTTTAAGAAAACTGAAATTTTAGTTTCTCATTTTATAGTTTCTGACTCTTGTTGCTGAAATTGTTATTATTGATTCTAGTTGCTCATTTTTTATTCTAAAATATAAAACTGTAGTTTCTGATTCCGTCACCATGAAATCTAAGTAGTTGTACTTTTAGGAAGAACGTTGGGAAAAAAGTTAGATACTTAATAAAGCTGATTTTTTAAATATCATATCTTTATCTAAGTTAATATCTTACTAAACTGAGTTTTTAAATAACAGACAATAGTTGGACATCCTTACAACAAAATTAGGTGGTGATGGATCGTAAATGGATGTCAGCTAATCGTTTAACGCCAGAGTATCTAAATGGTGTTGAAAATTTTATCAACTTAGCAGTAGAGAATGGAAAAACCCATAATCGGATACTATGTCCATGCAATAAGTGCTATAACACAACAAGATTAGGTGTCGATGAAGTAAGAGATCATTTGATAATGCATGGGATTGATCAGTCCTACACCCGTTGGATATGGCATGGCGAGACAGAGAGGAGAAATATCAGGACACCTGTGATGCATGAAACCGATGACTTTGATAATGACCGGCTAGAAGATATGGCACATGCAGTAGAAGAGAACTTTCATGATCGCCCTAGAGTGTTAGAGAATTTGTATAACGACTCTCGGGAACCTCTTTATCCAACATGCACCGCGTTTACAAAGTTGTCTGCTGTTTTAAGATTATTTAACTTAAAAGCAGCTCATGGGTGGACAGATAAGGGTTTCACGGCCTTACTTGAACTTTTGAAAGATATGCTTCCGCTTGATAATGTGCTTCCTGACTGTACTTATGATGCAAAAAAAATCATTCGATCAGTGGGAATGGACTACGAAAGGATTCATGCTTGCCCTAATATTGTATCTTGTACAGAAAGGAATATGAATCTCTGGATAGTTGTCCGAACCCTAAGTGCGGTGAATCAAGATATAAGAAAAAAGGAGTTCCGACCAAGGTTGTATGGTATTTTCCAATAATTCCACGATTCAAAAGACTATACGCCAATGCAAATGATGCAAAATGTTTAAGATGGCATGTTGAAGGAAGGATAAATGATGGAAAATTAAGGCATCCGGCCGATTCACCACAATGGCGTACTATTGACTATAAATACCCTGAATTTAGTGATGATCCTCGAAACTTGCGTCTCGCGTTGTCAGCTGATGGAATGAACCCTTTTGGTAATCAATCTAGCACTCATAGTTGTTGGCCAGTTGTTCTTGCTATTTACAATCTTCCTCCGTGGTTATGCATGACTCGAAAATATATGATGTTGTCATTGCTGATTTCTGGACCAAAACAACCAGGTAATGATATAGATGTCTATTTGGCGTTGATCCTTGATGATTTTAAACTTTTGTGGGATCGTGGTATTGAATTATATGATGCACATAGTAAAGAATTGTTCAGCTTACGAGCAATGCTATTTTGCACGATAAATGACTTTCCAGCGTATGGTAATTTGGCGGGTTATAGTATTAAGGGATACGAGGCATGTCCCAATTGTGGAAAGGACACAAGTCATCGTTATTTAGATCATTGTAAAAAGGTAGTGTACCTTGAGTATCGACCATTTTTGCGCTCTGATCATCCGTATCGAAGACTAAGGAAAGCTTTTAGTGGTGAACCGACTACAAAAAAGGCTCCACAACCCTTGAGCGGACAACAAATACTTGATTGTGTGAAGGACTTGAATATCTCGTATGGTAAGAAGCAGGATACACCTTTGCCGTCGAAAGGCTGGAAAAAAAAATCGATATTTTTTGAACTCCCATATTGGAAACACTTGTTTGTCAGACATTGTCTTGATGTGATGCATATTGAAAAAAATGTTTGTGAGAGTTTAATTGGTACATTGTTAAATGTGCGAGGCAAAACTAAAGATGCCATCAATGCAAGATTAGACATGAAAGACATGGGAATTAGACCAGAGTTACAACCAGAGATGCGTGGAAATCGGACTTACTTGCCTCCGGCATGTTATACACTATCGAAAAAAGAGAAGGTTCAGTTTTGTAAGTTTATTTCTGAAGTCAAGGTTCCTATGGGATTTTCATCGAATGTGAGTAGTCTTGTGAACATGAAAGAACTCAAGCTTCAAGGAATGAAATCTCATGATTGTCATATTATAATGCAAGAACTCTTACCGATTGCTATACGTGGTATTTTACCAAAACATGTTCGAAATACCATCATTCGACTTTGTTTGTTCTTCAAGAAGATTTGCAGTAAGGTTATTGATCCTGAAGGGTTGAATAGTTTACAAGAAGATATTGCGGTCACATTATGTCAGTTAGAAATGTACTTTCCTCCTTCATTTTTTGATATAATGGTTCATCTTACCATTCACCTTGTTAGGGAAGTCAAACTATGTGGGCCTGTGTACATGAGATGGATGTATCCTTTTGAGAGGTATATGAAGGTCTTTAAAGGGTATGTCAAAAATAGATTTCGCCCTGAAGCTACTATGGTCGAAAGATATTTCGTTGAAGAAACCGTTGAGTTTTGTAACGAGTACTTATCTGGAGTAGAAGCCATAGGCCTTCCCAAGTATGCACAAATGAAATCAATCGAAGGGAAGGGAACAATTGGCGGTCATATTAAAGAGATGACACTTGAAGCACGGTCTCAAGCTCATTTATGTGTTCTTTATAACAGCGAAGAAGTGGAAAAATATGTGAATGAGCATATGTCTCTGATAAGAAGTGAGAATCGTAATCGTAAGAGTGAGAAGTGGGTGACAAATGAGCATAACCGCTTATTTAGTGGTTGGTTACGTAGAAGAATATTAGATCAACTAAAAGAATCTGCTGAGTCAGTTTCGAGTAATTTAAAATGGTTGTCTCAAGAACCTCTCTATCAGGTAAAATCGTTTGTTGCTTATGAGATAAACGGATCTACATTCTATACGAAAGAGCAAGATGACAAAAGCACAACTCAAAATAGCGGTGTTATGTTGGTTGCCGAAACTATGCACATATCTAGTGCAAAAGACAAAAATCCGGTGTATGCAAACTCGAAATATTACGGAGTCATTGAACACATTTGGGAGCTCGATTATTCTCATTTTAAGGTGCCTGTATTTTGTTGTCGATGGGCTCCCCTTAATACGGTGCGAGTGGATGAGTTTGGCACCACTTTGGTTGATCTCAATAAGATAGGACATAAAGATGATTCATTCATTTTAGGTTCACAAGCTAAACAAGTTTTTTATGTTGCCGATCCTTCCAATCACAAGTGGTCTGTTGTGCTCCCAACCAAAGACAAACATGGATATGATTATGACCAAAGAGATGATGAAGTGATTACAATATCTACAAATACACAATTAGATGCCTATCATGTTAATGAAGATGATGATTATTTACGTGATGATCACGATGAAGGAATATGGACCAATGAAGATATTTCATCACCAAATAAAGAAAACAACAACGATAACAATAAAAGGAAAAGGAAAAGGAAAAGTACAAATTGAGGGTATTGTAAATTTAAGTATTTAAGCTGATTTTTTCTTGTTATTTTATTTATTATGTGTGTTGGATTTACTGAACACGAGTATGTATGATGATGATTAATATGTTGTTTTTTTTTCCTAGATCAATGGCTTCTTCGGTATTGGAAGATGATGGAAAGAAAAATGATAAAAGTGTGCGTCGAAGAGGTGCCTCTATTATCGACAAGATTGATAAGCTCACTAGGAATGGTCGAAAAATTCAACTGGAATGGAACACTAAAGATCAACCAATTGGAGAGCATGTATCTTTGTTTCAACACTTTATTGGATATCAAACTCGTGCAAGAGTATCTGTTGGTATCTCTGATTGGAAACGTGTCCCGCAAGAGATCAAAGAATTAGTTTGTGAAGCTGTAATGGTAATCAATATTATATTTTTCTACTTTACATTATGTTTTTGCAATAGAAGTATCACATTATTGTTTTAAAATATTTTTTTGTTTTACAGGAAAAATTTGAAGTAGAGGAACGTAAGAAGCACATCATCATTGCTAGTGCTTGCAAGAAGTGGACCGATTTTGAACATACTTTGACTAGGGATTTTTTATTCATCAATGAAGAAAAAACTGAGATCCGTGTGGAACCTCCCGAGGAATTTCCCTTCATTGACAAAGATATATGGGCTGACTTTATACAACGTCGTTGCACAAGCCAGTTTCAAGTAACAAACTAGTTTATTAATTTGTCTATGTGTACAATCATGTTGATTTATTTATATGATATTTTATTTTATCATGTGCAGGAAGTTAGTGAGCGTAATAGTGAGTTGGCTAAGAAAAACAAATACCCATATAGACAATCTCGAAAGGGTTATGCTCGCATTGAGGAAGAGATGGTAAATAATGCTAACTAAACATTGTTTATATATATACATATATACTTATGTCAATAAGTTATGGACTTTTGGTATAATTTGTAGCTTAAGGAAAAAGGTTTGGATCCTACAAAATCTTCCATATCAAGATGTGAGTTGTGGATGGCCGGTAGACAGACTTCTAATGGTGGCTATGAGGGAGAAGTTGTGAATGTTGTTAGAAATATTGTAAGTTGTTATAAATGGTTTTTTCAATTGTTTATGTGACTTAGATCATTTGGGTATGATTATAATAGTTGATGAATGACGTAGTTTATATAATGATCAATTTACTTTAGTTATAAACATAAGAATTGTACTTTGTATGACTATAATTATTTATTATTGTAGGATTCATTAAGAGAACAAGAAACGCAAGGACAGATAACAGTAGAAGGTAGAGAAGATATTTTGGCTTTGGCATTGGGTAATAAAGACCGCTCTGGACGGGTTAGAGGTGTTGGTGCTGGTGTGGGTGTAAAGAAGTATTTTCCCCACAAAAGGGCTAGATATTGTAATGGTCTTCCATATGCAAAACTTATTGAACTTCAATCTCAAATGGAAAAGCTCCAGCAAGAAAACAATGATCGAGATCAACAAATGAAAGAATTAAAATCGCAGGTTGAGTTTTTTCAAAGAAAATTGTTGGAGACACATGGAGGTCCACCGATTATGCAGACTACAGTCCTTCCGAGTGACAGCGCTAGTTGCTCTATATCGAAGTCTTCGTCACCTGAGGAACCCATGGTATGTAAAATACTAATTTTGTAATTTATAGAACATATAGCATATTAAGTTATACCTTGCGTCTATCATTTATATTTCAGAAACATTTAAAAGATGTCAGCTGTTTTACCCCGACCTAAATACTGAATTGGCAAAAGGGCGAATTTTTGTTCCGGCACCGGGCAATGTGTCAATGCTTCACTGTAGACCATTGGGACCAGATGAACTTAAAGTCATAGTTGATGTTCCCTTAATTTCAGACGCTCTTGTTCCTATTCCCACCGAAGAGGTCACAACGGTTTTAGAAGCAGCAGGATCACCCGTGGCATGGCCTAAGAGCATGGTCGTCATTGTATCGGTAAATTATGACTTCAAGTCTTTATATTACTTGTTATTTGTTAAAATACTTTGTTTAAGATATTTTAATCAAGATTGAAACTTATTTATCTAAGGATGTGAACCAATGTTCAAATAGGGCAAGCATACCTACTCCTACACAAATTAAGGTGAGAACAAATGTGAACCCACCCGTGCAAAGACATCTAACCGCGTTAGAGAAGTATCGGGTAACTTATGCTTCTTGGGCCGACACTTTTACTATCACTTCCAAAATTGGGGGAGACGTCTTGAACTTTCCACGAGAATTGCATATCTCAAAAGAGCAGGTTCGAGCATGGATAGAGGAGGACACAATAGACACTATTCATGTTTCCCTTTATGTCAAGTAAGTCGAAAGATTTGGAACTACATTTCTTAATTAGTGTCATAATTAAATTCATTGCACTTGTTATATGCATACATTTGTTAAAATATAAATAGTTCATTTTTTTCTGCCAGGTATTTGTATGAAAATCGTTCATCCCAAAAATATGCATTCTTTTGTCCAACACATTTATCAGATGTAAACAAGGATTTTGAGAAGAAGGCTAGATATATGGTGGATTCTATGTCCAAATTAGAGAAGGATGATCGCATATGGTTTGCTCCTTATTATAAAGGGTAATTTCATGTTTCACTTGTTTAATGCAAATTATAAACCTAATTATAAAATTAGTATTTAATGTTTGCAATTTTCTTTGTAGGTTTCAATGGACATTAGCTGTTTTAAATCCACGGGATAACATTGTGTATTGGTTGGACCCAACGGGCAATGGTGTTCTTAATGATATCAAAGGCATGATTGAAACGTAAGATAATAATTTATGGTCATTATTGTACTTTAACTTTGTTTACATATTAAAAAATTCTAATTTGTTTTTTTAGTGCTATTGTTATTTTCTCGGTGCAGAGAAATAAAAATAACAGGAAGAAAACACGTTGGGTGAAAATTATGGTATGTTTACTGATTATATGATGTTTTGTGTTTTGGTTTGGAGTTATTATATACGAGTATATGCTTGATTTTCTTTACTTGCAGTGTCCTAGACAACCACCAAATGTTCGTGATTCTGGTTACTATGTATGCCGTTACATGCGGGAGATTATTGATCATCAATGTACTGTCATCCCAATAAATGTAAGTGTTTGTGAAGCTCACCCTTGAGAATATTATATTGTAATATCTGAGTAATTTGTTTAATTACTACTAAGTCAATGCCATGTTTTTACAGTATTTTCGAGATGCACCTAGCTTATATGACAAGAGACTCCTTGATGAGCTACGAGAGGAATGGTTACAATATCTGGACACCCAACAATCCGTTTGTAGGATGACATTATTAGAATGATGAAATGTTGGTGTTTGATGCAAACTAAATGGATTATGACATTGTTTATTTTGTTACATATACTAAAACACGAAATCTTCTATGTTTTTTTGTTGTTGCGAATTCAAAGTATAATGTATTTTCGTATGGATAATTGATTTTGGATGTTGAGAATTTAATAGATGAAGTGTATTTGTTATTATGACCGAGTTTAGTGAGAATATTAAAATTGTATTAAAAAATATTGATGTTTTGATTAGTAATAAAATACCCAAAATAAAATCAAAAATTCTCATTTTTTTTAAAAGCCCCGTAATTTAAAAACAAATCATGAAACATCTCTCTCAGGGGTTTTTAAAAAACCCCTGAGAGAGATGTTTCTCAGGGGTTTTTAAAAACCCCCGAGAGATATCTCTCAGGGGTTTTTTAAAAAACCCCCGAGAGATATCTCTCGGGGGTTTTTTAAAAAACCGCCATCCTTGCCACTTATTTCTCAATGGTTTAAAATAATCCCTGAGAAATATTTCTCAGGGAGACGTATAAAGGGGAAGGAAAAACCGCCTTCCCCTTAAATAAAAAACCCCTGAGAGAGGCTATTTTTGTACTAGTGATCATACATATCTACGATCCAATGAAAGTTATGTTATTGAAAGGATTTAAACTTTCTTTTACAAAAGAAGATCAAATCAAAGATATTTTATTCAAAAGATTAACACTTTCTTTCAATAAAGAAATCAAACTTACTTACAAACATAACAATTACAAAGGAATCAAAGTTTCAAGATCAATGTTACATTTTTAAACATGACGTTGAACTTCAAACATAAATACGATCAAATCAAAATGAAGTTATTGAAAACATTTAAACTTTCTGTTAACAAAATACAATCAAATTAAATTTTTGTTATTCAAAGGATTACAAATTTCTTTAAAACAAACCAAATTTTAGAACTTTAATCCACAAAATAGACATATTACATATATTCCATTTGTCCGTCACGGACAGTGGTCATTTGTCCGTGACGGATAAATGGAATCAATTTACTAAGTAATGCCCATTTGTCCGTTACGGACAAATGGACATTACTTAATAAATTTCAATTTGCCAAATAGCCTGGACGTATATCTTTTATTATTTATCATATTGTTATTCATTAATGAATACATGTAACACATGCCTCTTTTTAAAAAACAATTATATTTTTTTTTATATGTTTGAAAATATTTAAATTTATTAAAATTGTTAAGAATTTTTAACCATTTTTTTTATGTTTATTTTCTTTTTAAATTTATGCACTTTTTGATACAAAAAAAGCATATATACATATAAAATAATCCACGTATAAAATAAAAAAAATAGATAAAAAAGAATAGAAAATTTAAATTACAAATAAATAAATATTAGACAGGTGTTTACAATAATGATAACATAATAAATTATAAAAGAAAGCATGGCTACATGAGTGAGTGATATTCATTTTTTTCATACTATTAATAGTTCTCATTTAGTCATAATCCTATATTGACTGTTGTAATATTATATATATAAAGATTGGAGAAGAAAAGAGAAATTGAAATATCGTTCAAAAGTTTTATTTAAATAGATATTAAAATAATATTTAAATGAGACAAAATATATATATATATATATATATATATATATATATATATATATATATATATATATATATATATATATATATATATATATATATATATATATATATATATATATATATTTCCGACTAATTTTTTGTGATTGCTTCACGTTTTTTAAATGATCTAAACGAAGACGCGCTTCAATTTTCAAGTAATTTGTGTTGTGGGTTTAAGGGCATAGTCCCTTCAAAATCGAGTTATTTTGTACATTCGGTTGTGCTTCTTCTATTGTAATCCAGTTGAAGCTCTTTCTTCGCTTTCGCAGTGATCAATACGAAGACGTCATTAAACTTTCAGGTAAATTGTTAATGGAATAGTCATCTTAATAGGTAATTTTTTAAAAACGGAAAGCAGTTCGAAACCATTAAACGGCTCGCCGTCTAGTGGGTCGACAGGCCGAAAACAATCGGTAGACGGTCTAACCGTCATGATGAAGGACCACACAAAGAGGAGAAAAGAAATACACAAAACTACGTCAAAATGAACACGAAAGAAAAGAAGGTCTTCAAGGGAAAGCAGGATGATCCAACCAACTGGAGGTAACGAGCATAAATGTTCATCTTCGAAGGAAGTACACAGGTGAGAAGTCTGGGGAACAACGGTGGACACCTCAGATTTGGACTGCAACAGAGCCGTCAGGAGTCGATCACAAATCCATGCCCCCTTCTCGACAAACGCACGAAACCGCCAACAAATGACTGAATCAAACCTCAGAACACGAATTTGCAGAACACGGGTATTCTGATGAATTTAGATGCATAACTTGATGGATCAAAGAAATATGATTTGTAGGGAGAAGATTGTTCATATACGGTTGATTTTGGTAATGTACGTAAGTTGCATCACGGACATTTTTCCTTCCCGTATTGTCAAAACTTGTTGGAAAAGAGACATGGGACCAAGACTTGAAATTAAAGCGCTTATTAAAGCTTTGTTTGATGTAGATCAGAAGGATTTATTCCCGAGTTGATTAAAGTCATATTCAATTTTATCTCCACACCGACAAGGTTCCTTGAGGGAGATCTTGCTTAATTTTTGATTTTTTGTACACAAATGCCGCAAGCTTGCCATATGAGTCACGGATGTTATCCAAGTTAAAGTGGTTTAAACCACACACGCTTTAAACTGAGGAGTTGGAACTGAAGTAAAAACCGAACTCAATACTAAAGTAATTCAATCGACTAGTAGTATTATTGTGAGGGGTAATCTCCTCGTCAAAATAAAGAAATCCGGGTAGTAAGCACAGGGAAACAACAAACCTGTTCGGATCAACAACGAAGTTTGGTAGGAGTCACAGTTGTAGCCCGATAATAATGGTTTGTAGCCCAAAAGTCGTCGGTTGTAACCCGAGAAGAACATAATTAGTAACAGAATTGCCGTGAAAATGCAATAGATTAGGCAAGTAGCAAAAAAAACATCCTCAAAATATACACAAAAGAGAAAATAGCAAGTAAAAGAGCACATCCAGCAACAAAAAAAAACAAAGGAAGAACACACATCCAATTCATTAGTTCCAAAGACAACAAATTGGCAAGGAAAATCGTCTTCATCATCCCAATGGTCAAAAAGGTCAGTGGGTCTTAATCTGGTTAGCTTTGTTGAAGGTAAAGAAAACACTCCTTAATCTCTTGTCAGATCTTTTGATAATGATAGTCGATTCAAGGCGATTTTTGTTGGATTAAGCTTGTTCCTGCACAAAAAGCAGAAGCAAAGAAAAATTCAAAGCAAAACATATTTGTCTCCTTCCGAAACGATGGTCAATCGATTACAAAAAAATGGAGATTAAAGCACTGCTTTATTCCGGGGCACATGTCAACTAACACGATGGTAAATCGATTAGAGGTAAGATGGATTGTTGAATGATAAATTACCGTCTCGTGACAAAGAGAAAAGGCTTTGGAGCATAGGGTGTTAGAGAAAAGGGAACACCTGTAGGGTGGGGAGGAGCACCATCAAGGCTTTCACAAACGTGGAGTAGCCCCGAGAGATGTTGGTTTTGTTCGTAAAACACATCGAGAGCCATGAATCCAAAGCAACACTCAAAGTGGCCCATAAAGAAGGATCGTAGAGGGCCAGTCGCGACACCAAGAGGAGCAAAACCCTTGAAGAGGGAGGAACAAGATGCAAACAATAGAATAAGGACGCTGCATAGAATCCAGTGGGAGAGACACCACTAATTACTTGATTCGTTTTTGATGTGGCAGTGAGGGAAGACGCCGGCGACCGTATAAGCTTGGTTACAAGACGAGTTGCGTCGACGAAAAGAGAAGGTGGATGGGAGGCTGAGGATCGAAGCACAGAGTCGAGATCCATGCATGCTGGTGGGCAAAGGATGAGGCGGCGGTCACCTTGTTTGAGAGCCTGTTAAGGTTTGGGATTAGGTTTTTGGTTTAGGAGAGGGGAGCTCTCTCGCGCGTGAGAAGCGCGTGATCTTAATAGGTCATTGTTTGCACTGTATTTATTATTTTGTTAATGTGATTTTTAATTTTGTCTATATCCAACTAGAGAAGCAACCAACCCCGATCTATTTGTCTCCTTTCTCTTATTCTGATTGCAAATTTTGTGATTGTTTCGCGTTTTCGAAGTGATCCAACGCAGATGCACTTCAATTTTCAAGTAATTCGTTTTGTGGGTTCAAGGGTTTAATCACTTTAAAATCGAGTTATTAGAGTAGATTTTGTACATTTGGTTGTGCTTCTTTTGTTGATCAGTTCATTTGAAGCTCTGTCTTCTCTTTTGCATTGATCCAAACGAAGACGTGCTTCAACTTTCAGGTAAATCGTTATTGGAATAGTCATTTGATCTAGGTCATTGTTTGCTCTCTTTTTTATTACTTTTTTAATCTTATTTCTAATTTTGCCTATATCCAACTAGAGAAGGAACTAACTCCCAATCTATTTGTCTTCTTCATTAGGGATAGTACTCTGCTCATATGTTGTATGCGTTTCGCACTTCCGGGCTCTCACCTCACAAGTAGGCCTGCTCATATTCAGGTTCGGGCCGGGTATTGAGCCTGTTTAGCTGGACTCGGGCCGGGCTATGTCCGGCTACCGGGCTTGGGATGGATGTCGTGCCCAACCCGGACGGGGCAGGCTCGCGGGTACCCGCTTTTCAATTTGTTTGAAAAATATATTATTAAAAAAAAAATTATTTTGATTTTTAAAAAAAATAAATTATATTTAAGATATTCTATGTAAAATATATTCAATACTTAATATTTATAATAATTATACTATAATATATTTATTTTTATTTTTTATTGGGCTGTGTGTCGGGCTTTTCGGCCCGGTCATGCCTAAGGTCTCGTCCGAATCCGGCCCGACGGGCTTGGCAGGCCGGGCCTGACGGACTGATTGGATATAAACAGGTCTACTAAGTACTATGAATTGTGTAAGTTTTCTCTGCTTCTTGTTTTGCGATATACAACAGTCTAAAGCGTGTAGATGAGGTAATGAATTTAAGTGATATTAATTTATGGCTAAATAACGGAACATAAATCTATGGTATGTGCTTTACATGGAAGAAGATGAACGTTTGGAAAGGCTCAGTTAGGATGGCCGAATCATCTTCATTCCTCATAAGCAACGTCAATAATAGTTGCTGATTATTTCTTCTTGTTGAATGTGTGTATAGTGACCTCCATAGCTTGCTTGGTGATGGGTACAACGCTCGGACAAATTGTCTCCGCTAGCAGTATCTCAAGCTTGCTTTCACACCCCCTTTCTTTGTTGGTGTCTTCCAATCTTCTATAAGATTACTAAGGTTTGCATTCATTTGTAATAATACTTCATGATTATCATTTTGTTATTTACTTAATCAATTGGTTGATTCCTTTGTGTATTTGGGCATTGTCAAATGGTGATTATATTTATTATGTTCTATGTTCACAATTCACTTGCACTCTTGTTTATATGATTTTGTGCTTATCCAATGACCACTTATTAGGTTTATGTGTGAAGAAAACGAAACTCATATATCTATATGAGTTTCTTGGGCCTCTTCACGTTGACTTCAACTTATCTTCCTTGGGTAAGCAATCAATTCTTAAATGTTAATTCTTCGTGCTGCTTTATAACATCATATACATATTTCAATGATTAATTTTCCTATAATTATTGAAATAATGGCTAAAAATATGATATATTTTCTAATAGTCATCTTAATCCTTAAAATTGTCAACTCAGAGATGGAAGCCCAAAAAATGAGTTTTAAAAAGTTATGTATTTTGGTTATGTGCAGAATTGGAAGCTGAAACCTGAAACCCGAACCCAAAAAATTGTTTTCAATTTTGAGTTAACAATTTATAAACTAAGGTGACTTGAAATGAGAAGATTACAATGATACCAAACAGCCTCTTGAATAATTTATGCCTTTAAAACATACACATATAATGTATAGTAAGTCAAAATCACCGAGAGAATATATTTTTTAAAACGGAGAGCGGTTAGAAAGATTATCTTCTAGAGGTAGTTCATTCTAAAGCATCCTTGCGTATGTTCAAATCGTCAGAAGGTCAGCAACATAGTTGATTTCTCAAGTTATAACTCCTGTACGTTACTTTGATAAAATAAACTTAAAAGCTATTTAATTTCTTAAGTTAAAATAATATAATGAGCATGGTTATAAAATCGTTCCTATCTATTTAAAATAATAATAATTATCCTTTAAAATTTTTTTAAGACGTTTTTAAAAGGAAGTTAAACCATTTAGTTAATATACAATTACACTAATTAAGAAAAATCCAGCCATTTATGAAACCATTTTTATATTTTGGAGCAGAAAAAAGTTTATAAAAAATATATTATTAAATAAAGTAATAATAAGTCTAATTGAAAATTTCCACCTAAAATTTTCGTTATTTTCTGTCCCTTAATTCCCATCCATCAGAATATTATATTTCCATGTTTAATAACAATATTACCATACTCAAGTTATCTTTTTATTTATCTACCAACCTTAAATAATCCTAAGATCTTAGCCTTTAATTTTATAAAAGGTTAATTTTGTATACTTTACCATATTTCTCTTGATTGTAGCTTTAATTTTATTTTATACGAAGACTTGACATTGTAAGATTTTTCCATAACACAAAAATCATATAAGATCTGAGCAAAATAAGAAAAAAATCATGGCAAAAGGGGAAGCAAAGCCTAATTCAATCCTAAAATGATGCAATTTTAGATCTTTACCATAACATTGTGCGAACCAAAAAGGAAAAGCTAGCAAGACGATGAATCTCTCCCCAAACAGCATTGCTATAAAATCCGAAGTTGACATGAACTTGCACAGCACAGGAAAACATGGAAGAAGCAAAGCTTTTGATGGACCCGAAACAAATCTCGGAGTTTGTGATCAAGCAAGGGAATGGAGTAAAGGGTCTATCAGATATAGGAATTCCCACATTGCCTAAGCAATACATCCAGCCGGAATCCGAGAGGACCGGGACGATTACCGTCAACGAGCGGTCGATGATCCCGATCATCGACCTCTCGAAGCCCGTGTCGGATTTTGAGGGTTCTATATGGGCTGCAGCTGAGAATTTGGGCTTCTTTCAGGTGATCAATCATGGTGTTCCCTTGGAGGTTCTTGAGAATGTCAAGGATGCCACGTACCGATTCTTCGGAATGTCGGCTGAGGAGAAGAGGAAGTATTTGAAAGAGAATTCTCCGAGCAATCATGTTAGACTCACTACTAGCTTCATCCCTGAAGCTGAGAATGCTCTCGAGTGGAAGGATTATCTCAGTCTCTTCTTTGTTTCCCAAGAGGAAGCTCAATCTCTTTGGCCCCCTATTTGCAGGTAATATGCACCATCCAACTTTATAACTAACCTATGCAGTTTAGGGCTTGTTTGGTATGATATCAATATTTTGTTTAGATGCCGGTCCGTTCCAGGTCCGGAACTTCAATTTTGTAAAAATCACAAGTTTTTCGGTTCACGGTTCATCGGTCATGTTGGACCCAATAATTCGGTCTATATATCAAACATTAGTGTGTGATTAAAAGTTAAAACTAACCTATGCCCTGGTGACTGAGTTGTAGGGATGAGCTGCTGGACTACATGAAGAGGTGTGAGGTGCTGATCGAAAAGCTAGCTGCGGTCTTGATGAAGGGACTCGGGATCCACTTGACTGACAAAGAAATAGAGTCTACGCTAGCAGGATCAAAGCGTATAAACCTCAATTATTACCCAAAATGCCCGGATCATCAACTTACCGTGGGAGTAGGACGGCACTCGGATGTCTCCACCTTCACAATCCTCTTGCAGGACCGTGTTGGCGGTCTCTATGTCCGTTCCCCAGTCGATGAAGGTAAAGCTGAGAGCTGGATCCACGTCCCTCCAACTGAAGGGGCATTGGTGATCAACATTGGAGACGTGTTACAGATAATGAGTAACGGCAAGTACAAGAGTGTGGAGCACAGGGTGGTAGCTAATGGGACCGAGAACAGGATCTCAATCCCGCTGTTTGTCAATCCCAGACCGAGTGATGTGATCGGTCCGCTGGATCAAGTGTTGAAGAACGGAGAGAAGCGGAAATATAAAGAAGTTCTCTACTCTGACTATGTCTTGCATTTCTACCGAAAGGCTCATCGTGGGAAGGACACTTTGGATCTTGTTAGGCTTTAATCTAGGATCAGAACTACTGATTTGCACGGCAAATTTTCACAAATAAAATGGTCTGACTAGCAGATCAGTGCAAACAAATGAAAATGAAAGAATTTTTGGTTTTACATTCAGCTGCATTCTCAAAGGGTGAAGGAGGACAAAATGATTCCTACTATCGTACAGATAGTTACCGGTAGTAATTTACTCGATCCGCCTACTAGGGGACTAACCGGTCCAAATGCTGTTGATGAAAATCCGCTGCTGCTTCGGCTTGCATTAACACTGTAACAATAGTTGATGGAATCATCATAAACCGATTACTTAGAAAAAAATATATACATGTGACTTGATTAATTGACAGATTCAGTCTTTTTACCTTCCTGTGAAGGCACATGAACCATAACCTGCAAACCAAGGATATACAAACATTAGCATGAGATTCTGATGCTTAATGAAGCTTCATACTACATGTTTTATAAGTCAATACTACATAATTATGTAATTGTATTATAATGCATGTCATCCAAACACAGCCTAAGAAGAAGAAAAACACTACAGTGTACAGACTTGTAGTTTTTGTGTAACAATTACAATGCAATTCAGTATTAATAGACTTAGCCCCGTTTGGTTGTAATTCCGGAAACAGAGTGTTCATGAAAGTAATCAAATTAACTCCTATTAGTTCAAACCACAAAAAATGATTCCAAAAGGTTTCATGAACAAGGATATAAGTACGAACTAGATTCGTTTCCATTCTGTTTCCGTGTTTGGAGTTTAAACCAAACGGGCCCTTATAGTGATGTATAGCTCTTCCAAAATATCTTCATCCTGTTAAGAAATGCTAGATTCGTATGCTTTTAAAAAGGTGAGGCTACTCACTGGGATCAGCAGTTGTGGTGGTTGCAGTGCCATCAAAGTCACAGGTCCCTCCAACACTATGCATCCTTTGATAGTAATCGTTGAAGGCGTAAGACGCGTGATTCTGCAGATTATCCGGATAGTAACAAGGCTTCCCTTCTTGGATAGCACTACAGTTAGCATGACCCTGTCCACAAGCCCAGTTCAAGCCGTCTCTCAACTTGTCCGAATCAGCATCTTCCTTTGCAATGCAGAAAAGAACTGTAGAATTCCCAAATGTCCTACCAGAACCACTAAGGCTAAGAGAGTAGACAGATGTTCCATTTGAGAAGAAAATACCCCAGTTTTTTTCCGAGACAGGTCCACGTCTCATGTCTTCATTGAACAGCTCGTAAATGTAGGTGTTTATAGGAATACTCCGCTGACTAGGTGGACCGGAATCATTCAAAACTCTTCTGATTAAGTTATTATTGTAAGTCTCAGCATTGTCTAGTGTTGCATCTGGTTCATTTGCTCCCCCTTGCCACGGCCAGCCAGTTTCCGTCACAACTATTGGAATCTGAGAGTAGTTCAGAGCTTGCATTGAGTAATAGGCAGCATCCACCATAGCATCAAACATGCTATCATAATGGTACAGTGTATTTGGATCAACAATCTGCTTGACAGAAGAAAGCGGCTGAAAAAGAGCATACTCAAGCGGGAAAATCCCATTTCCGTCAGTATAACCATAGTAAGGATAAGCATTCAACATGAAATAGGAGCCGGTGTTCTTCAAGAACTGAAGGATTTGGTACATTGTCGAGTTCCAGCTGGAGTTGAAGGTGGCGGCTGAGGGAGGAAACGGCCGTGATATAACATCCATTGAATGTGGAGTGGAAACTTTTACTCTAAAATTTAAGTCAGCAGCAACCAAAGCTTTGTGAAGGTTATTCATGGCAAGAACCAAAACCGGTGCAGCATGAGGAACAGCTGTTAGGACCTCGCTTCCTACAGAGATAGCTGTTATGTTGGTTTGAGGTACATAAGCTGCAACGTTTCGGTTTATCCACTCTGCTGCCGTTGATGGAGACCGTCCAACTCCTAAGACTTCCTCATTGGTGACACTGACCATTACCTCAATGCTAGTGTTTGCAAGAGCTGTTAGCATCTTAGCATCAGCATCAAAAAGCCGAACATGGGCTATCTGCTGTTCTTTGAGGATTGTAACCACATCAGTTGCAGATGGCATATTAGATAAATCACTTCCAATATCTACCCCTACATATGCACCTATTATACACGTAGCGATTTCAAAGCCCAGTATAAGAGTTATAATATTGATATTTGATTTAGCCCCCGTTTGGTTTTAACTCCGGAAACGGAATAGAAATGAATCTCTTGACTTTTATTGGAATCATTCCTTGTGGTTTCATGCAAAATGAACTTGCTTCCCTCTAGTTTGTTTCTCTGTAGGTATCAAAAGTAATCAAACTCGACCATAAGGAATGATTCCAAAAACTTTTATGAACAAAGATATACGTATGGATTAGATTCGTTTTCATTTTGTTTCTGTTTCCGGAGTTAAAGACCAAACAGACCCTTATATGCTATCAAGACATGGAATGGATGATCATTTACCTAATACACTGGGTAGAGCGGCAAAGAGTACCAAAAAAAGTTGCCAAAGCCATTTTTCAGGCATCATCTGCCCCCAAAATGACTAATAAACAGGATGAGTAGTTTAAATTTGTCACTTATATGTCCACAAAATCCTGTACAGAGCTCGAGAACTGCATTACCGAAAAAGGTTATAAGCAATAGAGGATGATGGACAAATGAATCAAGCCAAAACAGCTGAGACCAGAAATTACCAATTGTTTCAAGCCAAAATAGCTGTGATTAAACTATCTTTTCAAAGCAATAACAATAAGAATGAAGAACATGAAAACCAAAATGAACTTTCTTTAGAACTATTAATGTAGCTTTTGTCAAACTGAAGATAATCTATTAATTTCTGTTTCAAATACAAGGACACTGTGCAGAAAATTGTTATCAATTGCCCAGCTTCCCTTTTCATAGAAGTAGTAGCAAATAACTTCAATCAAATGGCTGAATTGAGAGGGATACAGAGCAATATGAAAGATGGGTTTGGGGAATTGAGCAACTTAGTCACATAAACATCATGCAGAAGTTGTTATCAAACCAATCACATTATCAATTCAGAGTTATAAATCCAAAATGCTTGAAAATGCATCTAGCTGCAAGAGATCCAAGAGAAACCCTAAAAACGGGCAAGAGGAAGAGCAAGAGACACAAACTTGAAACAAAAACCCATAAGCAAATTCTGAAAGTAGCTAAATTATAAGACCAGAAGACATCAATTTGTAAGCTTTACTCAAGAGCTATAGTGAGCTGAACTAGACAAAAATGTCCTTGCCATCCATGGCGCATTGCCACTATCTCTCTTCATAGCCCAACACGACACAAAAGATTTATACCCAGAAAAAAAGAACGAGAAATAGATTGAAAGAAAGAATGGCAATCAAGAAAGAACAAACCTTTGAGGAGTTAGAGCTGGATTGAAGCAATCAGCTTCTAGATAGCACAAGAATACCTGTGAACTTTTGTTTCCTGGTCCTTTCCCTTTTTCTTATTTGATAGCAACTTTAAGCACAGTGTCCAGACATGCTTAGCAGCAAAATATTTCAAATTATTTAAGTTAATTTGGTGGGTAGAGAAACATGCCAAATCTCAGGCCTTTCTTCATCTGTGTTTAGATTCTAAAGGCCCTTTGTCAATTGTCCCCCCTGTGTTCATATTAACTCCAAGTAAAGTTCTGGTCTGAAAGCAGACCAAGAGACCCGATTGTGAAACTGTGAAAGTGGGTGTACTTAAATGGAGTACTTACTCCAAATTGAGGTGAATAATGAATAAAGCAAACAGTAATTCTTCTGCTGAAGAAAAGTGGAAAGGGCTCCTGCGCAGAGCGCACCCATCTTGGCCTCTTGGGTTCAATTTAAAGCCTCCATCGGCAATAAATTTTATTAATTATGATGATCAGATATAAGGAGATGTAAGTTTTGAATTATAATAGTGTTATTTAAATGGTGAAAGATTCTTCCATATTTGGTGCACGACAGATCTCCGAGATTGCTATTCGTACACACGTATTCATGCTATTCGTACCTTCACTACGCGTACGCAATGCATAGCTGTAGCAAGAAGCTCATTTCGTTCAAAAATAAAGTAAAATGTTACGACTACGCATGGCCGATGCGTAGTCCTACTACGCGTACGCGATGCGTAATCGCAGCTATACTACGACTACGCATCGCGTACGCGTAGTAGTCCGTAACATATATTTTGTTCGAAAAATGAAGGGAAACTTACTACGCCTACGCAATAGGCGTAGTAAGGTATAAAATAAATAAATAAATAAATTTTTTTTTTTTTACTACGCCTATGCAATAGATGTGATATGTATAACATGTATACGGTGGTACGAATAGCAAGAACCCAGATCTCACTTTTATTCTTATTCCTTGGTGTGAGCATTTTTTTAGTTCAAACTTTTACATTACTTCTTCATCTATTAGTTTAAATTATTTATATTAGTAATCCATTCATTATTACGACATAAATTTGTAATTTTTGCTTTCTTAGTTCAAAACTTTTATTCAATTTGTTAAAAATTTGTATAAAGTCCGTACAAATATTTCTATTGTTGATTCATTCATTTTTTTTTTTAGTTTTTGGTATTATTTATTTAGTTTTTTTTAATTAAAAGTATGATATAAGATTTAAGAGAAGATTATAAATAAATAAAAAATAGCTTCTTATATTTTACAAATATTATACTATTTGTATGTTAGAATATTACATTATATAGATTTTTATAAATCAAGTTATCTTAAATCAAGATGACCAAATTTGCTAAGTAGGTTTTTTTAAATTTCGTTCTACTAACTAGGCTCATATACTAAACCTATTTAGTAAATGCACCTTATTTTTTTTTTTTTTACTGTTCAAAGCTTCTGATTTCTCAAATGCTAGTTTCCTCATGCTCATCATCGAGACCGCTGGGAATAGGAATCACCGCCTCAGTCTTCCTCTGTTTCTCTCTCCATCGTCTTGTTCTGGGTGCTTCGTTGGAGATCGGAGCCGCCACGCCACTAGAAGGAACACCACGCCATCAGAATCATCTGAGCCACTGAAATCATAATCGGAATCGGGTGATGCCCTCTTATACTCTTTCTGTTGCGATGGTGACGCTCGTTCTCGTCAGCAGATGGTTCATCTCTCTTCCTACTCATCTCTTTACTTCTCTGCCTTCTATTTTTATCTTCTTCGTTTGAATCACTCTCTGACTTCTTCCTGTTGGTTATTTCTAGATTTATCCCTCTTCTTCCTCTCCCTAAAATTTGAATATTCATTGTCCGATTCATGCTTCTTCTTGGACACAGATTTCACCTTACTACTACCCTTCTTTCCATAACACTGAGCAATTATTCTCTCAATTTCAGAGTCATAACTACAATCCAAGCTTTTACTCTCATCCTCCGAGATCTCCTCAGAATCATCGGTGTGATTGTTACACTTAAGATTGGTGCTCTGTTTGATGGAAAATTGATACATGAAATTGATACTAGAAAATATAAAAAGAAAATATGAGTTTTCTAGTATGATTTTCTGGTATGAATTTTATACCAGAAATTGATACCAGAAACTCAACCAGAAAATTAAAAAAAAATGAATATTCTAGTATGAATTTCTGATATGAATTTCATACTAGAAAAATTACCAAAATTCATACGAAAAACTCAACTAGAAGCATACCAAAAATTCATATCAGAAACCCTACTAGAAATTCATACAAGAAATTCATATCAGAAACTCATACCAGAAATTCATAGAAAAAAGTCATACCGATAAAAAAAATAAAAAAAGGGCTAAAAAAAAATACCATTCTTATCTATATGGTTATGTCTAACATGACCATTATTTAATTAAAGTACAATTTAATAAGTTTTCTCTTTAAAAGTAACTAATAACATTCATTTTAGAGTCTTTTTCACCACCATTCTTATTTATCCCTTAACCTTTTGGGGCATAATTGTATTGCATATCGGCATATTTCTTCCCTATCGTGTTTTGGAGATCTATCAATTATTTATGACACTATAAACATTCTAAACATTTGTAGAGCTAAAATGAAGATATTTACGATAAAATGACCTCAAAACACTAAGGTTCTTCCCGCGGTTAAGGAAGTCGATGTTCAAGACGACATTGATTGAGATTCGAGAGTGAAGATTGAGAGTTGATCGAAGCTCTAGCTAGTGCCGGTTGGTCGACCACCACGCACCGATCGACCGCCCGCCTATGCACATGCTGAACACGTGACCACTAATAAAGAGTGATGTCTTTTGGAGCATTTTTAAAGAGGTTGACCAAAAGCATGAATAAGCACAATTTTGTCAAAACTTTCTATAAATGTTGGTCGGAGCAACAAATTCAAACGTAAATCCTCTTTTGTTTGACTTTTCATAAAACTCCGATGAAGCTACACACATTTTACAGTAGAAATTAAAAGATGTCTGCCATGTGTATCAAAGTGTCAAAAAGGTTGTCTTCCCCAAAAATTTGACATGGCAATGAGCTGTTCCACACAATACTACAAACGGCTTTCCAGTGGTAAATTATAATACATATCGGTGAAATGAGAGGCATCTTTATTTTATTAGTATTCGATAGTGTCTGGGTTGGTCGTTCGGCTCCGGTTTCATCTTGTCTAGACTATGAATCTTTAACGTATGGGCTGGGTCTAGAGTAGGAGATATGGGCTAATCCAAACGGCTTGGTGAGACAGCATTGAGAGGTCCATGAAGCCGTTTCGCCTGCCGTTTCGCCTTGTATGAGTTGGTCGTCTTGTATAGTTTTATGCTCCGTTGTAAGTTGGTTTTGACTTACATCCAAGGTGGTTATTCAACTTCTTGAGCAGTCGATCCTCAATCATTATAGGATATCAAAATTCTGACACTTGACTTTAGGTAAAATCGAACTCTTTATGCGCAGTTAGGTGAATGAGACGGAAATGCCTCAAAATAGGCATTGAATGTCTGAACTGTGAAATAACCGAAAGTAGATGCCGAAAATATAATATGAATGCATATAAAATTATAAGGATGTATATCATGCCAAAAGAAGTGTAAAACTACATGAATAACAAGGTAGAAAATCACGTAATTCCCAAAATAGTTTAAAACTTAGATTTGATGAGTTTATGATTTAGGAGGATGGAGTTCATTTTTCATAGTGCTATGTTCATTTATTATATTAACCATTTTCGAATTCATATGTATAGAACGTTAAAGAAAAATTTTGTGTCAAATATATATAGCGATATACATGTCTTCATCTGTTTTGCTCCAACAAGATGATATAAGAGGAAACTCAAAGAGGAGATTAAACTTTAAGAAAAGGATAATTGTGATATGCTCTAACTAGACAATAATAAAAGAAGCCTAAAAAGAAACTTAAAGCAGAAGAAGTTCACTCGAACAGGATGATACATGCGATCGAGTTCGCTACTCTCCAACAAAACGATATAAGAAGAAAATGCATAATAATCTTAGAGAGGGGATTAATCTTAAAGCAAATGATGAAATTATCATGAAATTGAGTCGATTAAACTAGCTTTATGATGGCGTCACTCATTATAGTTTATTGGAATGGGTGAGTGGATTTCATGGTTAGGGTTTGAAAGATCTCTTTCAAACCCTAACCATGAAATCTTATGGTTCATAGACACCATATATTTATATACAACAACGCTAAAAACAAATTTTAATATATACATAATTAAAAAAATATTTATTTTTGATCGACTCAACTTCTTTCAAGGACGATCCAACGATTCAACATAAAAAGCAAAGGTAAAATTTTTTTTGTTATTTTATTTTACTAAAATAACTACGATTCTTAGATCTATCTCAATCTTATGGTTCATAGACCTCATATATATAATCTTAATTATGTTAAAAAAATATTTATTTTGATCCAAACACAGCCATAGTGAAACAACTTCACCTTAAATGTCGAACAAGTAAATGGTGTATATCTTGGTTTGGGTGGGCATATCGTTTGTGCTTCTAACGAGTCACACTCCTTGGTACAAGTGGCAAGTCGGAGTTATGTTACTTATGTACTTGTGTGTCGGTAAGATAAAACATGGAACCTAAAGAATGAAATCCTAAAACTTAACTTTGATATCTCACAAAATTCAGTGAACCAATTTTCTTTTGGATATATCATTAGGAAATCAATGTGACGTTCTTATTGCTATAGGAAGCGGTAGTTGTGACGCTGATTTTGTGTTGGAAGCAGAAGCCTTAGCTCTGCGGGAGGGCCTAAAAAATGTCAAGGAGTTAGGAATTGCATCCATCGTGATTGAAGGAGATAACCTGATGCTCATTAATTCGATTAATCGAATATGAAAGCCCCATGAGAACATGATATGATCATTACTGATATCTCCAATATAATCTTAGGATTCTCTTATTCAATAGCACAACATGTCTACAGGGAAATCAACACGGTCTCGGACAAGATCGCCATGCATGGACGCAATCTCAAGATGGATGTCAATGCCATTCCAGAAGATGTTCAAGACCTTTCATCCGTAAAATGCTCTAGGCCAATCGATGTCTGGAACCTGATCCGCATAATCTTTTGACCCATATATCAAAAAAAAAAAAAAAAATTGAACCATGAGAAAAGATGAACTAGAATAAATGAATATAGTAAATATTGTAGTAATTTGATTAGGTCTTAGGTAAATATTTCCTAAATTGTATTCAAGTAGTAGATTACAAACATAAATAGACTTGCATGGTCATTCCTAGAATTTTGTAATTGTATTTGCAGTGCAAGTGTGGTTAGGATTTGACATTTGAGTGATGCAACAGAAGATAATGGATTAGGTTTCTTTGGTGGCAAGGAAGAAAATAAATGCAGAACGCGTAGTGTTAACTTGAAGGTCAAGTTAACTTGAAAGAAGGGGAATTTAAACTTGGACTTGGTCTTGAAAGTCAAGAGATGTAACTTTCAAAGGAATGGAATTGGAATTTGAGTTTGATCTTATCAAGTAGACGTAACCTTCAGTGGTCAATGCTCATGGCATTACCTATCCCATGACACGAGCATTGA
The DNA here is from genome assembly GCA_033239125.1 of Fagopyrum homotropicum. Lineage (NCBI taxonomy): Eukaryota > Viridiplantae > Streptophyta > Magnoliopsida > Caryophyllales > Polygonaceae > Fagopyrum > Fagopyrum homotropicum. Next base: position 139,457,501 of record BSWB01000006.1, read on the forward strand.
CTCACTTAAGAAAGACTTGAAGGTAGAGTATTACTTGCTAATTGTGTTGTTCTTTCTTCTTCTAAAGTATATAACTTAATTATGAAGTATAGAAATATAAAACTAAAATCGAGCACGCATAATAATCCGATACATAAAAATGAGATTCTTGACACTCATACTTGAAGCGTGTCCGGTCAGACTTTGGTAGAGTGTTGGGATGACAACGGGAGGACTAGATGTGGCGTTGAGTTTGGTGTCAGTGGCGACGAGAGTTATTGTAGGTTTGCAATTATTCATATGTGCACGGGCAACTATACCACGAGCATATATTTCTTGGGATATGAACAAATCAATCAGGGTGGTGGTGGTGTACGAGATACTCAAGAAATAGTACGTGAAGGGGTTGAGATCAATCATGACGAATTTAGAAGATAGTTGAGTGATGAAAAAACCGATGTAGAGTATTGGACTTGAAAATATAAAATAATATCGTCAACATATAAAAGAAAACAAGCAATAGTGGTACTTTGTTTGAAGATGGAAAGAGATGTTTCACTTTTAGAGCTGACAACATCAATATGGTCGAGGTGAGTTGCAAACCATTCATACCACACTTTAGGAGCCGATTTTTCAAATCTTAGAGATGTCTTTGAAGGCTACTGTGGAGGACGACATTTTTTAAGTTCAATTGATGGATCGACCAACAACAAGCTATTGTCAATGTAAATACTATCCAAATCTTTTTGATTATTTATCTAAGATTGCACCGTAGTTTCCAAATGCACCCTTGTTAACCAACATAACCAAACCCAATACAACTTGTAATCTCTAGTATGTATGTGTTTGTGAGAGTAAAAAAAAAACGTATTGTTTCATGTATATATGTTCCGGGTGAAGAATTTCTATTTAGAGTACAATAAACTATACTTAGGTGATTAATATATTGATGACAACATAGTACGTTTTTGTCGTTTAATGTGTTGTTGACAAAAATAAAATTATTGTTTCAATGTTTAATTTATGATGACAATACTAAAAGCTTAATTTTAATGTTAAATGCTAATGGTTTCATAGTTCAGACTTTGTTGACAATACAATATATTATTAACAATGGAGGACAACAAAAAACGAAAGACTTGATGATGAAAAGGAGAAGAAGAAACAAGGAATTCAGGGCCCGTTTGGTTTTAACTCCGGAATTGGAAACGAATCTAGTCCATATGTATACCATTGTTCATGAAGGTTTGTGGAATCATTCCTTGTGGTGTGAAGGAATTGAAATAGAGTGTGATTACTTTTGATACCCTATAGGGTAACAAAATATGGGAAAGCAAGTGCATTTTGCATTAATTCATAAGGAATGATTCCACAAATTTATGAATAAGGATATACATATGGACTATATTCGTTTCCATTTTCGGAGATGGAACCAAACGGCCCCTCAGTATATTCATCAAAATAACTAAAGTTGAGAAGAAGAGAAAGATAAATACATAAATAATATCAAATTTAGAAATTAAATCTTGTTATAAGTTGTTTATTCAAACCCAAAACATGAAATGGAGGCAAATTGAAGATCATATTGATGAATTCACCATCAATATTGCCTCAAATAATTAGGTTTGAAACTTTTATAGAAGTTAGCTTTTAAATTTTATAAAATTTTAAGTTAATTTCTTAATATTAAAAAAATATAATAATTACCCTACCATGTTTTCCTAAGATGAGCTCATGTGCTATCCCTAACAATTACGAATGAGTTTTTTTTGGTAGGTGGAAATCCTTTATTACGAAAATACACACGACCATACAATATTTAACATTTAGCTATATGAAATACTAGCTATTACAATATTACATCATGTCTTACAATAAATATGATATTTTATTGAAACTAAATCAATAATTTTTTTTCATAATCTTGTAAATTTTAATGGCTATAAACGAATTATATCATAAAAAATTTGATAAAATGATGATAAGTTAATAAATAATAATAATATAGTACAATATTGAAAATCAAAATTTATAAATAATAATAAATACGTATAAAGAATAATTTATATGTGTATATTATATTTTCTTATATTTGAATATTGATAGGCTTGTTTGAGACCTAGCATCCTAAAATAACACCCCCTCAAAAAAAACCCTAAAATAAAACCTCAAAAAAAAATTTAAGTTAAATCTCTAATAAACTTGTAGTCAACGAAATCCGTTGTCGTTCAATGGTTAGGATATCTATGGCTTTTGCACTGTGCATTTCGAATTAAAAAAATTTACCTACAAAATAATTAACAAAATCTGATGTCGTCCAGCGGTTAGGATATCTGGCTTTCACCCAGGGGACCCGGGTTCAATTCCCGGCATCGGAACTATTTTTTTTGCAAAAAAATATTTTGTTTGCTATTATTAGTACTTCTTGACAAAATAAAATACAAAATCTAATGTAGTCTAGCGGTTAGGATTTCTCGCTTTCACCAAGGAACCAGAGTTCAATGGTGGTACTTTGTTTGTAGATGGAAAGAGATGTATCACTTTTGGAGCTGACAACATTAAGATGGTCGAGGTGAGTTGCAAACCATTCATATCACACTTTAGGAGCCGGTTTCAAATCTTAGAGATGTCTTTGAAGGCTACCGTGGAGGACGACATTTTTTACGTTCAATTGATGGATCGACCAACAAGCTATTGCCAATGTAAATACTATCCAAATCTTTTTTGATTATTTATCTAAGATTGCACCGTAGTTTCCAACTGCACCCTTACCAACGAAGATAACCAAACCCAATACAACTTGCAGTCTCTAGTACTCCTATGCAAACTCACGCAAAGCTTGTCTCTTCTTTTCTTCCTTGCTCCAAGATACTTTGAACGTCTTCTCGTCACTTTGATATCTTCACCATCCCTTCATCTCTGTTTGTATTGTGTGTGCCAACCCTAAGACTAGGGTTAAACCAATTTATATAGCTTCCTAAAGACTAGATATATCCTAACACAACTAGGATACATCTTGATATAAGGGTAAGCCGTTAAAGAGACCAAATCTTTTGATACAAAGAATGGAAGACTCAATATCGATTCTTCTAAGAGGAATCGATCTAATGTAGGGGCAACATTTATGAAATAAAAGGATGGGAGTGATCCGATGATGGTGATGGAACGGTAGATGGTCAAGGTCAAACCCTACAAAATAACTTAGGCCGCCCTCGGGAAAGTAAGGCCCTAGAACACAACTAAGAGTGATCGTAGAATCCTTCCGCTATAATCTTACACAAGAGGAAAAATGAGGTCCCTAAAACATATGAAGGAGTCTTGTGAATGATTGAGAGCGCCAACTTGTCACTTCAATTTGACACAACACAAAACATTCTAAGTTATAATGTTGAACGAGGCTTTACTCGCTTACTTTTCAAAAGGGAAGAAAACAACACGTAATGTGCAAAAGTTTAAGATTGATCAAAGGTGACCAAGGGTTTTAACGTGAGAACAAATCTGGAAAATCATAGTACAACCCTCTCTAATCGGGTACGTACAATAATCCAAAACATAATTAAAATTTGGACCGAAAGTTAAGTTAAAAAGACTCAAGAACTTAAAGCATAACCCATAATAAAGTGTTTGATTATTGATTGGAAAATAATATCTAATTAGATCCAAAGCATTCACATAAATCTTCCTCTCCTTTCTTCTCTTTACACATGATCATGCATGAATCATACGTATTCCATGCTTACATATAAATCGAGCCATGTGTGGATCATTCTTGCTTGACTTGGTTCCTTCTACAATGCAAGCCTTTCCTCCTTCTTCTAGTGGTTCATGTGAACATTTGAGTTCTCCTTCTCTTCCTCCTCCTTAGATCTAACTTCTTTCCTTTGCTCATAGATAAGGTGAAGTCCTAGAATACTCCTACATCAACCCCCTCTTCTTGAAAAGGAGTCGTCCTCGAATCCGAGATGTCTTCTTTAGCATCCTCCTAGGGTGGCATCTCAATGATATTTGCACCTAGATGGATCACAAATATACAACTTTCATAAGGGGAAGATAAAAATTTAAAATGCATTGAACTCATTCTCATAGTAAAATGATGATAAAACTTCCCTGATATAGTTTCCTAGAGCACTTACGAGTGAAGATAAGAGAGAAATATCAAACATTAGCTCTACATGCATGATCATCCTCCATCACTATACAAGTAATCAAAGTAGGATAATGTAAAGTTATATGTCTCCATGGTATTTTCGAAGGGGTCTTATAAATCATCTTAATGTCCTCAATTAAAGAAAAAACAATTCCTAAGTCATGCATGATAGCTAGGAACTCTTTATATATGAACATGAAAATAGGACAATTAGACACGTCATAGAAGAAATTTTTTTCCGTACAATTATATTTGTTATCCATGATGATAAGCACATGCAAAGTAAAATCTCTAGTAGCCAACACCAAGAGAGTTTGATTCTTGGTATCCTTAACCTTACTCTTGCCTATCCTTTTCTCATAATAATCGGATACCTCTATTGGAGTCATAGGCTTCAACACAAAATCCTTTACCTGAAAAGTAAAACGTTATCTATTAGATCTTCTCTTACGATCAACATCTATCATACTGTCAAGGACTTCCAAATAAGATATGACATGCATAAATATGAGAAATATCACATAATATAGTATCCTCATAAGCTCCAAATTTAAAACATACATTAGCTTGCCTATTTATCCTTATTTCTCCACAACAATTCATTCATCCTAACTTATAAGGTCTAGGGTGATCACTAGTAGGGAGTTGTAGCCTTTGAATCATGTCAACACTCAACAAGTTATTATAACTTTCGTTATCAATGATCATGTTACACACCATTCCTTTTACTAAACATCTAGTGTGAAACATGTTCTCCTTATGATTATCATCACTTAAAGAAAGAATAATACCCAAAACTCTTCATATCTCAAGACAACCAATATACATAGCTATAGGTATAAGAAATTTAGCATAGTCATGGAGTGTACATGAGAATCTGTTCTCTCTATAGGACTTCCTAAAAATTCAACAAGCTCTCCTTCACATTCAATAGCATTAAAATACTCAATTAACTCATATTTTTGGCACTTTCAACAAAATCAGAATATAACACATGAGACAACTATTTTGTCGCCTAGTCAATGTCTTTGGAGGAGATTTGGGAGTCTTGTTTCCAGGGGGGAAATTCCTGGTGGCCGAAGCTTACAAGATATTCAGGCCGTATGGGGAGGAGGTGGATAGCTTAGAGTAGTTTGGGACTCAGGCAACACCCCAAGCATTGTTTTATCTTGTGGATAAAGATCCTTGACATGTGTTTATATATGGTATAAATCATAGTCTTAAGGTTTACAAAATATACTATTCCAAATATAAGATCAAAAGATATGATTCGGATCATCATCGCAGGCGAGATGACATAGAGACGAAATAGGAAGCCGTCTGGCAATTAAATTAGAAAAAGTCATAGCTTACGGGAATTCAAAATGGCATTGAGACGGCCAGAGACAACATGTGAGACGGCATGGATGCCGTCTTGCATATCATCTGGTTGCGTATTTTGCGATGTTTGACAGTTTTTTTGATAGTTCAGTAAAATTGATTTTCACGTTGCTCCGGTTGGAACTACATAACTTATGGATAGTACTTTCAAATTAATTTTAAATATCTACAATTTTTCAGTTGACACAAATGTCAAATTCCAAAGGGAAGATTGTATAAATCTGGAATCTCTTAGAGGTCGTCATAAAATGGCATCCAACTCCAATGATTTTCACTTGGTTTCTTCAATCTTAGTCGATCTTGATGTTTTCATGTATTTTCTGACTCAAGAGAAGATTGACTACCCGTGCTTTTGTATTTGCATACCATTATGCTTCATATATGGTCTTGAATGCATGAAATACAAAATAAACCGAAATAGACACCGAAATATGAGGAGAGAAGCTTTCTACACTAAGATAAGCTATATCAATATGAAAATACATTATTTTAAAGGTTATATGATTCTATATTTGGATCTTACCATGGAGTTGCGTCCACAACCACAACCTTTTCCACGGAACGAGACGCGACCTCTATTCTTGGTGTAGTTGGCAAAAGGGTGAGATTGTGTGTTGTTAGTGAAAATGAGGTATTGGCATGATGTGTTTGTGTGGAGAGGGATAATCTGGATTCATGGACAAGTAAATATGATAAGACTTGCGTTGAAGAGAGTGTAGTAGCTTGAGTAGAGAGGGAGGTGATCATGTACTCGTATTCTAGTCCAAGGCCATCCATAAGAAAAACAAAGAATTCAAGGTCAGAAATGTTTTGACCGGGAAGAGTAAGTGATGAAATGATTGAGTTAGATTTGTGGTAGAAGGAGGATATAGTATCAAAACCTTTATTGAGTGTTACAAGTTAAAGACGAAGTTCGAAAAATTGTGTGCTGGATCGGGCGGCGAACAACATGACAAAAATTAGATTTCATGGTTGTTGTGAGGGAAAAGCTAGGATTATTCCCTCAATTGGCGGAGCTACTAGCGATAAGGGTTGTTGTGAGGAAAGCCTTGAAGTGTGGTCTTCTGAAGGGTAGAGATTAAATCGGATTTTATGGTTCTTGTGAATCTATTAAAGGATAGTTTGGTGGCGAATTCTACATTGATAATCGATGATATAGTTAGCTTCTCTATTAATTTTGAGTCATGCTCTTTTATTCATGTTAGCCCTCGGGATGTTGGGAAAACCTCTCACTTTCGTGTTGGTAGAATGGGAATATGGACTATTAAGTCAATGACTTAATTGATACAAACTCACTTATATTTATGTGGAGAAGGAATGCTACAAGATTTTGTGGGCACTCTCACAACTTATACTTAGCTTGCTTGAGCTCTCAATTTTGTGGATGATAGAAATTTACAACTTCTCCATCTATTTATAGTGGGAGGAGATCACATTCCCTACACACTAATCTATGAAGATATTTGAGAAGAAAGTTCTAGAATTACACAAAATCCTAAAAGATATTTTAGAGGAGAATTCTAGATTAGTTTAGACTAATCTTCTCTAGATCATTCTTTTCTTATCTTTCATTCTCTAGATCTTTCCCATAATGGACTCCTCCTTCTTGGGTCTTAGCCCATTGGGCTTATATCCAATTTGTTGGATAACCCATTTATTAATTGGGCTTAATTAAGGAGGGACCAACAATTCTCCCTCTCACGACTTAATCATGTGATACGATGCCGGTACCTTGACAACAATCTTCAAACTTCTTGGTCGGTATTAACTTGGTCATAATGTCTGACCAGTTCTCATCCGTGTGCACCTTGCCAAGTTGCAGAAGTTTTTCTTCAAGAACATCCCGGATCCAGTGATGCCGTATATCGATGTGCTTCGAGCGGGAGTGAAGAGTTGAATTCTTTGCCAAGTGAATTGTGCTTTGATTATCACATTGCAAGATATAACGATCTTGCTCTACTCCCATCTCCATCAAGAAGTTCTTCATCCATAACATCTCCTTGCATGCCTCAATAGCTGCAATATATTCTGCTTCAGTGGAGGACAAGGCAACACTCTTTTGTAACTTTGATTGCGAGGAAACAACTCCCCCTACGAATGTAATCACATATCTTGACGTTGATTCCTGGAATCATTATCACCGGCCCAGTCGGCATCTGTGTAACCTTGTAGTATAGGCTTCTCTTTTCCGAAGCATAAGCACTTATTAGTAGTGCCTCGTAGATATCGGAGGATCCATTTCACTGCAGCCCAATGTTCCTTTCCTGGATTTGCTAGGAAGCGACTCACTACTCCAACTGCATAGGCAATGTCGGTCCTAGTGCACACCATGGCGTACATGAGGTTGCCTACTGCCGAGGCATAGGGGATCTTCTCCATATCCCGCTTCTCTTGCTCACTAGTTGGACATTGCTTTGAACTTAACTTAAAGTGCCCAGCAAGTGGTGTGCTTACCGGTTTAGCTTGATGCATATTGAATCTCTCTAGCACCTTTTCGATGTATCTTTCTTGGGATAGCCACAACATCTTTTGTGATCGATCACGAGTGATCTTCATCCCAAGAATTTGCTTTGCCGGTCCTAAATCTTTCATGGCAAAGCTCTTGCTCAAATATTTCTTAAGAGCAGTTATCTTGTTACGATCATGACCTACTATTAACATGTCATCGACAAAAAGTAAGAGTATGAGAAAGTCGCCACTAGCGTACCTCTTCATGAAGACACATGGGTCACATGGATTCTTCTTGAAGTCATGATCTGCCATGAAAGAGTCGAATTTCTTGTACCGTTGCCTTGGTGCCTGTTTTAGCCCATAAAGACTCTTCGTTAGTCGGCAGACTAGATTCTCCTTGCCTGGTTCTTTGAATCCTTCAGGCTGCTCCATGTATATATCCTCTTCAAGATCTCCGTGGATAAAGGCGGTCTTGACGTCGAGTTGTTCGATCTCCAAGTCTAGATTAGCTGTTATACCAAGAACAACTCGGATTGATGACATCTTTACTACCGGAGAGAATATCTCTTCAAAGTCGACGCCTTTTTTTCTGTTTGGAATCCTTTTACGACCAATCGAGCTTTGTACCGAGACTTTGAGTTTTCATCCTCCGACTTTATTCGGTATACCCATCTATTCTTCAAAGCTCGCCTCCCTCTTGCTAGCTCCACCAACTCATATGTGTGGTTTTCATGCAAGTATTCCATTTCATCTTGCATGGCTCTTACCCACTCACTCTTTTGGGTGTCATCCATTGCCTCCTTGTAGCTTTGAGGCTCCCCCTCATCCGTGAGGGTCACATATTTGTCCTGAGTGTATCGTGTAGATGGTCGTCTTTCTCTGGATGACCTTCTCGATTGAGAGTGTGGTAGAGTGCTCGATTGTGCTTCTAGTCCTTGGTGGTTTTCTTCATCACCGTGCTCTGAAGTAGGATCACTCTCTTCATTATTGTCGCTTCTTGGCGTGACTGCTTCTGAAGTGATTTCTCGTGTAAGAGAAGGATGAGGGTCTCTTGTGCTCCTTTTGACTCTTGTCCTTGGTTTCTCTGACCTTTGAATATCTTCAATTGTTTGATCTTCGAAGAATACCACAGCTCGGCTTCTAACGATCTTGTTGGTGGTCGGATCCCATAGTCGGTATCCGAGTTCATCTCTAGGTAAGCCAAGGTAGATACATTCTTTGGTCTTGGCATCAAGCTTTGCACGTTCGTCCCTAGGTATGTGAACGAATGCACTACACCCGAACACCTTTAGATGGTAACACGAAACCTTCTTTCTTGACCAAACTTCCTCCGGGGTGTCTCCATTCAGGGGAACGGACGGCGTAAGGTTGACAATTTCGGCGACAGTCTTCACAACTTCTCCCCAAAACGACTTGGAAAATTTTGCGTGAGATAGCATACACCGAACTCTTTCTGTAATTGTCCGGTTCATTCTCTCTACAAGCCTGTTCAATTGTGGTGTCTTAGGTGGTGTCTTCTCCATCCTGATTCCATGAGATCTACAGTATGCCTCAAACGGACCTCGATATTCTCCTCCATTGTCAGATCGAACACTCTTGAGCTTTTGTCCTGTCTCTCGTTCCACCCGAGCAAAAAAACTCCTTGAATGCATCAAGAACTTGGTATTTGGTCTTTAGGAGATAAACCCATACCTTCCTTGAGTGGTCTTCTATGAAGGTGACAAAATAGGACGCACCACCAAGGGATTTTTCGGACATGGAGCAAACATCGGTGTGCACAAGATCTAGAATATTCTTTTGTCTTCTAGGTTGAGAAGACGTTTGGAAGGACACTCTATGTTATTTACCGGCTAAACAATCGGCACAAGGGTCAAGAGAGTTACCTTGCACCTTTGGGAGGAGATGTCTTCGCGCTAGAGTGTGAAGACCCTTCTCGCTCATGTGTCCGAGCCTTCGATGCCATAGTTCCATGTCTTCTCCTGCGACATTGGCTTCTCCTTTGCAGAGCTTGGCTTGTGTCACATACAATGACCCTTCCTTCTTTCCTCGAGCCATTATCATGCTTCCTTGGATGAGCTTCCATTTACCGCCACCAAAGTGATTTACTGGACCAATATCGTCAAGCTTTCCAACTGATATGAGGTTGAGGCGCATATCCGGGACATGCCTCACGTCCTTAAGGGTAAGCTTGCACCCGTATTTGATACCAGGATGATGTCTCCTATACCAACAATCTTGCTCCTATTTTGATTCCCCATCTGGACATTACCAAAGTCACCACTTTTGTAGGTTGAGAAGAAACTCTCATGAGGAGTGACGTGGAATGATGCACCGGAATCGACAATCCAGGAGCTATCGTCAGAGGCGATATTCAAGAAGTTGTCTTCTCCGAAGAGATATAGATCATCGTCTTCATCTGTCATGGCGGTCGTACCCTTATCTTCCTCTCGCCTCTTTGTTGGGTTAATTTGGTCCGGCTTAACGTTGCCGGCCTTTTGATCTTTCTTAAGAAATCGACATTGTGATTTCTTATGGCCTATTTTTCCACAATAATAACAAGTTGGCCTAGAGCGTGACTTAGACCGACCCCGAGACTGGTCTCGACTTCGGTTCATATTGCGCCCACGTGTATCGCTTCTACTCCGGTTGTCAATAATGTTCTCAGACTGGGTAGACGTGTCTCGTTCCCTCCTTCTAACTTCTTTACCAAGGAGGCTATCACTAACGGCGTCCATGGTGAGCTTCCCTTCCGGGGCTGAGTTACTAAGAGTAACTACAAGAGTGTCCCAACTCTCTGGAAGGGAACTAAGGAGTAGAAGGGCTTGCAACTCATCTTCAAGTTTCATTCCAGCTTTACTTAGCTGATTTACGAGCCCCTTGAAATTATTCAAGTGCTCAATCATGTTTTGGCCATCCTTGTACTCCATCTTCACCAACCGTTGAACTATAACGGCTTTGTTACGAGGCGTTTTTTTTTTAATCATGGAATCAAGTTTTGTCCATAATTCAAAAGCATTTGTATATGTAGATACATGTTCAAATAGAGATTTGTCGATGTACTTACGGATCATGGCGACTGCTTTCCGGTTTAGAAGCTCCCACTCCTTCTCGCTCTTCCCTTCAGGCTTATCCTTGCTGGTGATGGGCTCGTACAAATCCTTACAATAAAGGTGGTCTTCCATCATCGGCTTCCAATAAGAATCATTATCCGCCGTGATTTTGAACATCTCGCCATCGTGAATGACGGTAGCCTCCATCTTGACAACACGAGCTAAGGAAAAATGACCGGGGTAACCTCGCTCTGATATCAGTTGTTGGGAAAACCTCCCACTTTCGTGTTGGTAGAATGGGAATATGGATTAATTAAGTCAATGACTTAATTGATACAAACTCACTTATATTTATGTGGAGAAGGAATACTACAAGATTTTGTGGGCACTCTCACAACTTATACTTAGCTTGCTTGAGCTCTCAATTTTGTGGATGATAGAAATTTACAACTTCTCCACCTATTTACAGTGGGAGAAGATCACATTCCCTACACACTAATCTATGAAGATATTTGAGAAGAAAGTTCTAGAATTACACAAAATCCTAGAAGATATTTTAGAGGAGAATTCTAGATTAGTTTAGACTAATCTTCTCTAGATCATTCTCTTCTTATCTTTCATTCTCTAGATCTTTCCCATAATGGACTCCTTCTTCTTGGGTCTTAGCCCATTGGGCTTATATCCAATTTGTTGGATAACCCATTTATTAATTGGACTTGATTAAGGAGGGACCAACACGGGGTTGCACACTTATTGGCTAGATTGAACCCGGTGGATGGACATATGCAACGTCTTTCTATGACTAGAGTTTCCCAAAACATCTCGGAACATTCCGAGATTGATATAACTTAATACATCACCACGTACCAGTACTCCTTTAATGCACACTCCTCTAATCAATCACCCATATATTTTCTTAACGACTTTTAATAGTTCTCACTTTTATCGTAAGAAAAATACGTGGGTATATATACCGGTTGGTACGATACACCCTTTCGTATTTCACTGTGTTTGACATTGCGATTGATAAGTAGACTTTTAAAAGAAAACATATTTAATAATTATAGTTTAAAAAGGTTAAGTACTCTTATGTATTATGTATAGGTATCAAAAGATTGGATTGGGAGAAAGTGGCATGCATTGTGGCGTGTTTGATTGGCTGTGGGGTTTCGGATTTCGGATTCGGGTTTTCGGTTTTGATTGGCTGTGGTTCTACAAATGTACGAGTCGGTACTTAAACAAATTAATGCAAAGTCAAAAGCACATTTTGCATAACTCAGTAAGAGACAAAACATGGCTAAAATTGCCAGCAACAATCATGTGTTTACCTTCGTTGGCTAACTCGCTTTCCCAATCTCCATATCTTTGAATATATGTAAAAGTGAATTTGCATTGATGATAAGTCGGTGCTGTGCTGCATTTCAACAAACCGCGTCTAACTTTTTCTGTCCAATGCATTTATGTTTTAAATTAGATTATGCCTCTGCATGGTAAAATTTCTAGATCCAAGTTATTCACTTCCTATAATTTGGTGAGTATATTACATTTATTTTCTTTAGTCAACTATCTTTGTCACGATCCTTTATTCCCATGCCCTACTCGAACATGCCGCTAAAAATAACGCTCGGCATTACTGTTAAATTCTGATACAGACGGACCGGTAGAACAGGTGCATAGAAGTAGTCCACCGACCCACCACTTTCGATGTTGAAACTTATTATCTTCAACACGCTCCCGCAAGTGCAATTAGGGTATAGACCGAGTTGACATTTGACTACATGTTAGGTTCGCGAGCCGAATTGAGGTTAAACGCTCTGATATCATGTCAAAGTCCGATACAAATGGACCGGTAGACGGGGGTCGTGTGCATACGAGCGCACATGCGCGTTATTATCTTCAACAATTACCAATTCATACTCATTCGATCATCTCAACCTCTCAATCTTCTCGGTATTTCTCAAAAGAGATAACTATTCGGAATTGAAACATTATATGCCAAATGTCTTTCGTGCAAAATGAAAATTAGGGTTCATGCTTGTTTTTTTAAAAAAAATATTTATTTAAGCGCCGACTCATGGCGCCTGCACTCAAAACCTAAATCAGGTTAAAACACCGGGGGTTTTCAATGTATAGCGTGAAAATTTATTCAGCTCTGCAATGCGTAGTCAGACAAGTGGTATAAATAGCATATTTCATGTGGTTCGAACATCAATAACATGCACCGACTAATGACACAAATCTACTCCTTATGATAAAACTCTATCGCTATTTCGATTCAAAAACGACTGGATCTAGAGCGAACCAGTCTTTCAAAACCAGATGAACACAAAAAGGCTTGTTGACGCAGTTCAAGTTAAGCTCTACTCTGCGGGATCTCAGGAGGGGAGAGTCATCCCAATCCACTAGGTAGAGTTACAGTGTAGAACGGTTACAGGATGAACAAACAAAGCTACGAAAAACCTTACTAGATCAAGAACAAGATAACAAGAACGAAGATATGTGAAAGGTATGTAAACCACCAAGGTAATGATCTGTGCTTTGAGGCAAAGCAAGATCTAGACAACAGAGAACGTCTCAAGACAACTCTTGGACGAAGCAATCGACTCTGATCTCTCTCTCACTGTGTTTCTCTCTATCCTCACTTTCTGATCTCGGGTTCTTAGTAGAAGTGTTTCGGCCACCCCAGGGTTGAAGACAAAGAAGAGAGCTTAAGTACTCAGTGTCACGAGGTGAACATCAGCAACGCAGCGTTTTACCACTCAACGCTTTGTACATACCGTTTCATCAACAGGTGAGATGGACTGGAGCACTTATCATTGGACCTCGATCAACTAGGCCCAACTGGCCCTGCAATCAGCCCATCACCAATATAACACAGGTACCCTATCCAACCTTTCATCAAACCCAACCGGCCTCACACTTAAACTCATACCCACTAATCTACGGTTTAACACGAACCGGATTTAACTAAATCCTAACACCTTAGATAGTAGCGTACAATGTTGTTTCCTTTCATATGACATCTAATAAATCTTCTTTCTCTTATCATCTAAATACTATTCAACTTCCAAATGGTATATTAACATTTACTACTAGCGTTGCCTCTGTTTTTGTAAGTTCAAGTTTTCAATTAACTAAGTTATTATTTGTTGACAATTTTGATAAGTAGGTATTTTTGAAAAACTAGAGTAACAACTAGACTTTTTAATGTTTCAATTATGTAAATATACCCCAACCTTTTGTATTTATTTTCAAACTCTACACAATCTTCTCTCAAGGGCTAAATTTACTAAATACAAAACTACAAAAAGCCTAGTAAACCAAATTGTTTTTTTTTTTTGTTGTAGCACTTGCATTAGTTGCATCCAATCTCGTATCTCTAGCATGTCTCACACAAACTATCCTTTTGCGCCATTTAGGCATCTAACATTTCAATTAATTAAATCATTTATCAGAGTTACCAAGTTTTCTATTTTAATTTGCAACATAAAACGGTTCCTTGTGACATGTCCTAAGAACTAAACAAACTAGTATTGTTTTTTCTTCATATACTTATAAGTTGGATTCAATTTTTTATGGGAAATTCCGGATGGTACCCTCGTGGTTTGGGGTATTCCAGATTTTGTCCACCAGTTTTTTCAAGTTTGGATGGTACCTCAAGTTTATATTGTTTTCCGGATTTTGCCCAAATTAATTACACTTTTTTAAATTCCATTAAAAACGTACAAAAGAAAATAAACTAAAATTAAAAAACAACTTTGATTGGCACTTGCGAAAATATGTTCTTGGCCTCTGCTAGAGTGCTAGTCGTCCCGTAGTTGGTCCGATAATCTTTGATTGGCACTCTCTCGTGTTGACTTTCTTCAATCCTACACCAACTATTCATTATTCTTTTATAAGCGTCAAAGATATTATCATTCATATTCTTATTTATGTTGATGATCTAATAATTGTAGGTAACAATTCATCTACTATAACTCGCTTCAAACAATACCTCCACATGTTTCACATAAAAGACATCGGACCTTACACTACTTTCTCAAAATCGGAATTATTCATACGCTGTTTGGACTCTTTCTCTTTGAGTGTACGTACACTCTCGGCATATATCCTTAATCTGGCAATTTGGGTTGTTAACCATAGTAGGTAACAATTCAACTTCACCAACTATTCGTTATTCTTTCTCTTAACCAATTTCATTCCGTTTTTCAGCAATTGTGATTATCTATTTCTCCATTAACTCATTGTTTTATATATGAGCGGTTTTGTCATCTTTGTTTGCGAGTCACGTGTTATTTTGAAAGACAAAAAAAAAAAACAAAGCTCACTTGGAACCTTCATTTTGAAGACACATGGTGATCAAAGTTTCATTTGATATTGATAGTGGCAGTAGAGAGGGAGCAATGAAGAACGTGGCCCAGGCTGGCCATCTCTAACCAACGTTATTATATTATTATTAATGAGGGTACGGTGGACAGTACGTAGAGATGAATTGTCTCCACTCATGACTCACCTATACACGAATACGCAGCACCACAAATTTTAGGTCAAATATTAGGAGATTTAAATGTTTGTATGTGACATCCTAAACCATTATCTTGTTTTAATATATTTCAACCCATCATTCATTCAAGATCTTCAATTCAATTGCCGATAAACAATGGCCCGTTGATTACGTAGATAAAGGTGAGAATGGAGATAATTATTTAGATGGTAAAATCAACGAGATGAAATTATTTGAAATGATGAGTATAAAAATAAGTGTTTAATAAGATGAATATGATTATGGATAAAATACGAAAAAATACGTAAAAAAAAAATTTTTTATAGATAAAAGAGATGAAAAAAAGAAGAGGGATAAAAATGGGATTTTAGTCTCAATAATCGTTATAATCTTTAAAATTAATCCTATAAATTTTCATTAATCTAATTCTCCCAATCTGTATAATCTAAAGAAAATTGGTGTAGAAGGGCCCTTTTTGTATCCATGATACAAAATAGGCCCCTCTATTTTTCTTCCAAAAAATAAAGCTAAAAGAAATTATAAATCATGGTAATAAGGTAGTTATTTAAGGGCAAATTAGTAATGTAGCATAATAACTGCCTAAAAGTTAAAGATATATTAAATAAAAAAAAAGGCAACAACATGATACGGTATCTTCGGTTCGTCTTCTTTCCTAAACATTTCATCCAAAAATTAAGCGCCATTCGGAACCTCCATTGGATCGTGAGATTCTCCATTCGCAACCTCCATCTTCAAATCGTGAACTTCGACCGTCTTCAACCTCCTGTATGGTCTATTCTTTGTGTAACAACAATCAATCCTTGTAAGTATTCCAAATTCTCTCAACAATATACCATTTTAATGGCATCGATTTTGGTTCAAACCGAAAACAATTGATGAACGTTTTCACTAAAATCCATACTCAAAACCGCCATTGTTGATCTTTAACTACATGGCCTTAATTTTGAAATTATTCATTTCTGTGAAATTTATGTATTTGAATCAACAGTGATGAAAGATTATGTACATAATTTTAAGCAGTTACATAAACCGAACTATGTACATAAAAGATTATGTATATAATTTTGAAATTAGCCATTTATGTTCGTCACCTTCATCATTACCGACACTCAGCACATAAAAATCAACGACACATAAATTTAACAACTACATAATTTTAAGCAGATACATAAACCGAACTTATGTACACATACACACATAAGATTATGTTCGTCACCTTCATCATTACTGACACTCAGCGCATAAAAATCAACGCCACATAAATTTAACAACTACATAATATTAGCAGATACATAAAATACGCAGGCATATCACAATACCTTCTCAACGACAGTGGTTTAAACTTAAACATATACAAACTTATGTACACATACAGACATAAAATTATGCTCGTCCCCTTCATCATTACCAACACTCAGCACATAAAAAATCACCGACATATAAATATACGAAATACATAATATTAACAATATACATAAATTACGCAGAGCAAATTGAAGAAACAGATCATCAAAACGAAATAAATCGGCAGGTTTCGCAAAAAAAAATAGAGAAAATGTTTTTGACAGTAAACGAAATACATAATATTAAGTCATTTGTTTATTTATAAAATAACTATTTTTATTTATTTTACCCCTCATTAATTGTCTATCCATAAGGGGTACACACATTATATTATTACAACAAATGTGTACCATATCTAGAAATATTCGATTCGATTGGATACATAAAATCTAAACAAAAGTGTATTTTACATCATTTTAACAATTATAGTTGGTCATTTAATTTGCCACGTCATTCCTTTTACATCATTTTAACGATAATACTAGACAAAGACTGCACACCTCTTCTATCACATATATAAATATAGAGAAAAAATTGGAAAATGAAAACGTAGCAGCCAGCTTTAGCATTTAAGGGTCGAAGGGACCACTTATTTCCACCGTAATCCCATTTCTTTTTATTTTTTTTAATCCGTAATTTTTTTAAATTTATATTAAAGATAAAAATTAACTAGTTTATAATAAGTTATATTCATCATAGCTAGTTTCCAACAGGTTAGTATCCATAACGTCTCTAGGGAAGTCAATAGTGTTGCTGATAAACTTGTAGAATTGGGGCACGACTACCTACCCACATGGTTACGCGTCGACCCCACACATGTGGCCGAGCTCATCCACAAGGATGCTCTAGGTTGGAGAGTCTCGAGAAGATGATCTAATCTAATTGCTTACCATATTTTTTTTGTAATCTTAAGTCATATTTTGTAATTTTTGTATGATTATGTTATTTGGTGTCAGAGCCAAGTTGCTAAGTAGACTTATAAATTAATTAAAAAATTCAAAAAAAAAAGAAGTAAAACTAGATGTTTTGTAACTCAGTCCAGATAAATTAGCGTCACATGTAAACATTTAAATGTCGAACAAAGTCATCACGAAAGATTATCACGGAGCTATTTTAAATACTATAGTAGACGATATTGCAGAATTAAAATTTGGAATTAATTAAGTTGCAAACAAATCTTAGAAAATATATGAACGAAAAAGTTTGTTACTTTATTAGCTATCAAAGAAGAAAATAAAAAATTAGTTCTTGGAATTACCAACGAAATTCGACTTCTTGGGGGCAACAACTAATCTAAACCCTCAAACCAAAAAGCATGTCGGATTTTCTTATAAGTATCCATTCCAAAACGAAGTATTCTCAAAAGAAGTTTTCAGAAGCAAGTTTAATTAAAAAAACCCGAAACAAAAGAAGAACAAAAAAAGCACCAGAATATCAAGGAGACGCTTGATATATTTGTCAAGGAAATGAGTTCTTTAAGTAGTGGCGAATCTAGTTACCACACTAATGAAGAATTTTTAGAAAAATAGCTAATTTGGAGTTAGGGTTATACCAAACCATAAACCTAACAAAAGAGAATTTTTGCTTGAACCCACCAATGAAAATGGATATAAACTTAGTATAGATGGAATAAGAAATCGAGAGGATGTGCTAGACTTTTGGAAGATAAGCATGATGATTGTCTTAAACATAAACGTTGAATAACTTTAATGGATATTTGCAAGTTTCCTAAATTATATCGTGCATAATTTGTATTGGATTGTGGCAGATTGATATGAAAGAATTGATGAAGAAATTAAAGAAACCATAAGGGCAATAGAACCACCTGATATTATGTTGAGGCAATTCTACAAAGCCTTAGAATCTTAATTTATTGGAGACATATGTGATAAAGAAAAAAAATTAATCGAATGGAAAAAAAAAATTAAATACTTTTAAAATTTGTAATATGAGATATTTAGAAAATCGTCTTTCAGAATTTGAGTATTATTACTATAAGGTGGATGAAAATGCGATAAACCTTCAAATGATATTCGACAAACTCTTTAAACCCATAAATGAAGAAATTAGTGAAGGGTACCAATAATGTGTAGAAAAATATAACTGAAAGGATACCCTAGAAAATAGATTAAGATTTATTTGAAAATAGGTTGAAAAAAAATGCCGAGAAGTTAAGGGAACTCAACATAGGAAAATACAATTTCTAAATTGTTGGAATCTTTTTGAAGAATGGGGATGTAACCGAAGAGATAATTAGAAAAACAGTTATAGGAGAAAGTATTATATGAAGAAAAGTTTAAATAGGCAAAGAGGGAAAAAAAATACCAGAAAAAATATTATAAAAAACCATTTGTTAAGAAAAGAAGATTTTTTAGACATGCTTCTTACTATCCAAAAAAGAAACAGAGTTGCAAATGTTTGGCATGCGGAGAAATAGGTCATTATGCTAATGAATGCCATAGTTGAAAGAATAATAAACATGCTGAAACTTTAGGGAGCTTAGATTATATCGAAATAAAAGAAGAAGAAACTCTTGAAGTAACCTTATATAATAATAAAAGAATTGTAGAAGTAGTGGAGGAAGAATTTGAAAGTTCAGGTTATGAAGAAATATGTGAAATGATGCAAGGAGAAGATAGTGTAGCTCAAAGAAAAACGGAAGAAATGTTTTCTTCAGAATAAATAACTACTCGAGTCTAATTGCAAGAAGTTGATACTTCCACCAACGAAGAACAACTAGAACAAATGCATGGATCAGGGGATGAATGTCCGATCATTGCTAAAGAATAGTTCCTCAAAAGATAGTTATTCCATCGTACGGGAAGAAATGATTGAAGATATAGTAGTAAAAAAATAATGAAAATCAAGCTACTGAAATAAACTTATTTAATTGGAAAAATATTCAAAATCAAAACAAAGACAGTAAAAAAATATAGGCAAAAATGCTATAAATAACCCAACCTTTGTAAAGGTTGCGGTCGGTAGCACCCTTAGTAATCTAGTAACATGCCCCAGGTTTTGTAATTTCAAAATTCTTAATCCCCATTTAATCTATTTAGTTTATTTTGTTTTTAAAAAATGCCAAATAATCATAATTTTTTTGCCATCTCAACATCCATTTAGCACAGTTTTAACCAGATTAGTAAGGGTGCTATAAATTATAACGCCCCAAAGTATGTGCTTTTTACCGCAATTTTGAAAGGTCGTGCTACCAACCGCAACCTTTACAAAGATTGGGCTATTTATAGCATTTTTGCCAAAAATATAAGTATATATATGTTTGTGCAATTCAGGTCATCATTACTCCATTGCAAGACTTTGGTAAGAATGTACATTGCATTAAATTTGTCCGTGGCACTAGACACAAAAAATTTAGTGACCAAACTATTATTGGAGTAATGTGCATTCTAAGTCAAGGGTCAGTATCTTGTGTGTGTAGACCAAATTATTATGTAAGTCTTGAAGATGAGTTTGCGCATATATTCCTATCATTAAAATTACTAACCGAAGGAATTAGTATGCAAAAGGAACTTGTCATTTACAATTGAAATGGAAGGTCTTTTGATGGGAGGTTCTTCCCTAATTCCCGTCATTCACTTTCCCGGGAGTTCATGTTTCTGTTGTACATGCATCTGGCGGTGCTATTTTGATAGTGCTTGGCTCGCCCATTCCCGCTTCATCATTGTGAGATGCTTTTCGTTTTCGTGTTGATAGTCCTCCTCCGGCTTCACCTTCTTCTCTTTGGCTCCGTTTTGATCTTCTCGGACGTCTCCTCCCGGATCTCCAGTTTTGATCAACTTTGTGCTCACCACTTTCTCTAGGATTTCAACACCGTAGCAGATTACTTGCGTTGCATGGCTTTGCGTCAGCGGCTGGTGCTACCGGATGATGTTGAAGACCTCATCCGTTTGGATGCCTTGGGGCGACAATTCTCTAGAGATTGTTCCCCCTTTTGCTTACCCTTGTATCAAAAAAAAAAGAAACATATAAATAGGAAGTAGTTGGTTCAAGACAAAAAGCAATATCGATGAAAGTAAAGTCAAACCTAATAAGTTTAAAGACAGTGTGGATCAATACCTTCGGAAATCCTACTACTCTTAACCAAGGAAGAATTTTAACTATTGATGAACAAAGAGATAATTCATACGAATTACCATCCACCTCCAATAAATAGAAGTTTTTCTAAGACTAGGAGTTATAGGCTTAATCCTCATTTTAATTTGCCTTCACAAAATCAAGTAAGTCTTCCAACTATAGACTATAGAGAGGAACCTTCCTTTAAAGTAGATGATGAAATTGTCAATCTACTAGCAACCTTAAACAAACAATTAGAAACCTATAATTTGGGAAAAACTATTGGGGACCTGCTAGACATTATATTGATTTGGGAAGCACTAGATCTAACTATAAGCCAAATCTGGAAGGTCCGGAAACTATTAGTCAACTTAATACATCCAAGCATAAGGAGAAGCCTCGAGCTCTACAAAAATAATAGCCTATCAAGCAAAGATAATTAGTCAAATTGTCTTTGAAGATGATGAAGAGCTTTATTTGCAAATAGAAGCATGCTTAAGGATTACTAATCCAAATAGCATCTACATTCCTATGAACATATGCATCGATTATATAAGGGGTTGAAAGAGAACCAGAGTGATTTGGGTTTTTTTTGGTAAAAGTGAATTCATAGAAAAGTGAAAGCAACCTAACCACTCTCATTGGGAGCCCAATGAGAGTGGTTAGGTTGCTTCATGGCAATGGAAGAATCTAATAAAACTTAGAAAAGATCTTGACAAAGGACTCAGATGGAGAGTAGGAGATGGAAATACGATAAGATTCTGGAAGGATAAATGGCTTATTGAAAAACCACTCATAGAGTTAGCGAATGTGACAAATTTGGATGATCCTATGGAGTTTGTGTCCAAGTTTATTACAAATAAAACATGGAATCATCAAATGTTAAACCAACTAAACATGATTTTACCAAATAATATTGTAGATAGAATAAAAAAATATAATCTTCCCATTAACGATATCAAGGATCGATTATACTGGTCTGGTAACGATGAAGGATGGTATTCGACTAAATCAGCTATGGAATTAATTCAAAAACAGAAAATGGGAGTCACAGCAGATAAAACTTGGATATGGAAATTGGATGTCATGCCGAGAATTAAAAACTTTTTGTGGAAACTAGCCTTAGACGGCCTCCCAACAAAACAGAACCTCGATAGACAAAGAATTCCTATTGTCATGAATTGTGAATTCTGTAACCACCACACAGAAAGCGCGAAGCACCTCTTTTTTCAATGTCCTTCATTGGAAATGGCTGTTGATGATTGTAACATTTCAACCATTTTAAAGAATTGTGACATTGACAATAAGGGCATTACAGAGGCCCTGTTTGACCTCAAAGAGAAAATGTAAGCGTCTGAGTTTAAGCTCCTAGCCATCATCTGGTGGAACATGTGGATGGCTAGGAACCAATTCTTGTTCCACAAAACTAAAATACCTAAAAGCTTTAAAACACAAGCTACGAATCAAATAGACATGTGGGAACAAGCTAATAAGAATCAAAAAAATAATAATTCGTTGACTAAAAAGTTAAGAAGAAAAAAGAAGAATTTAAAATGGGAAAGACCCAAAGAAGGAAACAAAAAACTTAATTTTGATGCATCTCAAATTGGCACTAATCAATTCTCTTTTGGTTTCATCATTAGAGACCAATGTGCCATTCCTATTACTATAGGAAGCGGTACATGTAACGCGGGTTCTGTTTTGGAAGCAGAAGCGATTGCGCTTCGAGAGGGCCTACAAAAGGCCAAAGAATGTGGTTTTTCATCTATCGAAATTGAAGGAGATAATTTGGTTTTAATCAATTCGATTAATCAAATTTGGAAGCCTCCGTGGGAGCTTGACATGATATTTAATGATATTTCATATTGTCTCTCAGGTTTCTCATACTCCAGGTTACAACATATCTACAGGGAAGTCAACACGGTTGCGGACAGGATTGCAATGCACGGACACTTGGTCAAGCTGGACGTCAATGCGATTCCCGAAGATGTTCAAAACCTCATCCGCAAGGATGCTTTAGGCCGATTGATTTCTAGAAATTGATCCGTCTAACTGCTTACCTATGTATCAAAAAAAAAATAAAAATTGGGAGCCCAATTATAATAAAAGAACAAAGTTTATGTACATGTCTGCGACCTGCGGGCTGTGAACCCGAAACAACACACATAAAGTACTATAGAGAGGAATGCAATTCTCTTTAACATATCAACTACCTTGAAACTGAGCAAACTGAAAATACATCCAAAACCGACACAACTTCTGAGGCTCATCCCCCTTCGGTAAAGTCAACAACAAATAAAGACACTCACAAGCCAAACAAGTGCCTGAACCTCGGGACAATGACCATTCTACCTTCGGAAAAGTCATCAACAGACTAAAATCAAACATGATACTCATATAGATAAAAAAAAATACATCAAAGTATGAAGCAGAATACAACTCCATTTAAAACCAACTACGTACTAAGATGTAGTCCTCTCTCTTACTTTAGCGGGGAGTGATTTGGGATTGTTGAGATTGACGGTGATGCCGAGGATTTGCCTTATGCTGAATCTTGAATAGGAATAGAACACTAATAGTAATGGCAGATTGCCTTATAATGAATTTAAAAAAGGCATAGAACACTAAACCTAAACTGCCAAAATCGGTTGAAACCTAAACTATCAGTTTATCAAAATCGACGGTTTGAGCTGGTTTGAAAACAAGAGTCGTAGCATGTCTAAACACATGCCCTTGTTTTCTATGAAAAGAATGATATATAGGGTCGGTGTTATGAAAGTAAGATGAGTACGGTTATGAAGTATTATATGAGTAGTGTAGTGCGGTGTGATAGTTTGGATGCATACAGCTGGAAATGGGATGACTTTCATCCCTCAAGTCAACCTACAACCAAAGTCCCCCTTTCCTATGACGCCTGCCACCGGCTCAGCTGCTCCAAATGATACCGTCCCTTAAGTACTATTAACAAACGCCACACAAATACACCTAATGCCTCCTAAATTATATATTATAGATTACGACAATTATGCAAAACTATATAAAACAAAATTTTATATTACTTAACTTTTAAATTACGATTATATTTCCATAAATTATATATATATATATATATAGGTAATTGTTAAAGAAGTAGAGCATAGTAAATAAATAGAAAGGGTCAACTAGCCATCACACTCCTAGGAAGGTTGACTCCTCGGTGTCACCCTCTCGCAAGTCTGGTCACTAAGTGCCAAGACTATCTTAAAAGGAACTGGATTATTCAGTTCTGACATGCCTACCGCGAGGCGAACAATGTTGCGGATTGTCTTTCTTCTTTTGCTTTTGATTTTTCTGTTGGACTAAGTGTATTGAGTGACCCTCCCGAGGGTATAGTTGATCTTTTACTGCAAGATGTAAGGGGTCGTGCTATCCCCCGAGTGCGTACTACTTAGCCCTCTTTTTCATATATAATAAGCGCGACTAGATGCGCCGGAGACCACCGACTCTCCTTTACACCAAAAAAAAAGAAAGGGTCAAAATTTAGATTACTTGGGGTTGGGGGAGTACGTAATTGCATATGTTGACTCCCTAAAATTGCAGAGCAAGGAAGTGACATAAGCAATGGCGATACTTAGACCGGTCAAATCCACTTTATTAATAACCACTTACTATATCCTATATATTATCCATACCAAATCCTAATCAAACCCAAAAATCATTCCACCCATTCAATTTAACAATGCCACAAGATTTGTACCCAATTTCCATATTTAGACATGTGTCCCAAGTTTAAGTCGGGCTAACGGTCAAATCTAAATCTAAACTGGTAACTCACGGTTTGGTCAAACCGATAAACCTAAATTGTCGGTTTAACGGTTTAGCCTAAACCGGACCCATGTCTAACCTATATCACGAATTAGACCTTTTAGCAATATTGTTTTATTAAAAAAAACACGTAGTATAATCTTTTTTAGTAAATATATCTCTAATAAAATAATAGTGATAAAAAATTATAGTGTTAAAAATTACAAAAGTATACAAAATAAAAGCCTAAAAAAAAAATAACCTACATCACTAAATTCATTCTTGAATCTATTCATTTTTTGTCAAATAAACCACCATATTGATATTTGAAGGACATTCATACAAAAGTAATGAAGCATCTACTACCTACCCAACTAAATAAAATAAAAAAACAAAAAAGTAAAACTTTGGAGTTCTTCGATTTCGGTTTAGACCTAAAATCGAAAATTTGAAATATTAGAACCTAAAACCGAACCTATTAGGATCAGTTTCAGTTCGGTTTAGGTTTTGGACCTAAACGAACCTAAAATAATTCACTGTATGATTATATGAACCAAACCTTGTTTTTTTAATAATAATTCAGTTATTTTTGTTTTATCGTCGGTTTTACGGTTTTTATCCGAAACTCAACCGAATTTTTTTTTTCAAATGCAAAAATAAGACCAAACTTAAATTGTCGGTTTTCGCCTTGATCGAAACTACTCGGTTCGGTTCAAATGCAAAAATAGTTATTTAGGGTTTGAAGTTTGAAAAGGAGGAGGTGGAGTGTAAATAGCACGGAATGTACCAAAGGTTAGCGACCAACCTCAAAAGTCCAATTCAAAAACACGTGCTCTTCTCTCTCCTTCAACCCTTGAGCTCTGTGTTTGATTCTATATATAAGCAGACCAGAACCCTCCCGGATTCTCCGTATACTCATTCTTTCATAATCCATACATTCAATTCATCTTTACCTTCTTCAATTCAATCCTCAATTCGTTGTTTGAATCTCAGGATAAACAATTTTCCTCTCTCGGATGGGACTTTCCCTTTCTTGCCCTTTAGCAGACTACAATGATGTCGAGACTGACCTTGAATCCATCGTTGTGAAGTCCATTACTCTGGGAGATGATAAAGTCAAGACTGTCAAGAGATCTATCAGTTTCAACGCTCGTGATTCGGATCCTAAGATATTCAAATCATTTGGCTCAGGTAAAATGGTGCTTGAAGGCTCTCTCAGCTTCAAGCTAGGCGACAACGAGACTCTTGTCTCCGTAAATCCACCTTCCATGGCTGTAAAGGAGGATATACTCAATAGATCAGTTAGCAGCAACAGTTTGGACATGGATCTTGCTACTCCCAAGCACAATGCTGCTATTAAGTTGCAGAAAGTTTATAAAAGTTTTCGAACTAGACGGAAGCTTGCAGATTGTGCTGTTCTTGTTGAGCAAAGCTGGTATGTTAATTATCAAGAGTTGAATTATTTATATCTTGGTGTGGATTGTGATTCCTGATTTGGTTTCTATTAATTGCAGGTGGAAGCTATTGGATTTCGCTGAGCTCAAGCATAGTTCGATATCATTTTTTGACATTGAACATCATGAAACTGCAATTTCTCGCTGGTCTAGAGCCAAAACAAGAGCAGCCAAGGTAAAATCCTATTGCATCTATCTTCTCCCAAATCCAATATATGATATCTTGGAAGTTGTCTTTGTTGACGAGTTTTTGTAACATGATATGTCAGGTTGGAAAGGGTTTGTCGAAGAATGATAGAGCTCAGAAGCTGGCTTTGCAGCACTGGCTAGAGGCAGTAAGTTCTTCATTTCTCAATTCTCATCATTTTTTTTTTCTACAAATCTTCAATTCTGTGCTTGTATTGATGTATATCCCTCTATCTTTGACCAGATTGATCCGCGGCATCGTTACGGCCATAATCTTCATTTCTATTATGTCAAATGGCTCCAGTCTCAGAGCAGGGAGCCATTCTTTTACTGGTAAGCACAATTTCTTTCAAGGGATTTTAATCCTAATTCAAAATCAAATCTGCGTTGATTTTTAATAGATCTATAATGAATATGTATCACAGGCTTGATATAGGAGAAGGAAAAGAGGTGAATCTTGACAAGTGCCCGAGATCAAAGCTTCAGCAACAGTGTATAAAGTATCTTGGCCCAATTGAGAGGCTTGCTTATGAAGTTGGTGTAGAGAATGGGAGACTATTCTACAAACAAAGTGGTGAGGTTCTTGATACAACAACCGAACCCCATGACAAGTGGATCTTTGTGCTCAGTACATCAAAGACATTATATGTTGGCAAGAAGATGAAAGGAACCTTTCAGCATTCTAGCTTCTTGGCAGGTGGTGCTACATCTGCAGCTGGGAGATTAGTTGTTGAAAATGGAAACTTGAAGGTATAAATCTCACAACTTCAAACATAGTTCTATAGTATTGGGAGATTAGTGCTGTATTGCTGATAATGATTCATGTTATAATCTCAAACAGGCAGTATGGCCTCACAGCGGACACTATAGGCCAACGCCGGAAAATTTTCAAGATTTCCTTTCATTCCTCAGGGAGAACAATGTTGATATCTCAGATGTTAAGGTAAAAAAACAACTTCCACTATTTTAGCCTTGATGACATTCAACAGCTTGTCAGTTGCTTATAGTTCTTGTTTCGGGTTTTATACAGATGGATCCTGTAGATGATGATGAACAATCCATAGGCAAGCCGAGGTCTAGCAATCACTTGAGAACCAACTCAGTTGGAGAGGATTTGATTCAAATCCAACCAGAGAAAGAAGGGGAAGAAAAAGAAGCAGAACTTGTGCAGAAGACTGTACCAGTACCTCAACAGAAGCCACCACAGTTGTCAAAGCTTCTGATACCGAAAACAGATGACTTGGTTAGGAGAATGCAACATGAAAATAATTTATCCAGGCTAAGTCCACGAATTCAACAACAGAAGACTCCTTGCAGAATATCAAAGCGACCAAGATTCAACTCGAGCTCTAAAAATTCTGAGCAAGAACAGCTTGATGTTTCTGACGACGAAGAGCAAGACAACAATGATGAACAAGTACCAGAGGAATCAATCTTGAAAAGGATCAATTCCCACAAGGAAACCAAGTCTTATCAACTCGGAAAACAGCTCTCGTGCAAATGGACATCAGGGGCAGGGCCACGGATTAGCTGCGTCCGGGATTATCCCTCAGAGCTCCAATTCCGTGCATTGGAGCAAGTGAATCTGTCTCCACGACGCGAGTCTAAGCTGAGCCCGAAGGTCTCAACCCCGAACACATTGTTCCCGGAAACAAGCATAGTACCTTACAGAACCAAGTCTTCTCTACTAAGTGAAATGTCTCAAGTTTCATCATAACTCAACACAAAATTTTGATTATTATTTCATTCTTTGTACTGTAACAAACACAATGTGTTTTAGGCCACAGAAGTTTAAAGCTGTAGGATTATATTCTTTAGTATATACCTCTGCTCAGTTGTTCATCTTGTACAATACGGGATAATAATTTTGTCCCACAAATGAATACAAAAGAAAGTAGTTTCAAGATTCAACATACCAATCTTGAATGAGAAGAAGTGGATTTGGTAATATATTTGTTGTTTGATATTCCAATGTCTACAGGTGGTTGGATGCAGAGTGTTATAGCTAATATCAGCTGTACCCAAATTCTGAAGGTTCCTGGAAGGAAGAAGAGAGGGCTTGACATGAGCAAATAATTGAGCCATTAATGTTCAATTATATGATGAGTGATTAATCATTTATAGGTTTGGATCTTCTTTCTGGTCCAACTAATGACCGCAAGGCTATTTCATTTTTATTTGACGAGCGGTCATGTAATAAGACAATAAATCTACGTAGAAGGATACATGTGTGCATACGAGCACACATGCACATTAGGTCTAAAACCAATTGGCTATATGAGGATATATGAGGAGTAACCCACCGACCTTGTATACTAGGCTCACAACTATCGATGTGAGAACTTATTATCTCCAACATGCCCCCGCAAAGGCAACGTTCACATGTTAGGATCGCGAGCCGAATAGAGACTAACCGCTCTGATACCATGTCAGAGTCCGATACAGACGAACCAGTAGAGCGGGGGTCGTGTGCATACGAGCTCACATGCACATTAGACTCAAACCCAACACATAAACCCGATGAGGTTCCACTCTAAAACCAATTGATTATAAGAGGAGTAGCCCACCAACCTTATAGACTAAGGATGGAGTGTCACACCATTTCCTCTTCTCTCGCTATTCCACGGATTAACTCGTCCAAATCTCAACAAGTCATTTTTTTTATGTTTTACGTACAACGGTCATGAGTACTTGTACAAGTACATGTATAAACTTGAAATTAGTACCTGAGAAAAGAATCATTAAGTATAATGAATGGGATAAAACTTTTAAAAATAGTTTTTTTTGCCAGTTCATGAATGAGGATGCAGAATTGCATCTGATGCCTTGTGACCCCTTAAATGAAACCATATTATCATAATTGAATGGGACGACAAGTACAGAGGCATTCATGAACTGACATTAATTAAACGAGGAAATGACAGCTTAGTGAAGCAGACCTCTGTTTTATGTATGTCTGGAATCAAAGCAACCTTATCATCACAAATGGATCCTGAACTTATCACAAGCTAAGGACATCATCTCTGCACTTTAATAATCTATAAGCACTTTGTTAAATCAAGATCCATACAATGGAGACCTTCCAACCTACTATACCAGACTAACAATCTACAATTCTGCTTCGTCTCTTATATTCCATCTGTAGATATCGGGTATGACGAGGGTCGTGTGCATACGAGCGCACATGCGCGTTAGGCCCAAGTCCAACACATAAGCCCGGCGAGGTTTCATCCTAAAACCAATTGAGAATGGGAGGAGTAGCCCGGGATATTTTATATTTTTACCCCTCTTCTATTCTTTCTCTCTAAAACTCTTTGTATAGTGGGCATCAACTTCATACCGATATCTTGATACTGAAATCTGATATATTGATGTTTAGATATGGTGAACAAACATGCCCTTTATACTTTTGTAACATCCTTAAAAATTTTCATAGGAGAGATTCAAAACGCTACTTGGCTCGTATTAATTGACAAATCCGGCCAAGATAGTTTGACAACAAAACAAGAACACGGTGAAACCATTAAAACTTTCAACCTGCATATGCTCAATGTTGATGAAAATTGTTAGATAAGGTGTTAGTTGTTTTATGTCTTCTGAAACTCACAAGCCCTGCGCAACGGAATAATCCAAAATTACAAGTAAAAGATCACCACAATATTTATAATAGAAACCCTAATCAATTAACTAGTTGATTGGGATAAAAAATAACTTGCCTCCTACGTGTAGGGAGAAATTAAACTTGTTTATAGTATAGGACTTTTTGTGTGTAGTTTAAAAACTTTGACTCATTTGATCTCAAATCCAATCTTGTATTCTAATACGCCCATATGTAATCTACCAGACACTCAAAACCTAAACACTCACAAGCTTAAGCCTTCACACCTAGGTCTCTTGTAATCTTGTATGCATACCAACCTTCTTACTTCCATCCTTAAGAGTGTTAAAGGAAACTCACTCTCAATTATGTCTCACAATCACTTATATAGTGTTAGGTTACATATGGATAACGTATCTCATAAAGATCAATCCTATTGATCATTTCCTAAGATACTTATCGTTCACCCACACTAAATGAAGAAACTACAATTAACAATCTATCATACAAGGAAACATCCTATCTTTCGTATAAAAGATATGATTTTGTGGTTAGGTTGATCTTCCTGATCTTGTTATGTATTTATGTGTGTCCATATGTGACTCAAATTGTATCACCGCAATCTTTTTCAAAGATCTGCGTAGATTTCAGTCTTTTGACCGCCGGTACACCTTCATAGTACCTATCCGAAACTTTGTGATGTTTTTAGTCTTCTAGCATTGTCTCATTCCTTTTTATCTATAGACTAAGACAAAACACGTCACAAACGTAAAATCTCTAAGTTTATCTTCATTAAAATTCTTAGAGAATTCCTTGGGATACTTGCTTCCCTGTTTTTTATGATGCGAAACTTATTACATATCGATAGACAAGAACCATGTACTCATTTAGTTCAACGGATTACCAAAAAGTAAGACAATGTGTAAGATTTTACAAAATTAACGCACGTGAGCTAAAAATAAGATCATTCACTCTTACTTCCTCATCATAGTAAAGTTGACCTTAAAAACAAGGTCAA
The DNA here is from genome assembly GCA_033239125.1 of Fagopyrum homotropicum. Lineage (NCBI taxonomy): Eukaryota > Viridiplantae > Streptophyta > Magnoliopsida > Caryophyllales > Polygonaceae > Fagopyrum > Fagopyrum homotropicum. The sequence goes on from BSWB01000006.1 coordinate 139,488,490, forward strand.
CCCCCTTCATTATTCCCCCTTAGATAGACACTTCCATTAAAAACCTTTAGATAGTGCATATTTCCTATTAGCTAAAACAAGAGCATATTTCCCCATTTGACATCATCAAAAACCTTAGCAGATCACAAGGATAAAAAAAAATTATATCAATTAACATGCAATTAAACCATGGATATAAATGATTGTGTAATCGCTATAAATATAGAATAATAAAATAACTTTATGTGTGTTCTTTCCACCATTTGTGTGGGTTCTCAAATCCTAACATTATCATGATAATAGAGTATTTTGCCTAATGATACGGGTGAGCAAAAATATCCATACGCCTAATCCGTTCCACTAAACCGAAGATTCAATCCATAAAAATCCGAATCCGAAAATATCCAGTAATTGGTGATCCGAGTCCGATCCTGAAATATTTTTCTGATCATCGAATACGGATCATACTTTTGAGGAAAAAATCGTATCGAATCAGTATATCCGACTGATCTAGTAATAAATACTTGGATCGGATATCCGATCGAATTGAATTTGGATCGAAATTTTATAAATTTATCGGGTCTGATATCCTCAAATGCTCGCTTCTACTAATAGTGTATAAGTTCAAAAAACACAATACATAAGAGTTTTGACCAAATATAGCTATTAAAAAATACAATAAAAATATAAGTTAACAAATAGTTTAAATGAAATACAAATTTTAATTATAAGAAATATAAAATATTTAAACTAATAAAATATAATATTTGAACTAATAATAGTATTCTAATAACCACTTAAAATAAATAAATAGTAACAAAATTTGTAGAGTAATTGCTTAAGTTATGTAATTGGAAATATATGGATGAGTTGGCTAAGTAGGCAGTTTATGTATCAAAGTGTATATACTAGACTCTTTTGTTTATATGTTGACAAACTAGGCCCCTCCAAATTTGTATAAAAAGAGAAATTGTAAGCAAAATTAAAGATTCTCCCTAAATCATAATCTTTCTCTATCCTTAATTAACTTTATTAATTTGCCTAATGAAATAAACTAATTATTTTAAATCGTTAATTAAGGAACTTATTGTTATCGTTTTCCTTCAAACGTGCAATGTGAATTGAGCGTCTACTTTTTCGGAAAAAAATGACGTTGCTTTTCTTCTGCTATGACGTTCTTCATAGTTCGTATGTAGATGGTGATACAAGTATGTGTAAGATATGTACATAAGAAAATATGCAATATAAATTGAGGTGTAAGATATGTACATAAGAAAAGGTAATTTGCTTATGTATATGTTAACTTACTTCCGTATGAGTAAGATATGTACATAAGAAAAGATAATTTGCTAAGGTATATGTTTAACTGTACTACACTATTATATTCATTATGTATGTCAACACAAGTGTCATATACTGTACGTGATTATGTATTGATTTGTGTAAAATTTATGGACTTACATGGATAAAATATCGAATTTGGAGGAGACAAATAATAGAGAATGACGAGATGTGAGCATGGAGATATCGCTAGCAAATGACGAAGATGAAGAAACGAAAACGAAGCTTGGAAGACGGTGGAGACGAATAACAGAGATGATATCTTCAATCGGCTTCAATGGAGACGGTGAGAGAACATATAATATTTTTGGTTTGAAATCCGGTGATTTAATTTAAGAATGACGGAAAATAGCCCACTCAATAGGATTATAGAATCATCAAAATAAAGTTTCCAAAATATTTCAAACAATTTATCAATTTTTGGCAGTTTTTTTATTTCAATTTTAATTAACCACCCAAATCACCTTCCTTAATTGTAGCCCTAACTACACACTCATCAATTTTCGGCAGTTTTTAATTTCAATTTTAATTACCACTCAAATAGTTAAATCACCTTCCTTAACTGTAGCCCTAATTACCAATTTTATCTTTGTTTTTTAATTTGATTTTGGTAGGGACCTAGTTAGTCTACACTAAACAAAAAGGGCTCTATTCCACCAATCTTCTCGAAATCTATTCTTCAATTTGTCATATTTTAGATTTTATACTTAGGGTATTTTTTTTTTTGATCAAGAAGGTAAGAGACTCGATTACACCAAAGATAATTGGTGTATCGAGAGGCCGACAACCGGCAAACGGGCAAACCGTCATGCAAAAAGAAAACCAAAAAAGGAAAAAAAAACAATCGCCACAAGCAAAGGCATAAAATAAAGGGGGAAAGATCCAAAGATCGGAACAACTACTCATTTGGAGAAGACGCGGAACACTCGAGGTTGGCAAAACATGGAGAGGGAACGGGCTAGATGGACTGGCGCGGTGTCTCACCGCCGGGAAGCAGGATGGTAGAAACCTTATTAAGGGGCGGGATGTCATACCTCCCGCGGAAATGTGGATCCCACGACGTTGCCCCCACCTAGATGGAGGCTCTTCGGAGACCTCGAACACAACCACGATCACAATCAACACGATCAACAGGGGCATGTGACTACGGCATCTTCCAAGACAATCGTTTAGGTCACCCTCGAGAAACATCTTCAAAAAGGAAAGTCCTCCTAGAATTTTTGGAATGATGAAATCTGGATTCCAACAGCTTGAAATAATTTATTTATTTATTTTAAAAGCTAATTTTTTCTTGCTTATTCATAACATTAATGTTGAGTAATTTTGTGGTTGTTCTTGAGTAGATGGATCATTGTCCTCAATTAAAACAATTGTTCATCCCATAATCATTTGAATGTGTTCATTTTTGCATGTGATATTAATGTTAGTCCAAAATATTTTTTTCTTCATACCCCTACAATTCCAGAATGCAATCTTCATTTAAACCTATCAACTAACAACGGGTGTTTGATTACCTTTGCTCCAAACCTACTCTCAATAATCTCCATTATTCCAATACTCCATTTTATTTTAATGATGAAAAAAATCATCCTAAAGTCCTTAGGACAAGCAAGGCTCCAATAACACCTATCTCCCTCAATAATTCCTTGTATGCGAGATAGTCTGAAACTAGTAGCTCGTGTGGGTCTACACAATCCTAATTCATTTGGCAACAAATAGCTTTTAAAAGCCTTTGTGCTCCTAGCATCAATTTACTTATGATGAGAAGTAGGGTTATTATGTTGTTCGAAACTATCATGGGAAGTAGGGTTATTATGTTGTTCGAAACTATCATCAAATTACTTATGATAGGAAGTAGGATTATTTTGTTCTTCTTCGAATATGAACTTGCCGCCAATGATTGCGCATAGGATTCAAAGTATATAGTTCTCAATTTATATAGATTGGGAGATTTGACATAACTTGTCAAAATACATCTTGTTCCAAGTATTTGTCTCAAGGAATGCCGGAGCAACACAATTTGAAATATAGAACAAGTAAATATAAGATTTCTATTTGTTCTAATGAGCTCTTTATTAATAAAGATAAGATTTCTATTTGTTCTAATGCTAAGAAGCATGTTGGTAATTGTCCTCAACGGGAGGTAAAGGGTCTCCATATTTATTCCGATATACAGGTTGTTCGATAGCTTTTGTATCCAACTTTCATTGCTTCATAAAACCATCCAGCCCTGCATCATTGGTACCCAGCAAGGGTGTATAATCTTCAGCCGAAGCAAAAATTAGACCATGAACTGGTGAACTAAAAATAAACCCTACAATTTCGAAACATTTATTCATGTAGAAAGCAGATTCAAATCCATTCAACTTAGCTTTACTCTTATAGTCCCTAGTTTCTGATTTTCTCATGTGGTATCTCCCTTTGGTAGCCTTATCTTCAATGCAGTTTGTTGACCGGATTTGAACTTTACTTAAGTTAGGCAGTGTATTGTTAGACCATTTTTCTTTAGTCGTTTGAGACTGCGGAAATTGTTCTATCGTATGAACTCCATTAATCCTTTTGGTTATGGATCTCACATTTGTTCTTCTGCTTTCCAGCCTGTTAAAGAAAGAGAAGCAGGACAATTCACAAAATAAATACCAAAGTACATCAGTGTACTTAGGTTCAGCAATCCCATTCGAAAGAATCGAAGCAACATAGATAGTTTGATTCTCGATTTTTCTAGGTAAAATACAGAGCAAAATAAGTAGGCAAATGGTATTTCGAGTAGCCATGGATTCAACCTTAATTTGACAGGTACAAAGACCTGAGATTTGGAGGGAGTCAACAAAATCTAGGTTTTTACCTTTTCGGTTTACAACCTTTATCCGTTGTCCCGTTATGTTCAAAGTTGGATCTTCCTGGAATCGTTTAGTTTTGCCTGAACTGCTACATATACCAACGATGGATCTCCCTTCGCGTCCACGCATCGGGAAATTGCTCGGAACGGCCCATAAATTTTTGGGACCTTCAACCCTTACATCTTCAAAGTCTCCGTCGGACGGGATCTTCGTTGGTGGCCACACTGCATCACCGGAGTTTTCCACCTATTCTTCTTTTTCCTCTTGCCCTGTGGAATTAGCCTCATTCCGTCTCCCTCGATGCTTCGACTTGATACCTCGTCACACTCAGATCTCTCATTGTTACAGAAAGATCTCGATTTTTGTCTCCGTTTGCCATTTAGCACGGTGAATGGCCGGTCTAGGCATGATTGGGGGCTAGGGTTTTCTTGTACGAGCTGCGTTGCTCTGACTGCCTCAAACTTTCTTTTTGGTAGTTCGTCACCCACGGATCCATTGCTATTGAGGAGAGGTGTGCATTCTTGTACTAGATAGCCATTTCGAAAGGAGAGAGATAGATCTAGGAGTATTGGAGGAGCAGGGCTTTTGGGTTTTCTTTCTTGAGGTGAGGCGGCTGGCCATGGTTGATGGGGGCTAGGGTTTTCTTTATACTTAGGGTATGTTTGGTAGGAGATGGAGGTTATTTTAAAGATTAAGCTAGATGAAATTTAAAAGGGGTTAAATTTTATGTGGGATTTATTATATATTATTTGCTGTAAAATAATCCACATCAAGTTGTTTGGTTGAATATTTTATAATGGGTTTAATTGATATAAATTTATAAATCTGAGTGAATTCTAATTGATGGTTAAAAATTAATCTCCTTTAATATTGGTAATATGAGGTTATTTTTTGGTCATTTTTAATCCCAATTAAATCCCGATATAATTTTCTTCATAATCACCATCTTCATCCAAACACTTACATGAATTAATCTCTTAAATTTTAATCTAAATCAACCTTCTTTACTCCTCAACCAAACTCACCCTTAGTTAAACATAAATGCAAAAAAAATTTCAAAATTTTTTGTCCTATAAGCTTTTAACAATATGTTGATGGTATAATTATATTGTCATAATAAAATTTTTAAAAAGAAATTTCGAATAATTAATTTTAAAATTTGTAATTAAGAGCAAAAATAAAAAATTAAAATTATATTCCCAATTTCAAAACTTTTCAAAAATTCTGCCTTAACTAACCACCACAAACAGAATTACGGGATTAGAAGCAGAGAAGTTGGCCACGTGTAATGTGACGTCACGCTTGTAACGAGAGGCCTGAAGAAAGTTAGTAAGCGGAAGAAGAAGAAGACGACGAAGACGCATCTCTGATCTTCTTCAATGGCTTCCACTAACCTATCAACCTTATCCATTACTACAACAGCACCAAGACGAAGATTAGCTGACTTCCATGGCCGCCATTTCAATCCGCAACACAAACCCTTCTCTTCACCCTCCCCCGTCCCTGCGAAAAACCCCAACTTCAAACTCCGCACTGCTTCATCCCCACCCTTTTCGATTGAATCCGAATCGGAGCTCAAAACCCTAGAATCAGACGATAAGTTCGACTGGTATTCACAGTGGTACCCGCTAGCACCCGTTTGCGATCTCGACAAGAGGGTTCCCCATGCCAAGAGAGTAATCGGCATTGACGTGGTTGTCTGGTGGGATCGAAACGAATCTTCTTGGAAGGTTTTCAACGATCGTTGCCCTCACAGATTGGCTCCTTTATCTGAAGGAAGAATTGATCAATGGGGTCGCCTGCAATGTGTTTACCATGGTTGGTGTTTTAATGGCTCTGGAGATTGCAAATTTATTCCCCAGTCACCCCTTGATGGCCCCCCTGTAAGCTCTATTACACTATATTAGCTGTGATTTTGGGTGAATTTAACAAGATTAATTAATTTAATAATGCAGATTCATACTTCCAACAAGGCTTGTGTTGCTGCTTACCCTTGTACTGTTCAAAATGGGATTGTTTGGTTCTGGCCTAATAGTGATCCATTTTACAAGGACATTCTTGCCCAGAAAACCCCTCCTTATATCCCTGAACTTGATGACCCTTCATTTACCCACACAATGGGGACTAGAGAAATCCCCTATGGGTAAGTAACTGCAACTGTTTTTTTGTACTGTATTGTTTTGATTGAATTTAGTGCAGTGAGTAGCTTTTGGAAATTGTGTTTCAGGTATGAGGTTTTGATTGAGAATCTCATGGACCCAGCTCATGTTCCTTATGCTCATTATAAAATAATGAATATTCCTGATAGCAAAAACAGATAAGAGCTTCTATGTATGCCTTTTGTGTATGCTGTCTTGTTTGAGTGCTTTTGTAGCTTCATGACTTACAATTGGTTTGAATTTGATCTTCACACCCAAGGCAGATAGAGAAGGAGGAAGGCCAATGGAAATAAGTGTACAAACTTTGGACATTAATGGTTTCGTTGCCAAGCAAGAACGTGGCATGAACGAGTTTATTCCGCCCTGTTTATTTTATGCTTCTCCCAGTTCAACAGGAAATCAAATCAATAGATCGTCGTCCACAGCCGGGACTGAACAGGTGATTGCTTGTTATCCTCTCTGAATTGTGTTGCATTATGGAAGTTTAGGGCTTGCTGATGAGATTTAGGCTAAAGCTTGTAAAATTTGCTATCAGCACTGTTAATTCTTATGCTAAGAGGATTCAGTGCTCCATGATTATGAATCTGTCAGGGTGAGAAGGCTACAAAGAGTGGAGCTGAGAAGAAGTTTATACTGATTTTCATATGTATACCAGTTAGTCCAGGAAATAGCCGGTTAATATGGACTTTCCCGAGGAATGTTGCGGTTTGGGTTGATAAGATTGTCCCTAGATGGATCTTTCATGTAGGCCAAAACCTGATCCTGGATTCGGATTTGTATCTCCTGCATGTACAGGTGATTTTCATCTCTTTTGTTGAAGTTCTTGTAAAACATAGCATCTCTCACACCCATGTTGTGTATGATATGTGTAGGAGCACAAGATAATGGAGGTTGGCCCTTCTAATTGGCATAAAGCTTGTTTTGTTCCAACAAAATCAGATGCCTTAGTGGTTGCTTTCAGGAAGTGGCTAAAGAAATACTCAGGTGGTCAAGTTGATTGGGGTAGGAAGTTTGACGGCACCCTCCCGCCTACCCCTCCTCGTGAACAATTGATGGATAGGTTAGTGATGAATCAATACAAACCGGATGCACTTATTTGAAGATTCATGTTTTGATAAATGTCTGTGTATCATACCTTGTTCTTAAGGTACTGGTCTCATGTGAAGAACTGCAGCAGCTGCAATGCCGCGTACAAAGCACTCAACGTACTCGAAGTGGTGCTTCAAGTGTTATCTATCGGGTTGATTGGGCTTGTCGCTGCCACAACACAGTTAGCAATGAAGATGGCTGTAAGGACTTCACTGGTGGCATTAGCAGTGATTTGTTTTGCTGCTTCCAAGTGGTTGTCACACTTCATATACAAAAATTTCCACTTTCATGACTACAATCATGGACTCGTCTAACAAGCGCCCTCTGCATATATGCCTCCAATCTCAGGTTCTGAATGTTTTATTTATAGTTCCTGGTAAAATACAAGAAGCTGTGAAACATCTTGTGTATATGATGTCCTTAATTGTGTTCCATTGGACCAAATATCTCATTTGATATATAAGTTATGTACAATTAGGATTTGTTACAAGACATTGTGAAAAGCTGCAGTTTGTCAGTGTTTGAGCTATAATTATATTGTGATAATAAAAATTTTAAAAATTCAGCCTTAATTAACCACCACAAACAGAATTTTGGGATTAGAAGCAGAGAAGTTAGCCACGTGTAATGAGAGGCCTGAAGAAAGTAGTAAGCGGAAGAGGAAGAAGACGCATCTCTGATCTTCTTCAATGGCTTCCACTAACCTAGTATCAACCTTATCCATTACTACAACAGCACCAAGACGAAGACCAGCTGACTTCCATGGCCGCCATTTCAATCCGCAACACAAACCCATCTCTTCACCCTCCCTCGTCCCTCTGAAAAACCCCAGCTTAAAACTCCGAACTGCTTCATCCACACCCTTTTCGATTGAATCCGAATCGGAGCTCAAAACCCTAGAATCAGACGAGAAGTTCGACTGGTATTCACAGTGGTACCCGCTAGCACCCGTTTGCGATCTCGACAAGAGGGTTCCCCATGCCAAGAGAGTGATGGCCATTGACGTGGTTGTCTGGTGGGATCGAAACGAATCTTCTTGGAAGGTTTTCAACGACCGTTGCCCTCATAGATTAGCTCCTTTGTCTGAAGGAAGAATTGATCAATGGGGTCGCTTGCAATGTGTTTACCATGGTTGGTGTTTTAATGGTTCTGGGGATTGCAAATTTATTCCTCAGTCACCCCCTGATGGCCCCCCTGTAAGCTCTATTACACTATCTTGTATGATTGTGTCCTATTTTAGTTGTGATTTTGGGTGAATTTAAAAAGATTAATTAGTTTTAATATAGCAGATTCATACTTCCAACAAGGCTTGTGTTGCTGCATATCCTTGTACTGTTCAAAATGGGATCGAATAGTGATCCATTTTACAAGGACATTCTTGCCCAGAAAACCCCTCCTTATATCCCTGAACTTGATGACCCTTCATTTTCCCACACAATGGGGACTAGAGAAATTCCCTATGGGTAACTACTATCGTTTTTTGTACTGTATTCTTTTGGTTAAATTTAGTGCAGTGAGTAGCTTTTGGAAATTGTGTTTCAGGTATGAGGTTTTGATTGAGAATCTCATGGACCCAGCTCATGCTCCTTATGCTCATTATAAAATAATGAACATTCCTAGTAGCAAAAACAGATAAGAGCTCTTATGTATGCCTTTTGTGTATGCTGTCTTGTTGAGTGCTTTTGTAGCTTCATGACTTACAATTGCTTTTTAATTTGATCTTCACACCCAAGGCAGATAGGGAAGGAGGAAGGCCAATGGAAATGAGTGTACAAACTTTGGACATTAATGGTTTTGTTGCCAAGCAAGAACGTGGCATGAGCGAGTTTATTCCGCCCTGTTTATTTTATGTTGCTCCCATTTCAACAGGAAATCAAATCAATAGATTGTCGTCCACAGCCGGGACTGAACAGGTGATTGCTTGTTATCCCACCTATCTTTGATTCAGCTTTTCTTCTCTGAACTATGTGAAAGAAAACATATGGATTTTGGAGTTGTTACTTGTTTTGATGGTTTTTTATGACAATAGTGAGTTAGGCAAGCCATTTTAGAATTGTGTTGCATTATGGAAGTCAAGGGCTTGCTGATGAGATTCAGGCTAAAGCTTGTAAACTTTGCTATAAGCACTGTTAATTCATATGCTAAGAGGATTCAGTGCTCCATGATTATGAATCTGTCAGGGTGAGAAGGCTACAAAGACTGGAGCTGAGAAGAAGTTTATGCTGATTTTCATATGTATACCAGTTAGTCCAGGAAATAGCCGGTTAATATGGACTTTCCCGAGGAATGTTGCGGTTTGGGTTGATAAGATTGTCCCTAGATGGATCTTTCATCTTGGCCAAAACCTGATCCTGGATTCGGATTTGTATCTACTGCATGTGCAGGTGATTTTCATCTCTTTCTTTCAAGTTCTTGTAAAAAATAGCATCTCTCACACCCATGTTGTGTATGATGTGTAGGAGCACAATATAATGGAGGTTGGCCCTTCTAATTGGCAAAAAGCTTGTTTTGTTCCAACAAAATCAGATGCCTTAGTGGTTGCGTTCAGGAAGTGGCTAGGGAAATACTCAGGTGGCCAAGTTGATTGGGGTAGGAAGTTTGACGGCACCCTCCCGCCTACCCCTCCTCGTGAACAATTGTTGGATAGGTTAGTGATGAATCTATACAAACTGGATGCACTTATTTGAAGATTCATGTTTTGATAAATGTCTGTGTATCATACTTGCTCTTCAGGTACTGGTCTCATGTGAAGAACTGCAGCAGCTGCAATGCCGCGTACAAAGCACTCAACGTACTTGAAGTGGTGCTTCAAGTGTTATCTATCGGCTTGATTGGGTTTGTCGCGGCCACAACACAGTTAGCAATGAAGATGGTTGTAAGGACTTCACTGGTGGCATTAGCAGTGATTTGTTTTGCTGCTTCCAAGTGGTTGTCGCGCTTCATATACAAAAATTTCCATTATCATGACTACAGTCATGGACTCGTCTAGCAAGCGCTCTCTACATATACGCGTTCAATCTCAGTTTCTGAATGTTTTAGTTATAGTTCTTGGTAGCTGTGAAACATCTTGTGTATATGATGTCCTTCTGAGTCCTTTTGGTGCCTGCATATATGTAACTGCACATTTCTTATGATTTGCAAATTGTGTTTCATTGGACCAAACAACTCAATTGATATATAAGTTATATACAATTAGGATTTGTTACAAGACATTGTAAAAGGTGCAGTTTGTCACAGTGTTTGAACTATATAACTGTTACGGAATGGTGGTTGTGGATGAAGATGAATGACGTGCCACAAACGACTCTACCAACGGATTCACCAACTGCGGTGCCTCGTCCTACCATTGAAACAACAAATAAAACCGTTCAGCTCAGACAGCTCTTCGTTTTGTCAACAAGTAATCAAATGATGTGCAGTTTGGTTTAGGTTTTACTCAAACTCACAGCAAAATGCATACCTGAGGACAGTGGCCTACATTGGGGAGGACAACGAAATCCTCAACAGAATCGAAATTTCCGTAAGCTCTTCCAAGAGCTATGGGTTCCCATGGATCCTTATCTCCCCAACCAATCAAAACAGGGCACTGCATTATAATAACACATGCAAATTCAACTCTGATACAACGGAACCTCTCTCATTTCAGTCTTCTTTACCTTTACTTGTGGGAGAAGTTCTTCAGGGAGAGGACCCCCTGAATAACAAATGAACTCAAGAAACACATCAACAGCTCCTGGCTCGAGTCCAGGACGAAGGATACTCTCAACTAACTCATCTGTAACCTGTAAAACATCATGGTAACACTGCAAACAAAATAAATACTGTAAGCAGCTGCAAAAACCACAGTATTTCATATACATTCACAAGTGACATACTTGGGAAAGAATGTTCCTGACAGAACGGGGCGTCGCTACAATTTTGAAGAACAATTTGCCTAAATCAGTATTCCTGCCTCAACAAAACCAAACAATGAACACTATAAAAGTTGCACAAGGAGGAGCAAGCAGCGGTTATCCGGTAATGAGGGGTGTAATACAAGCCGAACATCGGCATGCTCAAGCTCAGCTCGTTTATAAATGAGTCGAGCCTAAATTTAATATGAGCTTTAAAATGTGTTCATATTCGGCTCATTTTAAAAATGAACGAGCCCGAGTAGCTCGTCTAAAATAATGCTCTTATAGTGTTATGTTAGTCAAACGAGCCGAGCTTTTCCCGAACGAACCTAGCATTGATATGCCCAAAATGTGTTCGTATTCGGCTTTAAAATGTGTTTAGAAAATGAACGAGCTCGAGTAACTTGTCTCATGTTACAGCCCCACCGGAAATCCTTACCTCAACAAGTTTTGGAATGCTTTTATAAGAGGTCTACTAAATGGAGGCTGCTTCGTAATGTGAAGCATCCTGAGAGAAATGTTAAGGAGGAAAATTCCTCGGCATATTTCTGGCTCCATCACAGCAGCCTGAAGACCCACAACACCTATACATATATATATATAGCAACAATGTATTACTTGCAAATAGTCCTAAAAGCTAGATCTAGTTAAGGTCAAGAACCTCCAATAGAATTGCAAATGAAGAAGGCATTATCACGGATCACATCCCGGCAGAAATCGTTGAGTTGACCACCCCAAGTCTCAAATGTATACAAGGGATAGTCGAAATCGCGAGGATTTGGCTTGTCAGAGTAGCCATAACCAAGAAGATCAATGGAGTAAACCCTGTGTGATCTTCCTAGGACTGATATGTTTTTCCTCCAATGATCACTTTGTAAATGGAAATCAGAACATAATAAACAATTCAAAGTGCAATTAATAGTGTAAAATCAAACAAAAATATACATCAATATTAAGAACCTGTTAGCCCCAAATCCATGAACAAGAACCAAGGCCGGACCGGAATCCCCACAGCATTGGTAGCGGATAGTATAGTCCCTCCAATTCCACTTGCTTCATCAAATTTAAGCTCAATTCTTAGTAAACCCTAGAGTTTCTACGTATACAGGTAATGGAAAATTGAAATAAATAAATAAATTTGAAGAGACAAACCAGGTTTGAACAGCTGGGTATGGCGTCTCGAGTTGGGTTGAACCGGCGGCAGAAATTTTGGATTTATGATCATCGTACTGAGATTTTAAGAGGAACCCGTTTGAAGTGGCCATCATAGGAAGAGGAAATTGGGGATTTCGTGAGCTGCAGGAGCTGATTAATGGTGTTCTGCATCTTCTACTACTCAAGGTAGAAGAAGAAGAAATGAAAAGAGAGAAAGGAGAAGTGGCCGTGGTTCCCATTATCATTATATGATTCTCAGAGGATCCCAATGAGCAAGAGATATCAATGGCGGATGAAATTGAGAGGGAGTTAGCATTACACGAAACATAGTTTCTACTGGTGGTTCCAGTCTTGCAGAAGGAAAGCAGAGGTGACCTCACACTTCCGATGGATCTCTCCTATGAGTTTTGCTGTAATGACTTGGGCCTGTATGGTTCAGCCCATTGTCCCAATATTTGCTGCTGAGTAAATTAATAGGATATACGTAGAGTAAAATTTTTTCAACAGCCCTAAAGTAGACCCGTTCATTTCCGTGCCCGGGTCGGGTTCGGGCCGGGCTTTATAAAATATTGAGCCCATTTAGATGGATCCGGACCGGGCTAGGCCCGGCTACCGTGTCTGGGATGCATGCCGTACCCGGCCGGACGGGCTCGCGGTACCCGTTTTTCAATTTCTTTTATAAAAAATATTATTTAAAAATATTTTTAATTTATTTTTTTTAAAAAATAAATTATATTTAAGATATTTTATGTAAAATATCTTAAATTTATTATAATTATACTACACATTTTATTTTAATACTTTATATTTATCATAATTATACTATAATATATTTATTTTTTATTTTTTTTATTTATTTACCGGGCTGACGGGCAGGGCTTTTCGGCCTGGACGGGCTTGTTCTCATGTTCATACCCGCCGTTTTTCCGGACGGGCTACCTGGATTTGAACAAGTCAAGTAAAGTAGCCCCGAAAGCTGAACTTAACACCTTGTCCTTGTTAGGTTTTGAAGGATAATAGACTTTCAATATTTTTGTTGTGTTGTACTTGAACTTGCGGTATTAGGCATAATATTTATGCTATTTTTAGTTGATTTTTAATATTCTTTTCAGATTTTAGTTAGATGCGTTATGATCGGGATGTTTAATAACTCAAGACGTTATTAAGCTAAGGATCAGATACATATATAGTCTCTCAGAGTACCCACATTGAGGTGTTCTTCCCTTAATCTTAATGTTCATGTAGGAGAGAGGATTATTTTTTTATAGAACCAATAAATTTTATTCTTCTTCATGCACACCTTAAGATCATCCATTAACCAATAATCATATGACACATAGCATAGCATATTTGAAAATATTTTAAATACCTTTTAATATGATTTTCATAATCTAAATAAATAAATAAATATTTTTATTATTCATAAAATAGTTTTATCTACTAATAGACATCCATTTTGTTTATATTTATATCACTTTAAAAATAGTATTTATTACATAGTTTTATTGCTATGTTATATTGATGGGGTGAAAAAAATATAAATTATTGCTTTTAGATGATGTGGACCATGTGGTGGAGAGATTATATTAAAAAAGTGGGATAAGATTAATCTTCTCAATTCTTTGATGTGGATGCTCTCATTAGTTAGCATGACAACAACTTCACAAATAGAACAATGAAAAAAGAAGCACGACGAAATAATAAAAACAACCAACCTATTCTTTAGAAAACGTTTATGTAAAACAACAATGCATGTAGTTAGTACATATCTCAAACGACTCAACTAAACACGACAACTTAACAGTTGTACTGAAACATCCACCGTGACAAAAAAAACACATTTAAATTGCTACACATAAGCAACGAAAAGTTTTGTTTGCAATCGATTAACTAAAAGAAGTTCAAACCAACCCTTAGATTAACACTATCCCGATTGATCACTTCCTACAACTGACGTACCTACAACGTCCTTGTGACCGACATTACCTAAAAGAAATTTGTCTAAAACCGTTAGCTATCGATCGTAATCTATCCATGAGAGATTATATCATCACATCACGCACAATCATTTACCACATGACATGATCATATGATAATATCATGCTTTTATGGATTATGCAGCGTGCAAATTACAATATTGACTCGGACCAAGTCCGACATAATTGCTTTGTACCGGAAGTGGGTGTAGCTCTCCTCCGGATCTGTAACCTAATGGTTGAAGAGCCTTATTTATAGGGTCTAAAAAGGCTCAATAAACCCTATATTTCATGTCATCCTATCTTCTATTAGATAGGATCGAATCTACTCGATCTTATCTTTTATTAAGATATGATTGGACTAAAGATAAGATAGAAACAAAAGAAACAAAATAAGACACTAATGTAAGTAGATCGAGCGGGGCCGTCGTTTGACCTCCTCGGCTAAAAGTGTAGGGTTGGTCTAGAATTGCTCCATGATCTTCCTTACAACAACGGATGATCATTTCGGGGTCCAATTGGTCAAGGTTTAATCCTTCCTTGTGCTTGTCTTCTTAAAAGTGTAGGGGTTAGTCCTTGCTAGTTTGCTCTTGTGTGTGCTAATCTTCTTAAAGATTAGTGTTACTAGTCAAACTAGTCCCTCCTTGTACTTATCTCAATTAAGGAAGCTTGTCTAAGGTTGAAGAAGGAAGTGTTTTGTTGAGGGTTTTGATCCAATTGGTCAAGGTTCTTTTCAATTCTATCTTGATTCTTATCTTCCTAGATTATCCATCAAATTCATTCCATAATCACCTTCTTAAATCTCGCCATTATCATCCATATATCTCACGTTCTATTACTTTGAGTTTCATAAAATCTCAGCCTTACCATTACTGATCTCACCCGAGATTCCAACCAAAATTTCCCAAAAGTCAAGTCTTTCGTGGACTTGAATCTAGATCGGAAAACTATGGCCTCAAACCGCATCACCCTCCCACATAAGTAAGCAATGGATGGAGGAATTGGTGATCTTGGTGGGGACCTAAAGAGAAATTGTCTAAATTAACCTAATTTGTGCAAGGGCGATGCTCATACATGATTTCAAACGGTACAAAGCAATTATGTCGGACTTGGTCCGAGTCAATATTGTAATTTGCACGCTGCATAATCCATAAAAGCATGATATTATCATATGATCATGTCATGTGGTAAATGATTGTGCATGATGTGATGATATAATCTCTCATGGATAGATTACGATCGATAGCTAACGGTTTTAGACAAATTTCTTTTAGGTAATGTCTTCCCACTTCCAATGTGGTACTGGAAGTGGGTGTAGCTCTCCTCCAGATCTACGATGCTCAATCTTGACCTGCTGACAGGTCGCACACTGGGCTACATATCGGGCCACATCGGGCTTCAAACCACCCCACCAGAAGGAACGTCTCACGTCCTTATACATCTTACTCACTCCTGGATGTACGGAGTAAGGGGTAGCGTGAGCCTCACCTAGTATCCTCTGTCTCAGCTCACTGTCCGATGGCACACAGACACGGTCCTGTCGTCTCATCACTCCATCGGCACCGATAGTGAATTGAGGTGCCTCATCTCGTGACATCCGGTCTCGGATCCGGGTCAAAGTCGGACAGGTCTTCTGCTTCTGTCGGATCTCACCCAACAGGTCAGAAAGTAACTCTAAGGTGGCTAACTGATGAGCTGTATCGGGGAACTGGATCTCTACCTCCAACCAAGCTAAGTCTCTCTGTAACTGTGGCTGTACTGTCAACCAAGCTATCGCCTTCTCCTGAGGCGTCTTCCGACTCAAAGCGTCAGCAACTACATTCGCCTTTCCGGGGTGGTAAAGAATCTCAAGGTCGAAATCCTTGATCAACTCTAGCCACCGCCTCTGGCGGTTATTCAACTCCCGCTGAGTGAATATGTACTTCAGACTCTTATGGTCTGTGAAGATCTGACAGGTCGCTCCATAGAGATAATGACGCCAGATCTTAAGAGCGTGCACTACTGCTAACTCCAGGTCATGAGTGGGGTAGTTCTCTTCATACGTCTTCAGCTGTCGAGACGCATATGCTATAACCTTACCCCTCTGCATCAAGACACACCCCAAGCCCAGCTTGGATGCGTCACTGTACACTACAAAGTCCTCTGTACCCTCAGGCTGTGCTAAGATCGGAGCAGACGTCAATCTCCTCTTCAGCTCCTCAAAACTCTGCTGACACGGCTCAGACCAGACGAACCGAGTAGTCTTCCTTAGGAGAGAAGTAAGTGGTCGGGCGATCAGAGAAAACCCTTCCACAAACCGACGGTAATAACCTGCCAATCCAAGGAAGCTGCGAACCTCCTTAACATTCTTCGGAGGTTGCCAAGAGGACACTGACTCAATCTTCGCCGGGTCGACCTTAATCCCCTCAGCAGTCACTACATGGCCTAGGAACGCCACCTCTGACATCCAGAACTCACACTTGGATAGTTTAGCATATAACTGACTATCTTGTAGAATCTGCAACACTGTCCTCAAGTGTCCGGCATGCTCCTCTCGACTTCTAGAGTAAACTAGAATGTCGTCAATGAAGACCACTACAAACTGGTCTAAGAAGTCGATAAAAATCCCATTCATCAACTCCATAAATACTGCTGGCGCATTAGTGAGCCCGAATGGCATCACTACAAACTCATAATGACCATACCTAGTCCGGAATGCCGTCTTAGGTATGTCCTGATCTCTCACCCTCAGCTGGTGATAACCCGATCTCAAATCTATCCTCGAGAACACTGACGCCCCATGTAGCTGGTCCAGCAGATCATCTATGCGAGGCAGTGGATACTTATTCTTGATGGTGACCCTGTTCAACTCCCTGTAGTCGATACACAGTCTCATCGATCCATCCTTCTTCCTCACAAACAATACTGGTGCGCCCCAGGGAGAAACACTAGGGCGTATGAAACCCTTCTCTGCTAACTCCTCTAACCGCTTCTTCAACTCAAGCAGCTCTATCGGGGCCATGCGGTACGGGGCCTTCGAGATCGGTCTCGTGTCCGGCTCTAACTCGATGCCAAAATCAACACTCCTCTGTGGAGGTATCCCAGGTAAGTCGTCACTGAATACCCCTGCAAACTCGCAGGCAACTGGTATCTCCTCTACTGTCAGGCTCTTGCGCTCCTTCATGGCATAACACCAGAAGGCCTCGCAACCCTGTGCTATCAATCTGGCTGCTCTCACTGCGCTGATAACTGTGCCGGTCTTTCCAAGGTCCCAACCTCGGAATATCACTCTGTGACCCTCCTCCGTGGCGACAGTCACAGTCCTCCTACCAATATCCAAGACTGCTCCATGCCTAGTCATCCAATCCATCCCCAGTATCACGTCCTCATGGGCTAAGGGCATAACTAGAAAATCTACTAACCAAATCCGGCCTCCCAGGTGAATAGGGCAGTCATAAATCTCTCGAGATCCTCTAACCTTACCCCCATCTGGTAACCCAACCACAAAAGGTACACCCTCTACTGTAGCTAAGGACAACCTATCTACACATGCATCTGATATAAATGAGTGCGTAGCACCCGTATTAAATAAAACTCTCACAGGTAAGTCATGGATCCAAATAGTACCTGTGGTCGCAGGTGCTGCAGGCTGCTGAGTGTTCCTCAGCTCGAACACTCTCGATGATCCTCCTCTAGTGTCAGTGGTGCTACCACGTCCCCTGCCACGACCTGATCCCTGTGCAGTACTGTATGAAGCAGGATGTCCTGGAGCCCGGTACTGCTGCTGCTGACTCGGAGCTCGGTACTGAGGGGGTCTTTGTACACTCTTCTCAGCACCTGCAGGAGAAGATCCCTGCTGAGAAGGAGCCTTGCCCTGACGGCAGAAAGTAGCTCTGTGTCCCGGCTTCCCACAAGTGAAGCAAGTGATAGGTGGTTTCGGGCAATCCGTCTTAATGTGATCACGGCCACCACAGTTAAAGCACTGTCGATCTCCACCGGGAGTCCGAACTGTAGAGTGGTAGCTGGACCTCCCCTGAGTCTGTCCTCGACCATAACCTGCTACTGCTGCACTGCTAC
The DNA here is from genome assembly GCA_033239125.1 of Fagopyrum homotropicum. Taxonomy (NCBI): domain Eukaryota; kingdom Viridiplantae; phylum Streptophyta; class Magnoliopsida; order Caryophyllales; family Polygonaceae; genus Fagopyrum; species Fagopyrum homotropicum. Next base: position 139,506,978 of record BSWB01000006.1, read on the forward strand.
CAGCATGTCCTGTCCTCTGCCGCTTATCCGGCCCACTAGACTGAGCTGCTTCCCTAGAAGCTGGCCTGTCTCTCTCATAAGCAGAGGCCCTATCCTGATAATTAGACAAGGTCTCACAGCGGAATCCAGCCAGGTAGGATCGGGTACTCTCTCTCAACCTCCTGGAGAAAAGGTAAACATGCTGCTCTTCTGGAGGTGCAGATGGTCCAAGTAAGGTCAATTCCTTCTGAAATTTCTTTATAGCTGCAGCAATCGGGATATCTTCAAATCCCGCCTCAATGAAATCCTGGAATCTCTCTCTCCTCAGCGAAACTGGACAGTACCTGTCTCTAACAATGTTCCTCATCTGCTCCCAGCTGGTGACTCGGCCACGAATGGTACGCCACCATGAATGAGCATCATCTGTGAAATAGGTCTGTATCAAATCTACCTGTCGATCCTCAGGGCAACGTATTGCCTCCAAAGCAGTCTCAATCTTCCCTATCCAGTGCTCCACCTCTAGCCCTATCTCTCCGCTGAATGAGGGGACCTTCTGAGAGTTGAAAGCCTTCAACCACTCATCCGGTCTCGGTGCTCTGGACCCAGTAGGTGCTCTATCAGCATCAGCCCTCCTCTCAGATACATCCGGCACCTGAGACACTTCCTGTGTCACCTGAGCTGACCTAGCCGGCACCACCGGTGGTACCTGAGTAAGCCTCTCAACTCTGGCAGCTTCCTCCCTGCGCTCAACATAGGCTCTGAACTCCCTATACTCAGATGCTCCAATAGAAACACGTCCTGACTCAGTAGAACGTGCTCCTTGCGCTCCAGACCTAGCAGCGGTCTCCTGCCTAACCTCGGGGCCTACACTCTCGGCTACCTCTTCCACAACAGCCTCTGGTATGCTGGCTGTAGGTGGGTCCTCTCGAGGAACTCGTCCTCGACCTCTTCCTAGTGGAGGTCTACCCCCACGACCACGCCCTCTAACAGCAGGGGTGCTATCAGCTCGATCCTGTCTGACTGGGGGAAGGGGGGACGACCCCTACCTCGGCCAGTCACTTGGGCAGCCCTAGTACGTGCCATCTGCACGAATAGTAATAACTATAGTTATAAACTAGCTAATCTATCATAACAGTACAAGTCTATAATTATTCTAAGATTACCAAGATCCGCAGAGGTAGTGGTGGTCATCCGTACTTTCTATCCCAACCCGACTCTGTATGCATTTTAAAACCAAAATTCTCTTTGGAAAACTCAAACCCTTTTCGGGTTCTGTTTATTTACTTATATGACCTTTTTAGAAGATTCAAGTGCCATTGTTGCCAACCTAGAGCTCTGATACCATGTTGTAACACCCCAAATTTTACAACTTAGGGAGTTACTGGTTAGGACCGCACAGTGGGTCCCGACCTTAGTTTGACAACAACTTAACAAGATCTTACAACAAGGCACAGATAAGGAAAAACCAAAAATCATAAAATAGTTCTTAATAATGCATGAATGTGACCAGATCAACTACAGCCGGAAAACGTAATATAACAAAGTACGAAAGGAAACAAGGTTCAACTGTAAAACCCACAAATGCAGAAACTGTAAAACGTCCTAAAGTACGACACCCCGGCTGACCACTACCGTCTGGATCACTCGGCATCTGCTCTAACCTGTGTCAAATCTAAACAACATATCAACAGTTAGCTAACTATCCAAATATAAGCAAAAATGATAACAGCACAAACACACGCAGAAACAAAAATAAACAAACATCATGCTGGCACTCAACCGTTTATTATCTATTCTTTAAATGATTCACATTATTCAATTTAAGTTATGGCACGAGAATTATTATTAGTTCTCGCCTCCATTCCTTATCCAACTGGTGTAGGTCTAGCTGACTTCCACTGGTAGCATCACTACAAACCACGTATGGACTAGTCCCGAAAGAAACCCCCAGCGCCCGCAAGCTACTGAGCAGAATGCCACCGCCCGTTACTCTTAGGCCAAAATATAGGTCGGTAATTATATATCACAACCTATCTCCATAAACATTTCAATCACACACCACCATCATCATTTATACTCATATTTAGAAGTCAGCTAAGTAAGCCCAAAGGACTTACCTATTATCACGCTCGACTCTTTGTAAACCACTCGCTCTGTAAACTGTAGCAACTCAGTTGCCTGTCAAAGGCGATAAGTCTATTAGCACACTCTCACGTAGTTAGAAGTCTAAAACTTCTAAGATCGAATGATGTATTAAGACATAACTAGTTACAGTGTTAATTTAGGGTAAAATGACCATTTTACCCTTGGTCCCGAAATTCCCGAAAAATCTAGAATTCATGTCTAATCTCCTATTTGAGGTTCTAAAATCATATTCTAACTCCTAAAATTTTATTTGGTTCCAAACTGACATTTTTCCTATGTTTCTATTTTCCGGAAGAAACGTAAAGGTCTAACTTCGGTTCTAAATATAAAATTCTTAACAGCTTATAATAATTCCGAATTAAATATCTAGATCATCTATGAGGTTCTATCTAACCTTAGGAGAAAGAATTTCTCCAAACTGTTCAGCCAATATTCCTATAAAAATTCACAAAGTTGGCTACTTCACTCAAAATTCTTATACTTAGCCAAAAACTTAAGTTTACCAAAACTGCTCAAATACCTAACTTCGGGAGCTCATAACTTTCAATCCGACCGTTCATTTCTTCTCAAATTTTAATATGCTAAACTACATATATCCGTCTACAACATATCCAAAATTCAACGGTGGATCTTTATCCAAACGCTCAAACATTGGTTGACAAGGTGAGCAGTTTCTAACTTAAAAGCTGAAGGAATAAAATGACTTTTACAGCAGCCCTTTATTTCCACCATTTTAATTATAAAACTCAGCAGCTACCTATTACTATCTTGACTATGCTCCAGGCCGAATTACAGCAGCTCATCAATCTAACATTAAGGTAATCGGTATTCATACATAAGATTATACAATAACCTTCCCCTTAAACTAATCGGAAACCTATTTTAATCCAAGTATAGGCTCTTACCGGGTTGCAGCTAGAAGGTTAATTTGTTGTTGGTTCCGATCTGTACCAAAACCGAGCCTGCTGGTTGATCCCACTGCCTCTGCACGTTGGTCACGTTCAGATCCGGAAAGAGGAAGAAGGAAAGGGAGGAGAGGGACGAAGACTCACCCCTTAGAGCAGAAAGCGGCGTGAGGACGAGAGATCTCCGGCAGTGAGGTACGTTGGCTTCTCCCAGGGTGCTTCCTACGTCTGGAACGGGCTGGACGTGTGCAGGAGAGGACGGACCGGATGTGTGCAGGAGAGGACGGACTATCTCTTCACAGCGAGCGTACACGGGAGGTTAGTGTATACGGGAGGATTCGGATCTGGCCGGATGGCAGCACACGTACGAAGAAGGTGGAGACCTTGCACGCTGAAGAAGGGAGGAGTTGTTTCGAAGATGAATCTGGACGGAGATCAGGAGAGAAACTGGCGTGTATAACGGCTGCAGAATAAGGCAAGAAGGTTAAACGTTTAAGGCAGTTTCTGATCTTCTGTAACAGCTGCTGACTAGGACGATTTGCCTCCATTCTGGGCTGTTCCTGGGCTGTGAGAGTTGGCAGCAAAGGTCCGTCTTCCCTGGGCTGAGAGTAGGCGTGGCTGAAGACTAAACATTGGGCTGAAGATGCTTGCAAGCTGCTGCTGTTGGGCTGAAGATGATGCTGCGGACAAGGTACAATAGTGGGCTGCTGGGCTACGGACAAGGCGCAACAATGGGCTGCTGGGCTGCGGACTAGAGCTGGCACTGGGTAAGGCAAGCAGTAGCGGCTGGGCTGCAGCTGGGCGCTGCAGGGGCGAGCAGTAGCTGCTGGACTGGGCTAGCAAGCTGGATCCGTTGGCTGAAATATGGAGTAATAGATGGGCTGAAATTGGTTGCGGACGGGCTCCTTAAACTAGCGAGTTTCTGGCTGGACAAGATCCCGACACATAAATATACGGACTTGGCGGATATGGAGCTTATTATAGTTTAAGATCGGTTAAGAATTTTATCATTTTATGCGGAAGTAAGCTACATAAAATGATAAACTATTTAAAAGATTCTATCATTTTATGTGAATAAATCTACATAAAATGATAAATCCTATAATAATATGTCTAACTAAGTAGACGGATATGGGTCAACTGATCGAGATCTATTTTTTAACGGAAATAGACGGAAATAAAAATTCCGGATTTTACATCAGTACCCCCTTAAAATAAGTTTCGTCCCGAAACTTAGAATAAGGTACCTATCCCATACATTTCCCCTCAAGATTTATATTCTAGCATGCAACTAATCACGTCATCAAGCACATAGACATAAACAATTATTTAAGCATATAATCACAGAAATCATATAAGGTATCGTCTTAGTACTAACCCGTCAATACTGAGGTAGCGGCTAACTCCGCAAAGAACTCAGGGTAGTTACGTCTAATACTCTCCTCTGTCTCCCAGGTAGCCTCATCAGCTCCTCGTCTAGACCACTGAATCCTCAGCATCGGTATCTCCTTAGAACGCAGACGCCTCATACTACGCTCTAGGACGGCTACTGGATACTCCACAAAAGTGTGGTCTGGCTCGACTATCAGATCCTCATGACTGATGACGTGTCTAGGATCCGGTATGTACTCTCGCAGCTGAGATACATGAAAAACTGGGTGTACTCCCTCTAATCTCGGTGGCAGTGCTAGTCGGTAGGCCACCTCTCCGACTCTCTCTAAGATCTCAAATGGACCGACATATCGGGGACTCAGCTTCCCCTTAATGCCGAAACGTCTAACTCCTCTCGTAGGTGACACTCTCAACCACACCTGTGCACCTACTCCAAACTCCAAAGGTCGACGCCTTTTGTCGGCGTAGGACTTCTGACGACTCTGAGCTGCTAACATCCTCTCCCGGACTAAGGCAATCCGGGCGATGTCGTCTTGTATCTGATCTGGTACTACTCCATCAGCCTTGCTAGGCTCATCCCAACATAGCGGTGTACGACATCTCCGTCCGTACAAAGCCTCATAAGGTGCCATCCCAATAGATGCATGCCAGCTGTTATTATATGAAAACTCTACCAGTGGGAGATGATCTGACCATACCTGTCCCCAATCTAGTACACATGCCCGCAACATGTCCTCTAAGGTCTGAATGGTCCTCTCGGACTGACCGTCCGTCTGTGGGTGGTAGGCAGTGGTAAAGTGGAGACTCGTCCCTAGAGCAGTATGTACCTGCTGCCAAAACCTCGAGGTAAAATGTCCATCCCTGTCGGAGACGATAGTCCTCGGTACTCCATGGAGTCTCACTATGTGCCTGGTGAACTCCTCTGCTAGACGACTTACCGGCCACGTTTCCTTAATCGGAATGAAACGTGCGGTCTTCGTCAAACGGTCTACCACTACCCAAATGGCATCAACCTCTGCAGAGCCTCAATCCGGTAACGAAATCCATAGAAATGTCTTCCCACTTCCAATGTGGTACTGGAAGTGGGTGTAGCTCTCCTCCGGATCTACGATGCTCAATCTTGACCTGCTGACAGGTCGCACACTGGGCTACATATCGGGCCACATCGGGCTTCAAACCACCCCACCAGAAGGAACGTCTCACGTCCTTATACATCTTACTCACTCCTGGATGTACGGAGTAAGGGGTAGCGTGAGCCTCACCTAGTATCCTCTGTCTCAGCTCACTGTCCGATGGCACACAGACACGGTCCTGTCGTCTCATCACTCCATCGGCACCGATAGTGAACTGAGGTGCCTCATCTCGTGACATCCGGTCTCGGATCCGGGTCAAAGTCGGACAGGTCTCCTGCTTCTGTCGGATCTCACCCAACAGGTCAGGAAGTAACTCTAAGGTGGCTAACTGATGAGCTGTATCGGGGAACTGGATCTCTACCTCCAACCAAGCTAAGTCTCTTTGTAACTGTGGCTGTACTGTCAACCGAGCTATCGCCTTCTCCTGAGGCGTCTTCCGACTCAAAGCGTCAGCAACTACATTCGCCTTTCCGGGGTGGTAAAGAATCTCAAGGTCGAAATCCTTGATCAACTCTAGCCACCGCCTCTGGCGGTTATTCAACTCCCGCTGAGTGAATATGTACTTCAGACTCTTATGGTCTGTGAAGATCTGACAGGTCGCTCCATAGAGATAATGACGCCAGATCTTAAGAGCGTGCACTACTGCTAACTCCAGGTCATGAGTGGGGTAGTTCTCTTCATACGTCTTCAGCTGTCGAGACGCATATGCTATAACCTTACCCCTCTGCATCAAGACACACCCCAAGCCCAGCTTGGATGCGTCACTGTACACTACAAAGTCCTCTGTACCCTCAGGCTGTGCTAAGATCGGAGCAGACGTCAATCTCCTCTTCAGCTCCTCAAAACTCTGCTGACACGGCTCAGACCAGACGAACCGAGTAGTCTTCCTTAGGAGAGAAGTAAGTGGTCGGGCGATCAGAGAAAACCCTTCCACAAACCGACGGTAATAACCTGCCAATCCAAGGAAGCTGCGAACCTCCTTAACATTCTTCGGAGGTTGCCAAGAGGACACTGACTCAATCTTCGCCGGGTCGACCTTAATCCCCTCAGCAGTCACTACATGGCCTAGGAACGCCACCTCTGACATCCAGAACTCACACTTGGATAGTTTAGCATATAGCTGACTATCCTGTAGAATCTGCAACACTGTCCTCAAGTGTCCGGCATGCTCCTCTCGACTTCTAGAGTAAACTAGAATGTCGTCAATGAAGACCACTACAAACTGGTCTAAGAAGTCGATAAAAATCCCATTCATCAACTCCATAAATACTGCTGGCGCATTAGTGAGCCCGAATGGCATCACTACAAACTCATAATGACCATACCTAGTCCGGAATGCCGTCTTAGGTATGTCCTGATCTCTCACCCTCAGCTGGTGATAACCCGATCTCAAATCTATCCTCGAGAACACTGACGCCCCATGTAGCTGGTCCAGCAGATCATCTATGCGAGGCAGTGGATACTTATTCTTGATGGTGACCCTGTTCAACTCCCTGTAGTCGATACACAGTCTCATCGATCCATCCTTCTTCCTCACAAACAATACTGGTGCGCCCCAGGGAGAAACACTAGGGCGTATGAAACCCTTCTCTGCTAACTCCTCTAACCGCTTCTTCAACTCAAGCAGCTCTATCGGGGCCATGCGGTACGGGGCCTTCGAGATCGGTCTCGTGTCCGGCTCTAACTCGATGCCAAAATCAACACTCCTCTGTGGAGGTAGCCCAGGTAAGTCGTCACTGAATACCCCTGCAAACTCGCAGGCAACTGGTATCTCCTCTACTGTCAGGCTCTTGCGCTCCTTCATGGCATAACACCAGAAGGCCTCGCAACCCTGTGCTATCAATCTGGCTGCTCTCACTGCGCTGATAACTGTGCCGGTCTTTCCGAGGTCCCAACCTCGGAATATCACTCTGTGACCCTCCTCCGTGGCGACAGTCACAGTCCTCCTACCAATATCCAAGACTGCTCCATGCCTAGTCATCCAATCCATCCCCAGTATCACGTCCTCATGGGCTAAGGGCATAACTAGAAAATCTACTAACCAAATCCGGCCTCCCAGGTGAATAGGGCAGTCATAAATCTCTCGAGATCCTCTAACCTTACCCCCATCTGGTAACCCAACCACAAAAGGTACACCCTCTACTGTAGCTAAGGACAACCTATCTACACATGCATCTGATATAAATGAGTGCGTAGCACCCGTATCAAATAAAACTCTCACAGGTAAGTCATGGATCCAAATAGTACCTGTGGTCGCAGGTGCTGCAGGCTGCTCAGTGTTCCTCAGCTCGAACACTCTCGATGATCCTCCTCTACTGTCAGTGGTGCTACCACGTCCCCTGCCACGACCTGATCCCTGTGCAGTACTGTATGAAGCAGGATGTCCTGGAGCCCGGTACTGCTGCTGCTGACTCGGAGCTCGGTACTGAGGGGGTCTCTGTACACTCTTCTCAGCACTTGCAGGAGAAGATCCCTGCTGAGAAGGAGCCTTGCCCTGACGGCAGAAAGTAGCTCTGTGTCCCGGTTTCCCACAAGTGAAGCAAGTGATAGGTGGTTTCGGGCAATCCGTCTTAATGTGATCACGGCCACCACAGTTAAAGCATTGTCGATCTCCACCGGGAGTCCGAACTGTAGAGTGGTAGCTGGACCTCCCCTGAGTCTGTCCTCGACCATAACCTGCTATTGCTGCACTGCTACCAGCATGTCCTGTCCTCTGCCGCTTATCCGGCCCACTAGACTGAGCTGCTTCCCTAGAAGCTGGCCTGTCTCTCTCATAAGCAGAGGCCCTATCCTGATAATTAGACAAGGTCTCACAGCGGAATCCAGCCAGGTAGGATCGGGTACTCTCTCTCAACCTCCTGGAGAAAAGGTAAACATGCTGCTCTTCTGGAGGTGCAGATGGTCCAAGTAAGGTCAATTCCTTCTGAAATTTCTTTATAGCTGCAGCAATCGGGATATCTTCAAATCCCGCCTCAATGAAATCCTGGAATCTCTCTCTCCTCAGCGAAACTGGACAGTACCTGTCTCTAACAATGTTCCTCATCTGCTCCCAGCTGGTGACTCGGCCACGAATGGTACGCCACCATGAATGAGCATCATCTGTGAAACAGGTCTGTATCAAATCTACCTGTCGATCCTCAGGGCAACGTATTGCCTCCAAAGCAGTCTCAATCTTCCCTATCCAGTGCTCCACCTCTAGCCCTATCTCTCCGCTAAATGAGGGGACCTTCTGAGAGTTGAAAGCCTTCAACCACTCATCCGGTCTCGGTGCTCTGGACCCAGTAGGTGCTCTATCAGCATCAGCCCTCCTCTCAGATACATCCGGCACCTGAGACACTCCCTGTGTCACCTGAGCTGACCTAGTCGGCACCACCGGTGGTACCTGAGTAAGCCTCTCAACTCTGGCAGCTTCCTCCCTGCGCTCAACATAGGCTCTGAACTCCCTATACTCAGATGCTCCAATAGAAACACGTCCTGACTCAGTAGAACGTGCTCCTTGCGCTCCAGACCTAGCAGCGGTCTCCTGCCTAACCTCGGGGCCTACACTCTCGGCTACCTCTTCCACAGCAGCCTCTGGTATGCTGGCTGTAGGTGGGTCCTCTCGAGGAACTCGTCCTCGACCTCTTCCTAGTGGAGGTCTACCCCCACGACCACGCCCTATAACAGCAGGGGTGCTATCAGCTCGATCCTGTCTGACTGGGGGAAGGGGGGACGACCCCTACCTCGGCCAGTCACTTGGGCAGCCCTAGTACGTGCCATCTGCACGAATAGTAATAACTACAGTTATAAACTAGCTAATCTATCATAACAGTACAAGTCTATAATTATTCTAAGATTACCGAGATCCGCAGAGGTAGTGGTGGTCATCCGTACTTTCTATCCCAACCCGACTCTGTATGCATTTTAAAACCAAAATTCTCTTTGGAAAACTCAAACCCTTTTCGGGTTCTGTTTATTTACTTATATGACCTTTTTAGAAGATTCAAGTGTCATTGTTGCCAACCTAGAGCTCTGATACCATGTTGTAACACCCCAAATTTTACAACTTAGGGAGTTACTGGTTAGGACCGCACAGTGGGTCCCGACCTTAGTTTGACAACAACTTAACAAGATCTTACAACAAGGCACAGATAAGGAAAAACCAGAAATCATAAAATAGTTCTTAATAATGCATGAATGTGACCAGATCAACTACAGCCGGAAAACGTAATATAACAAAGTACGAAAGGAAACAAGGTTCAACTGTAAAACCCACAAATGCAAAAACTGTAAAACATCCTAAAGTACGACACCCCGGCTGACCACTACCGTCTGGATCACTCGGCATCTGCTCTAACCTGTGTCAAATCTAAACAACATATCAACAGTTAGCTAACTATCCAAATATAAGCAAAAATGATAACAGCACAAACACACGCAGAAACAAAAATAAACAAACATCATGTTGGCACTCAACCGTTTATTATCTATTCTTTAAATGATTCACATTATTCAATTTAAGTTGTGGCACGAGAATTATTATTAGTTCTCGCCTCCGTTCCTTATCCAACTGGTGTAGGTCTAGCTGACTTCCACTGGTAGCATCACTACAAACCACGTATGGACTAGTCCCGAAAGAAACCCCCAGCGCCCGCAAGCTACTGAGCAGAATGCCACCGCCCGTTACTCTTAGGCCAAAATATAGGTCGGTAATTATATATCACAACCTATCTCAATAAACATTTCAATCACACACCACCATCATCATTTATACTCATATTTAGAAGTCAGCTAAGTAAGCCCAAAGGACTTACCTGTTATCACGCTCGACTCTTTGTAAACCACTCGCTCTGTAAACTGTAGCAACTCAGTTGCCTGTCAAAGGCGATAAGTGTATTAGCACTCTCTCACGTAGTTAGAAGTCTAAAACTTCTAAGATCGAATGATGTATTAAGACATAACTAGTTACAGTGTTAATTTAGGGTAAAATGACCATTTTACCCTTGGTCCCGAAATTCCCGAAAAATCTAGAATTCATGTCTAATATCCTATTTGAGGTTCTAAAATCATATTCTAACTCCTAAAATTTTATTTGGTTCCAAACTGACATTTTTCCTATGTTTCTATTTTCCGAAAGAAACGTAAAGGTCTAACTTCGGTTCTAAATATAAAATTCTTAACAGCTTATAATAATTCCGAATTAAATCTCTAGATCATCTATGAGGTTCTATATAACCTTAGGAGAAAGAATTTCTCCAAACTGTTCAGCCAATATTCCTATAAAAATTCACAAAGTTGGCTACTTCACTCAAAATTCCTATACTTAGCCAAAAACTTAAGTTTACCAAAACTGCTCAACTACCTAACTTCGGGAGCTCATAACTTTCAATCCGACCGTTCATTTCTTCTCAAATTTTAATATGCTAAACTACATATATCCGTCTACAACATATCCAAAATTCAACGGTGGATCTTTATCCAAACGCTCAAACATTGGTTGACAAGGTGAGCAGTTTCTAACTTAAAAGCTGAAGGAATAAAATGACTTTTACAGCAGCCCTTTATTTCCACCATTTTAATTATAAAACTCAGCAGCTACCTATTACTATCTTGACTATGCTCCAGGCCGAATTACAGCAGCTCATCAATCTAACATTAAGGAATCGGTATTCATACATAAGATTATACAATAACCTTCCCCTTAAACTAATCGGAAACCTATTTTAATCCAAGTATAGGCTCTTACCGGGTTGCAGCTAGAAGGTTAATTTGTTGTTGGTTCCGATCTGTACCAAAACCGAGCCTGCTGGTTGATCCCACTGCCTCTGCACGTTGGTCACTGTTACGTCTAGGAATAGATGTGATGTGCACGCAATAAGTCTTAAATTTATACTCGTTATATTTATCCTAACTCCTAGCGAACCCGCAGTGTACGGGACGTTTGTAGAAAGGTAAGTATTCCGAGGTCGAACACAAAGACTAAGGTGAGATCGAGTCAAGCAATGATCAAAGATAGTGTGAATCTAGATTAAGATAAGATGAGGAACAAAGAAAATGGAAAACGCAATGTTTTTGTTGGTTTTTGTGGTGATCAAACAAAGATCACAAGTCAAGCAAAGTAATAAAACAACTAACAAATTAAGCTAGCAAACGAGTAAGTAACACAAAGCGCAAGTATATGATCAAGAGAGAAAAGTAGATTCTAGAGGTCAAGATTTCCGGTTATGGCATAGGACTCAAGCTTCTAAAGATTCTAAGGACAAAGCTGCGATGTTGGGAAAGGGTGTTTCTCAAATGGAAGCAATTACCGGGTAAGTCTCTCGCTTCACTAATCCCGCACCAAACTCCTATTACCGGGTAAGTCTCAAGGAGGTAAAGTTGGGAATTCTACACAAACCGGACACTACTTAAGGGGCAAACCTCTCCTTACCGGGTAAGTCTCGGAAAAGGTAAGTCTCAAGCAATAATCCTAGCACACTCAATCCAATAGCGGCTTATGAGGCTCACTACTACCTAGAGTTCATCATCTTTGGTATCTAAGATCGGAAATCACCGGGTAGGTCTCTTTCCTCACTTAGTTTGCTAGCCTTAGGTCACCCTAAGCTATATTAAGCTCAACAAACACTAGGATTTCAACAATCTAACATCCTAACATACAGATTCATCAATTAAAGAGCAACAGAAGGAAAAATCGGGTGGATCATAGCAAAAATCGGCCGATTTACCTGAAGAACAGGCCGATTTTTCTCTCTGGAATGGGTTTCGTGCATACAAATCATCCTAAACTAACATATAAGTCCATTCTATCATCACCCAAGCAATAACCATCAATCCATCACTCCAGAATCACAACAAACTAGCCAATAAAATGCATTTCAAGATCTAGAATCATCATACAAGCATACATGGAATCCATAGCAAGAAGATGAAGTAAGGAAATGAAAGCAATGAAACTTAGCTAGATTTGAGCTCAAAACAAGTCTTTCAACACACCAAATGTAGCTCCAAGTCGGATCTTACAACCTTCAACAATCTTCTTCACAAAAATCACTCAAATCTCACTATGAAATTGAAATCTACACTAATCCCCCTCAAGAACACCCACAAGGGTGTCTTGAAGAGAGCTCCCAATTGGAAGATTCTTTTAGAAGATGCTAGAAGGGTTCAAAGGAAAGAGAAGGATCCATAAATCAGCCTGCAAGACCACTTATATTCTCCACCAAGAGCAAGGCCGGACAAGAGATCGTGGGACACGTGGCTAAAGCTGTCAAAGGCCCAAAAATCGACCCAGTAGGAAAAATCGGCCGATTTTCCTGGGTGTAGGTCGATTTTCTTCAACAGAAACATGCTATGATCGTCTAGCCATGAGTTGCTCCATTGCTTGCACCAACAAGGGTCCTTGTGTCCTTCATTGCTCCAATTATGCTCCTTAAAGGCCTTGGATATGTACCACCATGAGGCTTGACCCTCAAATGTATCGATTAATGCCCAAAAGATCCCCGAAATACCTACAAAACCGACAAAAGCTCGTGTAGACGTCTTTTCTATAAATATGCATGAATCGAGCAAAGACGTCATGAACCAATGCCAAAACGTACATGAATGAGGGAGAAATCTATCTAAATGATTACCTAAACCTAAGTCATAAATCGTGTTATCAAAAATACCCCATACTTAAGGTTTGCTCGTCCCCGAGCAAATTCTCAACTATAGACTAAGAGATGACATGATTTATGTATGCAGAAAAATGGCAAAATCTTTTTGGAGTTGTGCTTCTAATATTGGATCACCTTCATAGTCATGTTTCATGGCAATGGACAAGCAATTATGTATCAAATAAATGAAAGCATGGAAAGACAATTGCACTTAACTTGATAGCATGCAATGAAATGTAAAGATGAAGAAGTCAAGATGATCATGAGTATATCCAATCTAAATCACTTAGCCTCACACACATGCAAGTAGGTCAAAAGGACTTGTAAAATAGAAGGCCAAGAAACGTTGTGATTAGGTGGGAATTTTCTAGGCTATGTGATGCTAATCCGGGAAAGGAACTAAACAACCACAACTTCACATTTCTTATCAACTTCCCTCAAGTGTATACTTTTCTCTTTTTTTTTTTTTTTTCTTTTATTTTTGAGACAATGGCATTGGTGTACAAAAGCCGAAACCTTGGTGATTAGCCATCCTCGGGCTTTTTCTATTTTTCGAGGTGCATCCACACCGGGCACACATACCAAAGCTTGTTAGGACTATTGGTTTATTTGACTTTGGCAAGACACCAACACCCGATTATGTGAAGTGTACCGAGTTACTTGTCATTTAAGCCAATGTCCCCAAACCTATATTTTTGGCTACACTTTCGCAACAATTTAAACACTTCATTCATGACATTCTTTTCATCAACAACTTCACCCCACACTTGCTTTTCACACACATCAACACACTAGCATGCTCCTATTCCCGGATGGGTCAAAAGAGGTCAAATTTATCTCAATTGAGGTGCTCAAGCAATATGATCAAGATGAGAAGTAGAGGAAGATGAATTGCCTTAATCATTCCTAATTGATGTGCAAGAACTAGCATGCAATTTCGACCTTCCATACTCAATCCATTCTAGGCAAACATCATGATCACAAATCATTCATGGAATTCAAGAGAAGTACTTCAAGTCCACATATACGTTCATCAATTTAACACATAAGGCCATCCATAGCCAATCCACAAGACAAGGTTCATCATTAGGGTCATATCCAAGCCTAGAAGCACTAAAATTTTTAAAATTTTCTGAATTTTTTTTTTTTTTTTGATTTTTCGAAATATGTATGTACAATGCAAGACATAATGAAACATGTGACAAAATTAAACTATCCTAGATGCTAATCATGCAAGTGATCATGAAAACCCCATCCCATACTTAGAAACACATTGTCCCTAATGTGTAGACTAAATAAAGAAGTGAAAGAGAGTCCTCACAATGTAAAATTGGTGATGCTTTGGTATTTCGGTTCTCATTGGATGATGATGGTGGATGATCGATCAAGGATGGTAGAGAGCTCTTGATGTTCATTGTGGTGTCGGAACCCGCGCTTGGCACCGCAAGCCGTCCAAGTTCCTCGTCCGCTCCACCCATGCTTGATTGGAGATCATCACTTTCCTTTACAGAGGAAAAATCGGCCAAGCAACCCAGGAAAATCGGCCGATTTTGTGCATGAACAGTCCGATTTCCTGGGTGCTTTCTTCCTTGTCCATGTGCTCGGATCTTGCTTCTTCAACCATTCCATGAGTCCTTCACATGACCTCCAACATCTCATAACTCATGACAATCAACAAGATCTAGCACCCAAAAACACAAAAGAAGAACAAAGCACACCAAGAGTGAGATTAAACAAAAGCAAGAAAAAGAAAGGGAAAAACATGTACCAATGGGTTGCCTCCCATTAAGCGCTTCTTTAAGGTCATTAGCTTGACCAAACTCCGAGGATGTGTCAATCCACCTCGAATACCATGGTTTGCTTGAGGAGTCCAAGCAACCATCGCTTTCCGGCATCCATGATGACAAGCAAGGGCCACTTGATGCCCAAATAAGCTTTAAGTTCTCTCTTCACCGGTGGGTAGTAGACTCCTTCATCACCGCTCCTTTGATGATAATATGGAGTTGCAACCATAGGTGCAACCCCATACTTAGACAATTGGTACTCCGCGGTCATACCGGTGAGATGCTTGTCATCCTCATCCTCTATGATCCAAAGAAGGCCGGTTCTTGGAAAGAATTCTTCACTGAGGCGCTCCATAACCATCATGGATCCATCATGGTTGCCTCCATCATTCAACATAGGAGACTCCTTAGGAAAGGGACTCTAATCTTCGGGTGTACTCCGGGCAAGCAAGGAAGGATTGGAAGGAGTTGAAGTTAACTTAGGGCTCTCCCTCGTGAGCTCTTCAAGTGTGATTCCGGGGTTGATGGCAAGGATGTCCGGGGGTGAGAATACTTCATTGCACTCCTCCAAAGGTGAAGGAGGTGGAGGTAAGCCTTGAAGGATGGTAGGATCTCCTAGCATAAGAGCATTCCTAATCTCCTCAATCTCCCTCCTCATTTGTTCTTCTCTCTCGACATTCAATCTTCTTGCATCCTTCAGGGCCAAATCCCTTAGCCACAATTGCTCCCGAGCTTCATTCAACTCTTCCTCAAGGTCTCTATTGGTTATGGTTGAACCGGGTAATTCTTGGATCTCCTCATGGTGAACCTCCTCTTGTTGAAATACTTCCTCTTCAAGCACCATGTGGGAACTCGAAATGGAAGCAAGATTGCTCTCTAGATCATCCATCTTCCTCAACATTTCTTCTAGCATTGATTCCACTCGGTCATTGTGAGGTTGATGGTGAGGTTCCACATAAGGCAATGTAGTCATGTGAGCTTGATCATGGGACTCATGATAGGCATTAAACTCCTCCCAATACTCAAACTCATCATGGAGAGGTCCTAGATCTTGGCTTTCCATCCACTCCTCATACTCCATGTCGTCAAGGTCGTTTTGGAGGTACAATCCGTCCATGGCAAACATGAAAAGGCAAAGACAAAAACAACACAAGATCAAAAGTAACAAGAAAGATAAACACTAAAAACAATCACAAAAATGACTCAATCTAGACCTAGTCCCCGGCAACGGCGCCAAAAACTTGTTACGTCTAGGAATAGATGTGATGTGCACGCAATAATTCTTAAATTTATACTCGTTATATTTATCCTAACTCCTAGCGAACCCGCAGTGTACGGGACGTTTGTAGAAAGGTAAGTATTCCGAGGTCGAACACAAAGACTAAGGTGAGATCGAGTCAAGCAATGATCAAAGATAGTGTGAATCTAGACTAAGATAAGATGAGGAACAAAGAAAATGGAAAACGCAATGTTTTTGTTGGTTTTTGTGGTGATCAAACAAAGATCACAAGTCAAGCAAAGTAATAAAACAACTAACAAATTAAGCTAGCAAACGAGTAAGTAACACAAAGCGCAAGTATATGATCAAGAGAGAAAAGTAGATTCTAGAGGTCAAGATTTCCGGTTATGGCATAGGACTCAAGCTTCTAAAGATTCTAAGGACAAAGCTGCGATGTTGGGAAAGGGTGTTTCTCAAATGGAAGCAATTACCGGGTAAGTCTCTCGCTTCACTAATCCCGCACCAAACTCCTATTACCGGGTAAGTCTCAAGGAGGTAAAGTTGGGAATTCTACACAAACCGGACACTACTTAAGGGGCAAACCTCTCCTTACCGGGTAAGTCTCGGAAAAGGTAAGTCTCAAGCAATAATCCTAACACACTCAATCCAATAGCGGCTTATGAGGCTCACTACTACCTAGAGTTCATCATCTTTGGTATCTAAGATCGGAAATCACCGGGTAGGTCTCTTTCCTCACTTAGTTTGCTAGCCTTAGGTCACCCTAAGCTATATTAAGCTCAACAAACACTAGGATTTCAACAATCTAACATCCTAACATACAGATTCATCAATTAAAGAGCAACAGAAGGAAAAATCGGGTGGATCATAGCAAAAATCGGCCGATTTACCTGAAGAACAGGCCGATTTTTCTCTCTGGAATGGGTTTCGTGCATACAAATCATCCTAAACTAACATATAAGTCCATTCTATCATCACCCAAGAAATAACCATCAATCCATCACTCCAAAATCACAACAAACTAGCCAATAAAATGCATTTCAAGATCTAGAATCATCATACAAGCATACATGGAATCCATAGCAAGAAGATGAAGTAAGGAAATGAAAGCAATGAAACTTAGCTAGATTTGAGCTCAAAACAAGTCTTTCAACACACCAAATGTAGCTCCAAGTCGGATCTTACAACCTTCAACAATCTTCTTCACAAAAATCACTCAAATCT
Organism: Fagopyrum homotropicum; assembly: GCA_033239125.1. Classification (NCBI taxonomy): domain Eukaryota; kingdom Viridiplantae; phylum Streptophyta; class Magnoliopsida; order Caryophyllales; family Polygonaceae; genus Fagopyrum; species Fagopyrum homotropicum. The sequence goes on from BSWB01000006.1 coordinate 139,524,411, forward strand.
CACTATGAAATTGAAATCTACACTAATCCCCCTCAAGAACACCCACAAGGGTGTCTTGAAGAGAGCTCCCAATTGGAAGATTCTTTTAGAAGATGCTAGAAGGGTTCAAAGGAAAGAGAAGGATCCATAAATCAGCCTGCAAGACCACTTATATTCTCCACCAAGAGCAAGGCCGGACAAGAGATCGTGGGACACGTGGCTAAAGCTGTCAAAGGCCCAAAAATTGACCCAGTAGGAAAAATCGGCCGATTTTCCTGGGTGTAGGTCGATTTTCTTCAACAGAAACATGCTATGATCGTCTAGCCATGAGTTGCTCCATTGCTTGCACCAACAAGGGTCCTTGTGTCCTTCATTGCTCCAATTATGCTCCTTAAAGGCCTTGGATATGTACCACCATGAGGCTTGACCCTCAAATGTATCGATTAATGCCCAAAAGATCCCCGAAATACCTACAAAACCGACAAAAGCTCGTGTAGACGTCTTTTCTATAAATATGCATGAATCGAGCAAAGACGTCATGAACCAATGCCAAAACGTGCATGAATGAGGGAGAAATCTATCTAAATGATTACCTAAACCTAAGTCATAAATCGTGTTATCAGTCACGTTCAGATCCGGAAAGAGGAAGAAGGAAAGGGAGGAGAGGGACGAAGACTCACCCCTTAGAGCAGAAAGCGGCGTGAGGACGAGAGATCTGCGGCAGTGAGGTACGTTGGCTTCTCCCAGGGTGCTTCCTACGTCTGGAACGGGCTGGACGTGTGCAGGAGAGGACGGACCGGATGTGTGCAGGAGAGGACGGACTATCTCTTCACAGCGAGCGTACACGGGAGGTTAGTGTATACGGGAGGATTCGGATCTGGCCGGATGGCAGCACACGTACGAAGAAGGTGGAAACCCTGCACGCTGAAGAAGGGAGGAGTTGTTTCGAAGATGAATCTGGACGGAGATCAGGAGAGAAACTGGCGTGTATAACGGCTGCAGAATAAGGCAAGAAGGTTAAACGTATAAGGCAGTTTCTGATCTTCTGTAACAGCTGCTGACTAGGACGATTTGCCTCCATTCTGGACTGTTCCTGGGCTGTGAGAGTTGGCAGCAAAGGTCCGTCTTCCCTAGGCTGAGAGTAGGCGTGGCTGAAGACTAAACATTGGGCTGAAGATGCTTGCAAGCTGCTGCTGTTGGGCTGAAGATGATGCTGCGGACAAGGTACAACAGTGGGCTGCTGGGCTACGGACAAGGCGCAACAGTGGGCTGCTGGGCTGCGGACTAGAGCTGGCACTGGGTAAGGCAAGCAGTAGCGGCTGGGCTGCAGCTGGGCGCTGCAGGGGCGAGCAGTGGCTGCTGGACTGGGCTAGCAAGCTGGATCCGTTGGCTGAAATATGGAGTAATAGATGGGCTGAAATTGGTTGCGGACGGGCTCCTTAAACTAGCGAGTTTCTGGCTGGACAAGATCCCGACACATAAATATACGGACTAGGCGGATATGGAGCTTATTATAGTTTAAGATCGGTTAAGAATTTTATCATTTTATGCGGAAGTAAGCTACATAAAATGATAAACTATTTAAAAGATTCTATCATTTTATGTGAATGAATCTACATAAAATGATAAATCCTATAATAATATGTCTAACTAAGTAGACGGATATGGGTCAACTGATCGAGATCTATTTTATAACGGAAATAGACGGAAATAAAAATTCCGGATTTTACAAAAGCCTTCGGCAAGACTTTACAAAGCAGGTCATACAACCTCCTACCCCGTCGAATGACAGCCTTCCTTTCGATTCAATAATATTTTATGTTTTGATATTATGAGGTATGTGTGAGTAATCTCTCTCTATTCTAGGGTCTAGTGAGCATGACTTGCATTGATCTATGAGATTGGATTGATTTTATGTATTCTTGAATGTCTACGAGTTATGGTAGTACTACTTATACTATATGATCCGCAAAGTGCCACCATGACTTAAAGTGACAGTGAAGTCTTCACACCTCAATGTCTCATTTGATGTGATGAATTGGCAACTGCCTTGGATACGACATGCCAATTACAATGACAACATCGATCAATGTGTTGCAAGCAATGACCTAACCACAAGCGGCAATCAACAAATTTGTTTTTACATAACGCTAGCTTACTTTTGATATTGTGCAATTGTCGGTTGAGATCTATTATTTGCACGTTGTGGTGATTTGAATTTTGGAATGCTTTATACTCTATTGCCATATACTACTTGGCTTCTATATCCTTCAAAACTAGTTTTCGAACATTCTAAAGATCCAACTTTTCTTACCCTTCCCTATTCTTATTTACAAAATGTTTGTTTCTTAATTAATTTGCTAAAGTAAGATATCGCTTTCATTATGTTCGATCATGACCTCCTCTACTGCAATGAGTCTTGTAAATATTTAATTAGGAGACCTGAAGTTAACACTTCAACCTCGTCACTCCTCCATAATAGTTCAACATTGATATTTTTCCTTAGAGTTTGGCGTGGTGGGCTCCTTATAAAGAACCCACTACCCACTTTTATTTATGTTATAGATATAGATATTCTATATTCTAAATTCTTATGCACCATACAAAATGGTTGCATTCGCTAGGATTGTGTATTTTTAGGCCGGACTAGAAAACTCGGAATGAACCTAATGTTCAATCGATTATATCACGGTCAAGTCCGATACAAACCCTCTTTGGAGTGCAGTAGAATAGTAATGGAAGAGAAGGGTAGGTTTTGAGTTGTGGTTGGTAATAACAATCAAACAAACGAATGGAAAATCAGAAGCTTAATTTAGAAAAATATATGTAATAGTTTAGCATGAACAGCAAATGCCAATTGCAGAATTAGGTTTTATTGAGTTTTTGTAGTTACATAAGAGAAAGAAAGGTGGTTCTGTCTAACAAAAGCTTCCATTTGCTGAATTAGACCGTTTGGTTTGGCTGCTCTCCAACACAAATCTACCAGTCAACCCTAGAGAATCCAAGTGAACCCCACCCAATAATCCCCTTACACGTGGCATCATCAGCATTCCAAAACCTAGTTGTTTCTTGTTTGGCTTCTTTAGACGCCAACTGTGCACTTCCTACCAAACATTTCTCATTTCTAAACCCATAAGACCCGCCCACAAATACCCAACTGTACCTCCTTCTTCTTCTTCATTTGTGCTATGAATGATATTCATCACAAACACATTCCATACGCTCATAACAAGTATCTCCAGGAAAACAACATACTCCCGAGATCTCGCGCGCCAGGTCAGTACCTACTTTCTGTGTCTTTATCGAGTTTCGAGTATTCCCCATTTCCGATTTCCCTTCTCGGATCTTCATCTATCGAATCGTTTCATAATAATGTCTTATTTGCTATCGATGTTAACAACTGCATGTCCTTCAACTTTTCATAGACCAAATTAGCTTAACAGATTATTGCATATAATATATAGATAGATAGACAGGTTGAATGTTTGAGCTTCCAAGAAAATGAAACTATTTCTTTATTTGATTATTATTGAAGTTTATTAAGCTGTTGCTAAGGAAATATTTTCAAATTACTGTGTGTTAACTGGAAGCTATGGGTGCAATAAACCAAAAAGTATATTCTGAATTGTTGGACTTCTGAAATTGGCGTTGCATATTGTCAAAGAGTGTTGTAATTTTTGTACGTATTGAGGGAGCAATAGATATTTATAATACTTTTTGATATAATATTAAAAATAGAGAAATCAGACAGTCAAAACTGTAAAACAAAATAGTTTGTGAATGACTTGTACGCAAGGTCAACTATCTACCAATCATCAACAGCCAATCGAATGCTTAACTGCGACTGGTAGTTATGTTTGATCATTCCGAGGTCACGTGTTGTTGTTTTTTCCCTATTATCCAAGCAAGCGATATACTTTTCTAAGGATAGTTAGGCGTCCCTTCGTACTAGGGGTGAACATAGGTTCAAAACCGATTCGAACTGCAATGAATTGAATCGAACCTATAATAGTATGTTCAGTTTCGCTTTGAACCTAAAACCGAAAATATGAATATTGTAGCCTAAACTGAACCTATTAGGGTCGGTTTATGTTCGGTTCGGTTCGGGTTTCGGACTTGGACTTGAAAACGGCGCTGGAACGAGTGATGGTAATCGTAATCTAGTTTGGGAGTGGTCTACCTACCACAGGCTAACCTGGAGTCGAGTCTCGATGGAAATAACAACCTTATCCCTACCCCTTAGACGATAATGATGCTTGGCTTACTAAGCACAGGACTTAAGCCTGAGAAGTTCAATGAAACGGGATTTAAAACGTTGTGACATAAGATGATGTTCTTCCTAACCACAATCAATTTGGACAAGTACCTAAAGGTGGATAAACCCGTATTTTCCTTTATAGGGACATGAATCAAAGCTACCTTTGAGGCTTGAGTGCAAGGAGACTACCTTTGTAAAGGTTAGATTATGAACAATGTGATAACCCTTTGTACCAGTGTACGGGAAGGTTGTATTGCTAAGGAGCTCTGAACTACCTTAATTAGAGAAAAAAAAAATACAAGTATGAGAACGCATGCACTAAGAAGATGTCGTTGATACGTTCATGAATTATCGAATGGTAGTCTCAAGGCCAATCATGGAACAAGTTGAAGAGATGCAACTCTTAGCTCATGAGATACTGACCGTAAAGATGCAAATCTTTGAGATATTCCAAGTGGCGGCCTTCATTGGGAAGCTCCCTCCATCTTGAAAAGACTTCAAGAATTACCTTATGCACAAGAATAAGGACATGACCGTTGAAGACTTAATGGTCAAGATACGGGTGGAGGCTAGCAACCGCAAGTCTGGTGGGAATCCATCTACAAAAGCCAACGTCGTTGAGCATACACCAAAGGCACGGAACACAAGTTCCAAGCCCAAGGAAACAACTCAAACAAGCCGCAAACAAAGAAGTTTAGGGGGGAAGTTACAAATGTGGAAAGATGGGTCACAAAGTTGATGAGTGTTGTAGCACGGGTGATCTACACAAGAGAAAGGACAAGGGAAATATTCAAGTACACATGACTGAAGGCAACCTAACAAAAGATGATATGTGTGTTGTGACTTATGAAGTCAACATAGATGGAAGCAACCTGATGGAGTGGTGTTATGACACTAGTGCTACACGCCACATCTGTTCTGACAGTGGTATGTTCACTATGTATGTCGAGAACAAGAGCGAGCTTCTGTTTATGGGGAACTCATCCACCTCCAAGGTCAAAGGCCACGACAAGATATTGTTGAAAATGACATCCGGAAAGAAGATAACTCTCACCAACGTCATGTACGTTCTAGACATCCGAAAGAACTTGATTTTCGGAGGTTTGCTAAGGAAGAACAGTTTTAATGTAAACATTAGTTCTGACAAGATGACTCTCACCAAGAAAGTGGTTTACATAGGCAAAGGTTATGTAAATGGTGGACTAATAAAAATGAATGTATTAACAGTCGTCCCAAAAGTTATAATATTGCTTTGGATAAAAACACAAGAAGCCGAGTTTCTTCGAAATTTTCAAAAAGATATTCCAATGTGGGAGAACTAGTGTCGGAAATAAGTGTACAATGTGATAGTCAATTGGCTATAGCCCGGGCACTGAGTGTCTTGCATAATGGAAAACCACATCACATGAGACGACAAAGAACTTATCTTAAATAGAGTAGTCTTGATAGACTACATCAAATCAGTAAAAAACCTTACGTACAGATCCATTGATTAAAGGCTTGTCAATAGGTCAAGCGGTTAAATCATCAAGAGGAATGAGCTTAAAGCCTATGATGAAAGAGAATGCTTAAAGGACAACCCACCTACATGACTAGAGGTTCCACGATGTAGGTTCAAAGGGAGAACCCAACCAACTTGAATCAATTAGAGCATTGTGAGACTCACGTCTCTATCCATTTCCTAGGATGATGATACGTAGTGTAAGTTGTATGACTTGAGGATAAACGTTTTCTTTTAATGATTCCATCAAAGTATTCAAGATACTCGATATGGTCAATCACCTTGTGAGTGTGACATGGGGCCATGACTAGGAGAATAAGGGGACTAAATTATTTCAAGTTCACTCATGATTAACCAGGCGTGTTCAAGGCCAACATGAACATAAACGGAGAACTTAGTTTTTTGAGAAGATGACATTGTGCCATAGTTATTGTCTTGGTTTACATCAAAGTCCGGGTGGTTCAAGGCATCAAGGTCACCTCCCGACGAGTAAATCGATAGCTACTCACTACGGGTGGTCCAAGGCTGAAAAATACTACCTTCCCACTGGGGACTGTTGAAACCAATATTTTAATAAGTAATGTGTTGGGTTTTTACGGAAAAATTTTTGGTGGGCTCTTGCCGTCATCAACACCAAAAAACGGAAGCATTGACTTTGTCTCCGTGAGCACTAAATCATGGTATACTTATTTGCTAAAATTGGATTTTGGGTCACTACCCATTTTCTATAGGGAGCGGGCCACTACACCCGCTGAGCCGAGCCGAGGTTTAGGCTTAGGCTCCTACAAATTCAAAACCCAGAATCACCAGCCTTAATACTCAAATCCAAAGTTATGATTTCTCTTCATAAAACAAGAGTGCAACACAGAAGCGGTTCCTTAGATTTCCAAAGTCATTACAAAATTTGGATCTAGTGCAATTTTATCATGGGATTTGGAACACCATTCGACGTAATCTGGTGGGATTTCATAATTAAGGATAGAGATCTAATATCTCGACTCTGCACACGCTAACGGTATTATGAACCTGTTATTTTTTATTTTATTTGTGTTATCGGATGAATCCCTACACCCCCATATCTATAGAGGTTGACAATAGTTTCACGTTCATCACATTTGTTATTACATCCAACTACTACAACTCTATGTTTTGGCCGCTACCCACCATACTCAACAGTAGACGAATACTTGTTAGTTTGACCACAAGAGTAAAAACCTTTTCACAACCAATCTTGCCTTGTAACACTTATTTTCCTCCTTCATTTTGTAAACCCACTTGTTGTCTAGTGTCTTCTTATCCTTTGGGAGCTCAACTCATTACTTTTCAACTAGTCCATCTCCTTATCCATTTGAAGCTTTAACACGTTCATTGTGAGATACCTTTGTATAACTCTTAGGCTCACCACTAACATTCAACACCATCAAAAAATTAGAGGGAATATACATAAGACAATCCACGTTCTCTAGTGGACCTATGCAATGGAGCCTCCGGTGTGTGCGCATTTCTTCCACAACACTCTCCTTAATTACTTCCACCCGAGTTGGAAATGTCAAACTACACCACAATACTTTAGATTAGAACTAGTAGTTTCTGATACATAACGTATTTTTGTTTATATAGTAGGCATGTTTTGTAATGTGTAGACAAAGTAGACACTTAAAACTATGTAGAAAAAGATTAATTAGAAAGCAATAACAGATATTACTAAAATTTTCAATTTCCTCTTAATTAAGATCTCTTAGTAAAAGGTAGGATTTGAACTCTAGACGAGTTGCCCCTCCCACCATTATACCAGTTGGACTAATTAAACTTTGTGTATTTATTTGATGATACACTATATTAATACACAATTTTAATTACACAATAGTAATACATAATTTCAAATACATAATGTTAATAAATAAAAGACTTGTGTAACCAAAAACCTTGTGTACGATATACTCGAGCATACACAACTTCAATTACACAATAGTGATACATAATTTCAAATACATAATGTTAATAAATAAAAGACTTGTGTAACCAAAACCTTGTGTACGAAATACTCGAGCGATATAAAATGACTCGAGTATACATAATGACCTACATATTATTCAGGATAAAAATTCAGTGAAAGGTATTTCGTACACAAGGTTTTGATTAAACAAGTCTTTTATTTACTAAAATTAATCTTTTATTATCCAAACCAAAACTATACCTTTCTTGGAGAAGAAGAATTATAATAGTGCCGTATTACTTGATAAGTCATATTTTTGTTATTTCCAAGTTTTTTTTGGTTTATGTCATATGTCTAGGGTCTAGGGTCTAGTGTATAAACTATACATTATTCCTCCATACTATGAACGTGGGTCAATTTTTTCCATTTAACTGATCAAATTTGTGCATTTTATCCAATTAACTTTGGGACTTTATTTTCTCATATAAACGGAAATTATTTTTGTCGTTTGAGTACATTAGAAGGTGTACTCGTGTAGACTAAGTCATTGCTTCCGTTTTTTTTTTTATGTTTATGATGGCTGAAGTCCATGAAAATTGTGCCCAAGTCACCGTTATAAAATGAGTTCCAACAAATACTACCCATCATTTACTGGGGAAAAAAAACATTACCCATCAGATTTCTACAGGAACCTATTTTTTCTCAGTTGAAAAATAAAATATTGTCATTCATAGATTCAAAGTCCTCATCCCCGAACAATTCAAATGAAGGTATGAGTGGAGGATATACAAGGAGAAATTGATCAGATCGAACAAAGGAACAAGAGATTTCATGGATCAAGATAAGACAACCATGCTCACTAGCAGCCGATGCAGGTTGCCCAGAAACAGAAGCCATCAGAGGTAAAATTGATATTAATCATGTTTCTATATACATTTGTTCTTGCAGCATAAGGAGAGTATCGTAAAAGATGCAGAAAATTCACATATTGTAAACTTTGCTCAATTTATGTAGGAGAGAATAAACTTGATTTATTTCATGTCTTACATGACCCAACATACAGTATTACTGTATTACACATACAAAAACACATCATACAAGGAAATGAAGATACACATCGAAGTGGAAACCCTAGAATACATAAAATTACAGATGATACATGACACTATCAAGCAAGTGCATGCCATTGATATGTATATTCAATGCATGGAATCATTTCATATACATTGACATGAAATGATACCCTGCAGATTGATTTGATCAACGCCGAGGCTGGTCCTGATGAGGAGTTTGAGGAAGAGGATCAGTATTAGACATGAGAGGAGCGTCCCAGCCAGCAGCACCGAAAGCCAAGGCAGACGAAGAAGAATGCGGATGATACTGTTGTTGGGTTTGACATGTATAGAGCTCCTCATTGATAAGAGAATTCAAAAAGGATGAGAAGACGTCATCTGTGCAGTAATTGGGATCGGTGTCCTGGTCGTCGTCAAAGCTGGCCGGACGACTAGTGTTGCTGTTACCATGGAAGCTCTCGAGGGGAGGACTGGTAGTGCTGGGTAAGATGAAAGCGTTTTCGTTCAGATTTTTGATGGGATCAAAGGTGAATGATGTTTGAGTGGGCGGAGTATCTGCAACTGTGGGGCTATGAACGCCATGATTAGGGTTTGGAGCTGAGGATAATGGAACACTCTTGGATTTATCAAGAAGAACAGCATGAGTGAGTGGCTTGTGAGTTCTTGGATCTATGCCTTGACTTATCAATTTCTTACTCAGATGAGTGTTCCAGTAGTTCTTTATCTCGTTATCGGTCCTCCCCGGAATCCTGCCAGCTATGAGAGACCACCTGAAATTCAATCGACGAGATTCAGAAACCCTAGGAGAGAGAAAATTCCTAGAAGGAATGAACGTACGTACGTACGTACCTGTTGCCGAGAAGACGATGGAGACGGAGAATGAGATCTTCTTCATCAGGAGCGATTTGACCGCGTTTGACGTTAGGTCGGAGGTAATTCATCCATCGGAGACGGCAGCTCTTCCCACATCGGAGGAGACCAGCGCGTTTGGGAAGTGTTCTCCATCTTCCTTCTCCATCCTTGTTGATGTAATTGGCGAGACGCTCATCTTCCTCAGGAGTCCATGGCCCCCTTTTCAACCCTACCTTGCTGCAACACGGCGTCGTTTTCGCTCCCGACGATGACGCCGGATTCCTCATCCTATCGATCGCTCTGAGCTCAATTTGGGAATGAGATTTCTGTTTTTATTCTTTTTTTTTTTAATTCTAGAAAAGGAAGATGTGATGTGGGAGTCGGGACAGGGCTTCATAAAGGTCAATCAAGGGGGAATGGATTGGTGGGGCCCGGTGATCAGATAATGAGATTTACTTCGGTATGTTATTTTTCCAGAAAATAAACAAAAAAAATAAAAATTAATCTATTTCAATTTGAAGAAAATGAAAAATTGATAAGATTCGTGACCGGGGCGTGTTATATACACAATTTTAAATTTACTTGGTATTGAATATAAACGTTTTGCGTTAGCGCTCAAATTTGAACGCCAACGCTTTTCGACGACATTTAATCTTAAAATAAAAAAATATTAAGCAAAAATCGAAAAAAAAAAAAAAGGTTTTTGGACGCCGACGCATGGCGCTAGCGCTCAACACCCTACTTTTTTTTACTTTTGCTCTTTTTTTTAAAGATTTGAGCGCCTTCGAAAAGCGTTGGCGCTCAATTTTTTTTATTTACTTTATTGGTTGAGCGCCATCGGATGCGTTTGTATTTTACGTTAGTAAAACCAACCTCGTTTCTTTATCTTTTTCGATTAAGATTCAGCATATGTTATTTTTTTTTCCTTAATTAAATTACAATGATACCTTATGACTGACAAATTTGGTTATATGAGGTGGCAAATTTGATAATTTGTTTATATTATTTAATATAAATAAACCAAAAGCGCAAATTATCAATTTTGTAGCGAATTTAAAGTGTAAAAACCGAGAAGAAAAGGCTTTCAAAATCGATAGTATTTACTTCACTTTTTTAGGTGGACGGGACAGTGACACTGTAAGTTACCCTTTTGTAGCGAATTTATGAAGACGTGTAACCCACGCGCTGGACACTTTTTGGCTTTTTGGCCATGTGTTTGTCTTTTGTAGTTGTAAGTGATCCACGTGGTTGCTTTTCGTCGCCATCTCTCACCTTCGTTGCATTTTCACATTTGAAGTGTAATTCTATAGGTTGATTGCAGGTGTGGGGTTGTCTCTATTCTATAGGATTTGTTAGTTGAAACGAGATTTTTTTTTTAGCTTTATATTTTTTGGTGGTTAATTTAGTAGAGTTTTAAATAGTTTTATAAATTATGAAGGTCTAATTATTATTTGGTATGATAGATTTTTTTTATGATGGATTTAAAAAAAAAAGTTATAAATAAGCAAACATGAAATAGTTTAGAAGGGTATTTTTGACTAAAATTATTGAAATTTAATGGAAAATCTCCGTCTTCCTTCTAGTTCGATGTAAATTGGTGTTTTGAAGACTAATTAGATTTATCTAAAAATAAACTATCTCTAATAACTTTAGAAATAATTTATTAAAAAAGCTACAATTTTTTTTAAAAAACTCTAATCTCTACAAAAATCTCTCCGTACTAACAGCCATTTACAATTCTCAAAACTCAAATCCTTTGTATTGATAAGAAATGCTCCCAACTAAGAAAAAAACCCTAGCCGCTTTCCCTCTTCCATTGCGTTCTGGCCGCCGTGCATCTATCGGAGGCGCAGTCGAGCCACCACCACCACCGGCGACTTCCACCAGCGACCACCATCGGCAACTTCCACCAGCGACCACCACCGACGACTACTTTCTCTATCTGCCTCTCTTCTGAACTGGGTAGGGATGCCGGCTACTGCTTTCTCTGTCCGCCTCTCTATCGGAGGAGCAGTCGAGCGACCAACACCGGCCGTCCTTACCGCCGTCAAACGCAGGAGGCCCCTTTTCTCCGTAGATTCGTTGCCGCCGGGGTTCCGTCACCACCACGAGACCGACGCCGTTGCCTTTCCGTCTTCACTTTTCCGTCAGCTAACACAGCCACCACCGACCATCATCCGATTGCTTTCCAGTCCAAATCATTATTGTTTTCCTTCCTCTTTGTTTGCAGATCTAGATCCGGACTTCGGTATCTCTAGCACTGGTCTTCGGTATATCTCGCACCGGACTTCGGTCCTCAAGGAAGACCAAACTCCTCCAAAGCTCGTCTTTTGGGCTTCTAAAGATAAGATGTGAGAGCTTTTGCTCTTGTTTGGTGAAAATAATTTGTTTTCTGAGAATAACTCATAAAACATTGAAAAATAAAAAAAAAAACTACGAGAACAAAGGAAGAAACCACCGCTGGTGAACCCGGAACAACTATCGGTCGTTTTGGCCTCCGACCTCTGCGTGTTTACTCTAAGCAACGGAAAATCCTCAATCTATACGATAATGACTCTCCGAATCCTTTGGTTTGGAAAGAACCATTTTTTGGCTTGTTCTACATGAAATCCTCGAGAGTATTTCTTTTGCCAGTGGTCACCGGATTTCGCCCGCTATGCCGCCCGATTTCAACAACCGCTAACTGACATCCCTAGCAAACTCCAAATTTAATTGTTTCTACAAAAGTCCACAAAGAACAACTCAAACCTGATCTACTATCATTGCCGAAATTGCATTTAAATCAAGAGCTTCATGATCTGGAGCTTCAAAGGTCTTCTTCAAGCGTGAATGTGAACAATGTCTCTGCGTGAAAATTAATGTCTAAGATAGTATTTGAACAAATTATCTCATGAAATCTTTTCAAGAAGATGGAAAATAGAATGTTAAAAATTATTCTCCTGAAGATTTTTTTGTATCTGGTTTGATGAAAACAACCTTGATAGACTTAAAATCATCCCTATCGACACCAAGATCGTGAATGACAATGGATAGACATTGACCAAGAGTTATATTCAAGAATCAATTTTTCAGATGAAGACTAGCACAATAAGGACATTGTTTTCATTTCCTTACAACCCATCACAAATCCAACTTCAAAAAAACCAAAATCGATCAACAATAACATCTAAAAACTGATTCGTGAACAATAATTTCAAATCCAACTTTACCAAAACATCTGAGAGAGGTCTCGAATCATTTCCAAACAGGTATACCAACAGAATAATAATGATCATTCATCTCATCTTTGTTTTGAGGGAAATTCATCTTCATTCTAAGGTGCAAAGATGATAGAGGAATAGTTTTCTCCTTTTCATTATTTTCCATATGTTTTCTATGTCCGTTTTATGATTTTGTAGGTTTAGCTCTTTCCTTTTACGATCTTCCTTATCTTTTACTTTCATGTTTATCAACTTGTGGTTTTATGAAGATGAATTTTTTTATCCTTTTTGTTTTTTGTAACTCATTTAGGTTTTGTTGTTTAAGTTGTGTTTGGTTGAGTTAATCTCCTTTGTTGCTTTTTCTTTTTGTTGACCATTTTTTGTTTTGTTTTTCCTTAACTTACCTTCTAGTTTGTGTTTTCCTTACACTTGTTTCCTTTTTCAAGGTTTATCTTTTTTAAACCTTTTTTTTTACACATCATTCGTTTTTCTTTTCTTGTACCTCTAATATCCGGTCTTGTTTGAAATTTCCCTCAAAACTGAATTAGTTATGAACAATTGAAACCTAGAACCTTGAACCTTTATCTTTCCAAAACCTTATTTTGACCCCAAACTAACTTGTTCAAGTAAATTATCCAACAACACTTGATATTTGAGTCAAATGTAAGAATAAAAGGAATAAGAGTGAGGATATGTGAATTTCTCATATCAATTTTTTTTTCTCTAGCCATTCTCGAAAAATTGAATATACTCAATTAACAATATCGAGTAACCAATTATTTTCTTGAACAACCTTGAGCGGCTTATGCTCATATGACCAAACTTTAGTGTAATGCTCTAATGTGTGACTATGTATACCTCATAATGACTCCCCGACTATTTTCATGATTAGTTGAGAATAATAGGAGAGGCAAACGCTTGTTTGATGTCCCTCTTCGTCTTGATCCACTTGTGAACAATTTCCTATCAACAAACCATCATATATAGGTTTGAGATCTATCGGCCTTATATATAGTGTTGAAAATTTGTCTTTTTTATGGATTTGGAATTTTATTTTCAATATTTTTGTTGAACAAAGTTGTTTGAACTTCTAGAAAAAGCATGAAGTATTAGACAAGTATATCATGGCTTGTGTATAACAATAAAAAATCGAAGATGACCTAATCGAGAATTTTAAGGAATTAAATCCGTTTTAACACGAGATACCTCTCGAGATAACTTGTTCCTAGATAATATTACAATCCGGTGTTATTTGGAGCATTTGGGAGTTTCGATTAATAAAAATGCAGTTGAGAAAAATGATCAGGATATCGGACATGTCCTAGATATGAAAAAACATGGAAAGGCAAAACGGCCAAAAGAGTCGCTATTTCGTTTCTTAGCGGCTAAGAAAGATGGCTTAGGAATACACGTTTTTCAAGACAATTGCGGAATAATTATCCATACAATATTTCAGATTTATTATTCCAATTTCGAGACGTTTGGAGGAGGGGTCTTGAACCGCTTTTTCGGACCGGTGAAAGGATAATTATCGATTCCGCTAAAGGATAATCATCGACTCCGCTAAAGGATAATTATCGTCTTCGCTATAAATAGTAGGGATATCGTTTATTAATTCATTTTCTTTCACGTTTCCTCGTAAAAGCTCTGATTTCTCTCAACCTTCAAACTCAGATCTACTCTTCATTTCTAATCCGATTTCAAATCCGTGTGAGTTTTTGGATTCCTCTCTTCATTCTCTTCATTTTGGTACCGAGTTTCTACATTTCCGCGCAAGGGAAGGCCTGGTCGAGCATATATGATACTAGGGAGGTTCCGTCGCTCAGATTCCGATGAATTTGATGGTGTCCGAGCGTAGCCTGCGTCGTTGTGATTCCGAATCTTCTTTCGGATCGTCAATCGGGTTAGTAACGAATAAGTTATGAATTTATTCGTTTTTCGTATTGTGATTTAGCCTAAATTGACCTTAGACTTGTCAAAATGGATAATTGGAAATTCCATTATGCTCGTTACTTTATTCTGGTGATTATGGGCTGTTTGTTTGATGAGATTTGATGACAGGTGGGTTCAGAAATTGCCTGCGGGCAAAACGTTGTTCTGGCGAAATTTAATTAATTAATTAAAGGTTAATTAATTAAATTAGGATTCTAGAAAATGCTATAAGCTAATTAAATTCAAAGGAATGAATTTAACTGGTGTTTGAAGCGGGAAGTTTAATACGAGGAATATGATATTCTCCGCAGGTGTTGTTGAAGGTTTTGGTTAACTATAGCTTAGTTCTTTGTGAGCGTATCCAAGCACGATAAAGGAGGATAGTCCGAGTGGGAAACGGACTCAGTAGTTGGTTTGCGAGGTTTTATTGTTCTTACCTGCGAGGTAAGTGTATATGAATTACACTTGCTTAATATATGTTATGTATTTAATATGCTATGATTTTATGCATGCTTGAGTGTATATATATGTTTGTTATGATTGTATGCATGCTTATATGTATATGAGTGAGACGATGATGATGACTTGATATTCCTTATGAAAGCATGCATGAGGTACATGAGATGATAGTGGAAAGAATGTGATGAAAGAATATGATAAAAGCATGAAATTGAGTTATGATATGAAAGTAATAATATAGGATGGTAATTGATTAATTAGCCCAACTGGGTCCCGCACGGGTTTCCGGGGGACGAGGTTGCTACCTGATCTACAGGGGGCCTCAGAGGTCGCTACCTGATCTACAGGGGGCCTCAAGATAAGAAAAACAGCCAAAGGTCGCTACCTGATCTACAGGGGGCCTCAAGATAAGAAAAATAGTCCAAGATCGCAACTTGATCTACAGGGGGTCTTAGGACAAGATGATTGAGGTCGCTACCTGATCTACAGGGGGCCTAGGACGCTATCGGGTTGGCCAACCGAAAAGAAAGAATGAAAAGAAATACGAAAGCAATGAGAAAATATATCGTACGATCAGTTGGGGCTAGTTAGTTAATTATCACCTATGCATCGATGCGATCGAGTCTAGCATGTTATGTGTTATGTTATGATTATTTTTATGTGATGAGATGATATGTTTATATGTGATGTGTGATAACATGCTTGAATGTTTATGTGAAATGTGATATGAATGGTTGTGGAATTATATGTGAATGTGGATATGTATGTGTGCTTTGAAATGTGAGGAAGGGTATAGAGTGTCCTTTGGGGACGGGATATTAGATACTTATATATATTGGGGGAGTGAGATTTGTATACCCTTACTGAGCTTGTGGCTCATTGTTGTTATATCCACATTTTTCAGCTACTCAGACTCGGCCTGATCAAGGCAAGGACGTTGGACCCAACACCTGGATTTGAGATCATATCAGGTGGGTTGTTATGGGATGCTACCGCCTAGGATGTTTTGCATGGTTTTAAAACAGTTGTGTTTTGGTTAAACGGAGTTTTATAACGTATGTTAGTATGTGTATATGTTGTGAATATGGTTGTAAGATAAAGTTTTAAAAACTTCCGTTTTCCGCTTTTCCGCTTATTGCTTTAAAGAGGTTAATTAATTGATAATCAACTAGAAATGAAATAGGTGTGTCACATTTGGGTGGTACCAGAGCAGGAATATGATTCCTTGGCTTGGGGTTGTGGGAAGTTTTCTGAAAAGCTTTTGAAAATTTCTTTTTCTTTTAGACGGCGGAGCACAGCCAAAGGGTCGACTAGGTGTGTACATGCTCAGGGTAGAAATGATCAAGAGCACCCTAAGGTGCCAATTTAGCCAATATCAATACACCCATCGGATATGGTTGGTAAATATAATTTACTGATATATTTGAGAGAAGTTATACCACCATAGACACAACAATGTCTCAAGCCGGTATTATTCTAGTAAAGATGGACAAGAATTTTGAGAAGATTTGCCGCCAAGGGTTAAAGTCGTTTGAGGGGACTACTGATCCATTAGTAATGGATGAGTGATTGAGGAACACTGTGTCCATTATAGATGGAGTCATCTGTGCTGATGAGAGACGTGTACAATATGTTATATCCTTGCTTGAGGGAGCAACTAGAGACGGGATCTGCCTGTTCTATTGATTCTTACAAAGGAAGTCACCATGGAGGTAGATGGGGTGAGAGTGATTCTGACATGTGAGAGGATTATGATTCCTGCTTGCCTCATATCTACAGTGAAAACTTTTAGATTACTTCGAGAAGGGTGTTAAGCTTATCTGGCTAGTGTGTCAAATTCTACGATTGTTAGTCCTGGAGTATCTGAGGTGGATGTTGTCAGAGAATTTCCTGACGTTTTCCTTGATGATTTACATAGTTTACCTCTGAGTAGAGAGGTAGACTTCGAGATTGAAGCATTACGAGGTGCAATACCTATATCAATTGCTCCTTACAGGATGGCTCCGCTAGAGATGAAGGAGTTAAGGAAACAGTTGAAGGAGTTACTCGAGAAGGGCTTTATACGCCCGAGTATTTCTCCTTGGGGTGCACCAGTGCTTTTTATGAAGAAGAAAGATGGTAGTTTACGATTGTGCATAGACTACCGTCAGCTGAACAAAATCACAATCAAGAACAAGTATCCCTTACAGAGGATAGAAGACTTGCTTGATCAGTTAAGGGGTGCTACAGTGTTTTCAAAGATTGACCTTCGATCGGGATACTGGTAGTTGAGGATAGCAGAGAATTCAATACCGAAGACAGCTTTTCGTACTCGGCATGGACACTATGAGTTTACAGTTATGCCTTTTGGGTTGACGAATGTACCTGCAGCATTCATGGCGTTGATGAACTCGATCTTCCAACCTTATCTAGATCAGTTTGTCGTGGTCTTCATCGATGATATCTTGATATATTCCCAAAATGCAGATACTCATAGAGAACACTTGAGACGTATCTTAGGTATTCTGAGGGAGAGACAGTTGTACGCGAAGTTCAGCAAGTGCGAGTTTTGGACGGATTAGATTTCCTTTCTAGGGCATGTGATATCACGAGATGGTATACAACCTGATCCATCCAAGATCAAGGCTATTACAGAATGGGAAATTCCGAAGAGCATTATGGAGATTCGCAGCTTCTTAGGACTTGCGGGTTATTACAGGAGGTTTGTAAAGAACTTCTCGATTATCGCGCGCCCATTGACTAACTTTCTAAAGAAGAATCAGCAGTTTATATGGGATAATAGTTGTCAAGAGAGCTTTGAAGAACTTAAGAAAAGATTGACTACATTCCCTATTCTGGCTGTACCCTCAGATAAGGGTAACTTTGTGGTTTACACCGACGCATCTGGGAGTGGCTTAGGAGGAGTTCTAATGCAGGAAGGGAAGGTAATAGCATATACATCTAGACAGTTGAGACCTCATGAGCAGAACTACCCTACACACGACCTAGAGCTTGCTGCTATAGTTCATGCTCTTAAGACGTGGAGGCACTATCTTTATGGTGATACATTTCCGGTGTTTACCGACCATAAAAGTCTGAATTATATTCCCACTCAGAGGGATCTGAATCTGAGGCAGAGAATATGGATGGAGTTACTCAAGGATTATGATTGCACTATAGAGTACCATCCAGGAAAGGCAAATGTGGTAGTTGACGCTCTCAACAAAAAGAGCAGTGACCAAGGCGGTAAGGTCAACTACAAAGTTGAGCATCTATTAGCTCTCAGAGTTATGAGAGTAGAGATGGATGTAAGAGGATCTGATTTGATAGCGAACATTCAGGTAAGACCGTTGATTCTTGATGAGATTTCAATTAGACAAGATGAGGATGATACACTGAAGAAGTTGAAAGCTAAAGTGGGAGATGCTACCACTACACACTTCCAGTTGTCTGATCAGGGAGTGTTATACAAAGGTGCACGGATATGCGTGCCAAACATTGAGGAGTTAAAGAAGAAGCTACTTGAAGAGGCACATTCCTCGAGGTATTCCATGCATCCTGGGAGTACGAAGATGTATAATGACCTGAGGAAGATCTATTGGTGGCCCAAGATGAGACGAGAGGTAGCTGATTTTGTGGCTCGATGTCTAGTGTGTCAGCAAGTGAAGGCTGAACACCAAGCACCAGCAGAAAAGTTACAATCTTTATCAGTTCCTGAGTGGAAGTGAGAGCGGATTACAATGGATTTTGTGGTTGGACTTCCTAGGAATTTCAGAAAGAATGACACGGTATGGGTGATTGTAGACAGATTGACGAAATCTGCTCACTTTCTACCATTGAGACAAGATAACTCCTTGGATGAGCTGGCAGAGTTGTATGTGAGAGATATTGTTCGACTGCACGGAGTCCCTGTATCGATTGTATCTGATAGAGATCCGAGGTTTACCTCGCATTTCTGGGGAAGTCTGCAAAAATGCCTTAGGTACAAGATTGCATTTCAGTACGGCATTTCATCCTCAAACAAATGGACAATCAGAGAGAACGATTCAAACCTTGGAGGAGATGTTGAGATCTTGTGTTTTGGAGCTTAGAGGTAATTGGGATTCTAACCTGCCATTGCTCGAATTTGCATATAATAATAGTTTCCATTCGAGTATTGGTATGGTCCCTTATGAGGCCTTGTATGGAAGGAAGTGCCG
The DNA here is from genome assembly GCA_033239125.1 of Fagopyrum homotropicum. NCBI lineage: Eukaryota > Viridiplantae > Streptophyta > Magnoliopsida > Caryophyllales > Polygonaceae > Fagopyrum > Fagopyrum homotropicum. Next base: position 139,543,779 of record BSWB01000006.1, read on the forward strand.
CACACCTGTATGTTGGGATTTTGAGGGCATGCGACAGATAGAGGGTCCTGAACTTGTACAACAGACAATAGAGAAAGTACAAGTAGTAAAGCAGTGCTTGAAGGCAGCACAAGATTGTCAGAAGAGCTATTTTGATAGCCATAGACGAGAGATGACATATGAGATAGGCGATAGAGTGTTTTTGAAGGTATCTCCTTGGAGGGGAGTTACGAGATTTAGTAGGCATGGGAAGTTAGCACCGAGATACATTGGTCCATATGAGATCTTAGAGAAGATCGGACCACTTGCGTATAGGTTGGCGTTACCACCAGAGTTATCAAGATTGCATGACGTCTTTCATGTATCGGTGCTACGGAGGTATAGGTCAGATCCTAGTCATATCATTCCCGAACCTGAGATAGAAGTATATGAGAACTTGTCCTACCCAGAAGAACCAGTTGAGGTTTTAGGCAGGCAAGTTCGAAGATTGAGAAACAAGGAGATTCCGATGGTGAAGGTCAGATGGGGACATCATCCAATTCGAGAGGCTACATGGGAGACCGAGCGAGATATGAGAGCGAAATACCCCTATCTTTTTAAGTGAGAACCTCGAGAAATTGTGATCCGGTTGTGCATCCTTTTGATATATCTACGAGTTTGGTTCTACGTCCTTTCTTAAATTTCGGGACGAAATTTCTTAAAGTGGGAGATATTTGTAACAGTCAAAAATCGAAGATGACCTAATCGAGAATTTTAAGGAATTAAATCCGTTTTAACACGAGATACCTCTCGAGATAACTTGCTCCTAGATGATATTACAACCCGGTGTTATTTGGAGCATTTGGGAGCTTCAATTAATAAAAATGCAGTTGAGAAAAATGATCAGGACATCGTACATGTCCTAGATATGAAAAAACATGGAAAGGCAAAACGGCCAAAAGAGTCGCTATTTCGTTTCTTAGCGGCTAAGAAAGATGGCTTAGGAATACAAGTTTTTCGAGACAATTGCGGAATAATTATTCATACAATGTTTCAGATTTATTATTCCAATTTCGAGACGTTTGGAGAAGGGGTCTTGAACCGCTTTTTCGGATCGGTGAAAGGATAATTATCGATTCCGCTAAAGGATAATCATCGACTCCGCTAAAGGATAATTATCGTCTTCGCTATAAATAGTAGGGATATCGTTTATTAATTCATTTTCTTTCACGTTTCCTCGTAAAAGCTCTGATTTCTCTCAACCTTCAAACTCAGATCTACTCTTCGTTTCTAATCCGATTTCAAATCCGTGTGAGTTTTTGGATTCCACTCTTCATTCTCTTCATTTTGGTACCGAGTTTCTACATTTCCGCGCAAGGGAAGGCCTGGTCGAGCATATATGATACTAGGGAGGTTCCGTCGCTCAGATTCCGGTGAATTTGATGGTGTCCGAGCGTAGCCTGCGTCGTTGTGATTCCGAATCTTCTTTCGGATCGTCAATCGGGTTAGTAATGAATAAGTTATGAATTTATTCGTTTTTCGTATTACGATTTAGCCTAAATTGACCTAAGGTTTTGGTCAAAATGGATAATTGGAAATTCCATTATGCTCGTTACTTTATTCTGGTGATTATGGGCTATTTGTTTGATGAGATTTGATGACAGGTGGGTTCAGAAATTGCCTGCGGGCAAAACGGTGTTCTGGCGAAATTTAATTAATTAATTAAAGGTTAATTAATTAAATTAGGATTCTAGAAAATGCTATAAGCTAATTAAATTAGGATTCTAGAAAATGCTATAAGCTAATTAAGTTGTTCACGATCTCAGTAAATCTTGTGAACATTTCCTTGACTGATTCATTTGGATTCATCTTGAATAGCTCGTATTGTGTGAGGAAGATGCTAATCTTTGTTTCCTTAACTTGACTTGTTCCTTCCTAAGTGACAACGAGTTTGTCCCATATTTCCTTTGCACTCTTGCATGATGAGATGCGGTTGAATTCGTTGGCATCTAATCCGCAATAGAGTAGGTTCATAGCTTCGTAGTTCTTTGACACACTGTCCAAGTCAGCTTGTGTGAAGTCAACTTCCTTCTTTGGGATTTGGACACCTTCAACCGTCGTAGTTGGGACTTTGGGGCCATTTTGAATGATGCTCCATAGTTCCATGTCCTGATCAATAATGAACATACGCATGAGTGCTCTCCAAAGAGCAAAGTTGTTGCCACAGAAGAGGGGTGGTCGCGATGAGGATCTTCCTTGAGCTAATCCTCCATCACCTACAAGATTCATGATTAGTCTCACTGATGATTAAATCAATATACGTGAGTCTAACTCTGATGTCAATTGAAGAACCGATAGATGAATAAAAAGGATAAAAGATAATCTAGAAGGGGGTTGAATAGAGTATGAGAACTTTTCGCAAAACCAATCTCAAGACCTTGAAACCAATTTCAAGGGCCTTGATGTCGATTTGAGCTCTTTGTGATATACTTTGCTTTCAATGGATTTGAAACAACTTTCAAGGGCCTTGACTTTCTACTCCTGCAAAACAAAGTTAGTCGCAATAAAGCAAGATAAAATGCGGAATGTAAAAGATCGACACGAGGATATGTTTACGAAGTTCGGCTCTAAATAATCTACTCTCCATCCCAGGATATAGCCTTAGGATCTAACTATATATTATCAGCTTCAAAGAGTCCTAGATACAAACTAGAAGAAATCCCCTTATTCTCTCACTATAGTCAATGCTACGATCTAGCTCCAACTCTTCACCTTGCTATAATAGCCTAGTTACTTCACAAAGTAACACACACTCGAGTATAACACTCTTTAGATATACCAATGGAGCTCTCGAGTTTTATCTCTCTCTAGGGGATATAACTTTTTAGAGAAAGAGAGAAAGAAAAACTATTTGATCGAATGAAGATGTTTTTGGATCGCTTGAAGACTATTGATGTTTCCGTATATGCTTCTGTTCTTTATTCTTCAATCGCCATCTTCATTTATAGCCTTCTATGGAGATGTCTTCTAGCCATTAGAAAGATGACCGTTTGAAGATCATTCTTCTTCTCCATGAAGATTGCTTCTTGGTTGAGATGAGATAGACGTTGTGGATCTTCATCTCCTGAGAACATGTTGATCTCTCGACTCCTTAATCTTCTTGTATTTGTTGTGATAATATTAATATCAGAGGAGAGAATCTTCGTGCTTTCGGTTGAGGATCTTTGTAAGATCTTTATTGGCCGGTTAAGATCTTCATTCAAGCATATCTTCTTGTTGAGAAAATCTTTCCTAGAAGATCTCTTTTAGTGATTTGAATCCCTTTAGCGTGCGGCCTTAACTTCTTTGTCCCCTTTGAATTCATTTCAAGGCCTCCGTCGTTTGAACACTCTAAACTCCTTCCAAGGTCATTTGAAGTGTCTTGCAAAACCTGCACTTATTCAATACAAACCACCAAACCAAACCAAGCAATCTCGATATATAATCAATAAATTGTATCTCGATATATAATCAATAAATTGTTAGTGTATAAAACTTCATTTGTCTTTAAGTCTTCCATCATAAACACTTGTACAACTTTATAATCAATGTGGAGTTTTCATTACAGATTCCGGAAATGAAAGAGATTGGGATGTTGATGGATTCGGCATTGATGCTAACATGGAAAGTATGGATGATTTTTATGAAGCAACGGCAAACGAAGAATTCAATGATGGAATAGACATGACGCAATCACCGGGGAAAACAAAATATTGGACTCCGCAATACGATGAATCAACACATCCACATATTGGAATGTGTTTCAAGACGCCGGAGGAAGGTATAGATTTGTATAAGGCGTATGTTAAGGAGGTCGGTTTTGATGTTCGTTTGTCATCTTCCTGTGTATGCACAAAAGACGGGACTCTATTGCATCGTCGCATATTGTGTAGTCGGTCAGGATTCAAGGGAAATGTACCCACTACCGAAAAGCGTCATAGAGTTTCAAATCGTGTTGGTTGCAAAACAATATTTGCTATTAAGTTTGCTGGAAACGACGGGTACACTATATCAAATTTTGAGGCTAAACATAATCATTCTCTACTTGAAGGGGTGTTGAAGAAATTTATGAAAACGAATAAGAAACTTGATTACGAACATCATATCAGAAGTTTCTTATAAACTGTGCAAAAGCTAATTTAAGTCCATCTATGTCACATCGCTTGATGAACGAAATTATGGGTGGTTACGGAGATGTTGGACCGATTGTGAAGGATTGTCGAAATTTCAAAAGAGATTTAATGGCCTACATATCCGGTGCGGATGCGCAAATGATTTTTGATACATTCCACAAGAAGCAAGAGCGTTGTAGTGATTTCTACTTTGCATATGATGTGGACGAAGAAAAACGACTCACAAGGTTGTTTTGGTGTGACCCAATTGCTAGGGCAAATTTTGCTGCATTTGGGGATGTGGTATCTTTCGACACTACGTATCGATCAAACTAGTAATTAAGTTTAAACAATATTTTTTGTATTCAATCACCATGTTTGATTAATTCGTTCTCATTGGATATATTTCTTGTAACATGAACATCTCACCACATACTACAAGTATAGTATGGTATTCGCTTCCTTTACATGAATAGATAATCACCGTAAATCGGTTACATTTGGTGCCGGTTTACTTTTGAAAGAAGACGTAGATCCTTACATATGGATTCTGCAACACTTTAAGAAAGCAATGTTCGGGTCTCCTACTGTTATTGTCACCGATCAAGATCCTACCCTTAGGATTGTTGTACCAGACGTATTCCCCGATACTCGACACTGCTTTTGCATGTGGCATATAATGATGAAATTGCCACTACACGTAAGGAACACTTTTTATATTTGTTTTTTTTTACACTTTTTAGGTGACGAATATTTGATCTGGATAATAACGAATATATTATGTTATTACACCGAATATCTCCAGTCATTAAAATTCATTACGTACAAACAGGTGGACAAAGCTATGCTGTTAAATAAGGATTTTAGGTTGAAGATTAACAAGGTTGTTTGAAGTTACGAGACTACATACGGAGCTCGAACAACAATGGGGGAATTATCGATGAATTTGACTTGGGTGCAAACACTTGGCTTTCTTTAATGTACTCGTTGCGGCAATTCTGGATTCCTGCATACTTTAGGGACATACTATTCGGTGGACTGATGCGTACAACTTCGATATCTGAATCAACTAATAGCTTCTTTGGTAGATACAATAAGCGGAATTTAACACTCATAGAGATGATAATGCAGTGTGATAATGTTATGGATGCTCAAAGGCATGCACAATCGAAGATGGGCATGAAATCTGAACCCATGACACCCAATTACAAAACACCGCATGAAATAGAGAGGTTTACATCTTCTATATACACTCTCAAGACCTTTGCAAATGTACAATATGAGATATATTTTGCGTGTGTTAACTACAATGTCACTAAAGAGACTGTTGTGGATGATTATAAGTCTCATGTTGTCCGTGACGAAGGGTTCAGATTATTTACTGTCCAACATGATTCTGATGTGAGGAAGTCAACATGTACATGCAACATGTTTAATAGGGTTGATATTCCTTGCCTTCACATATTCTGCACTAACAAGTATATGTATATGAAGGAGATCCCGAATGAGATGATATTACCTCGGTGGAGAAAGGATGTTAGACGTGTCGCCAGTACGAACATAGATCAGGTAGTTGTCCAACAGCGTGTTGCGTTGGAAGAGAAAATAAACTTGACAAATAAGGTATGGAGTGCAATATACTCAACGGTTGGAAGTGCAGTGGATGACACCGCAATGCTAGAAGATTTGTAGCATACCCTTAATGCAAAAAGAGTCGAATACTTGAAGTCCGATGATGTAGTACTCACAGTAAATCCATCAAAGCAAGACATGGTTGAGATTTTTGTTGGAAAAAAAGTTTCACCCGATGTAACCATTCAGCTACCGGTGAAAGCAAAGAACAAAGACACTCGTCTCAAAAGTAGTTACGAAAGCAAGTAAACCACTACGCAAGTGCGCAAGATGTGGTCAACTCACTACACGTGACAAGAGGAATTGCAAGGAGTCCCTTAATGAGTACCATATGCTTATGAAATTGCAATAATTTTTCTTTATTATTTCACTCTTTATATCATGTACGGTGTGAAACTTATCTTAGATGAATATGATATTTCGCTGTCAGTGAACCACTCTAATAAACTCTACAACCAGCTTTGCTGTTACTTGTTATCTTTACTCGATCATAAGCACCTAATTCGTTTATCTTAATCCGTTGCACGAACAGTAGAACATCCAGAAATTACATCGATTATATCCGTTACACGGGACGTCCAAGCCGCGACCGCGGCTTGGACGTCCCGTGGGGGCGGTGACACGCTATTGCGAGAATTCAGTATCTTCTCGCCCAACCTTTCACATTCCCACCATTAAGCTTCGTCCTATTAATAAGTGGGAGTTTCATGGCTGGGGTCTTTTGGTTATCGCACTCTTTTATGCAACCCATCTCTTCCTCTCTCATTTCCTTTACACGTTACCTTGTTTTCCTCTCTTCTTCCAAATCCTCGCCTCCATTTCCTTCCTCCTTTCTTGCTCCATCGTCCTTTGAGGTTGACACGTGAAGCTAGGACTGCAGAGACGTGCTAGAGTAAGTTTCTCCTTCCTTCCTCTTCCTTCTTCTCCTTTCCTCTTCTCCATAACTCTTGATTGGAAGAACTCCATGGATTCACACTCAAGGTCCTCTTCTTGCTCTTGCTTGTGTGATGATGTGTCTAGAGCTTGAAGAAAGGCTAAGACCTTTTTTGGAAGCTAGAGGACGTCCATAACATCAAAGGAGACCTTAAGAAGGCGGTTGTTCAATCGAAGGACTCAAGAGGTGATGTTTATGGACAGCAGCCGCAGGGTCGGGTTCAGATTTGGGTAAGTTAGACTCCTCCTTTGTTGCTGAATTTAGGATATGTTACAGTTGGTATTATAAAGTATAACATACTAAAATTTGAGAGTATTCTGAGCTATAGTTAAGGAGATATGATTCTCAAAAGTTGGTTCCTCATGTAGTTTTTAGAATAGTGCTGAATATTCTAAGTTTGAGAAAAAACTGCTTGAGATGCAGTTTTGTGGAACAAATTTGATTGGGTTATATTCCTCGGTTAGACTTGAATTTTGGATATGTTATTGTTAGGATTGCATGGTAGAATATATAAAAATTTGAGAGTTTTCCATCGAGTGGTTTAGTAGTTATGATTTTTCAAAGTCAAGGTTGTAAACAGTTTTATGGATGCTTGGTGAAATATTCTAAGTGTTAGAAAAACTGCTTGTGATGCAGTTTTGTGAGGTAGGTTTGGATGGGTTATTGACCTTTGTGGGCTTTATTTTTAGATATGTTGTTGATGGATATACATAGGAGCATGTGGTAAAAGTTGAGAACGATCCGTTGGTTTAATCCATATTTAGGATGTTCCGAAGTTGGGTATAAGTATAGTTTGGTTTAGAAGAGTTGTGTTAGGTTTTAAGTGTCGATCTATCTTATGCGTTTATGTTCTTGTGAGGATGTTGAACCTAGAAGTCTTAAGGCTTCTAGTTGGCTAGAGTGACGTTGTTCTTGTGAGGATGTTGAGCCTAGAAGTCTAAGGACTTCTAGTTGACTAGAGTGATGTTGTTCTTGAGAGGATGTTGAGGTTAGAAGTCAAAGGACTTCTAGTTGACTAGAGTGTTGTTGTTCTTGAGAGAATGTTGAGCCTAGAAGTCTAAGGACTTCTAGATGACTAGAGTGTTGTTTGATCCGTGTGCCTTGTGTTGAACAGGCGTTGCGGGTTTTCTCACGGGAGGTTGAGAGAGTTCGATCGGGTTTCGCGTTGGGACTAGTAAGTCCACGGACTTACTTAGTTGACTTCTTCGTATTAGCGTATTGTGTTTTGGTGGTGTGTGTTAGTCATGTTAAACAACGAAACCGGAATAGGACGACCTATATATATTACGTAATTGGCCCAAGTGTATGATAACGGGCGGTGACATCACTGTCTAGCTCTTGCGAGAGCTAGGAGGTTCTCTACGACTAGACCAGGCAAGTAGACGGTCAGATGCATTACTACCATTCCTTGCTGGTAAATGGGGACAAAGACGATGTTTGGGAATCCCTCGTGTCACAAAATAAGTATCATTAATAAAGGATATGCCTTAAACAAAGATAATAAATTGACTTGAGTGTTGCATGTTGAATGTGTTCATTATGTGTTTATGTGTCTTTACCTTTATTCTAATGCATATAGTGTTTAGCTAACGGTTTTATACCGCTTGTAGATGCCTTGCAGGGTAGGGAGGCGGTCGAGTGATCCAACGGTAGTGAGCAGCCGGGGTTCCGTACATTATAGGACGGGATTATGTATCTTTTATTATTACTATTTCAGACGTCGTCTTGTTGTTTGTTTTGAGGACTCGGCTGGGATTATGTTTTACAGTTGTATTTCCGATACTCATCATGCATTAAAACTCTTTTCATTTGGCTTTTATTTGTGTCGTGTTGTAAGGTCCGGTGAAGTTGTTGTCAAGCTAAGGGTCGGAACCCATTGTGAGGTCCTAGCCCGTAGCATCCCGAATCCTTCGGAATTTGGGGGTGTTACAATATGGTATCAGAGGTCTAGGTTTACAACAATGTCACTCGCAATCTTCTAAAAGGCCAAATAGACAAATAAACAAAACCCACAAGGGTTTTGAGTTTTCAAAACGAATTTCGTTTTCAAACCATGAGCATAGTCGGGTTGGGATAGAATGTACGGGACCAACACTACCTCGCGGATCTCGACAGCCTAGTTTACTGATTTTAAAGTTGTATATTGGATTGTAAGCTCTTTCTAGACTTGTTATGGTTATAGTAGTAGCATGACCACTATATACTTGTACACACACACACACACACACATATATATATATATACACATATGGTACACTAGTATTATTGTAGAGTTGTAGACTTCATAGGTAGATGATAGGAAGCTATCATCGCTCCTTGGGCAAACGCCGGGTGGCTTAAGCTAGTGTACATACGACGAGGAGTATATTCAAGTTATTGAATTGAGCATCAAGTTTTAGCGAGCACCCCGATGATTTCTTGGATCGCTTTATGAGGACGTCGAAGCAGAAGACCATAGATGACTTAACCGAAGGTTAAACAAATAGAGAGGAACTTAAGCAAAACTGAGAGGGAAACTACACATTTAAGGAGGCGACATGGAGATAGGAGAGTGTTCTAAGGAAGCATTGATGGATCATCAAGAAAGCAACAAGAGACAATGAACTAAAGGTTCTTCCCAGTGTCGCGTTGATAAATTAAAGACGCGAAGCAAGTGAAGATGAGTGCAGTTTCACTCAAGGATAAGATTGGCGTTCCAATTGAGACGTAAGTTTCCCTAGGCGCTCCTAAGCACGGGAGTCTAGACGAAAGGTGCAGATGGACTAATTACGAAGATCTAGGAGATACGTAAGTTAAGCTAAAAGAAGGACTAGAAGGTGAAGTGTCGATTTTACGAGATCCCAAGTGGATGCTAACTAACGTTAGAGATTTTTGAGAAGACGCACTCACAAGATATCATGAAATGCGGTTAAGCCTATGAAGGTGAGTCACATGACACAACAAGGCCGAGAAGGGTATAATTATATTGAAGAAGGAAAAGGGAGTGTGGAATGAAGAATGAGCTAACGGAGTTAAGGTAGAGTACCCCAAGAGAGTAGCCTTCATGAGAATGTTAGCATAGAGAGTATAGAAGAAAGGTAAGTTGTTGACCTGAAAGAAGGTCAACCATAAGCTAATCAGTGACAACCGAGAACCCACAAGTGTAGGTTGTATATTGATGAGTGTAGATGGGAAGAGTAACCCATAATGTGGATCATACAGGAACGGTAACAAAGCTTGGAATATTCCCGGTGGTTCAATGTCGGCAGTAAGGAGTTTTTTTAACAGTAAAAAAATCGAAGATGACCTAATCGAGAATTTTAAGGAATTAAATCCGTTTTAACACGAGATACCTCGAGGTAACCTGCTCCTAGATGATATTACACCCGGTGTTATTTGGAGCATTTGGGAGCTTCAATTAACAAAAATGCAGTTGAGAGAAATGATCAGGACATCAGGCATGTCCTAGATATGAAAAAACATGAAAAGGCAAAACGGCCAAAAGAGTCGCTATTTCGTTTCTTAGCGGCTAAGAAAGATGGTAAGGAATACGCGTTTTTCGAGACAATTGCGGAATAATTATCCATACAATATTTCAGATTTATTATTCCAATTTCGAGAAGTTTGGAGAAGGGGGCTTAAACCGCTTCCAAATCGGTGAAAGGATAATTATCGACTCAACTAAAAGATAATTATCAACTCCGCTAAAGGATAATTATCGACTTCACTATAAATAGCGGAAATATCGTTTATTAATTCATTTTCTTTCACGTTTCCTCGTAAAAGCTCTGATTTCTCTCAACCTTCAAACTCAGATCTATACTCCGTTTCTAATCCGATTTCAAATCCGTTTGAGTTTTCGGATTCCTCTCTTCATTCTCTTCATTTTGGTACCAAGTTTCTACATTTCCGAGCAAGGGAAGGCCTGGTCGAGCATATATGATACTATGGAGTCAGATTCCGGTAAATTTGATGGTGTCCGAGCGTAGCCTGCGCTGTTGTGATTCCGAATCTTCTTTCAGATCGTCAATCGGGTTAGTAACGAATAAGTTATGAATTTATTCGTTTTCCGTATTGCGATTTGGCCTAAATTGACCTTAGACTTGTCAAAATGGATAACTGGAAATTCCATTATACTCGTTACATTATTCTGGTGATTATGGGTTGTTTGTTTGTTGAGATTTGATGACAGGTGGGTTCAGAAATTGCTTGCGGGCAAAACATTATTCTGGAAAAATTTAATTAATTAATTGAAGGTTAAATTAATTAAATTGGGATTATAGAGGAGGATATAAGTTAATTAAATTTAAAGGAATGAATTTAACTGGTGTTTGAAGCGAGAAGTTTAATACGAGGAATATGATATTCTCAACAGGCGTTGTTGAAGGTTTCGGTTTAACAATAGCTTAGTTGCTTTGTGAGCGTATCCAAGCACGATAAAGGAGGATAGTCCGAGTGGGAAACAGACTCAATAGTTGATTTGCGAGGTTTTATTGTTCTTACCTGCGAGGTAAGTGTATATGAATTACACTTGCTTGATATATGTAATGTATTTATTATGCCATGATTTTATGCTTGCTTATATATATGTGAGTGAAATGATGATGATGACTTGATATGATTTATGAATGCATGCATGAGGTACATGAGATGATAATGGAAAGAATATGATGAAAGCATGAAATTGAGTTATGATATGAAAGTAATAATATAGGATGATAATTGATTAATTAGCCCAACTGGGTCCCACATGGGTTTCCGGGGGACGAGGTCGCTACCTGATCTACAGGGGGGCCTCAGAGGTCGCTACCTGATCTACAGGGAGTTCAAGATGAGATAGATAGTCCGAGATCGCAACCTGATCTACAAGGGGTCTCAGGACAAAATAGTCCAAGATCGCAACCTGATCTACAGGGGGCCTACGATGCTATCGGGTTGGTCAACCTAAAGAGAAAAAAGAAAGAAAGAAAAGAAATACGAAAGCATATGAGAAAATACATCGTACGATTAGTTGGAGCTAGTTAGTTAATTATCACTTATGCATCGATGCAATCGAGTCTAACATGTTATATGATATGTTATGAGTATTTATATGTGATGGTATGATATGAGATGTTTATATGTGGTATGATAACATGCTTGAATGCGTATATGTTGTGTGTTTTGTATGTAATGTGAATGTGGAGATGTATGTGTGCTTTGGAATGTGAGAACGGGTATAGTGTGTCCTTTGGGGGACGGGATATTAGATACTTATATATATTGGGAGAGTGCGATTTGTATACCCTTACTGAGCGTGTGGCTCATTGTTGTTATATCCACATTTTTTTTCCAGCTACTCAGACTCGGCCTGACCAAGGCAAGAACGTTGGACCCAATACCTGGATTTGAGATCATATCAGGTGGGCTGTTATGGTATGCTACCGCCTAGGATGTTTTGTGTGGTTTTAAAACAGTTGTGTTTTGTTAAACAAAGTTTTGTGACGTATGCTAGTATGTATATATGTTGGGAATATGGTTGTAATATAAAATTTTAAAAATTTACGTTTTCCGCTTTTCCGCTTATTGCTTTAAACATGGTTAATTAAGTGGTAATCAACTAGAAATGAAATAGATGTCACCGTTATATCAACGGAAGGGCAAATGGCGTAATCAAGTAGCATTGAACGGGTTCAAGGCAAGTAATAGTAAAAGAATTCTTAGGGAGGGATTGTAATGACCTATGAGACCTTCTTAGGTCATGAGATTGACACGTGGAAGAACAAAATGGATTAGAACCTTTAAGGAGTGATCAGGGTTGGAAGAACTAGAGGATCAAGTGGAAGGTGAGGCTTTCATTGTGAATTTACGCAAATGAAAATATATATAAAGGATGAATGGTGTGAAACGGATGATATGTCGTCGCGAAAAAGAGATATGTCAAAATTTTTCTAGACTCACCCGAAGAAGCCACGAGGGCTATGTCGGGTAACGGAGAACCAGAATTAGGGCAATGATGCAAGCTTAGAAAAGAAAGTAACGACTTGAAGTCGGGATGTCACCAGTTTAAGACGAGAAAAGAAAGTACCTACGTAAGACGACATTTCAGACCGGTATGGTCACTACAAGTTGTAGTGAATCCATTTGGGCCGACACACGAGAATTTGAGAGGTTATGTGAATATGTATTCATCGGTTTCTGATTCTAGTAGTAGTGGTGTCACACAATTGGCGGCTTTACAGACGGTTCCAATATGGACCATAACCTAATGTTAGTAACAACAACTAGTGATGTGGGAGATGTACGAATGATTCTTATGTTCTCATTTTGACGACACCTTGTTGTACTCTTGGAGTTGAGAGGAACAAGCTTGACACGGGACGACAATAATACAAGTTATGCGGGATAATATTATGAGCAAAGTTATCTAAGTGGGAGTTAGGACGTCTAAAGTGACTTCCTAGGACACATATTGACAACGAGAAAGATTAAGTTGATCCGACGAAGAACAATGTGGTACTTTCGGTGCTACCTCCAAAGAATGTTGGGGAGGTAGGGAGCTTTTAGATTGGTGGGCTATAAATGCCCAGTTGCGGAATGGTTTTAACGCCCTTCCTTTCCGAGGAGGTGCACTAGAATCGTATGGTCCGAACCGTGTCCGTGGAGCTTTGAAAAGCTAAAGAGGTGATTAGCCTCTGCTTAGAATTCTTTTATACAGAAAAGAGTTTTATGGACTTGACGACAATAGGGATGCATCCAAGCGGGGCTTGAGATGCGGTTGAAGTAACAAGAGAGGTTTCACGTGTATGTGTTAGACAATTTTGGGCGTATGGGAGGAACGACCCATGAAGGGTCATGAGATAGTTGCTTAATACATGTGCTTATGAGGATGTCAATATTTTTATCGAGCGACAGGCTAGCCTGGAGCGGGCGATAAGGATTTGATGTATATATATGCTCAACAAGAGTTAAATATCCGCCAGAAGTGATGGATAGGGTTGATTAAGGACATAGTCAGGTGTTTTTGCAATTGTATCATCCGGGGAAGGTGAGTGTAGTCACCGACACCCTTAGTATGTGGATGCCTCGAGAGGAGGAAATAGCTTGACTTACGTTCCAATTTCAGTTGCAGAGGGATTTAGTATGGATGAAGATGGATATCCGGTTTCCGGATAGGGACATACCCTTGTTTGATTTGGGGAGAGGATACCTTATGTGTTATACAGAATGTAAGATGAACCGGGACATCATATGTTATAGTGGTGAGGTGGGCATAAGCCCGATGCGACTAGGTACGAAGCCAATGTGCGACCTGCCATCAGGTCAAGTGTGAGCACTATATGACGGGATGAGGATTTCATCCACTTCCAGTTACGTAGTGGGAGTGGGAGGATATCTTCATAAATGTTATTACCGGTTTTAGACCGAGTAAAAGTTGTGACGCAATTGGGATTGTCGTAGAGCAACTGACAAGATCGCGCGTTTTATAACTGTTTGGGAGACGTGGCCAATGAGTCGGCTAATGGAGGAATTCTCTATGTTAAAAGTAAAATTTCGTGGGGATACCAAGTACCATCGCCTCGGATTGAGATCATGTGTTCCAGATTGGGGGAAAGTGTGCTCAGAACACTTCCCTTTGTTTAAGTTTTCATATCATTATAGTTGTCATGTGTCGTTTGGGATGGCCTTTGTGAGACATTATACGGGCGGATATGTCATACACCGTGGTGTTGGGATTAACCAAGAAGTAATTGTAGGATAGCCTTGAGGAGATATGTGATGACATCGCTCGAGTAACGATGATCCAAGAGCGGATGCTAGCCGCGCTGAGTCGCTAGCAAGCGTGTACAGATAGGAGGTACATGCCTCGAGAGTTCAGATATGGAGCAAGCCTACCTGAGTGTATCACCGACGCGAGGCGTCAGACGTTTTGGCGTTAAAAAGGGAGTTGAGTTCTGTTACATCAGACCTTTTTGAGATTTTAGCGCGAGTTGAAAAAGTGGTTTATAGGTTGGCGTTGCCACCGAGAAGTGGAATGTGTTCATCAACATTTCATGTGTATCAGCCAAGGGAGTACGTACATGACTTGAGATGCGTTGTCAGTCATGATAATCTAGTGGCATAGACAGGGAGCCTATGAGACTACTTGCGAGATGGAGGATAGTATCCTTGGTGGAATTTTACAATGAGCTAGTAGGATCGACATGATTGATGAGTTAGACTTATGTGCATGTGTGATGTTATTTGTAGTTATGCCTGTGCGGGATTATGTGTTTGATCTGTATGATCTTGATGCGTTAGCTTGAGTAGATCGTGTGTGTCGATAGAAGGATTATGTCTTCATGTTCCGAGTGCATGTCTCCGTTCAGACCGAAAGGATTAGCGTTTGTTTAAGTTTCGGCTCGGTGGACGGTCCTTCAGACTGATATGAGCGTCATGAGTTTAAGTGGGGGAGATTGTAACACCCCGTAAAATTATAATCCCGCATTATTTGAATGGAAATTTATGGTTAACTTATAAGGATGGATTGCTACCCATGTCAACAAGAATTCTTCTTTTCCAGTGGTCGAGTGAGGACAAAGAACTTTGGAGTTAAGCGTGCTCATGCGAGAGCATTTTCAGGATGGGTGACCTCTTGCTTCTGCTTTCGGGGTTGCGAGCTTGTGGCTTCCTGCTTCTCTCTTCTCCACTCAGCCGAGTGACGACCATAATGCTTGCTTTTGTCTTCTCGCTCAGACCGCCGCACTTGCTTGCTCCTCTCTTCTTTCTCACAAGTGATTGAAGTGAGTGTTGGGCTAATGTCGTTGCTCTTTCGAAACCCTAGACCGTTTGATGAGTATTTTTTTCTTGTTTGCTTCACTCTCCCGACGATCTCTTGATTCTCATACTAATTTTCTTATGCAATGCAAATTTGGTGTAAATTTTCCTTGTTTTGCTTGATTCTAATATAGAAGCTAAGATATATAAGTTGAAATTACATATTGTTGTTGATGATAATTGTTGATTGTAATTGCAGTTTGAAATTTACAAGTCTGTCGATAAATGTTTTGAAGTGAGGTTTTTTTGATAAATTGGTTGAAAAAAGAAGAATTGTTGATGTTCATTTTTTTGTATTCGGATCAACCGGATATCCGATCTACTTTACCTTCTCGGATCGGATATCCACCAAATTTCGGATCGGATCCGGATATCAACTTTTCTATAATCCCCCCGGATATCCGATTTTGGATATTCGAGAATGAACAACCCTAGTTTTACATGTTGTGATTGCGAAAACACCTTCAAGACAATTTAATACAATCTTTTTTTGTTTGTGGCAAATGCAATTTTAGATATTACATACAATATTCATTGATCAATGTTTATGATATTCATATAAATGGTTTTATTTTAATTCATAATAATGGTGATTCGTGTTTTCTTATAATGATTCCATCACATATTTTTTACAAACAATAATATTTGATTTCCTTTTATGTTCAAAACCTTCCCAAAACATATTTTTCTTATCCCTTTGTTTCTACCCCCTTTTACTTAGAATATAATAGTTATAAATTGTCAAATTAGACGTAATTTTTGTGAATTCGACACTCGATTACTACAACTGTCCCCGTCATCCTTGCGGGTAGTTTTTATGACCATCAATTTTAATAAAAACACAAGTAGACAACGAAAATTGCAAAAGTAATCTATTCAACTCTAATATCATTCAAATCCACACCATATGCAATGATTATTAATAAGAATGCGGGTGAAAAACACGTTAAAATATTTGAGAATTAGAGAGATGAACCTAAAGTGAAGAAATGTGAGAAATGAACCGTTGAGGGAGAAGGACACAAATGTATGACGATAATAAATATGCCCGCTCTTGGTAAAGTAGGCTCGCGAGGGAGATTTAAGAGGTTTGTAGTGAGATGCAGTGCAAAACGGCACACTAAAGAAGGAGAAGTATGGAAATAAGGACGATACCGGTGAGTGAATTAGAGGGTAACAATGAGGTAGCGATGAATTATTGTTCACCGGCCACTGAAGCAGTCCAATGGTGGTCGCAAGGTAGATTTCGTGAGGGATAAATGTGAGATGGTCAATAATAGATTAACTTCAGAATACCTAAATTATACGTAATAACGAGTGTGTTTGATTCACGAATATACCCAATGTGAATTAATTTAGTCACGCTACATAACGATGAATTTAAGCGTTACCAATACTAGAACCCAACATGAATAACTCTAATATCATAGGCAATCCTGAATAACAATTATTTTACCAAAATTCAACGCATCTAAGAATTGAACACACCACAATTCAATATAAACCCTTAAATTAATTTCGAAATAAAATAAAGATAAATAGGAGATGAAATGAGAAAAATAGATAAAAACTAGTTTAGTGCCCGCACCTTGTGCGGGGTTGTCTAAATAAAAATATTATACTTTTACTTTTATGCATCATATATTTGATATCATTCTATAATAAAAACTATTTTTATTGATTAATATGACTAACATGTGAGAATTAATTTTTTTAAAATACATAAAAGAACATAATTAAAATTTTATTACAAAGAGTATTATTCGTGTATTATATTTATACCTTAATATATTATCACTTTTACTTAGATTTAGATAGAGGAGCAAAATTTGATTTAGTTTTAAATTTAACAAATGTGTCAAATCTTGTTAGAAGATTTGCGTTAGATTTTCTCAACAAATCGAGTTAGAATAGATCAGTTTGTTAATTTTGATTGGTAGATAAGTAGATTTATTTTTTTAATTATTTACTTTAATAAAATTGACGTGGCATGATGACTGTTTATAATTCAATATAAACCCTTAAATTAATTTCGAAATAAAATAAAGATAAATAGGAGATGAAATGAGAAAAATAGATAAAAACTAGTTTAGTGCCCGCACCTTGTGCGGGGTTGTCTAAATAAAAATATTATACTTTTATTTTTATGCATCATATATTTGATATCATTCTATAATAAAAACTATTTTTATTGATTAATATGACTAACATGTGAGAATTAATTTTTTTAAAATACATAAAAGAACATAATTAAAATTTTATTACAAAGAGTATTATTCGTGTATTATATTTATACCTTAATATATTATCACTTTTACTTAGATTTAGATAGAGGAGCAAAATTTGATTTAGTTTTAAATTTAACAAATGTGTCAAATCTTGTTAGAAGATTTGCGTTAGATTTTCTCAACAAATCGAGTTAGAATAGATCAGTTTGTTAATTTTGATGGGTAGATAAGTAGATTTATTTTTTTAATTATTTACTTTAATAAAATTGACGTAGCATGATGACTGTTTATAATTCAATATAAACCCTTAAATTAATTTCGAAATAAAATAAAGATAAATAGGAGATGAAATGAAAAAAATAGATAAAAACTAGTTTAGTGCCCGCATCTTGTGCGGGGTTGTCTAAATAAAAATATTATACTTTTACTTTTATGCATCATATATTTGATATCATTCTATAATAAAAACTATTTTTATTGATTAATATGACTAACATGTGAGAATTAATTTTTTTAAAATACATAAAAGAACATAATTAAAATTTTATTACAAAGAGTATTATTCGTGTATTATATTTATACCTTAATATATTATCACTTTTACTTAGATTTAGATAGAAGAGCAAAATTTGATTTAGTTTTAAATTTAACAAATGTGTCAAATCTTGTTAGAAGATTTGCGTTAGATTTTCTCAACAAATCGAGTTAGAATAGATCAGTTTGTTAATTTTGATGGGTAGATAAGTAGATTTATTTTTTTAATTATTTACTTTAATAAAATTGACGTGGCAGACTGTTTATAATTCTAATAAAAAAAATTCTTATACAACAATTAATGGCAAATCTGTAAATAGGTTGTGGCAAATCTGTAAATAAATTGAAAAAATGTTGATGTGTACGGCCTTAGAGTTTGACATGTGGACAAAATGGGTGTAGTATATATAGATTGAAAATTGTTAATGTTATGGGTTCATCAGCCACGCATTGCCAGCCGCCCAGCCGTATACAGAACTGATAATTTTGTTCCGGACCGGGTTCGGTTGACTTGTTGGGCCGACGAGTGGGACTCGGATCGAGTCGACCGACTTTTGGGTTCTCGGTTCTCACCCATCTTCCACGCCTCTCCAAACCCTCCTGCTGGGCACAGTTCAACACAAACAATTTCTCTTCTCCTCTCCTACAGGATTCAAGCCTTCATCTTTTTCTGTTTGATTATCTATCCCTCTTTCTTCTTCCCCTAGCTGCTTGGTTCGAAGCTTTGTTTTGGCAGGAGGAGATTAGCACTTCTTATCGGCGTAGTATATCTAGCGCTTTCTAGGGTATTTGAATTCCAATCCTCAAAAGTCCCTATTTTCTATGATTCCACCAAATTGGCCTTCTAGTTCAGCCGATCTCCGGGCTTAAGTGCCCTTCGTTCGAACTATCCGTTAGTTCTGGGGTTGGGGCTGGGGTTGGTTCGTAGTTTCCTGCTCCAGTAAACGAGTAATATGTCAGCGCCTCTTCCTTCTATAGAGTGTGCGTACTTCACGGACGACTTCATTCAAGTATTGCGGAATGGAGAACCTGCAAAACTTCCCCATCCTGTCCCTTCGCTCCGGTACATCTATGAGCTCTGCTGGACAATGGTATGCCCTTTCTTCCTTTATATAATTTCACGTCCTTGATTATTTTGTTAGCGTTCTGATTGGGAGTCATGCTTCTTTTGTCGGTTTTGCTAGGTTTTCAAGGATTTGCAATTTCAGAAATGTAAAGCAGCCTTGGATGCTGCTGAGTTTTCCGATAAGCCTCTGGAGGATGATTTGAGCTCTTATCTAGCTGATGTTGTAACTCAAATAGCACAAGACGTGAGTTCTTACTTTTGCTTATAACAGTTTCTTTAATATCTAGTATCGCAGTATATGTTATTTAGGTTCTTAATCTGTCTTGCATTTTTTTGTTCATTGCAGATGAATATGCCTGACGAAAATCGCGTTCGGGTCATAAGATTGGTTAGTTATCTTTCTTTGGTTCCACATCCTAATTCTCTAAGAGGAAGATCATGCTACTTTCATGATTGTTGTAAATGCCAAGTGGCCAGCTCAACTGTTCGAAGTTTAAATGCTTGTTAAGTAGACGAGCTATTACTTTTAGCTTACTGCATTTGATCTGAAGTCTGAATATTTCTAACTATTTGTCTTTTTCCATCTTATTATGACTGATCAAGAAACGAATTCGGTTATGATAAATTCAATGCTGTGATAGACGAGCGGATAATTAGAGGAGTGATGATTTTGAGTTTATTGACATGAAATTTCTTATTTACTAAAAACTTTTTCATGAAATTTTTTGGATGCTTTGAACTGCATAATATGGTAATTGATGCTTAGCTTACCTTGTTCAGTACACTTTTGTCACCAGAATCTCAAAATCTTCACATACATCACTAGATTTTGCAAGGCATTACGTCTAGTTCTTCCTATCCGATCAATATCAGATAATTACTTATTTGTTGTTGCTCTTTTATAGAAACCCATTGTAATAGAAGAGTGCCTTTATATCTCCTTTGTTCTCAAATCATTATTTTACCGAGATTGCTGTTGTCCTCAACCAGAGGCGAGTGAATTCCACCTGTGCATTTTATTGTGTCATTTGGTATGAAGTTATTGATCATTTGCAGTTGCACATTCCTTGAGGTCCTAAATTTGAATTTTAGCGTTTATGAATTGTTGCATTTATGTCTAGAACTTTGATGATCATGTTGTGATACTTGCTGTTTCTTAATCTCAATTGGCAGGCAAGGTGGTTTGTGGACTCTGCACTGGTTCCATTGAGGTTTTTTCAGGAACGCTGTGAGGTTGATAAATTTTCTGCTTATATTTTATTTTAATTACTTTCTTTCTGGATCCTATTATAGTTGGTTCTCTCTCATAATTGGATACTGATTGTGGACCAAACTAACCCAACTTTCTTTGACAACTTTCAGGAAGAATTTTTGAAGCAGGCTGATATGATGAAAATGAACACAGCTCAAGATTTGAAGTCTAAGGAGGTTTTTGGTTCATCATATCTTATGGTTTTGATTATATACCTATAGGCTTGAGTTGGTTATTCTTGGTATACGTCTTTTTTTATCTTTGCTTTTCTGGATCTACATACATTCTACCGTTCTGAAAAGACAGCTTG
Organism: Fagopyrum homotropicum; assembly: GCA_033239125.1. Classification (NCBI taxonomy): domain Eukaryota; kingdom Viridiplantae; phylum Streptophyta; class Magnoliopsida; order Caryophyllales; family Polygonaceae; genus Fagopyrum; species Fagopyrum homotropicum. The sequence goes on from BSWB01000006.1 coordinate 139,564,619, forward strand.
CTGAGGGGAGGGGTGGAATTGCATTATCTTCTAGCTGAATTATGTGTCTAATTCGCAATTTTTTTTAAGGATGTATGAAACAAATATAATTTAATATTATTTCAAGATGCTGTCTGGATTATACATAGATAACTCGTGTCTATGCAAGGATGAACAAGATTGCTTGATGTGTACAAGCATTTATGGTTTGATTTGACTGATATAATTGATTTGTCCATATCAGCTTGAATGGTAATTAAAAAGAGTGTGTTCTTCATTTCTAGCATAGGATAGCTGGTAGATTGATGTGATCTGAGCATCTAGAGGAATTGAAATTGACAGAGTTCTTTCTTCTTATCCAGGTTAGAGTGAACACCCGTCTTCTGTATCAACAAACAAAGTTTAACCTTCTGAGGGAAGAGAGTGAGGGCTATGCAAAGCTGGTAATTCATCTCTTAGCTCTGTGATGTGTGCTTATCCTGGTTCCATTTTCTGTGATTTTGCTTTTACAAGGAACCGTGTCCAGTTATTTACGTCATATTAGTTCCTATCTATTGTATATGTTATACTAATGTAGTGTTTTGCTAGGTTATGTTTTGTTAGGTTATGTTTTGTTTGAAAAACAGCTTCTGTGTAAGCCTTTCTGATGCATCACAAAGCTATAGTATCTGTAGTTTGTTAAAAGTTAAGTTTTTGGCAGGAGTTATGCCTTCAGTTCAAAAGAAAGGTAGAAATGATTGGTTCCTTTATTGGGTCAAGAACATGACTAAGATGGTTGCTGTGAAGGCCAATATATGCAGCCTTTGACTTCTCTAGGGTACTGGAATTTCTGTGTTAAAGAACCATAGTGATTGCTGCAATTTTCTCTTTGTTTGGTTCAAATTTCTTATGCATTATAATATGAGCTTATAAGTGCTTTTACTTAAACTTGTATAAAAGTTAGTGCCAAATGAAATCTATGTCTAGCATTGAGTAATCTTACCACATCTTACAGTAACCCCTAACCAGGCACGGGAGGAGAAAGTAATGTCTGAGGGTAGGTAATTATGGGAGGAAATATTGCAGATCTGCGGTTTCCATAGCTAGAAAGGATGTGGAAGGACGAAAGTATGTTATTGATTTGTTTGGCGCAAACTCTTTATACATTATAAGGACCTTATAATGTACAATAAGTATGTATAATTTCCTTATGAATGTATAAGGAGTACGCACACCCCATAAATTCCTCATACATTATAAGCATGGTGCACCAAATGAACTCATAATGTATTGTTAGTTTCAGAATTTCCATATACAGAAAGCAGTAAAGAAAGTTTGTTAAGTTTGTTGTATTATATCTTCTACACAGGGGCGAAAAGATGCTATCCCTTTCCCTCTTTGTATTTGTCCCCTCTCACAGATTCTAGTTCTTGTTTGTGGTGCGTCTTCTGTTTTGGATTTTATTCTGAATCATATTTGCAGGATCATGATATGCACTCAAATTATGATTGTCACTTCATTTGTTTGCTTCATCTGCAGGTTACCCTTCTTTGCCAGGGTTTAGAAACATCTGCTCAAAATCATTCAGCATCTACTATTGGTATTATTAAGGTAATTTTTTAGTTTACTTTAGTGATTTTTCATCATCTTAGCTTCCTCACCTAACCTTCTTCCATATTTAAGTAGTTTGTTGTTCTTCACCTATTGACTGAGATGTTTCTATTATTGCAGTCCCTAATAGGACATTTTGATCTGGACCCTAATCGCGTTTTTGACATTGTAAGACTTTTTCATAAGCTTCATTGCATATACAGTCTCAACCTGCATACTATTTTTTAGGTGTAACCTTGATTAATAATGACATCTTTTGATTTAGGTATTGGAGTGCTTTGAGTTGCAGCCAGAAAGTGATCTATTCTTGGACCTTATTCCTATTTTCCCGAAGGTATAGACATAATAAGCAAGTCGAGTAAGATAACTTCATTTTGTTTATTTTCTAACTCCTGTTTCCCCCATTAAAATTTCTGCAGTCTCATGCTTCACAAATTCTTGGTTTCAAATTCCAATATTATCAGCGCATGGAAGTTCTGCACCCTGTCCCATTTGGTCTATATCAGCTTGCAGCATTACTTGTGAAAAAAGATTTCATTGATCTTGATAGCATGTGAGCCATTCTGTTCTTCTAAATTTATTCTAATAAAGCAGTTTTAATCGACCTCTTTATTGGTTTGCCAACATTTCCTGTTCTAAATCTCCACATTTATGTCCCTATGTTGCCTTCCCTTTCTCCCTTTTCCATATAAAATCCTCAACAACAGTTACCTGTTATGAAATAAACTATGAAGCTCTTTCTTCAGGTTATAATGTTATACTCTAACTGTTACTTTTGTGTTAGGGAAATATAGGGGCTGATTCTACATGATCCTATTTAAATTCTTAATTGGTATATCAAGATCGTCAAATTTTACGTACTGTTCATTTACTATTTTGTATATCCTAACACATGCAGGTGTTGATATGTTTCAAATTTGTAAACAATTTTTAACAATATATTATGTTTTTTTTAATCCGAGGTTTGGGATTTTTGTCAACGAAATTTAGGTGCTTAAGAGTAGCCTTCAAATAGAATGTCCAATTTTCTTTGTTAAGTTGCTCTTGTATGAGTATCATATCCAGCAACCTGACTTATCATAAACCTAATTGACCCAAATTGAATTTCGTCTCTGGTTCTTCATCTTGTATGCTTTTTTTATGTGAGGTTTGTTCATTCTTTCTCTTATTCACCAAGATGACTGTCCTTGAAGTTTTTTGGTCTTGTTTGTGATTCAGTTAGGTTTTGTTGGCTCGTTGTAAGGAGTATATGTATTGGTAAAGTAAAATATTTTTTAGGAATTTTTTTTGAAAATAGATTTAAGTTTTTTACTTCAAAAGTATAAGTTTTTGTAAAAATTAGAATATTTGTTGGATTTCTCTATTTATTTTGGGGAAGTTTGTCATTTACTTCAAAAATTTGAAGTGTTACACCCTTTGATCCAGATATGCACATTTACTTCCAAAGGATGAGGAGGCATTTGAACACTACAATGCTTTTGCTGCAAAGCGACTAGATGAGGTAATCGAAATGTTGCATGTGGCTTCATACTAGTTAGTTTGATATCAATGACCATTCACAACTTATCTTCTACTGGTAAATATTTGGCTGCTTTCATTTTTAGCCTTTGGTCATAGACGGAGAGCAAATTTCAGCTCAGAGTGTACCTTGCTTTTATGATAGGGTGGAAGTATGTTGGCATAAACTTGTGGACATTTTTAATTTGTGAAATAACAATGTATACATTTTTTTTTTTTTCTGGCAGTCTATTAGGAAGTAATGGATTATAGTTAGATGTGATTATATGATTTATTGGATATATCCTTTTTTATTTCTACTGTTTATGCCTCTCCAAGGCTCTCCTCCCCCGGGGAGGCATATGCATCCTACTTAACTTATTTCCTAACCAAAAAATCGTTCATTAAGATTTATTTGGCTTGATCTATTCACGGGAACCTTTAGTAGTAGGAAGTTGTTTTGTAATTTCTTTTGCATCAATGCTAGCAATTATCTTCATTCTAGATAAAATAGCTCATTGCTTGCAAAAGAAAGTATGTGCAAGCTGTTGTTTTAGTCAAGCACATGCCTTTTCCTTTTCAGTTGATAGCTGGCTTGGAGGGGGGGGGGGGGGGTAGTGGATTTGCATTGTGCATTCCTTTCTGTTTGACTACGAACCCATTTATAGGTCATCATAGTAAATGTTTTGTACACTGGCTCTATTTACAGGCAAATAAAATTGGGAGAATTAACCTGGCTGCTACAGGAAAAGATCTCATGGATGATGATAAACCAGGTGATGTAACTATAGATCTCTACACTGCTGTGGACATGGAGGCTGAGGCAGTTATGGAACGCGCTTCCGAGATTGAAAATAACCAAAGTCTGGGGCTGCTGACTGGTTTTCTTAAAGTGGATGACTGGTATATACCACCTTCTCTTATTTTTCTCGTTGACACCTAGTTTGAAGTATGATACGACATTCATCTTGTTTCGACCCTTGCGGTTCTTAGTTTTTCTTCCATAAATTCTGAACAAGTTGTGTTCGATTCCCACTTGATACTTTGTAAGTGCCAGCTCTTTGCTACAGTACTTTGTCTTTTGTGAACTGGATCAATTATGAAGAGTTGGCATTGATCTTAAGTTCAGAAAGTCGTCCACGAAGATGAGTTGATTTAGGCACAGTATGCAAATCATAGAGTTCACGTTTAGGTCAACATTGTCCCGGAGATGTATATATTTTCAAGTTCAAAATCTTGTAGTTTCCTAGTAATTTGTATCGGTGTTGTAAAATTTTGTATGTGACCCGCCTATGCTTGATGATTCGTCTTTCACATCCCTGAGGCTAGGGTATTCATGAGGGAGGTCAGTATTTCATGTGCCAAGGGACCAGGAAGCTGATTGACAAGATAATGTGAAGAATATAACTCACAGAATCTGATTGACGAGATGATTCGTCTCTACTTTTTTAACCGATAGCAATCTGTATTCCTCTTCTAATGCAATTGACGACTTTCCTGTTCTGACTGCAGGCCTCATGCAAACTTGCTGTTTGAGAGACTTTCATCCCTTAATCCAGTGGCACATACTAAAATTTGTGACGGTTTGTTTAGGTATGCTTCAACAGTTTTTGATTTGGCTCCATTTTTTTTTTGTTAAAAATCAGATTCTATATCTATATATTCAAATTTTGGTACAAGTGAATTTTGTGGGAGTAACATTTGTCCTTCCACTAACACTTTATGGCATTCTGTGTGGTTTTATTCGTTCTTGTGAATTTAGTTTAATGCTGCTGTATGATTTGGTTTGATATCTACTGTATCATTGTCTGTCTTCTTCTAGGCTTATTGAGAAGTCAATATCTTCGGCATATGATATTGTTTCCCGTAAACATCTCCAGAAGTCCGGGTCCTCTGCTGTTTTCACAGATGATATAGATGCAACTGCTTCATCAGCATATAGCTCCTTAGTTGTTTTACCTAGAGAACTTTTTCAGATGCTTTCTTGTGTTGGTCCCTATCTCTATCGTGATACAGTGCTGTTGCAGAAGGTTAGTTCTTGTAGCTTTGTTTCTTACTGGTTCGGTTCACACTTGGTCACATGATTATATTACATTCTATTCATAAAATATCTATGGTTGTTATATGGGCAGGTCTGTAGTGTTTTAAAAGCTTATTATATGTCTGCACTGGAGGTCACAGGCGAGCGGACTGGAGCATTCAAATCCGGGTCCCATTGTGGCAGTGATCTTGCTGCTCGTTTACCATTGCGAGAGGTTAGGCCAAGGATTGAAGATGCCCTGGGGTCATGTTTGCTTCCTTCGTTGCAGTTGGTTCCTGCAAACCCAGCTGTTGGACACGCAATTTGGGGTGTAATGAGTCTTCTCCCGTACGAGGTATACATTTGGTTTATGTTCTTAGTTCTTTAAGTGGGAACATGTTTGGTTTGCTGAAAGTATAGTCAGTGATGTAATTTCATGTGCTTAGGCACGGTATCGCCTTTATGGGGAATGGGAAAAAGATGATGAGCGCAATCCAATGGTTTTAGCAGCTAGACAAACGGCAAAAGTAAGCAATTTTGTGTTTTATTGCCATCACTTCTAGATTGTACTCAATGCACATTCAAATTAATATGAAAATACACGGGTGGATTGTTTTGTAGTTGGACACAAGAAGGATATTGAAAAGGCTTGCAAAAGAGAATCTGAAGCAACTTGGTCGTATGGTTGCAAAACTCGCTCATGCAACTCCAATGACCGTCCTTCGAACTATCGTTCATCAGGTACTATTGTTGTACTCTAGCTCTGTCCTTCTAGTTGTGTAATATCTTGTCTCAATGCATAATATGCCTTCTCCAGATTGAGTCATACAAGGATATGATCGCCCCAGTTGTCGATGCATTCAAGTACTTGACACAGGTCTGGACCTTGATATTTAGTATCTGATGCTTTTCTTTTGTGTTAACATGATACCTCTGTTATAGTTCATGCCTTTATTTGCTTCTTTGCCCTCTCTTGATAAATGTTGATATCTTACCTTATAGTTTATCTAAATGTTGGGGGTTTGAATAGTATGCAATTGTTTAATAATATATCCTTTTTTATTGGAAAAATATCAGACGTGATTCATTAGTCATATTTTGACAATGTGGGTTTAGAGCCTAACCAAACATAAGCTAGGCATGCTTGAGATATGTGTAGTTCTGAAAGGTCAATATGATTCTGCACATATCAAGCCTACCAATGGTGGAATTTCTGTTGCACTGTGTCTTGCAGCTGGAATATGATGCACTTGAATATGTTGTCATTGAACGTTTGGCACAAGGTGGGCGCCAGAAACTGAAAGAAGACGGGCTTAATCTGTCTGACTGGCTGCAATCCCTGGCATTGTTCTGGGGGCATCTGTATGTGATCCTACTACTACTACTACTACTACTACTACTATTATTATTATTATTATTATTATTTGTTCAGTTCATTACATTCATTTGTCTGCTTCATGCTTATTGTGACAGAAAAAAATGGTAATGTGCTGTTCATTTCTGATTTCATCGACATTCACCACTCCATAGTTATTCTTCGTAGCTTTTTAGGTTTGACATCTGTTTTTTGTGACGGCTATCTGCCTTTCCAGTTCAATTTCTTGGAACTTTTGAGCCTTTTTTTTACTGAACCCAATATCATTGTCTGTGTACTTGGTCCACTTCACAAATTACATGGTGTCCAGCTTTGAGAGCATTTGCTGCATTTGTGAACCAAAGTGGCCATAACCCAAGTTCCTTATCTCTCACTTACGGATCTTTAGGTGATGATTTAGATTTGCATGATTGGAATGGATAATACGGGGATAATGTAGATGTTACTGTGTCTTTTAATGTCAGGAGCTTTGGTTACGACTTACAACAAGATAGATTTCAGCATGCCTTTGCTTATTGTCTAGGATTTAACTCCTAATATTTGGGAGATCATGTCTGAGGACAGTTGAACGTTTATCAAAATGTTTTAAGTTTTTTTCTTTCCAGGGGATAATTAAGGGAGATGCTCAAAGTCCCTTTAAAAATGAAACTTGATTGTGCTTCTGTTGATTTAGTGCTTCTGTTGATTTCATGTCTGTAAGTCTATCAAGAGTATGGGGCTATGTATAAGAAAGAGATGTCCAAACATCACATTCAAATCTGTGGTGGAGTCAGAGAAATCATGTTTGTAGTTTGTAAAGCGGGAAGACCCCTAACCTACTTCCCTCAATCCTCAACCAAAATGAGCAGCAGTAAAGAAACAGTGAAAAGATGGCACTCTAAGTTAGATTGTTGTTTTGGGTTTAGTATTTTGGGGATTATAAAATTTGTCATGAATATAAAATTGGGCTTGCGTGTTTCCAATTGATCAGAGTTCAGGCATTACATTTGCAGTTTGTTATGGAGGGCAACTCCCTTATCTCCTCCCTCTAGCCTTAACCAAACAGAGCAATAACAAAAAAATAAAGTGAAAATATGGTGTTCTAATGGATTTGAGAATCATGACAAAAGAACCAAAAAGACAAGAACAAACCACACAGATTTACGTCTAGCTACATCTCTTTGCATTATTGAGGAGTATTTCTGTCTACAGATTGAAGCAGTTTCCAGGGATGTTCAGAACAGATAAATAAATTGGAAAGCAAATAGTCAGATGAAAAAACAGATTTTCAGATTATCAGTTAACCTGTAGAACATCCATATATATATATATATATATATATATATATATATATATTTTTTTTTCGTAGACATGAGTCCTAAGCTTAGTAAGATGAGGAGAAACCGAGAAACAAAAGGATAAAATCCTACCCGTAAAAAATGTGAACTTTACCAATAAAAATGATAAAAATCCCAACCATAGGATAAAGTCCTAAACTAACTAAGATTACATCAAGGATATGATCCTAACCACAAAAGGATAAACTCACTCTTTTTTCTCAAGACACATATCAACAAATGGTCACATTAAGTTGAATTCTCCCAGATATACCACATTCATTTTCAAGTCATACCAACAAATGAAACTACAAATTAGATTGTTGTCTTTTGTGTTTGGTATTTTGGGGATTTTGAATATCATGAATATGAATTTGGGCTTGCCTGTTTCCAGTTTATCAGAGTTGAGGCATTACATATGTACCCCTAGCTTTATGATTAGCTATTTAAAATATTGAGATAGAAGTTGAAGAATTTATATATTGTTGCTGCAGTTTTTAGGTTTTTATTTTGTATGTATGATCCATCGATAGTTTGAGAAACTTCTCTGTTCTTTCATATATACCAGTATAAAAATGGGGTCCTGATACCATTTTAAAATTTGTAAAATTCACCTCAGCTTGTTTTTTTGAGTGTCCCCTTGTGGCTGTTCTTGTTCTTCGAGGTGTTCAATAAAGATACTATTACTGTCCTTGGAAGTGGATAAACTTGTAAAATCTTCATTGTAAATATTGGTGATGACCAACTTTCCTTTTCCTTTGATTCAAACCAACTCTTGTACATGCAATACTTTTGTCTTTGATGACCTGTACGGTGGATTTTGGTATCTGCACTCTTTTGGTTCCTTATACATTATTTCTTCTGCATAGACGTGTCTGGTTGATTCTTAGTCATTTATGTTTATCTTTTGTAGGTGTAAGAAGTACCCATCTATGGAATTGAGAGGTCTTTTTCAATATCTTGTTAATCAGTTGAAAAGGGGTCAAGGAATTGAACTGATCCTACTTCAGGTATTCTTGGGTTTTGTAGCTGTAGTTATTCCCTTATCACATATTCTCATGAACATTGTGCACATTTTAATGTTTCAGGAGCTCATTCAACAAATGGCTAATGTTCAATACACGGAAAACATGACGGAAGACCAGCTAGATGCCATGGCAGGGGGGGAGTCTCTTAGATACTCAGCTACCTCATTTGGGATTACCCGAAACAACAAGGTCATTTTAGATTTGATAAACATTTGTGGCGATGTCTTAATGGCAATGAAAAAATATAGAACAGAGATTCAAGTTTTATAGTGCTAGGGAACTGTACGTTGTGTCTTCAGAAAAGTGGAAGTGACATACTAGTAGCATATTGTTATCTAGGATTAGTTTGTCTGGTTTTTTGAGTGTGTGATTCATCATAAGAACAGAGAGTAAAGAGAATGAATTTGATTTGAACTGTCATAGAAACTTGTTCATTGATTTGGCCCTAGAATATCTTGTTTGAAACACTGAGTATCTTTCTTGTGATCTTGTGTTATTATGCGTTTTGACTATATCTGGAATACTTTTCCATTTATTCATCTACTTGGATCTCAACACAGTGCTTATAATATGTGTTGCTTCTTTGGCATGCATGCATTGTCAATAATTATAAGGACTTTAAATGTATAAGGATTTTCTAATAAACAACCAATTGATTGACCAGAAGGGATATGATAAGGGAGTTAAATTGTTGAATAAGTAATTAAGTATATTGGAATGTCTTAGGCACATATCTCAACATGCTTATATTATTATGTGATGATCCTAATGTTCAACATAACGATTCTTTTTGAGACAATGTGTTAAGTTTATGCCATTTATTTTTCAGGCTTTAATCAAGTCAACCACTAGGTTAAGGGAGTCGCTGCTTCCAAAAGAAGAACCAAAGTTGGCAGTTCCACTTCTACTGCTCATTGCACAGCATAGGTCACTGTAAGTTGTACTGCAAATAAATCTTTCAATGTTATGGGCTGTTTCTGCAGTTTCATGTCAGTTTGTGGTTGGACAAGATATTGTTAAGAGATGCTTGTGACGGGTGGAAGGAAAATTTGTCAGTTTGTGGTTGGGTAAGATATTGTTTAGAGATGATTGTGACTAATTGGAGGGTCAGTTGTGAAGGGTGGAAGGAAAAATATTGAAACATCAGCTAGCAAAGAAAAATTATTTGATGAATAGATGCAGTATAGCCAAAATTGGGAATTCTTTTCTATTAATGAATGGAAATATGGAATCTTCTGAAGATTTACATGTGCAATGGCTAGTCTCCTGATTTCAGTAGTAAGGAAGTTAGAAGAATTTTTCTTAAGTCGAGTTTTACTTGATGTAAATACTTCAAATTTTTGTTTTCCGTCTTCCTCTGGTTGTACAAATTAGAACATCAGTGAATCAACTTCAAGTTAAAATTGATTTCGTTCCTGCATTCTTCCTCTTCATGTTGCGGTGAGCTTCTACTTGTTCGCACAGCCTCAAAGTACATTATAAAATATATCTACACTTCCATATGTAGGAACATATCTACAACATAAAATTTAAAAATTACTAGTTTAATACCCACATCTTGTATGGTTTGCTTTTAAACTCTCACGATAAAATAATTAGTACTACAACTTCTTGACCATATTATTATCAAATATTTTTGTAAATATGTGATTAAAATTATATTTATGCAAAATTTATTTTTACCTTTTCTCATTTCTATAAAATAAAACATTGAAAACTAGTTTAAATCGATAGTTAAGAAATATTTTAATGGCATTAATGAGGTTGTGACATGTCATACTTCAATTACTCCCGGATTGGCACATGACATAAATTACTTCATCTTTAGTATTTATAATAGATGCATATAAGGAACTTTTCTGATTTTTGATCTTATGCAGGGTTGTTGATAATGCAGATTCTCTCGATTCTGTAAAATAAAAACATTAAAAACTAATTTAAATTAATAATTAAAAAAAATGTATGGCACTAATTGTGGACGTGACCCATCACCTTTAAATTACTCCCGGATTGACACATGACATAAATTACTTCATCTTTAGTATTTATAATAGATGCATTTAAGGAACTTATCTGATTTTTGATCTTATGCAGGGTTGTCATTAATGCTGATGCTCCTTATATTAAGATGGTCTGTGAACAGTACGACAGATGCCATGGCATTCTTCTTCAGTATGTCGAATTTCTTTGTAGTTCTGTCAACCCTGCAACTGCTTATGCTCAGTTGTTGCCATCACTGGCTGATCTGGTCCACGTGTACCACCTTGATCCCGAGGTAATAGATTGCTGTTCCGGGACTCTTTTTTCTGATTGACAAACAGGAAACATCGCTGCTTATGTTCTTTCGTGATTTTCATTATCAGCAGAATGCATTTCTATCATGTCATCTGCATACCCAGGATTAATTCATTGGCTTCCTGCTGTTAGGTTGCCTTCTTAATTTATCGGCCTGTAATGAGACTCTTCAAGTGTGAAAATGGCTCTGGATTTTTCTGGCCATTGTGTGATTATGAAGCTGGGGAAGCGTCTTTGAGTGGGAAAGACTCTGGCATTAGTGCTCACGGAGATCTGGTATTGGATCTTGGCTCTTCTCACAAGCCAATTAGGTACTACTTTTCTTTTGAATTTTGTAGTTTTCAGCAGTAACATCGAAAGCAGCAATTATGGTTGACTGTTTGAGGATTTGACCACAGCCATCCAATTAGTTTTAACTGCCTAAAAGTTTGCAAGTCAAGTTTCATTAGGAAGAAACTGTTAGAAATGAAGCATAAACTTACTGATAATCAAGAGATTCGTTTCAAGCTCCTTTTGAAATTTGCAAAATAACAGAAATAAGAGCATAGCAAGAAAAACTCCATAAGGCCAGAAGTGATATTTCGAGATTTCAACTGAACAAACAAAACAATGTCAAGATGGTATTTTATACAAAGATTGGTTCACCCAAAAAAAATGAACTGGAAGAAAATAACAAAATAGGTTAAATTAGATGACTAATGTAAAGGACATGGGAAAAATTAACTTGCCAATAACAGCCAAGGGGAGTTGTGGTACGTTGTGAACTTCGGGTGAATCATTAACATCTTACACATTTTCCTGTATGATCATGACGATTTATGGATAGAAAAGTATGGGAGTTGCTTTTTTGTTATGTTCATACTTGAATTATATGTTCCTTACAGTGCTATAAATTCATTTTTACAATCATAAATATGTTTGCTTATTACCAACTGGTGTTATCACTTGTTAAATGTTAGAAACCTAATTCGCTGAATTTATTATTTTTGGGCTAAGCTCCAATACTGGTATATGTGGGACCAAAGTACCAAACTCGTATTTCTCCGTTTGTTTCTTCTGGTTATTGATGCATTATTTGGAATAGAGGTACAATTGCTTTTGACTTGATACTTTTTCATATTCAGGAATAAGCTCCTTTACATTGTAACTTTTCAGGTGGTCTGGCCTTCTTGATACTGTCAGAAGTATGTTGCCAGCAAAAGCTTGGAATAGCCTCTCTCCTGATCTATATGCAACCTTTTGGGGGCTTACTCTCTATGATTTATATGTTCCTCGGAGTCGTTATGAGTCTGAAATTGGAAAGCTGCATGCTTCTCTAAAGGCCCTAGAGGAGCTTTCTGATAATTCAAGCTCAGCAATTGCTAAAAGGAAGAAGGATAAGGAGAGAATTCAAGAATCATTGGATCGGCTGACAGGCGAACTTCAAAGGCATGAAGAGAATGTTGCTTCTGTTCGTAGGAGGCTTGCTCTTGAAAAGGATACATGGTTGAGTAACTGTCCTGATACTTTGAAGATTAATATGGAATTCCTCCAGCGTTGCATTTTTCCACGCTGCACTCTGAGTGCTCCGGACGCCATATACTGTGCCTTGTTCGTGCAAACTCTTCATTCTTTGGGAACGCCTTATTTTAACACGGTTAATCATGTTGACGTTCTGATATGTAAAACTTTACACCCAATGATATGTTGTTGCACCGAGTACGAGGCGGCTAGATTGGGCAGGTTTTTGCATGAGACGTTAAAGACTGCCTACTACTGGAAGGTAATAAACTAGATACAGCACACATGGTGATTCACTTTCCATGTATTGATGATTCTGTATGGCTTGTCTCAAGAAAATGCTTGTTTTCAGAGTGACGAATCAGTATATGAACGTGAATGTGGCAACAAGCCTGGGTTTGCTGTCTACTATAAATTTCCAAATCGTCAGCGGGTGACGTTTGCTCAGTTTGTCAAGGTAATTAATTCCAAAACTTTGTTTTTGTAAATTATAAGTTGTTACAGATAGAAATCTTGAGAGTAATATCTCAATATTATCCAAGTTTATTCTAAATCGATTCATAAATTCATTTGACAAATCTGAAATTTATTAAACCCGCAAAAATAACGAGAAGAAAAAAAACAGACAGGGGATGGAGAATGGTTAGTACTATTATTTTTAGGTGATACAACGACTAGTAGAAATACCAAATAGTTAGAATATCATTCAATGATTGGATAGTTAGTTGTAATTGGTAAAATGTAAGAAAAAGATGAAATCAGTAGAATCTTATCATTGTATACGATTTCATTTGACTGAGTCTGGCACAAAACGTTTCTTACACCAATTTGAGTCGCTACCCCTATGTTGAATCATGAAACGCACAATTCTATGAGTTGAATCACAATTTTTATAACCATGGATAATAAACAAAAAGCAACACTTGTAATGAATATCGATCATTATCTATGGGATGGGATATTCTGCGGTTTGAGGTTTACTATGAATGTTAATATTTTGTTCCAATCCTAGGTGCACTGGAAATGGAGTCAAAGAATCACCAAGATATTAATACAGTGCTTGGAATCTGCTGAATACATGGAAATTCGAAATGCTCTCATAATGCTGACGAAAATTTCCAGTGTGTTTCCCGTCACTCGCAAAAGTGGGATTAATATTGAGAAGCGGGTAAGCAATTAAGAACTTGGAAATTAATCTGATAAAAAGTGTATGATTCTTTTTGGGCTTCTTTTTTATCGTCTACAGGTGGCTAAGATTAAGAGTGATGAAAGGGAAGATTTGAAGGTTTTGGCTACTAGTGTTGCTGCAGCTTTGTCTGCTAGAAAGGTAGAACACTACTATACTGACTTGTGTTCTACATTTGCGATTTGCGATATGATAAACTACTTTTAATATGGCTGACCACCACTGTGCTGCTTGAAATATATGCAATGTACAGTTAAAATGGAAATGTACAAAATAAAGGAGAAGTATTTTTGATGATAGTCTCAGGACACCTTATAAGTAACAGATGCGTCTCGCAGACGAACTAAATTGGTCAAACAAGTAAAATTATTCACTTAACGTGCTTCAAAAATATCGGAAGAATAGGATGATAATAATCCAGCACATAATAATATTCTAGAAAATATTCCAGGGAGGACTTCATAAAACTTGTCTAACTTAAGGATATCAGTTTTAATACTACTAAAGGCGTTCTAGGAAATGCCATTCAGTTTGTGTCAATGTCTTTAATTGTTATAAATGGGGACGCAGGAAGAGATATCTAAGAAAAAGCCTAATAGAAATTTCAAATGATTATCTTGGTACTTTTGAACAGTGTTACATGGTACGTGGTTCGATTCGGAACGAGGTTCGAAAACGGATACGTGATTCGCTACCTCTACCGAATCGGGTACGATGGGTTCGATTAAGTATTTTTCTTTTTTTTTTAAAAAAAATAAATTCTTAATAAACAAGGCAAATTAGATCTAAAAATGTTCAAAATTAAAATAAAATTTAAATTTAAATTAAATTGATGTGCCGTGAAACCAGACTTTTCTTCTTCAATTCACTGCAACTTTCAAATTTTCATCTATAATGAACTACAACTTCCAATTCTTCATCTTTAATGAAGAACAACTTCCAATTCTTCATCTTTAATGAACTGCAACTTCCAAGATCTTCTCCTCCCTATATTGCATGCCTGTTCAATGAACTGCAACTTCCAGTTCTTCATCTTTAAATGGGTTCGTTAGATATTTCGATTCAGGTCGCGAACCCCATCGTTCCGGTTCGCGAACGAACCACGATTGGGTTCGACGATTTCGGTTCGTGGTTCGCAGCACCGAACCACGAACCCAACTTCAATGCTTTTGAAAGTAAAAATCAAGTGTGTTTTAAGTTAAACAATTAGCTCACACATGTAAGCTTATGATGCTAGTGAACTTTCTTGCTTTGCCAATCACAGATGGCATTAGTGAGCATTGTGGCTTAATAGCTTGTTATTGCGCTGGGAGACTGTTAGAGAAGTGCATGAACTAACAATCAACACTCTAAGAACAATCAACCACTCTTAAATTAAACAAGGAACCCAAGGCAACAACACAGTTAGATTAAAATAACAGAACATTCTCAAATGGAAGGATTGCCTCTTCCAAGTTGAGCCCCAGGCAAATGCCTAAATTCACTAAATATCTGGATAAGTTGAAATGGGATATAAACCCCTTATCTATACTACGGAGTACTAATAATCATTCATATTGCTATCTCAGATTAAGTGAGAATAGTCTAACTACTTCTTCCAGCCTTGTGATCATAGTGCCCTTGCTGACGGGCCTCTAGGCCTTGTTTGGTTGTTGTTTGTTCTTCTCCCTTGTATACACCACACTATAAATCCTCCCTGCTTAATACAAATAACCCCTTTAAAAGGGAATGACTGTTGCCCTCATTTTTTGTTGCTTTCAATGAATATGCAGCCTGCTTGGGTGACAGAAGAAGAATTTGGGATGGGCTTTCTTGAAATCAAACCCGCACAACCTCCTGCCACGAGGACTGTGGGGGTCAATGCATCGGGGCCTTCACAGATTGAACCAACTGGTGGAAGAGTAACCTCTGGATCTCAACATCTAGATTCTGTAAATACTGTCAGAGATCATAGTTCAAGGAAGGATGGAAGGTCAGAAAATCTTTCAGGAAACATTAGAGTAAAGGGTAGTGCAGCTGTTACTGGGTCAGATTTGCAACCTGTTGGTTCAACAGGGCTACAATCTGACACATCAAGGTTGAATGATAATGCAAAAGCCGTGGATGAGAATATTAACAGAAACACTGATGAGAGTATGTCAAAGGCCGAGGTAATGCTTCATCTATTACTAATCATACAAACCTAATGGTTCATATTTCCCATATATGGAGAAATGGGAATTCTGTAGTCTTACTAGAAATGTTTTCTAATTTCTGTACTTCAGTTGCAACCAAGGCCTGCCAAACGAGCTGGTGGATCTCTTGCAAGGATGTCAAAGCAAGATCATATGAAAGATGAAATCAAGTCTTCCAAGGCCATAAACACTGGAGGTATCACTACTTCTGCTTCTTTCACAAATGGAAATGCTATTGGGTCTTCATCCAAAGGGACAGATATGAGGACAGAGGGTGGAGCTACAAAGAGTTCAGAGTCAAAAGGTTCTTTGAGGGATGATCCTGTTGAAATATCTGAAGTCTCTCGACCATCACATGCTCGATCTGTGCATTCTCCTAAGCATGATGGTATCAAGCCTGACAAGCAGCAGAAAAGAACTAGTCCTGGTGAGGATCCTGACAGGAGTACAAAACGTAGAAAGGGGGACTTAGATTTGGAGGTTGATATTCGTTCATTGGATAAAGACAGAATATCTGAGGCCAGACTTGTGGATAAATCTCAGTACATAGATGCTGATAAGCCAGGTCCTGAGGAGCAAAACGTAAATCGTGGTGTAGATAGACATTCAGATCGATCAAAAGATAAGAGCAGTGATAAGCATGATAGAGAGCACAGATCAGAACGTGCTGATAAACCTCGTTCGGATGACGTTGCCGAAAAAATTAGAGACAGGTCAATAGAACGGCATGGCAGGGAACGCTCAGTGGAAAGGTTGGGTGAACGTGGGACCGATAGAAGCTTTGATAGGGTTGGTGATAAAGCAAAAGAGGAAAAAAACAAAGATGATAGAGGAAAAGGGCGACATAATGAAATCTCTGTAGAGAAATCTCACGGTGATGAACGGTTTCATGGACAAAGTTTGCCACCTCCCCCTCCTCTACCACCCCATGTGGTTCCACAATCAATAAATGCTAGAAGGGATGAAGATCCAGCAGATAGAAGGCATGGAAGTACCAGACATACGCAAAGACTTTCCCCAAGACACGATGAAAAAGAGAGACGACGTTCTGAGGAGAATTTGTTGGTTGCACTTGATGACTCTAAACGAAGAAGAGAAGATGAATTCAGAGATAGGAAGCGGGAAGACAGAGAAGCACTTTCTTCAAAGGTATCCTTGTTCCACAATTCATTTTTTATACTGATGCTACGTCTATACGGCTCCTAGTGGTGTACTTCGTGATAACTATGACAACCTGTTTTTGATTTGCTAATATTGCCCTTCACGACGTGGATGAGTTATCAGAAGCACATCCACTAATTTGTTACAAAAAGGGTGTTATACTTGAAGTAAGAAGCAATAACTTGCATAAAACTAAATCCCAATGGGAACTTAACCCATTAACCAGGTCAACAAATTGTGGAAGGTCAGAAATTATTTCTTTCTGAACGTATGAACATTATTTGCACAACAGAATTTTGCAAAGTTCCGTCCATTACCCGACTTGAATGCCTCTCATTTTTTAAGAATTAATAGGTGATACACAGCTAGTATGTGTGAGGGTAAGCTATATGGAACTTCATGTGCAACTTTAACCTCTTTTTTGTTACACTCTTGTCTGTTTAAGCTGCCATTTTATGTATTCTCCATCACTGGGAATGAGCCAAGGGTGTCATCTTCATTTGTCTCTGATCCATCATGAAACCAGAAGTTCAGGCTTTTACTAATTCCGAACTACAACTTTTATTTGCTCAAAATCCTATGATGGTGTTGACTTAAAATTTGGACATGGTCTTGTGATATTATCACGACAAGACTTCTGAGTTCTCACCCAGTTTTATTCGGAACCTCATTTACAGACTTCAAAATATAGACCTCCTTTGCTCACATCTTTGAAATATTGGTAACATTGTTGTTTCATCGCACATCTAGTTTTAGTGCTCCAAGCTGACCAGCTTTCCATTAATTGCAATATCTCTGAGCATTAAAATACTGGTTGCTGTGTAGGTTGATGACAGGGAAAGGGAGAGAGCAAACCTTGTGAAAGAGGAGGTGGATTCTAATGCAGCATCAAAAAGGAGGAAACTTAAACGCGAGGCAGGAGTTGAGCCTGGTGAATATTCTCCTGGTTCTCTAGCCCCTCCCCTTTCAATCAGCTTGCCTCATGATTATGATGGAAGAGATAGGTTGGAAAGGAAGGCATCTGTTGTCCAACGACCAGCTTACTTTCCAGACCCTGGAAGCAGGGTACATGGGAAAGAAGCGCCTGGCAAGATGGCTCGGCGGGACGCTGATACGTATCCTTAATAAATATATTTGTACGTTTATTTATTGGTTGCACTGGCTCAGATGGGGTCATTGCTTGCAACTTGATATTTTTGGGATTTGAGGTTATTTTGTTGGTCCTTAACTTGGCTCCTGTCAGAATGTACGACCGTGAGTGGGAAGAAGAAAAGAGGCAACGTGTTGAACCTAAAGCACGTAGACATCGCAAGTAGATCAAACTTGTTTGTCCTTTTGACCAGCATTGAGGATGCCGGATATTCGTGATGGACAATGATATCATGGTTTCTGTATCCGAAGTTAACTTCCAAGCTGAACTTATTTAAGGAGCCCCGAAAGTTTCAGCCTCTTACACCAATGTCCTCGGAGAGAGGGTTTCAAGCATATTTATTCTTGTAATGCCAATTTAGTCTCGGTGTTAAGATTTATGAAATGTATCATCATTGGTGCTTGTGCACCGAAATCGCCTTAACTTTTATTGGCAGAGCCGACATTTTTTGTTCTGATGGAGGTCCCCTGGAAAAATCTCTGCCCGGAAGCTCAACCTGGTGTTGATTTGGGGATTCTGTCGCGGAAAACTGACCTATTGCTCATGTGGTGAGTTTGATAGATGTGATTGGGAGCACTTGTGTTTGTGTATCATGGTAACTGGCAAAATGATCTCGTTTCGAGCTGGCCGGTTGGTTGTATGTTGTTATTACCGTTCATCTGCAGCTTTGCATGCAGATAGATGTTTCATGGTAGTCTTGGGCCTACTTAAATTTGTTTGGCTCGGTGAGCGAAATTCAGCTGTTCTGAAGCTGAATCCTCTCCATTCTCGCATTTCCTATTATCCCCTCATTCCTGAAATACAAGTAATCTGTTGATATGTTCACTGTTGTATTAGCCCACAAGTTCTCTAGTTTTAGTAGAAACATATGGAAATGTTTTAAGATTTGTATACACGACAATGGTACGGCTAAATGAAGATTTCTATTCCATAGAATCAACTAAAACGTGGTTTTGGATTAAATTTGAGCAAATAGCAGATAATTTACTGTAATGAGATACGATCTTCACAGTTATCAGAATCTTCACATTTATCATATATGCTTGTTAGCTATAGATACGATATTTGCTTGTTAGCTGGCTGTTATTGATTTCCCTATTTTCCCTCTTAGCAAGTGAATAATAAACAGCAAGTTTATTATTCGCAGTTTGATATACTCTACATGGTATCGGGCTAGCAAAAATCCTTCATCAAAACTCAAAACACGTTCTGCATTTTGCAATGAACACACCAACCGCCATAACCCCTGCTTCACCATATTACCTTCATCCATCTGATCATCCTGGTCACTCCATCTGCCCTATCGTCCTCAATGACGACAACTATCAAGAATGGAGTGCCTCTATGGAAAACGTGTTTTCAGCCAAATGCAAACTGGATTTTGTTACTGGGAAGCTTAAAGAACCTGCAGGAGACTCTCCTGATCATCCCTACTAGATCAGTGTCAATTCCATGCTCATCGGATGGGCACAAGCAGCAATGGATTCTAAGATTTGTGGGTATTATTCGTATTATACCACTATCTCCGGTCTCTGGGAAGACCTCTAACAACGTTATGAGGTTGGAAATGGACCCCGACTTATGCAACTGCGATCAGACATGTCTCGTTTCCATCAAAACGGTGAGCAGATCGCTTCGTACTTTGCCCGTCTGAAAAAATTATGGGATGAAATCCTCACCACTCAGACCATCGTTTGTACATCTGCGTGTACCTGCAGCAATACTGCAAAGAAGCAGGAGTAGGAAGAGGTTCACCAGTTTTTGATTGGCCTGGATGATGAATTATTCTCTAATCTGCGTTCTGCTATTGTCGCACAAGATCCGCTCCCCAAACTGAACAAAGTTTACTCTATGGCCGTTCAGGAGGAGCGTCTGAAGACTATTATTCGAACCAGGGATCCGAATGCTGAAAATGTGGCTTTTGCGGTTTCTCGATCATCCCAACATCGATCCAATGCACAAAAACTGGACAAAAGTAAGTTGCTCTGTGTTCATTATTCTAAATCTGACCATGATTCTACCTCTTGTTTCAAAATTATTGGCTACCCGGACCGGTGGAATAACGGTCGCGGTGTGTCCAACCCTACGACTGGTGCTCCCCCAACACAGAAGCAACGCCAATCTCAGCCATCATCTGCGCCTGGCAAAGCTGCTGTTGTAGTCCATGGCGTTGCTAATACTGCCACAAACAAAGGTGCAACCTTCACATCCACTAATCGTGTTCTTATTGGAAATTTAACAGATGAACAGTGGCTCATTTGTTCGATTCCTTCAAATCTTATCATGCTCATTCCACACATGATACTATGTCAAGTATAGTCACTTTACCTTGGATAGAGGTGCCTCCTTTCATATGACGGACGACTCGTCAATATTATCCCAAATGTATAACGTAAAAGCTACGTATATACAACTTCCTAATGGGGTCAAAGTCCAAGCTTCTCAGGTTGGTTCTGTTCAACTCACATCTCTAGTTCGTTTATCTCGAGTTATATGGGTGTCGAGCCTTCATTGTCATCTCTAGTCTCTCAATCAACTATCTCGAGATCTCGACACTATTTTTATCCTCACTAATAAGCTTTGTGTGTTACATTACCACATTTTGAGGACGGTAATTGGAGCGGGTGAAGCCCGGAATGGGGTGTATTGGTTGCGCTGGATGACATCTCTCCACATCAAATCTTTTTGCAGTGCCTCTACCAACGACCAAGCTACACTTATCCACCGTCGTTTCGGTCATTCGTCATTTCCTCTTATTTTTTCTGCTTCCAAAAATAAAACAGATCACCCTTGTGATATTTGCTTTCGAGCAAAGCAAACTCGTTTTCCTTTTTCCGTTAGTATTTCCTCTACAAATTCTATATTTGATTTGGTTCATGTGGACTTATGGGATCCTTATAGACTACTTTCAACTTCTGGTGCATCATATTTTCTTACTATCCTAGATGATTTCTCACGCTCAACCTGGGTATACTTAGTATCATGCAAAACAAAGGTCAAACGTATTATGTTAAACTTTTGTGCTCTCATTTTAACCGAGTTCAATAAAACTATTAAAACAATTAGGAGTGACAATGAGAGATATTTTCTCGCTATTCGCCCATTTCTAACACAAAAAGGTATCCACCATGAAACGTCATGTCCTTATACGCTCAAACAAATTGGTCGGGTTGAGCGTAAACACCGTCACATTCTTAATGTGGCTCGAGCTTTACTTCTTGGGGGTAATCTACCTACGTTATATTGGGGAGAGCGTGTTCTATCTGCATGTTATTTGATTAACCGTACTCCCACTCCTACGTTATATTGGGGTAATCTACACTACACAATAAAACTCCCTATGAGGTATTGCATGGTGTACCCCCAAACACAAATCATCTTCGGGTGATAGGTTGCCTTGCCTAATGCTCAATTCTCCCACGAAATACAGACAAATTTGCATCCAGAAGTCGAAAGTGCATTTTTTTAGGTTATCCATATTCCAATAAGGGATGGAAAATGTTGAATTTTCATACCAAACAAATATTTATCTCTCGGGATGCTAAGTTTTTTTAAGACGAGTTTCTGTTTCTTCATCCTGTGCTCAATAAAACCCCACCGATTTACCCTACTCCTCAAACCCATGATGACAACAGCACTTCCAACCCTACCACCCAACTGTCGTCATCACCTTCCACATATGAAAGCCTACCGTGATTTTCATCATCCCCTGCGTCACACCATCCTTCCTCATCTTCAGATACAAACAACCCCTCTTCTCCAAACCTTCCTACACCATCAATCACAACGGTTGCCAATCATCCTTCTCGTCGCACCACTCGCCAAACCAACCCACCATCCCACCTTCGGGATCATGTATGCAGGACATCACACCTTTATGATCCCATCTCCAGCGGCATCTCTCCGGTTCCGTCCTCGGGTACTCCTTATCCCATTGCTCATTATTTAAGGTATACAAATTTATCGGTTTCTTTTGCTAAAGCTCTCAGGAATGCTCATCATGAATTGAGCCATCTTCATTCTCTGAGGCTATCAAACATGCTCATCGGAGAGATGCTATAACTGCTGAGTTAGACGCTCTAACACGTAATCATACATGGGATATGGTAGAACTTCCACCAAACCGCAAACCTATCAGTTCTAAATGGGTTTTCCGAGTTAAGTTCAATGCAAGTGGGGATGTTGAACGTTACAAGGCAAGGTTGGTTGCTCTTGGTAATCGTCAGAAAGAATGTGTTGATTTTGCTGAAGCATATGCTCCAGTTGCCAAGCTAGTTACTGTCAAAGTATTTCTAGTTGTTGATGTCATTAAAGGTTGGTTCTTGCATCAAATGGATGTCCACAATGCCTTCCCACATGGGGATCTCCACGAAGAGGTGTATATGATTCCTCCACCAGAATATCGTTCTTCTTCGGGTCAGGTTTGTCTTTTACGGAAGTCTCTTTACGGGATTCGACAAGCTCTCCGAAATTGGTTTTCCAAATTGACAACGGCTTTGAAGTCTCATGTTCGCCCCTAAACGTGCGTGCAATCAAGCTTTAAATATATAAAACTAGAATAAAAGCAAGCGAACCCGCAGTGTACGGATCGGTGTAGATTAGCAAGTATTCCAGAGTATCGAACACAGGGATTTGGGGAGAATAAATCCGATCGTAGGTTATCAAGCAAATGAATGTAAGAGCTTTGCAAATTATTAGGAAAACAACAATCCTAAAGATCCAAGTATCCAGCTGTGGCAATCGATTCAAGATATACTAATGATATAAAGACAAAGTTGAGATATGCAAAGGTATGCTAATGTAAGGTAATCGTACGGTGAAGTTCCAAAAACCTTATGTGACTTACCTACAAGAAACTCTCTATACAGGTTGTTGAGGCTTCAATATAGAAGGATTCTAAAGGCAAGAATTAATGTCAAATACCCAAACTTGTAAGCCAAAGATCAAGACTAACTAAACCGATTGAGGTTGTGACACTCACAATCGAGGTAGAGGTTGTTGAGGCTTCACTACCACCTAGAAAAGGCAAGCCTAAACTAAGTTAAAACAAATCTTTAACTTTGGATTAAAGTAAAAGCAGGTTCGTAAACTTGAAGGAAATCACGGTTAGTTCTTGAGGTTCCACGGCCGTGGACTTCAAGAACAGGCCGTAATTTAAGGTTGTCGACGATTCTCTCTAACTCTCAGGGTCCAATCTGTTTACGATCGATCTATCATCATCTAAGCCACAACTATCAACCCTTCACCTTAGAATTGTTAAGGGTTTTTAGCCAACAATCATCATTATGATATCAAATTCAAAGATTAAAAGATTGAAAGATGAAAACTTCCGAAAACTTTCAATAAACTTCAAACCAATCTCAATGTCACAATCAAGAACAAATATCGTCGCTAGATTTGGGATAGAACAAACAAACACAATATTAGATAAGAAGGGAGAACGGGATAGAATAAATCCGATCGTAGGTTGTCCACTGCTCTTATCATGTATGATTACGTGATAAGAGCAGTGGACAACCACTCCTTCTTCTTCTTTTGCGGTTTCCGCAACACTTCAACTTAGAGCTTCGCTCTCTTTCTTTCATTTTTCGACTTTACTTTTGGAGTTATGGACAGAGGTGCACAAAAACTGAAGCCTAGGAGATTGGCGTTTCTCAATTTTTATGAGATGCCTCAAACCCTTAGCGCACATACCATAATCCGCTAGGAATATCGCTCAATCCGACTTTGGCAAGACACAAACACCCGGCTATGTGAATGGTGCCGAGTTACTCATCATCATGATTGACTTCCCCAAACCTACAATTTCTTTCTATTCTTTTGATTGCAAATGATTGCTCTCATGGCCCTCCCACATCAAACATGCCTTTTTCATTCACTTCTCCAAATTCCCGGATAGGTAAAGGAGGTCAATATTTCAATGAGGGGCTAAATGATCAAAGAAAGAAGAAAGAAAAATCGAATTGCCTTAATCATCTCAACAAGAAGTATAAGAACTTATAGTGTGATTTCAACTTCAATTTCTCAACATGATTTAGGTAATATCCATCACATTATGAAACTTGTAAAAGAGGTATAATTAACTCATTTATTTCCTTTTCAATTCACTATCCTTTTAAGCATGCAATTGTCATCAAACTCAATTCACAAGTAGTGATTATCATAGAAATCATCTCAATTCATTAGAAGCACAAAATTTTCAAAATTTTTTCAATTTTTATGGGTTTTTCAAGTTCTTTTTCATGCAATGCGATAACGAAACATGCAACAATATAATGAACATGCAATGATAGTCTCGAATAGAAGCAACATAGTGAGTAAGAGTTATTACAAACTTTTAGTCACACCCCACCCCATACTTAGGACGAACATTGTCCCTAATGTTCAAAAAAAAGAAAGAAAAGAAAGAAAAGAAAAAGAAACTCACAAAGTGGCGGTGGAGCGGCTAAAGCGAACGGTCAATCATCATCATCACTGCGGCGCTGGTGGAGGCGGGAATGGAGAGAAGCTAGGATCATAAAACCACCCAAACTGCTGGCGGTAGACGTCTCTCATCATGTGATCGAGGTCGTCCAAGCGTCCATCTCTAGCATCAGCTCGGATCTCCAATGCTCCTACTCTCTCCGAAAGACCAGTAGCCCAATCCGGCATCTGCTCATACCATCCCGGAGCCTGACTGTACCATGCTGGAGCGTCGGATGGTGCTGGTGCAGATGGTGTATCTGTAGCCCATGGAGGTGGAGCTCCATACCATGCAGGAGGTGTCTCAGCCCATGTGGGTCTCTCACTCACGCTGGCGCGGCGAGAAGACGAGCCTGAAGCTCTAGCTGGACGCGGAGAACGTCTAGGCACATCGGGGGCCGCATCCGGCTGATCCGGAAACGTGCCAAACTCCTCCTCGGCTCCTCCTCCACCCTCAAACTGATCCCTCATCTCCTCCTCCTCAACAACGGGCGGTGGGACGTATGGGGGAGCTGCAATCCTGTTCGCATGCATATTAGCGAACGTCTCTTTCCAATTATGGCGTCCAGCCATAATGGAGTACTCCTGCAGCCACTCAATACCCCTACCGGTCCTGCTCTCCCAAGGCATGGCCGCATAAGGCGGACCTCTATGTGTGGGGAAAATGAGCCCTCTAGTCATGAAGGCATGAAGTCCTAAGGGTACGGCTGGTAT
Organism: Fagopyrum homotropicum; assembly: GCA_033239125.1. Lineage (NCBI taxonomy): Eukaryota > Viridiplantae > Streptophyta > Magnoliopsida > Caryophyllales > Polygonaceae > Fagopyrum > Fagopyrum homotropicum. Next base: position 139,590,066 of record BSWB01000006.1, read on the forward strand.
ACGGGTACAGGCAAAGAAATCAACACCCAAACTCCTAGCAAGGTGGGTAACTATCCCACCGTATCCAATGTTGCCCCTCCTCTTGTTCTTAAGCTTGCTCATAGTAGCAGCTAAGAGGGTGGCACAGTCAGCTCGGCGCCCATACAACATGGAATACAACAAAAAGAGCTCATCCGTCTTGATCTTTTGGGGCGTCTCCGTCCGAGGAAAGAGACACTCCGAAAGAACACGGTGAGCAATCTTCAAGGCCAAGTGATACATCAACTTGGCCTTGGTGTCAGCAGGTTGCCAGCGGTCCTCGCTGGCGTAAATCATCGCTACCTCCTCCCAAAAGTCCTTGGCGTAAACGCCACTAGGAAAGCGACCGTTAAAGGTCTCATGGAACCCAAAGAAGGTCCCGAACTCACGGATGGAAAAGTCGTAGTTTCTTTCCATAAGACGGAAAGAAATGGTCCTATCTACGTGGCTATGCTCGAAAGAAGTCACAACCTCCCTGGTAATCTCCTCATAAGCGTCTTCTCGGATAGCCGAAAAGACAATAAATCCGGCTCTATCCAAGAGCCAAGTAAGATCATCTACGATGTTAAGAGGAGTTAGCTCCTCCAACAACAAATACCTAGGACCAATCACAACCCTCTCCTCTATCCTCTCAAATGCAGCAAGGTGATCCTCATGAATGGTCGGGACTCTAGGGCTAGGCGGTGAAGGTGATGAAGGTGAAGATGGAGGTGAAGGGAAAGAGGGTGGTGGTGCCCTAGAGGATGAAGAAGAAGAGGGATTACCCTTCCTCTTCTTGTTCTGATCATTCTTCTTCTCCTTAATCCTCCCCGAAACTCTCCTCACAAAGTCCATTACTGTCAAAAATTACGGGCTGTTCTAGCAATTCCACGGCCGTGGTTCTTCCAAGAACCGTGGTTTGTCTCAGTTTTTCGCAAATCTCAAAATTCAGCACTCAATCTCAACAATCAATCAGCCTTAGTCTAGTTTCTTCCAATTTCAATCAGTTCTTCCTAAAATCTCTAACAAAAACGAACCAAATCGACAAAGATCAAGAAGAGTGGAAAAACCTATTTTTTCGGATTTAAAAAATCTGAATTGTGCGTTCCTTGGTGAATTTCCGCTTGATTCGTTGCTTGGATCTTGTTGGTGGTCGAATTTGCTTCAGTTTGGGAATAAGAATCGTTAAAAACGATTAACGAACGAAGAATTTGAGGAGGGGGCGTGGATTCGGCGTTTAGGTCGTGGAAGAGGGATTTATGGAGTGGTTTTTGTGAAGAACGTGGTTTATATAGTCACAGGCAAAAGTATGAAAATCACGGTCTATCGGGGTGTTCCACGGCCGTGGAATTGTACGGAACCGTGGTTTTGGTGATTTTTCAAAGGCTTTTGGAAATTACGGTCACTGTAGCTGACACGATCGTGGTTTAGGCCGTGGAACTCTCTGTAATGCTCCAAAGTCCAAATTTCGTCACTTTTCTTCAACATTATCCTCCCCTTTTCCTTTTCCATCGTTCCTACATCCAAAAACACGAACATACCGGAAGGAATCGAAGGCAAAACAAAGCGAAAAAACGTCTAAACTAAGCTAAACTATGAATTGAAAACAAAAACAAAAATGCAATACCTTGGGTTGCCTCCCAAGAAGCGCTTTGTTTAAGGTCCGTAGCTAGACCAATCTCGCACTTATTCGAGTGCGGTAGGCGCGAACTCTTCAGTTTGGAGTTCCGGCGTATACTTCTTGAGTCATTGGCCGTTCACCTTAAAGCTTCCGCCCGTTTCACCCCATACTTCAACTGCACCATGGGAGAAAATACGCTTAATTAGAAAAGGTCCGGTCCAACGAGATTTAAGCTTACCTGGAAAGAGACGAAGCCTTGAATTGAAGAGGAGAACTTGATCCCCTTCTTTGAAGTCCTTTAGAATGATATGCTTATCATGCCAACGCTTTGCTCTCTCCTTATAGATCTTAGCGTTTTCATAAGCATTCAAGCGGAGTTCGTCCAGCTCATTAAGGTCTAGGAGACGCTTCTCTCCCGCTTCCTTCATGCTGAAATTCAACCACTTGATAGCCCAAAACGCTTTGTGCTCCAACTCTACCGGCAAGTGACAAGACTTCCCATACACAAGGTTGTATGGTGTGGTTCCTATGGGAGTCTTGTATGCAGTCCGGTACGCCCACAATGCATCGTCAAGTTTCAAAGACCAATCTTTCCTAGTCCTTGAAACCGTCTTCTCTAGGATTTCCTTGATCTCCCTATTTGAGATCTCAACTTGTCCACTTGTTTGTGGATGATAAGGGGTAGCGATCTTGTGAGTAACCTCATACTTAGCTAGAAGAGCTTCAAAGCGCCGGGCAATGAAGTGAGAACCTCCATCACTAATGATAGTCCTTGGCGTCCCAAATCGAGGAAAAATGGTCTTGTTGAAGAACTTAACCACCACCATGGCATCATTGGTGGGAGAGGCAATTGCTTCCACCCATCTAGAAACGTAGTCTACCGCCAATAGTATGTATTGGTTTTCACAAGAAGATGGAATGGTCCCATGAAGTCTACTCCCCAAACGTCGAAAATCTTCACTTCTTGGATGTTGTTGAGGGGCATCTCATTCCTCCTAGAGATATTGCCTGTTCTTTGACAAGCATCGCAGCAAGAAACAAAGGATTGCACATCTCTAAATAAGGTAGGCCAAAAGAATCCGGATTGCAATACCTTTGCGCTAGTCTTGTTCGAACTAGCGTGTCCTCCACAAGGTAGTGAATGACAATGACGGATGACACTTTGCATCTCATCTTCCGGCACACATCGCCGAATGATGCCATCCGGACCTCTCTTAAAGAGGAGAGGCTCGTTCCAAAAGTATTCCTGGACATCCTTGAAGAACTTCTTTTTTTGTGTGTAGGATAATCCGGGCGGTATCTCCTGACAAACCAAATAGTTAACAAAATCAGCAAACCATGGTTCGTTACCTTTGGAGATCACGTCGATGCACTCCTCTATAATGTGTAGGTGTTCGTCCGGGAAGGAGTCATCGATGGGTAAATGGTCGTCCTCTAGATGTGTTAGGCGACTCAAATGATCCGCAACAGAATTTTCTGAACCTTTCTTGTCGCGGATCTCTAGATCGAATTCTTGTAGGAGAAGAATTCATCTAATTAGCCTTGGCTTCGCGTCTTTCTTCACAAGGAGGTACCGGATCGCAGAATGATCCATGTAGACAATCACCTTTGCACCTACAAGATAAGAGCGAAACTTGTCAATAGCATATACAATGGCTAAAAACTGTTTTTCGGTAGTGGCGTAGTTGAGCTGCGCTTCATCTAGCGTCTTGCTAGCATAGTATATGGCATGGGTTCGCCCTTCCTTTCGTTGTCCAATAACAGCTCCAATAGCTACGTCACTAGCATCGCACATAATCTCAAAGGGAAGAGTCCAATCTGGAGGTTGGATAATAGGTGCTGAAATTAGAGCTTGCCGAATGGTGTTAAACGCATCCAAACATTCCTGCGAAAACTCAAAAACCGCATCCCTCATCAATAGATTAGTGAGAGGTTTTGATATCTTAGAAAAGTCTTTAATGAAACGTCTATAAAATCCAGCATGTCCTAGGAAACTTCTTATCCCTTTCACCGAAGTTGGGGGAGGAAGCTTCTCTATGGTCTCTATCTTAGCTTTATCTACTTCTATCCCTCTACTAGAGACTAAGTGACCTAATACAATTCCTTCCTTAACCATAAATTGACACTTCTCCCAATTAAGAACTAGGTTAGTGTCTTCACACCTTTGCAAAACAAGAGAAAGGTTAGAAAGACAATCGTTAAAAGAGGAACCGTATACGGAGAAGTTGTCCATGAAGACTTCCATGATTTCCTCTATGTATTCGGAGAAGATGGCCATCATGCACCTTTGAAAGGTAGCTGGGGCGTTGTAAAGCCCGAACGGCATTCTCCTATAAGCAAACGTACCCCATGGGCACGTGAATGTGGTCTTCTCTTGATCGTCCGGGTGTATCGGGATCTGAAAGAAACCACTATAACCGTCAAGATAGCAAAAATGCGAATGTTGTGCTAACCTTTCAAGCATTTGATCGATGAACGGCAATGGGAAGTGATCCTTCCTTGTTGCGTTGTTGAGCTTGCGGTAGTCTATGCACATCCGCCATCCTGTCACGGTTCGGGTATGAATGAGTTCGTTGTTTTTGTTGGTGATGACCGTCATTCCTCCCTTCTCCGAAACTACTTGAACTGGACTCACCCACTTACTATCGGAGATAGGGTAGATGATACCTGCATCAAGAAGCTTAAGAATTTCCTTCTTGACAACCTCCTTCATGGTCGGATTCAACCGCCTTTGAGGTTGTCTTGAAGTTCTAAAATCTTCCTCCATTAGTATCTTATGCATGCATAGGGAGGGTTTAATTCCTACTAAGTCCTCAATAGTATAGCCTAGAGCTTTCCTATGTTTTCTAAGGACAATCATGAGCTGATTATGTTCATCTATGCTTAGATCGGAACTAACAATAACCGGAAAGGTAGAATTAGGTCCTAGAAAAGCGTACCTTAGATGAGTAGGAAGTGGCTTTAATTCCATCGTTTTCGGTGCTTCCAATGATCCTTGAGGAGCATCCGATGTCTCCTTAGAAGTTTCTAAGGGTGTTGAATGTGTGGGAGAAGAATCGGAAGAAGTTGAAGAAGTGTCTCGATCACCCCTTTCCACGCCCAAAATTACGGGTTCCTCATGGCCCCCACGGCCGTGGTTTAGGGCGTGGAAGGGAAATACGGTTGTCATGTCTTCTCCACGACCGTATAACTCTCTGGAGTGGGACACGGTTTTGGTTGTGAAATCCACGGCCGTGGAATATAGTGTGTGGCCGTGGATTCTCACGTTTTCTGCCTCATCGTGGAGTTTTTCAAACTCCACTTCATGCATCTCTTCTTGTGCTTCTAAGGCTTCAATTGTCTCATTGTACTCTTCTTCTTCCCCTACATTTGTTAGACTCATAGTGATAACTTTTTGTAAAGGATCGTTAAAGAGAATCGCACTTACCTCCTCCCTAGACAACCCTTCTTCGTCTTGGATATCGAATATATCCTCATCAAAGATTGGCTCCTTCACTAGAGTGGAAAGAACGAATTCTACTTTCTCTTCCCCTATATCAAAAGCGAGTCTACCATTCTTGCAATCGACTATGCAGCCGGAAGTTGCAAGAAACGGTCTTCCGAGTATGATCGGGACCGGACTATCTGCAGGAATATCAAGCACGACAAAATCAATGGGAACAAAGAATTTACCTAGCTTGACCGGGACGTCTTCTACAATACCGACGGGGCGAGTGATGGATCGATCCGCCATGTACAACGTCATCTTTACCGGTTTAGGGCCGCCTAAACCGATCTTCCTACACAACGCAAGTGGTATGATGCTCACACTTGCTCCTAAATCACATAACGCATCGTATGTGACATCTCCCACTCCTATGGGAATGCAAAATGACCCCGGATCCTTTAGCTTTGGGGGCATTTTCTCCTTCATGGTCTTGATGAGATCCGAAGAATCCGAACTCATCTTAACCTCTCCGAAGTCTTCTAGCTTCCTCTTGTTAGAGAGGAGCTCCTTCAAGAACTTGCCATAAGCCGGCATACCTACAATAGCATTGATAAAGGGTATGTTAATATGCAGCTTGCTCATGAGTTCTATGAACTTACCAAACTGTTTATCTAGGCGCGCTCTCGCTCTAGATTGAGGGAATGGTAGGGGAGGTTTGTAAGCTGGAGGAGGAACGTAGACATCTTCCTTCTCCTTCCCCTTCTCTTTGTCTTTCTCTACGGGGACTTCAACGAACTTAGGCTGCGGGTCGGTGGTAGTTACTCCGCTCCTAGTTGTGATTGCCATTACCCTTCCCTTAGGGTTGTCCTCCGGCTTTCCTGGAAGTTTCCCTTGATTCCTAGAAACTTCCTCCGCATGGCTGAACATTTGGTTTTCTAAAACCTTTTGAGCTTTATCAACCTTGGAAATTTGATCATCAACCTTAATGATGCGGTTCTCCAACCCTTGTAGCTTTCCCAAAATCGTTTCCAACATGGGATCGGGCTTCTCCTTCCCCAAAGTGTTTCCTCCATTAGATGATTGCCCCTGGCTTTTCAAATGAGTAGAGGAAGAGGAAGGTGGAGTTAGTGAATTAGAATTGGAGGGATAAGAGTTACCGGAATTTTGTTGATTGGAGCGCCAATTGTTGTTGTTTGAACCCCTATTGTCGTTCCAATTGTTGTTCCGGTTGTTGTTGTTTCCATTCCAATTGTTATTCCGGTTGTTGTTCCGGTTATTGTTGTTGTTGTTGCGGTTGGTGTTATCACCGCCATTGTTGTTGCCCAAATAGCCAACATCCTTCCCTTGTTGCTTTGGGAAGTTGGTCTTGATAGCCTCCTTCAACTCCTTGATCTCATTATTGAGGGAGAAAATCTGATTTTGAGCTTCATGTGTGAGCTTTGCTCCTTGATCCACACGATTTCCCTCCACTTTCCGGTGGGAATACTTCTCTATAACTCTTGCTTGCTTCTCAATGAAGTCACAAGCGTCATCTTCCCTCATGTCCATGAATGTTCCACATGAGAGGGATTGGAGGTTGAATTGCGTTCCCGCATCCAGCCCCTTGTAGTCAATTTCCAACAATGCAAGCTTGGATATGCCATGATGAGGGCAATCCAACAACAAGTCCTGAAATCTTTCCCATGATTGAAACAAACTTTCGTTAGACCTCATGGAAAATGCATTGATCTTACCTCTAAGTTCCGCCGTTTTGGATGGCGGAAAGAATTTGGTGAGGAACTCCGTGGAAAGGTCTTCCCACGTATCTAGTTTCCCACTAGGAAGAGCTTGATACCAAGACAACGCTTTCCCCTTCAAGGAGAAGAAGAAAGGCTTGAGCTTATAGTTGTTGGTAGTAGCGTTCTTCGGTCTCATTGTGTCCATCATACACTCAAAGTTTTGCAAGTGTTGGTGTGGAGATTTAGCGCTTGTCCCGCCAAATTGGTTTTGGCGAACAAGAGTAATGACTTGAGGGTTGAAGCTAAACCCTTGCACATCATCAGCATCAAAATTCACGCCCAAATGGCGCGGTTGTTGTGTTGGATCCATCCTTTGGCCAAGAGTTCTTGGCTCATTATCTACACGTTCGATCCTCGTGTTCCTAGGTGGAACACGACGATTAGCAGCTCCCCGTGGATGGAAAGGATTCACATTGATCGTGGGATCAATCTCTTCTAACGGCGGCATGGAAGAATCACTATCATCAGCGGATGAATGGCTTCTTCTTCTTGATCTTGATCCCCTCCTTGAGGATTTCTTGCTCCCCTTATTCTTAAGGTCGCTTAGTTCTATCCTCATTTGGAAGATCATATCATGTAGGTTGTTAACTTGAGATTGATGACGATCCATTTCGTCCCGGCGGATGTTCTCGTTCCATTGGAGTTGAGCTTCCTTCTCCGCCAACTCCGCTTGAAGATCACGTTCGTGTTCTTCAGCCATCTTCTTTTCCTTACGCTTCTGCCTTAAAGTCCTCTCAAGCTCTTGATCAAGAGGTAAGAGGTCTTCGGTGTTCCTAGACCTGCGCATGCACTCAAAGAAATATCAAATAACGAGAGCAAGCTCCCAAGCTTGACAACCGGCTACCGAATTCGGTCTAGACCAAATCCCCGGCAACGGCGCCAAAAACTTGTTCGCCCCTAAACGTGCGTGCAATCAAGCTTTAAATATATAAAACTAGAATAAAAGCAAGCGAACCCACAGTATACGGATCGGCGTAGATTAGCAAGTATTCCAGAGTATCGAACACAGGGATTTGGGGAGAATAAATCCGATCGTAGGTTATCAAGCAAATGAATGTAAGAGCTTTGCAAATTATTGGGAAAACAACAATCCTAAAGATCCAAGTATCCAGCTGTGGCAATCGATTCAAGATATACTAATGATATAAAGACAAAGTTGAGATATGCAAAGGTATGCTAATGTAAGGTAATCGTACGGTGAAGTTCCAAAAACCTTATGTGACTTACCTACAAGAAACTCTCTATACAGGTTGTTGAGGCTTCAATATAGAAGGATTCTAAAGGCAAGAATTAATGTCAAATACTCAAACTTGTAAGCCAAAGATCAAGACTAACTAAACCGATTGAGGTTGTGACACTCACAATCGAGGTAGAGGTTGTTGAGGCTTCACTACCACCTAGAAAAGGCAAGCCTAAACTAAGTTAAAGCAAATCTTTAACTTTGGATTAAAGTAAAAGCAGGTTCGTAAACTTGAAGGAAATCACGGTTAGTTCTTGAGGTTCCACGGCCGTGGACTTCAAGAACAGGCCGTAATTTAAGGTTGTCGACGATTCTCTCTAACTCTCAAGGTCCAATCTGTTTACGATCGATCTATCATCATCTAAGCCACAACTATCAACCCTTCACCTTAGAATTGTTAAGGGTTTTTAGCCAACAATCATCATTATGATATCAAATTCAAAGATTAAAAGATTGAAAGATGAAAACTTCCGAAAACTTTCAATAAACTTCAAACCAATCTCAATGTCACAATCAAGAACAAATATCGTCGCTAGATTCGGGATAGAACAAACAAACACAATATTAGATAAGAAGGGAGAACGGGATGTCAATCCGTCTTCCAAATCAAACCTAAACAAGAAGAGAAATCTTCTTGCAATTAACCTTCCGAATCTTCAATCTTCCGTCAATCCGGAAATCTCTATCACATCTCCACCAAGTGCAAGATTAGGGCAACTCCAAAGATGAGCGCAAGTACGTCTTTTTGCAAAGTCGCAAAATCTCCAAGCGGGGGTCTAAGCGAAGGTGCAAGCGTAAGCCTAAAGCGAGGTGACGGAATCTCTATTCGTCCGTCCTTTTATAGTGTATGATGAAGTAGCGGCCCGGCCCAATCTTTTAAAAGATCGTGGCTTAAAGTGTGGCGAAAAATATCGCCAAGATCACGGTCGTGGAAGGTTCCACGACCGTAATTTAGAGCGTGGAATTAGACACGGTTTGAACACATGATTCCACGACCGTAGAATCCACTGGAATGAATCACGCTTCACTTGCTAGGGTTCCACGGCCGTGGAACTGAACGTGGTTTGTAGTACGGCCGTATTTTAGAGCGTGATTTAGGGCAAGAACGTGATTCTTCCCTAGCCTCGTGCATTCCATAAGTTGACACTCATTTTGCTCCTAAGAATGCCCTCAATCCATGGACATACTCAATCAACTCATCCTTGCTAAATTCCGTTCGGAAATGGCTCTCAATCACCTATAATCAACATAAAGCTTGTGTAGACATCTATATCGACAATATAGGCAAACTAGCTCACAAATGCAACAATGCTAAATCAAAGACTATCAATATGAATCAAATACATTTAGAAAACGTGCCTAAAACATCACAATATTTCATGCTAACATCTCACGGCTTTGAAATTAGGTCCCTTGTGGTTTTTTCTTGGCATAGAGGTTGCACGGACACCTGCTGGTTTGGTTTTAAATCAACGTCAGTATACACTAGATGTTATTTCAAAAGTTGGGCTATTAGGCTACAAGCCGACAAACTTTCCTATGCCCACTATTCATGGTCTTCAGCTCACTGCAAGTCCTCTTTTCTCTGATCCAGCGCCATATAGACGTCTCATAGGTCGATTAATCTATTTGACAATTACTCGACCGGACCTTTGCTATAGTGTTCACTTATTAGCTCAGTTTATGCAACATCCCCGTAAGGATCATTGGCAAGTAGCTCTTCGCATTTGTACGGTATCTAAAGGGCAATCTATCCCTTGGAATTTTACTGTCTAAACACAGTAATCTTCGGCTTCATGCTCACTGTGATTTTGACTACGCAGCATGTCCAAATTCTCGGCGCTCCACTACATGTTACTTTGTCCAGCTTCGACATTCCCCGGTTTCCTGGAAGACAAAGAAACGGGTGATTGTGTCCAGGTCTTCTGCGGAGGCTGAGTACCGAGCAATGGCTACAACTACTTGTGAGCTATTATGGTTGCGTATGTTGTTGTCTTCTCTAGGCATCCACCAACCTTTACTAGTGCTACTGCTTTGTGATAATCAGTCAGCTCTTTACATAGCCTCCAATCTTGTATTCCATGAGCGTACTAAACACATAGATATTGATTGTCATACAGTGCGTGATCAGCTACAAAACGGTTCTATTCGGACTGCTTATGTTCCATCACATCTACAACTGGCTGATATTCTAACGAAACCACTATCTGCCCGGCCATTTCGGTTTTTGTTGTCCAAGCTTGGTGTTGCTACTAGGGGTGGGCATGGGACGGAATGGGACGGGATTTATGACTTTTTTTTCGTCCCGCGCGGGCCTTGTCCCATGTGGGACGGGATAGGACGGAACGGGACAAATCTCGCGTAAATTATGCACCGATTATATTCAATATGTATGTTTGTTTTCTCTCATGTTTAAAGACACAAATGGCCGGGGGGAAACTCGATACCTAATTATCGATTCATGACGCCTACATTAGTAGTTAATACATTGAAAATAAATTCAAGTTACATCAAAGTGTCTTACCGATTCACATTCAAAAAATAAAAAAATAATTTACAGAAATTACATTTATTTAACTATCGATTACAATTGTGGGAATTCACAAATACAAGGGTGACGGAACGGACTAGAGAAAGGGCGGCGATGGAACGGACTAGAGCAAGACGGCGAACAAACTAAAGAAGGGAGAGTAGAACCTCTAGTATTTTAGATCCAATCAAATGAGTCGTATAAAATGAGTGAATGACTGCTGAAAAATTATTGAACTAATAATTTTAAAAATATAATCATATTTTTTTAAAATTATAATTATGTATGATATCTATCTATATATTATATATAAAAAATATAAAAATATTATTTATATATATGCGGGACGGGATTAAGCGGGATGGGAAGTCTCCGTCCCGCATCCCGTCCCGCAAATTTTTCACGGGACGGGATACACATTTTTTTTTTCAAATCCCACCGGGATCGGGACGGGACCGGATTAAGCGGGATTTATGCCCACCCCTAGTTTCTACTACTACCCCACCCACCAGCTTGAGGAGAGTCTAATCAGATACGATTTTCACAGTTATCAGTATCTTCACATTTATCATATATGCTTGTTAGTTATAGATACAATATCTGCTTGTTAGTTGGCTGTTATTGATTTCCCTATTTTCCATCAGTTTGTACTGTATATATATATATATACATTAGCAAGTGAATAATATTCAACAAGTTCAATTTGATATACTCTACATTTAAGCAACACTCCCCTACAATGTAGCAATAAAGATGGATACCACCATGCATATACAATAAAATATTCACATTGTTCGAGTGTTATTCATCAGGGTTTGAACTGAATTAATCTAGGTAGGAATTGTTCCCCTACTCGTTTAGTGGGTTTTGATCTCTGTATATTGGACAGTATTAAGGTCAGTTCTCAATGGAAGCGCAATTGTCATAATGTGAAAAGTGAAAACCATGTTATAGCACTGAGCCTCATGGTTCGTGTTTTATTAGTTCAAACATATACACGTAACAAAGTTTATAAAAAATATAACTACTAAATTAACAAAATTATTGTATTTTATTAATTCAAACATGCACAAGTAACAAAATGTATAAAAATATACTACTAAATTTACAAAATAATTTGTGAACTAACTACAAAAAATATCAGAACTGAAGTGTATAATTTTTTTAACGAATTAAAATAAAATAATGAGCTGAGATGATAACTGTTACAATTGTCTCATAAAAATTACAAAAATGTCATAGCGTCCTCCTTTTTAAAAAACGTATTTTCAAAATGACAAAGTTGTCCCTGTACCTTCTAAAAATTGTCACCACACACCTTCTAAATCATTAAATGACTTTCAATGAACAATGCACTTATCCTAAATCATTAAATGATGTGGATGATTATTGGTCAAAAGAAAATTTTGTAGGTCATTCGATCAAGTGAATCAACGGTCCAAATTACTCTGTATTGCCGCACCACAACTCCTTTCAGCACCAAAACCAATCTCACATTATTTTTAGTTGGATTTAAGTATGATTTTTGTGAACTCTATAATATAGAAATCTTCATTTAGCCGTTCCATTGTCGTGGTAAATTATCTGCTATTTGCTCAAATTTAATCTAAAACCACGTTTTGGGTGACTGATAAAGTGTCGGTCAAGGTCATCCACCCACCATCCGATCCATTAATGTCATACCTACCTCTTTGAATCAAGATAGCCTACCCCGATACAACTTTTAGTTTCTAGTCCTCCTATGCAAACTCCTTAAAAACTTGTCCCTTCCTCTCTTCTATCCTTTTCAAGCTACCTTGGACCTTACCAAAAAACTACCCTAGACTTGTATGTCCTCTCACCACTTTCTTAGTTTGACCGTCACTTCTATTCTGGAAAGTTTGTATTCTTCCTCTATTTTTATGCTTCTCAAGCTACCATGAACCTTTCGACCAAAAGTGCTACCCTAAACTTGTACGTTCTCACACCACTTCCTTAGCTTGACCGTCACTTATCTTCATTATAGGTATGTATAAATTATATCTCTATCTACATGTAAAATCGGGATTTGAGATAATAAATGAGTTAAGCATTAGTTATTAAATTTAATTTTTTATTCTATTGATCAATTTAAGTTTTTTAAAAACCTAATAGTCATAATATAAAATTACAATAAATAATTTAAAATTAGCATTTAACCTCTCCCAAGAAACAACTTTATATGTAGTATTAATAATTTTCTTTAGAGCACAAAACGGTTTAAGCCAATAAAGTAATATCAAGCCTTCTTTAAATTGAATAAAAACTACCTAAACATACGAAATGATTTAAGACCTTCTATCAAACTACATGTAAAAAAGAATTTTAGAGCAGAACTTTAAAACACTAAATGATTTAAATCAATATGCTCTTCAAAAAACATGTAAAATATAAATTTAGAGCACTAAATGATTTAAGCAAATAATTTCAAACCATTTTTTTAAAATACCTAAAAACTACCTAAAAATTACTAAATGATTCCAGACCTTCTATTAAACTGCATAAAAAATATTAAAAATTTAAGTCAATATTCGCTTGTTTACCTTCTATAAAAGTAGGTCAAAATAGTAAGTTACAAACATTTGACCACATTAAATTAGAAACCTTTGATGTACGAGCGGAACTTTAGGTTTGTTTAACCGGCAGTTTGAGTTGGGCCGTGGCCAAACCTAAACCGGCGGTTTAGGTTTGCGACCTACCACTATACGTGTATATATATATATACACTAAGGTGGTTGGTGAGTTACGAAAGTAGAGAGGAGACACAGAGCGATAGGGAAGAACACAGAAAGAGCGGAGAGGAGAGAGAGGAAAGATAGGTGTGCCCAAAAAGCTGCTTTGGTGACAGGAGAGAAGAGGAGATGAGATCCCTCCAACACAAAAACAGAGCTTTTGACGTAGCACTCCCACCTCCTCATTTTCTCTAGGAGAAGCCCGAATCTACCAACCGCTCATCTTCTTCATGGCGTCTGCTCCTACGCTTTTCTGCATTTCAATCTTCCTCGCGCTTAATTTCTCTTCCTTTCGATTGGTTTCTTCCTCGTCGTGCCATCCCCAATCGACCCCCTTTCTCTACCTTCTCCGACTTCAGTGCCCCTTACCGATCTCTTCTTCCCCTCCCCTTCAGGTACATCTGCCTCTTCTTTATTGCTTAATCCTTGATCATTGTTTTGTCACTTTCCATGTTTGGTTTCTGTAATTTGTATCATTAATTTGTTGTTAATTAGGGTTTTGTTAAGCTTTTCATTTCAACATGATTCTTCTGAAATGAAATCGGCTGTAGCCTAATTTGATTGAATGTTCAATGTATTAGAAATGTATTTTTTTCATATATCTATACAAAAACAAGTCTGATAATGACCATGGCACAGTCAATTGCGTGATGAATTTCTAACTTGAATCATCCTTGCTTCTTTACCTTTCATTTCTACACTAGTATTGAGTTGTTTCCTTCTCTCCTCTGAAGATAACTTCTCTTTTTTAGTACATCCGCTCCCAATTTCATCTATCACTATGCTTATAGATTACCTTATTACAACTCATCAGCTCCAATTAAAGTTTTAACACTTATTACCAAACACCTACTCCCGGTATTGGATCATCATGAGTATTCCTTGAGTCTATGATGTTGGAGTATATGAAGGGTTCCCAGACCATGATCAACTACCACTGAAACATGTGCGAATTGGAAAGGGGTTCTATCAGAATAGAGTGGGAGAAAATCAACTTGTGTTTTTGGTTCGCTAATGATGCTTTTGATAGTGATTGGATCTTCATTTTTGTTTCTGTGGAGGAGTTTGAGGGATAGACTATAGAGATATAATTGAGTTGCCAGTAGATGAAACATTATTACATGGACATTGGGATGAATCCTTTCTGTTATTAATTGCATACTATGAGATTGATCCTACTTTGTGTTGACTTTCTATTGAGCAAGGAAATTGCTTTTCAAGTGTGCATACATTTATGCTTCCTCTTTTGGAATGATTCTGATATAAATTAAATATGTCTAGAGACTGTACACCTGTTCTTGAGCTTGTAATTGTTACCAAATTATTGCATGTCACCCACAATAATCAAATTTCAGATGCATGGTGATCTCAATCTTGCTTAGGCTGCTGTCAATCTAGATGCTAGTCATATAAACGATTCAGTGACTTGTTTGCAGGTGAATGGAGAAGCCCTTGAGCGAGTTTTGAGCTCTAATCCTGTGAATTCGTACTCTGCTTTGCTCTTCTACGGTTCGTGGTGTTCATTCTCTTCTAGCTTTAGACACAAATTTGACATGCTGAGCTCAATGTACCCGCAGGTTGAGCACATAGAAGTCGAGCAATCATCAACTATGCCGAGGTGAGAGAAAGATAGTTTACTTAAATGTCAAATGTTTGGTTCATTAACTAATAGTTTGCTGAACTTGCTGCCTTGCCATGGAGTGAGGTCTGATATTTGGTTGATTTGTGTTATTTGCAGTTTGTTATCCAGGTATGGGATTCACAGTGTGCCTGCATTACTGATTATTAACCAGACAACAAAGGTGCGGTATAGTGGTAAAAAAGATCTGCATTCATTGGCACAGTTTTACCAGAAAACTACAGGTACTATTAACAAGTTTGTTATGTCAACCTCAGTTGGAATGTTTCTGGAAGCTTTTCTTAACTTGAACCTGAGCTCTCTTCAATTAACCACTTTCCTGTTTGGGACTTTTTTGAAAGTGGGTAGAGGTGTATTTAACAATCTCAGTTAGTCATTGTTACTGATGTAAAATCTCTTGTTTCATCCAGGGCTTGACTCGGTGAAAGATTTGCTTCCACCTAGATCATCTGACTCGGTCAATGCTCGCAATGAGAATAATGGTCCTTCCGGGTACCAAGTGTTATCATGGAAGGAGATGATGGTAAAGGAACCATATTTGCTGTTTGCAATATCGTTCCTAACATTGAGGATTTTCCTGCACTTCTCCTCACAACTACTCGGAGTACTTGCAGCTTCGTGGAAGAAATGCAAGAGACATCTAAACTTGGGAGTCTTTGGGGAATCATGGCAGTTATGGGGGCGGGTTTTGCAAATAACTGATGTGAAGAGGGCATGGAACAAGCTCAAGTGGTGTCAAACAAGGAACTTCCACAAAGGGGCAAGGAGTGCTCGTGTTTGGGCGTCATCCCTTGCATCGGTCTCGTTGGGTGAAGCCAGCTAGCTTGATTACTTGTTTTTTTACCACGCTTGACAACTCAGCTTACTCGCATAATCCCTTGCATTGATCTCGTTGGGTGAAGCCAGCTCAGCTTGATTACTTTTTTTTTTTACCACGGTTGACAACTCGAGTAAGTGTCTATGTCAAGGAAGATATTTCTCCCATCCTTGTTTTCAGTTGTGTTCTCTTCTTTCCTCTTTGAGTTTGCATTTTGTATTTTGTCGTTGTCCTGATTTTGTTTGTTGTAATACTTGGTGTAGAAGGGATAATTGTAAATCATAGTTTGGCATTTCATGTCGTGTATATTTAGCATTTAGGCTTATTGACATCTTTCCTTTTCAATGTAAATTATAGAGTGCTATTCACTCTTGCAATTTGCTTGATATATTGATGCAACTCTCTGTGCTTTTTTTTTTTTGGTATTATGGGCACGGCGATGGATTTCGTAAACGCACGCCGGTTACGGAATCCGTGACCGTAGCGGTCACGGTGACCGTAGCGGTCACGGGTTCCGTAACCGTGATGGTGTCAGATTTTTTATTTCTTGGGTTAGAATTCACATAGAAAATTATCACGGACCCGGAACCCGTAATTGTGACGGTCACGTGTATTTATGATTTTCTTCACTTTTTTATTTTTTTTTTGTTAGAATTCACAAAGAAAATCACCACAGTTACGGAACTCGTAACCGTGAAAAATCTATCACGCATTCGGAACCTGTGCTTTTGTGAATTTCATCGCGGTGCGTTTACGACTCCCTTTTTTTGTTGACATGGTATAAATGTATAATGCAGTCAAGAAGATTCTTTTGCTTTCACATTTAGGGCTCGTTTTGGAAGTGCTAAGGATCATTTTCGATAACGGAATGATTCCAAATCAATAAAAAATTATTTGTTTAAAGATCTCTAATACATGAGAGTAATCTGATCATTTCCTTTCCCTTAACCTACTTCATTCCACCACTACAACTAAACGGACACTTGTTATACTTATGCAAATGAAATCCATTGAGCTTCCCGGGCTACCTGGAACATATACCATGGCATTCATGCAAAAGCCAAGATCATGATGCTTAATGTAACCAATAGCAAACGCGGGGATTTGAAAAATTAAACATATATTGGCGACTCCAAATACATGAAGCTTATATACAGAAGTTAGTCTATGAACAGTTTAAGCAGAACACCAAAACTGCAGCTGACCTTGTAAACAGAGGCAGCTACGAGCATATCACTCGTTTTCCCTATTGATTACCCTATTTACTGCAATCTGTTACCATTTACATGATCAAGATCAGAGCTATATCCTAACAAGTTACAAAGTACTTCATGTACAGTTTTACCAACCAAGAAATCCTCATAAATACTCAGCTAATAATGACCGAAAAGGCAGCCTCTGAATCACAGCGCGCCCTGCAGCAGAGCAAGCATTTAGTACTTACAGTGAACAAGTTATATAAAACCACATATATAGCCAATGACTGATATGTGCAAGTAATGAGCATAAGACAATAGGAGTACCGAGTCGCCTGTCTGCTTGAGAAAGGCAGATACAGGTGTATGTTTAAGAGCAGGTATCACCGGAAAGCATGGCCCTCCTATAGAGTTTCTAGCACCACTGATGCTTTGGTAAAGACAGATAGAACAAAAGGTGCTTCTTCCCCGGGGTGGATGGTGGTGGGGACTATGGTGTACCCCTTGGGATCGGGCTCAAGCACCATTTCACATGATATTTCTCTTGAATTTACATAATCTGTCCCGCCAACCGATTCATGCAAATATATATTATAAGCAGCACGTCGTCCACGGGTCTTGAGTATTCTCATTCCAATATAAAACATCATTGAATTGTGGCTCGACTGGTAATTACTGAAACCGGCTGTTGTTCGAGAGAAACTCACCCCCTGGCCACACAACACATTCAACAATCATAATTAGATTACAATCATCGATTATTCATGTATTTTTACATGTTCCTTTCACTAGCTATACCTGTGTTAATGTAATAAATACATGTATTGGAAGTGATGCATCAGGCCCTGTAGCCCTTAACCTAAACTGGGGATTTTGATGCCATGTATCATAATCCTGGCAACCACCTGCACTGTATCCTCGCCATTGACCGTGCACAGAATATCGCATCTCGGATGGATAGACACGGCAAACATATATCGACCTGAAGTGAATCTGAAAATCTTGCCAGGACATCCAAAATATACCTTCTTTTGACTGCCAGCAAGTAAATAAACAAGTTCACATATAACTTAGCAGGACGCCAGGACCATTTATATTTTTAGAGTACTTAAACCAGTCAAAAGAGCCAACAAGTAGCAGAATAGCAGTGAGTACCTGCGGTGCATGCTTTAATTTATGCCTCATCCTATCAGTCCATTCAGGAGACGAATCGGACCATGGCCCATTCCATTCAACTTCATTGGCCCATGGATTGCGAATCTGAACTAGTTTGTTTCCGTCTACATCTCTTACCTTTAGTAAACAAGTAATGATCAATCTTCTGCAAATTCTATTTATCATCAAAATAAGAACTCGGAATGACAAAAAACGGTCTTACATACCTGCAATATCGAGTACGCATGACCTTGGACTATACCACTGGATGACACGTGTATGTCTGAACCTGATGGACTACCAGCACCAAGCAAAAACCCCTCCCGTTTAAATGTCAACAGTTGGGACCATAGTCTGCCACTTGCAAGGTCAATCTGGGCCTGTGCACTTCTCATGTCAATTTCCTCTCCAGCTCCTCCGGTAAGATCTACGAGAGCATCCTGAACAAGACCGCCTTCTAATGCTTCATAAGATCCATGCAATTTTGCATACGCCTTTTCAAGTACGGACACCCAGAGCTCTCCCCCCTTTCGACTGGTAGCAAATGCTGGTTTCCCAGGAGATTCACATGGAATCCAATCATCTACAATGACAGGAACCCACTCACCCTACACAAAAAACATCGAAGTAGAAACGTCTAAAGTATGAGCTCTTCAAATCAATCTTCTACAGGAGAAGAAGCCAATTTCTTTTGGGTGCAGAGTAAAAAAAATCAATTTAAGAAGGAAAACATTCAACCACCCTGTAACATTGTAGTACAAACTGAAAAGTCTGAAATTTTTCATATTCTGAGCGATAAATAACAAGCAAGCACATATCACTAGAACAAACTTAATATGATCTCTAGTAGTCTAGAACACAGGGCTCCCAAAATACGCCAATTAATGATGACCCCACTAAACCAACTAGAATCTGATTCTTCTCCAACTTACCAGAAAACCATTACTTGCAAGTCTATTGACCAGTCAAAGGTCCTCTATGTCAAATGCTAGGCACATGGATAGTTGATGATAGAAGACTCAAGAACAATCCAAGAAGTCCC
The DNA here is from genome assembly GCA_033239125.1 of Fagopyrum homotropicum. Taxonomy (NCBI): domain Eukaryota; kingdom Viridiplantae; phylum Streptophyta; class Magnoliopsida; order Caryophyllales; family Polygonaceae; genus Fagopyrum; species Fagopyrum homotropicum. The sequence goes on from BSWB01000006.1 coordinate 139,609,258, forward strand.
CTGTAAATAAGACAATTAGGACTTGGAGGGCTGTGAGGGAGGGTTGCTACGTGTGGTGACATGGACTGTTGATATCCGATAAATAAGAGCAATAGCCTCCAGTAGTGATCTATTGAGAAATTTAGAGTGAATTCAGGCATTCACTCGGGCTCATTGGGAGAGTGTGTCCTCCCCTTGAGATTAGGTTGAATTGGAAGATTGTGAGAGTATCCTTGTTATTCGTCTTTGTTCAAATCTATCCTATTATTCCCTTGGAACTCAAGTGTTGTTGGCTTGTGTTTGAGTGTGCACATGTGTGGCCAGATATCTTCTGTGTTTTCCTGGTTCTGGCACTATCATCAAACCTAAGTAATTTTTAAACCACAGAACTATTTACAAATCACTGTACAGGATTCACTGCTCTTTTCCCTCCACTAGATATAGACTACTCAGAAGAATACAAGATCGATACAGCTCAACTGTAGTCCAGAAGTTATATCTTAAATATTTTCTTGATAAGGGAGTGCATTCATCTAAACAATGATATTGCCATTTGCAAAATAAATAAATATTGCAATATTACCTGAATACAGAATCGAACAGTGTAAATTCCCTCCTGGTTGTATTCAGGTGTGATGATCACTTCTGATATTCTAGAAACCTCAGCAAGAACAGCTACAGCACTTAGAAACCAGCAGTCACCTAGTCGTCCCTGGCAAGCCAGTAGAAACTAACATTAAAACTAGACACAAACCATTTGATAAATCACGAAAACTTAACAAGTTGAACTAAGGCAACCAACCTGGCAAACATCAGATGGGTTTGCAGTTCCAGAGATTAGGCATGGCTGACCCTCTTTTACCAGCTCAGTAGGTCTCATCCATTCAGAAACAACCTATAAAAGATACTAAATTAAGGAATATGAAGACAATCATAGAACCATAGATATGATTTAATTACTACAGCACCTGCAACTTTGTAGGGGGGTCATCTGGATTAATGTATAAAGACTGATCATTTGGGGGAAAATCTTGGTCTGTGAAATAGGCTTCTCCTTTCGCAGAGAGAGCTTCTTTAACAGCCAATTCAACAGAGAGCATCCGCTGGTTTATCTCTTCTTGAGTTTCTATACGTGGTTTTCTGAATCTTCTTGCAAAAGAATCCACTTCAAGAACAGCACACTCACGACCAGATCGCTTTTTCCTTCCGCTGGAATATTGACCATCCCAGTCCACATCATCCCTGTCATACAGATCTACATCTGTAGGACCACTATCCCACTCATCAATCTGCAAAATAATAAAAACTTAGTTCTTATACATGTTGGATCATTTATGATTTTATAGAAGTGATAAAGACAACTATTTTAACGTACTCTAGAAGGTGAATCACCCCATTGCCAATTATCTTCAGGATGATTGACTAGACTGTAGTCTGGTAAACCCAGGTTAGCATGAAGGGAAGCAATTTCATCTTCTGTCAAGCATCTTCCCCAGAGAAAGATATCCATGATATGCATTTTCGATTCAATTCCTTCACTGTCTGTTCTTCCAAATGCATCCACATCAGTAGGGGGCTTTACACCTACCCAGACTTCCGTTCCTGGCTCCCAAATGCCACTGGCTGCAGGCAGTGGTAAATTTGCCTGATATCCATCAAAACCACCATCTAGGAAACAAGTTGCTTCGCCTAGGTCAGCATCAATAGTCATTGTCACAGTATGCCACCTGTGAACCATATAGAGAAATAAGTACTATATTTTCATTCTAGTTAGTTGAACACCGCATATGTACCATCACAAATAACCACATCAAGAGAGAGGACAGAGCAAAAAAAGTCTGTGTAGTTGACTTATGAAACACCATCAACTAAAGCAGCCATATCCTGAGTTCAGTTTTTCAAATAAAGACAATTCCATCTCAATTGTTGTTGGTAATTAATGCCCATATGCTCATAAATCCTTGAGACAAAAAATTATGACACATGGAAAACAAAAGACTGTAAAAATTCCCAGGTATTTTTCAATGTGCAAGTATTGTATTCAATGAAAGGCTCCCTCGACTCTCTCTTTACCAATGAAGGCGAAGTGTAAGAAATCAACATACCTTCCGTCAGCAATACTTGTTCCACTTATGCTCCACTCTTTTGCTACAGTTGATTGCCTATCACCTTTAGTAATAATTCTAAGCCCAACTTGTCCGGCTTCAATGCCTTGTTCTGCCCCAGCAACCAGGAGTTCCCAGCAGACTTGTTTCTGAAATTCAGTAGCCAAGATGCAAACTGGCCCAGATTCTGGCATTATCATTACCGTAACAGAAAAGCTGACCTTCTGACTTCGACATAAAGCTTGATCAAGTTCTCCACAGTGTTTTCCACTTGATGTTGGTTCATCATCGAGTACACAAACAGCACCTGCCACCCCAGCCTGAACAGAGAAAGAAAAAACAACTTTCAGTGGTTCCAACAGATATGCAATGAATAACAAACGTCACTACATGAGAACAAATGATAACCTGAACAGCCCGCTGTGACAACTGAGCCCGACGTATGCGACGTGCAATGTTGGCAACTCTTTCCCGGGCAAAGGAATCATCCAGAACAGAGTCACCACCAACAGCACGCACTGCAGCTGCCATTGCAGCTGCTTCTCTACTGTCTGCATTAGGAATAGAGGATAAGAGAGAAGCTTCTATCTCCTTCCACTTCCGTTCTTCTTTTTCCAGCAAAGCCTTTCTCCTCTCTTTGCCTCTTCCCTCCTCTTCTCGTCTCTGTAAGAAAATTTCCTCTTCCATCTCCTTTTCTCTTAGGTAACTGCAATTGTTATCACATATAAGTTTAAAAGGGCAGAAGAAAACTTATTAAAGAGGACACGATATGTTAAGAAACAGCACCTCTCCTGAATAAGTTCAAACTGCCTTCGATCCTCCGGCAACCACTTCTTAATTTTCTTGGCACTTAAATCTGAAAGGCCAATACTATCGAGAAAAAGTCTCAAACGGACTTCATCCTGCCACAGCACAAGCACATGGTTAGTAACCAGATATTTAAAATATACAAGCCATGTGTAATTCAGATTCTTCTACCTGCACTCTTTCTGCTTTAGCTGTCAATCCCAACAACAGAAGCAGATATCCACCAAATTTATCCCACATATACACCCATTCTGTATCAATTGCCTCTTCTAAAGCCAAAATACGTGCATGAGCACACAGTTCTCGCCGATGACCCATATCAGTAGCTGCTTCCCGACGCAAATTCAATATGCTTTTCATCCTAGATAAGAATGAACCTGCAGCTAACTCCTCATTTCTCAGGCGATCTCTCAGTTTCATAACATCTGCTCTAGGAAGCACAAAATTTCCTGCTCTGTCACGCGTGATTGTGGGATCTCCAACTAAAAGAACAGCTGAACTAGCTGATCTCTGTGGCGCTGAATAAGTTCCAGAAAGAGCATTTCTAGTCTGCAGTCAATTACAAAAAGGTCACAAAATACACAGTGATTCAATTATATCTTGTCAAAGCTTGGTAGTTGGTCAATGGATTTACAAGTTCTTGTAAGATGACATCAGACATCCTAAATCAACAGTGACCCAAAATAACATTATACCATGAAGTTCTAATCTTGCAGCTTCAATAAGATTTAAAAAAAAAAAGAATACGTGAAGAAAATAATTTATACTTTTGACAGTGATAAACTCGTGAAATGTAGAGGCAGAAACATGGAGTGCAAAGATAAAGGCAAGTTTCAAAGTCAACCTGAGAGAAAAGTTGCTAGGATTTCCAATTCACTGAGACATGCAGACAGAAGAATTTTCTTTGAAATAGTTTAGCTACTTAATTAATCTAAGGACAGGAGTTTTACAAAATACAGAACAAACTCAATGAACAAACATAAGCTACTCCACAAAGTGCCAATAGTTATTTGACTTGGATAAAATCACACCTTTGTTGCAGATCGGGCAATAGCTTGAACTACAGTTTCCTTACTGAGGAAATGAACGGCATCCTCCATCATCTGAACATCAAAAGGATAAGCTAATTTAGTCCAACATAAATCTACAAACTTCTAAAACATCAATAACTAGGAGAATGAGATGCATGAAAAGATAAGCAAGGTTGAGATCATTAAATAATGAAACATATATTTTACCAAAGTTTACATAATGAACATTCAGTAGCCAGATCATTCATAGACTTTGCACACACCTGAAGAGATAAACAAGGACGAGAGACAGCAAAACCAAAGGCAACAACTAGCGTAATTGCAGAAACAGCAGCACCAGCAAAAGGTGGATAAATTGTAAGACTAGCAACAACACCCCACCCCTCCGTTGCCAAAGCAATCGCATAGAGCACAAGAAAAGCACCACTGAGAGGGAAATTGACATTTTGTCAGCATTTTTGAAACAATTGTCGTATAAGAGAAACTGAAGCAGCAGATAAATGGTGAATTAATCTAACCACCATAGTCTTAAACAAACCTGACATTCTTCCCACAATCAGCATGGGCATCATACACATAAACAGGAAGCACTCTTGGAGAATATACCACAATTGGAGGAGAAAGAAGGACCTAAAGATTGGAATGTCAATTGTGCATGCATAAATGAATAGAAGTAGAGAAGAGAAAGATAAAGATGATAGACTATGTGCTTTGCGGTTGATTCCAGGGACTTACGGTCAGTGCTCTTCCAGCAAGAAGGAACAAGAATGAAAAATAGCCAACTGAAGCTCCAATAAAAGGTTTTTCTAAGACAAAATGATGAAAATACATTTAGGATAGAATTATTCAAGCTGGATAACAAAAGAGAACAGAAACAAATCTCAAATCACCTGCAAACCAGCCAACCAAAAAAGCAGCCAAAGCCAAAAGAAAGGCAACAAAACAAACGAAGAATGCCTGAGCCCTTGTTAAATAGAAATTGTTCGAGGCCCAAAGGTGTATGGCACCAATTGCAAGAACAATCAACAAAAGAACCAGCAGAAGAGCCACCCCTATCTGTGTAACAGTTAGAACAGGCAACTTGTCAAGCTATGCATGGCAATATCCAATATAAAAATAACAGATGATTCAACTCACCATCCAAGGATGAACTAACACTATGACAGCTGATATTGCACATAGCAAGAGAAGAAGACCGATATCAATAAAAATATGGACACCACGAGAAAGTCTCCAGTCATCATCCTTCCTGCAAACAGGTTCAGAATCAGAATTGACATCCCCAAATAATAACCTGAAAATTAGGAGAATGAGACGATAAAACTGCCATCCATGCTCACCATTTATGCAAGCCACAGCTCAGAAATAGCAGTGCCGGAATGCACAGCAGAGGAAGTAAAGCAGCCAGAAAATCAACATTTGTTGGGATATTGTCAGGCCGACAGTTAACAACCTTCACGTAAGACAAACCAGAAAATGCCACAAGGACAACTACTCCCATGCACATAGGTAAACCAAAAGAAGAAACTGTTAGCAAAAATCTAGTAGCAACAACAAACTTCAACTACAAAACAATGTTTGTGGAGCACAATCTTCATACACAACTTACCAGCAAAAATAACTAAACATATGCCAGAAGATATTGAGAACCGGTAAGTTGAAAACCACGATACTACTGGTAGCACACCAGTAACAGTCAAAGTAATTGCTGAAGCCATTAACCAACCAAGGTACCAAGACGATGCGTATGGTGATGTATAACTTGTATCGACACCATTCAGACCGTTGTATCTCAACTCCTCTAATGGCTTAGCAGATACTATAGCACCCAAAGATATTACAGAAGCAGCAAATACTGATAAACAGATGAGAAAGATGACACCCTGAACAAAGAAATACAAGCTTTATGATTCAAACTCAGATCACATGTATACAAGGATAGCATATACATAGGATTAGAGAGCAAAACAAAGGGCGTATTCTGAGGTTAAGTAGTGGTAATAAGTAGAAACCAACCCATCAACACTGTGTACGTGATAAACTTGACACCAACCACACTAGCTTTCTCTACCAATGCAAATAGTTCATGACATCATATGTGCCTAGGGAAATACACATTAGGTCCTCGAGACCGCAAAAGAAGGAACAGGATGCCAACAGAATTAAAAGAAAGGATCAAAATTTGTCATGTACGAACCTATAACCACCATCTTCTTTACAGTTCAAATGATGATCTTAATCTTATTGAATTACCTTATTAAACCAAGCTTCAGAAGAAAGAACCATTTGATAGAGCCAGAATCCAGGTCATTATGCCAGTCAAGGCTTACACATTCATGGTTATATGTCAATTAGGATACAAATTTAGGTCCTTCCCTTGGTAGACACTGGATGCATCACTAACTAAGAACTAAAATTTGAATTATGCCAGCGTCACAAAGGGAATTATCATGCAACAACTTCACTTATCCACATGCATGATAAGTGACAACTCACTAGAGTGTACAGAGAAAAAATCATTAGTCAGAGCTTTGAAAAAATCATCAACTCTTATCTAGAACAAATATACTAACCTCCTTTCTTCCAGGCGCTTGATGGTTTTCAGTTCTACCAGCAGATTCAGATAGAGGTATCCAGAAATTGTATCCATTACATATCCATATTGGAACAGCAACAGAGAGGCATGCCACCATTAGGGGAACAGTCAATGACAATCCAAGAAGAACCGATGATTTGCTGTATAATACCATGATGTGTCAGTTGTCAAGAATTGTCAAATTCTCTTTTTGACTGAAGAAGCTTGGAAAGTACAGATGTGAACAAAATTGATTTCAGACATGAAACACCATTGTATAGGGATTATGTCACTCCAAACTTAAAAAGGGGAAATTGTAAGGCACTAGACAAGAATGTAAGGCACATGACTGAAGAAATTTGAAAGTAAGAAACTAAAAATATAACCAAAATTGGTTACAGTTCTATTGCTTTCAAATCTATGCCAAGAGAAGGGGAAATTTTCAGTTAAATTCACTATCTGAGCATGATGGCAATCAACAACTACAGGAAGTTATTCTCTCTGTCTGCTACATAGAAGCAGATATATAAAGATTGACAAAAAATACTGAAATAAAGCAATGCAGAGTACTAGTACCACCCCAGTAAGCTGTGGAACATACCTCAAAAAAGACAGAAGTAGGCCAACACAAGTGCTTAGCAACCAAGCAACAAAACCATACTGGAAAAATCATACGCACAATTAGATATCTAAAGGTTTTTGGATATATAACAGTGAACAATGGCCAAGTTCTTCCTTGAAGTATTGAACACTTGGACATATATAGCTGAAGAACAAAAGAATAGTAGACAATGAAAAGTACCTTGCTGGTTTTCGATGTCATGAATTTTTCTTCTATTTGCAGAGACCGGAAGTAGGCCATTATTGAACAAATAACAGGAGATAACAGCAACACACATATGCCAAATTCAAACTGATTAAAAACAAAAAACAGATCAGAAAATGTACTTCAGCTCTACCGACTTGGAACTTCCAAATCTGATTGCTGACTAGATAGGATAATTTGCAAAGTCACTAGTACTTTACCTGCTGATGTGTTGCATTAATAATTTTAATGGTCCTTGGCCGGAAGAATGCCACAACCACAGTTTCAAGAATAAACAATAAAGTGAAAAGGACCCATGCTCGTTCTGGAGTGCCGGAAGTATGGTGCAAAACTAATCTACAAAGCTGCAGCCACCTTTCTAACCCTCGGAGTCTCAACTCTTCGGAAAATGTAATTTGATTAGGCAAGGTGTTACCAATACTACCAGAATCAATAATAGTAACATCAGTATTGTCGCAATGATTTCTATCAGCATCCAAACTGCTTCTTTGCAGCAACGCGAGGATAGTTGGATCCAAACTCTTCTCCTTCAACATCATTGCAAAATTAGGATCCAACCCTTTATTTTGCAACAAATTGGTTAACTCACGGTCACCTTCTTTACTTCTCTTCTTAAGTATAGCTGCAATCCTAGGGTCATTCAGCTTGTCTTGATATGCAAGAGCAAAATTAATATCCAAAAGTTGGTTTACTGATGCAGATGTGCTTGACTCGTAGCCTTGGCTATCAGCACCACCACTAGAACATACCACAAACGAATTGCTAGGGTCAAAGTTCTTATCTGTGAAGGATGGTCCTACATCAGGATCTTGAATGACTGAGCGGCACGAATTAGTACGTATGGCTAGACTTGGCCTTCCACTATCTATACTCTTATCGCTGTTGATACCCTCATGGGAGCTAGTGTTTCGACAAAATGTGGTGTTGTTCCAGCTACCAGCATCACCAGTGCAATGCATTGCATTTTTGCTTATCATTTCAATTCCATTACTAAGATGTGCCCCTTCAGCACTGCTACTCCTTTTTACACTAGAGCCACATCCCTCGGAAGAACTAGACGAACTATTCTGCTCCTTCCTTCGAAAACTCTCTCGTAAGCGAATTACAGTGCCCTGCAAAGCATCTCTTCGAGCAGCTAAAGGATTGGTAGCCAAAAGGTGGCGAGCAACCGCAGCTCCTAAGAGCATTGAAGCAACAACAACATAGCTAATGCAATGCCCCAGATACCTGATAAACAAACATCATCAAGGCTATGAATGCAGGTATCAGAAAAGTCCCTTTAAAATAGATACTTAAATGCCAGGATGTGAAGCGAACCAGTAATGTACTCCAAAGCATATGAGAAAGATACGAGATGTCCCAGCAATGAAAAGGGCAGCAATACGACTTTGAAGTAGCTTAAAGCTATACAAACATGCCCCCAAATTCCAGTCTGCAAAGAGACAGTTCCACATTTATTGACACGCCAGTTACACTTTTTTCTACAGCTCAATTTTTAGTATAGAACAAATAAACACATAGAACAGCTTTTAACATACCAAGAACAATCACAGAAGCTGAAGTGATTGCCCCCAGCCACCTTGCCTCTTTTGCTGTTAAACCGTACAATATTGAGTATGCAACAAGCACCAGAACTGAGCCAAAGTAAAGAATCCCAAGATGTGAAGCTCTGCAAACAAAAATATATAAGTGGCAGAAGGAGTCAACAAGTATATGGCGGTTTTACTTTGAATTGTCACGAGCATAGTTCCCGTGCCATGAACGGATGATGGGTATGTTCGGTAAGACTTGGATTATGGGGTTATTTGAAGATTATTGTGGAAAGATTAATTTGGGGAAAGATTAATCTGGGGATTATTCTGGCCATTTTTTCATCCTCCTCAACATGGATTATGGGATTATTGTGGAATTATAATCCTCAAATAATCCCGTGTTGTCTACTGAATGGACCCGATTTATAATTGATTTTGATTAGAAGGGAAAAAAGTAAGAACTTTTCATAAAAGTAGATAGATCAACTTTGGTCATTATAAAAATAAATAATAGTAAACCCATGAGTATCCATTAGTAAATGAGGTATCAAATGAAAAATCACACTAAATTTATTCTCCTCACGTAGAACTTATGATTATGCAATCTTAAAGGAATTTCAAGATACTCACAACTGCAAAGGGATAATGAAAAATGTGATTGTTAGAAAACTAGTATTATAAACAAAATAGTTGATACAAAAATAGATTACTTGCATATTGTTGCAAAAATATATCAATTCATCTGAGCATTCTCAATCGGTTCACTAAGTTGAATATGCACATATATTATTTAAAGGGATGTACGTAGCAAAATAAGGAGCTAAACTGGTCATTATTATGTATTCCTCGTGTTTGGGTTATCTATCTAGTGTTAAAAAGGAGTTACGCTCTATATGGTATGATTGAGCATTAGGTTGAATTTCTGTTAATTTTATGGTAGCTAGTTTTGACAAAATTTATGTATTATTAGTTTGATAACAATTGAATAAGAAATATATCACATGGAAGGGTAAAAGTTACAAAATAAAAGATGTGTGTGTTAATTGTACAATTAAAAAAGATATGGGTAAATATTAACTTATATTTTTATTTTAATGCGAGCCATGAAGTAGTAAATAGGGTAACATAAAATTTGATATGATTAGATTTTATATGGATAAAAATTTGTGTAAAAGCTCATCATATCACAAATTTACAAGCATGGCATATATTACCATGTTAAATATATGTCAACAAATATTATAGTTGGATACAAATGGAAAGATTCTGTTTGGTAAATTTCATATACTAACATTAATTTTATTGATTAATTGATGGAAATAACTAAAGATTGTAAAATGAGATAGGGGTTTATCACAATCTATATATATATATATATATATATATATATATATATTTGAGAAATGATATGTGATGTAGAAGGTATGAGACAATGCCACGTGGCTTTTAAAGCATAAGTATATAGATAGTGGTGCATCACAATCTATCACATACATGCACAGAAAACACCTACAGGTTTATATGAATCCCCGTTAAATTCCATGAAGAATCAAGATATAACCCTCTCAAACAAGTACCTGTTTTTCTTTTGATGTGCAGTTTTTATATTTTCTTTTTTACTCGTGATACAAAGAATTTGTTTTCAAAGAAAAAATAGCATCCAGCAGATAACCCTAACGAAGATCGAACTCACTTCTAAGCAGGAAATGAAATTACTCATTAATGCATAAACAAAATCAAGAAGTTAGAAAGCCGTGAAAAAAGTTCAAGGTGCTTGCCTACTGGATTGTCGAGGATATAACTCATTCGGATCAGGTGGCTCTGGCAAACAGGCCATGGGGCCCACTTCAATACAATCAGAATAGGCATACTTGTATGCCTTCCGCACATACTCGTCCACATCCAACCCATTTCCTGTAGAGATTGACAACAAGTAAAGATAAAATAACTGCTAAATTTATAATATGTGGGCAATAATTAAAACCATCATACATCACACAAAAATGCCTTCCAAATGGAGAAGGAAATCATAGTAAAAAAATAAAGCAAAAACATGTAAAGATAAAGTAACTAGCTTTAAAAAAAACATAAACTGAAATATAAACTTACCATTAAACAGCATTCTGCAAATAAACAGCATATTGATAGCTAATGCAATTGCAGATACACCAAAAAAAAATCCTGAAGGAGAATATCGCTCCGCGGCACTAAAGCCTGCTGTAACGTATACAGCACAAAGTTCATAGGCGCAAAGTAGTGTAACAGCAAGTAGGAGGAGAAAAGCAACAGCCCCTGTCAAAAAAAGCAAAGAACACTGCTTATTATAAACAAGTTAATAGCTTTGCCCAAATTCTGAAAAGGATTCCAATAGAAAGTTTTACTCTATGTGATGACGTCACGTATAATTCCTCCTAACACCATACTAAATTATAGTTACGAGCAAAGTAAAATTTAGTGATGTGTGGAAGACATTTAAAACACGGTTTAAGAACAAGAAACAGACTCATCAAAATCGACACCTAAATACAGTTATTGAAAAACCTTGAATCCATCGAATCAAGTATAATGATTTGACAAAGTTGCTAAACCTAATACAACATCATTCTTTGAATTTTCTTTTTCATGTTCAGAAATTAATTACAAATTCCAACAAAACAGATCATTATGACTGCAACAAATATATAATATAGGTGCATATAATACAGAAAGAGGGCAAACTCATACATACTTGAACTTTGCCATTGGGTTCTCCACCAAAGCATTAGGGAATAAAACGCTAACAGGAGAGATATGCCTGCCATTATGACTGCCAGACCGATTATATCTCGACCCAAAATCACAATCAACCAAGAACCCCACACTACAAGCACGAAGACTGGAGATATAACAATCATCCAACCAAACAGACTCAGTAACCCACACAAAACCCCAAGTTGAGGTCCTTGAAGTACATAAGGCCATTTCCTTGCAAAGATCCAGCTGGAATGGAAAGTATAAAATCAGTAATAAGGAGCAATATCAATCAACTTGGACTTGCAGAAAGCCGAAAACAATAAACATATAACCATTGCACCTAGGGACAAGTAAGACATGACAGAGAAGCAGAAAATACAATGATAATAAACCACGGAGTGGTTTAAAATGTGCAAGTTCGTGCTGCTGAATGAACTGTGGAGAATCGAGTGTCCCCGTCAAAGAATATTCTAGAGACATGTAAACATCATGAGAACATGTTGACAAAAAAATGGTAATAGGTAGTAATGCCAACAGGCAACAGCTGAGCATCATATAAATGTTGAATATCAATATTGGGGGTGGTAAGTAAATCCTAATTATTTCATATAATCTTAGTCATGGAGTTTGTTGAGGCTGTCTTTTTCATATATATTTGATTTCATAACTTCCTTTGCAATGTCTGTAAATGATCTAAAGTAAATGTAGGAGACTGCAACCCTGCCTAAAGTCGACACAGAAGCGCTTGCACGATGTAATTGTGGTAAAGGAAATAAATGCCATTCGAGCTGGTTTTGATAGAAAGTTGTGGTTTGGGTTCCCGGAGATTCCACCTATTTACTCGCCAATATAGATCACAGTCACTAATCCATGCCCAATTGTCTCGCCAAGGACTAAACAACAGCGTTCAGGTTAGGTTGCATTTCGGGGGCTGAATGGAGAAGAGAAGCACAGAAGGGATGCAGTGAGATAGAAAGGTTAGAGGTGGGTAAACTACAAGCAAAATTGACGAAACACACAGAAAGGAGGGTAGCGAAATCATAAGTTGCATTTGTCAAAGGAAGTAGAACTATGGAGATGGTTACCTATAAAGACGCCATGGACGCCAATTGACGGCCCAGAGGATGAAGAATGAAGAAGATCCCAGAACAGCGAAAAGGGTGGCGCAAATTACAGACGCCAAAACAATACCATGCTCAGCGCCGCCCATGTTTTTAGGGGCCTGCTGCTTCAACTTCACCTTCTGCAAAGATGAGCAAATGTAGATTGAATTGTGTAAATCAAAGTTTGATTAACAACAAAAGAAGTAGAGAAGCGGGTACCTGGTTAGTGAAGTGAGCTTAGAAGCATGACATAGATGATAGATTTGAGCTCAGCAAGCTAGGGTTCGGGTTAAGCGTAAAATTAGGTCATAAGATCAAAAGCTTTGCGATATTGGGGACAGAAAGGAGGAAAATCACAAAGCAAAAGGATCGAATTTGAGGAGAAGACTGTGAATTGAAGCAAGAGCTATGTGTTTGTTCAGTTTTCACCTCTTGCAGATTGGGTTTCAGCTTAGAGTAAAGTGGATTAAAACCCTACACAGTTCCACTTCCAGCTCTACTTTACTTTCAACTCCAACCCCCAAGTAAAACAGATACTGCATCAAATTATTTTTATTTTCTTTATTTTTTCCTTCTTTTTCAGATCACTTAGCTTGAAATTGCAAGTGTGAAAACAACTACGTTCAAGTAAAAGTTTAGTATTAATAAATCAAAAAATAAAGAAAATATTAGAATTGAAAAAGTTGATGTTGAATGATATTTTTTTGGTATAGCAAGTGCTATACATATGTATATGTATATGTAGAGGTAGAAAATATAACTACTTTAGCATAAAATTCTTGAAACTCGGAATAGAATAGGCGAACTTCAATATTAGCTTCATGAGTCCACCCTCGGCTCTTTAGCTCATACTCACATGGTTTTCTCATTTACAACTCACCTCATATCTCCTTCAATCCGGCTTCATTTATTCTTAATGTGTTTATACTCGGATTTTCATTGTTCATATTCTCCTATTTGGACGAATGGCATATCATAAAGCCCTAATTCTTTTTAATTTGTTAGAATGGACATGCGTAGTTAGAGTTTTTGTTTGTTGTTCCTGTTGTGTTCAAATGTTGTCGACAATAGTTGATGGTATTGTAAGTGGTTCGTATATTATATGAATCATCATGGATGGAGGGTTTTTTTAGTCAAATATGGAAGCGTTATCAATTACTAAAAGTTGCAATATTAGGAGTTATATCTATAAGATAATATTTAATAAGATCACCAACCAACCGGTTGTATATCGTATATTGGTTAGTTGCCTCTAGCGATGTCGAGGCATTGACCATTATGCAGTTACATCTTACGATGCATAGCTTGTCCATGTATCAGTGATCTTATTAAAAAATTATCGTATAGACTAGTACAACATTTGACTTTTCACTGTCAAATAAGTTTTATCAACCTATAACGCTTTCATACTTGAGACCTTGAACATGCCGTACAATAAAAATAATATAAATTAGGTTGTATTGTGTTTGATGTAAATGATACATAAGTACGTAGGTTATACATCGTAAGATGTAACCGTACAACGGTCAATGTCTTCGCCAGATGCATCCGGCCAATAAAACATGTTATATGTTGTTAGATGTAACCGCCCATATTCCTTAAAAAGGGAACATGGCGCTTTTTTTTTTAAAGTTTCAACTTAGAGTTAGTATTAAAACTTTATATATTATATTAATGATTTTTTTGCCATGGTGTTTAGGGTTTTTATGGACTGTGTCCAAAAATGCCCTAATTAGTTCCAACAAACATAACAGTAACAAACATAACAGTAAAATGTAGAATGTTTTAGTAGAACTACGTTATTCTAAATTTCAGTAATTTAAAATTTAGTGTTAGTCAAAAACATTAACTTGATTGTATGTGCCGACTGCGAGAAGAGATGTTACTGGTTCATTAACCGGATGGAGAGGTAAATCAAGGGTTTTCGTTAAGGATCAAGCACACAAGTACAAATACACAAAACATAAATTTGGTTGTTAAATGAGTGTAGAACTCTGAATGAATGAAGTTGTGAATCTTCCCAATTCCCCCTCTTCCCTGTTCACATGTTCTCAGAGATTGGCTCGATCTATAGGATCTTGTCTATAAACTTTGGTAGTTAAACGATCTTGTTCAATCCAATTTTGACATAGAAGTTAATGTGCTCGATGTTCACCCGAGTTCAAGTATAATGATCGGTAACCTTTTATGGTGAATATGACATACAAAGTGAATGTAAGTTGGAGCTACGTGTGTAATAGGTGCACACAAATTTTCAAAGGGAGAATGTGAGAGAAGTTATTTTTAATATTAGTTTGACTAAAATTTTGAATAGCATTTGAACTTCGGAAAGTTAATTAAGTATTTCACAATATTAATAGAATTTGTAATTAACTTATCAAAAAGGGTCATTTTTATATAATCACCCATTATACTTATAATTATAGGAAATCACATTTTAAATCCCTTCTTATAACAATCAACCACACTCTTTTGTATTACGCTATAAAACGTTCTGTGAGTCCTACTTTCAATAATAATATTATGTCCAAGCCTAAACTCATAAAACTGCAGTTTTGTGTGTCCTACTTTCAATAATAATATTATCACCTTCTAACCCATTATTAAAAAAAATAACCAAATACCTTTCTCTTTCTCAATTACCGCTGCCTAATTATCGATAAATCAAAATTAGTCAATTAACTTTTTTTTTTAATAAATACAAGGTATCTAGCTTATTTCTTGCAAAACAAAAGGGCATACTTAATGTTCTTATGGTAAAAGTTCAAATACCCAACTCGCCATTTTTTATTACTCTGTATCTTTCTCCTTTTATCCATAAAGACCTTGTTCTTTGGTCTACTTCTAACACGAAAGTAATATAATTCCTTTTTCGGTCATAATGTCCTCTTCATTTTCAACTCAACTTTCACTTATGACTAACCCTTCTCTCTCATTTTGACAACTCAATACAGAAACCCTAAATATCAATCCCTTGGAGTTTATCCCCCTCTACCCCAACACTATAATAGTTCTCACAGCCATCACAATTATGTCAAAACCCACCATAACCCATTGTGTGCTTGATTGTCAATAAGCAAACAAATTATGCTGTGATTCTTGAATTATAAAAGGTAGACTTTTATGGTGAATATGACATGAAATACGAATATAATTTATATGTTTATTTACATATATAATAGGTTCACAAAAAAAATCAAACGGAGAATATAAAAGACGTAACTTTTCATATTAGTTGAACTGAAAAGGGATAACATTTAAACTTCAGTTTTTGAAAGTTAATTAAGTAGTTCAAAAATAATAATATAATTTCTAAGTAAATTACCAAAAAAAGGTCATTTACAAATAACGTGTTATACTTATAATTATCGAAAATCGCATTTTAAAGCCCTTATAATAGCAATTAATTACTCTTTTTTATATTCCGTCAGAAAATATTTTATTGGTCCTACTTTCAATAATAATATTATGTCTAAACCTAAACTCACAATCCCACATTTATTTAATACTCTAAACATTTCTTCTTTTCCCCTTAAACCCTTCTTCTTTGATCTCCTTCTAATATGAAACTAATAGAATTCCTTCTTTGATCATAATTTCCTCTTTATTCTCATCATATATTACACTCATGAATAGCCCCTCTCTCTCATTTTGAGAACCCAAGACACAAACCTATATATATCAATCCCTGGGAATTTGCCCCGCCTCCACCCCCAACAATATATCAGTTGTCACTACCGTCGTATTTATGTCAAAAGCAACTACAACCAATTGGGTGCTTCACAATCAATAAGCAAATCCAATTTATGTAATGATTCTCGAACATGCACATTAACGGGTAACTTCCTACTCACCTTCTTTGAAGTTACATCTATTCAAATCAATCTCTTGATTGCATTCGTGTTTTTTTATCAAAGTTTGAGGCTCGATTCATCTGTTTTAGGCCTTTCTTGATGGATTTATGATAATTTTTTGGGATGAAGAACTAATTTGGTTGCGAGTACCTATAAAAATCGCATATGTATTTGTCGTCAAAATGGAAGGGACTTGCGATCTAGATCACGAGTGGAGTGATGATAAGTTGAATGAGGTTTTCGTTACGAATAAGTCGTTCTAATAATTTAAACACAGCGATTCGAGTCATATTTATCGATTTTGATTTTGATTTTGAGTTCTAGTTCGTTTTTTTTTCATACATGAAACCTTGACTTTTTGATATTGTTGTGGTTATGGTCCTCATAGTAGTTTCCGTTTTGTATATAAAGACAATAATATATATATATATATAGAGAGAGAGAGGGGGGGTTAGCTCCCATGTAAACAACTTCTATCGTGTATAATGAGAACAAATTGTATTTGTTAGGTCGTTAAATAGATGACTGAGAAGTCACATATATTCGGCGGTATATATGTGACTCATATAGTATATATTCAGCGTATAGTATATATTCTGCAATTTATTCTCATTTTACATGGTAAGAGTTGTTTACATATGAGTCATGATCTATCTATCTATCTATCTATCTATCTATCTATCTATCTATCTATCTATCTATCTATCTATCTATCTATCTATCTATATATATATATATATATATATAATTTTAAGTGGTGAATAAAAGTTAGATGGATGGGTGGATGATGGCTCAGGTGATGGGTGGATGAAACGTTCACTCAAATCCTACCTGATCCACCACCCACTTCCACCCGTCTTTTAATGAGTTTCACCCTTTTTTTTTGGACCAGGTGGTCGGTTATCCGTGGAATACAGGTGAAATTGTCATCCTTACAAAGAGGGTGGTTGGGAACTACAGTATAATCGAAGATAATTAAGTAATCAATAAACTTGCATTGAAAGTTCGACCTAGAGAACCTACAACCAATTGTGTCCTAGACTCTAGAAAACCAAATTTGTTGGTTAAGCTTGCCACCGATTCCTGATTTGCTTCAATATGGCAAACGTTTTTGGATTCATTGGCTCAATCCCTTGTGACTTGTTTGGACTGTCAGACCTAGTTATGATCGCAACACACAAAACAAGCAAACTAGTTGGGATATCAAAATAAAAAAAAACTCTCACAAGTATATCACACTCTCTCTCTCTCACTCTCTCTCTCACACATAAGTTGTGTTTATCACAAGCTACTTGATGCAATTACCTTCGATGGATTAATACTCCTTCTAAGACCAATGTCTTAGCTAGCTCAAAATTGATACACTTCTTGGCTGGATTGTGTTGCACGATTGTTGGATGGGGTGTTGCAAGACTGCTCAAAATCACTTTCACAATGAGTGTCTCATGAAAAATAACAAAGAAAGAAAAGAAGACTCAAAGACATGCTTGATATGTTCACAAGTAAAGAGGACTAGAAATACACACCAAAAAACACAAGACCCAAAGAACTGAAAAGAGGTAGATATGTACTCCAAACGATGCTAGATTCAAGAGAAGATCAAACTAGATGAAATAAAGAAGATGGGCACACAAGAGACTAAGGAGAGAGCTTCACTTACCTTGCAATTATGCATTTGGAGAAGTGATGCCGGATGGGGTGATTTGGCTAAGTTATTAGGTGGTGAAATGGATGAAAGATGGGATAGGAAGCTCTTGCTTGTAGTTTTGATGAACTCTTATCAATAGGAAAGCAAGAACTCTTGTTCTTCTAGCTTCTATAAAAATTAGGATAGTATAAAATGTGTCATGAAGTAACACATGATAATAATAATACTTAGCAATTGTAATTTGGCTAACTTGACTGATTTGAAGCAAACTATTGTATTTAATCAATCAGGCGGAATTAAGAGCTAAGTGACTCGATTCAACGACCCACATATGGGTCGTTGTGACATATTGACATGTGGGTCGTTGTGACCTACGACCCCCTACTGGCATGTGGCGCGTTGTGACTTACAATCAATATGTGGGTCGTTATAGACCTACTCGTATGTAGGTTGTTGTGTACCTACTCGTATGTAGGTTGTTGTGGACCTACTCGTATGTGGTCGTTGTGGAGCTATTGTCATGTGGGTCGTTGTGGACATACTCGTATGCGGATCGTTGACCTGTTACATTCGTAATTTATATTTTATCAACATAATAAATATACAAAAAATTTTAAACTTTTATTAACAAATACCCGTGTAGGACAAAAGATATAAACTAGTGAGATGATAAAGGAAAACTCATCATGTCATACAAAACATATCTACTCTTGTTGGAATTTCAGGATAACTAATACATATTTTAACAACAAAATCATCTAAACTTAAAAAACAAAAAAACATGAAACTAATGTAGAAAAACTAAAAAAAACATAAATATAGAGTAAAAGAATAGTTATTAATGACATTAAAGTAATCATTAGTGCAAAAACAAAATAGTAGTTATAATTCGATGTCGATGTTCAACTCACACTTTTTTCCTATTCAGAATAAGAAAATACTACTTATAACTTCACTAAAAAATAGAAGAAAAAAGATTCCCAGTTATAAAACACGTTGTACGTTTTTAACCTCTCTCACATTCTGATTGAACTACGAGAGAATCTAAGAGTAAGGGGCAAAATACTCTTATCAGATAATAAGATACTATTTTATAATAAAAATTAATGTTGAAATAATATTTTGAGGAGATACTAAAACATTATAAAATACGGGTTATATAGAGAAAATTTTAAACCTAAATTTGATCACAAAAAACACACAAAGTCGTCTTTGTCTTGTTCGAAGTATCATATCAGACTTTGACTTTTGAAAACTTGTTTTATGAAATTCTGTTTTTACACGTCTAAACCTAAATTTGATCATAAAAAACACACAAAGTTATCTTTGTCTTTTTAGAAGTATCAAATAAGACTTTGACTTTGAAAAACTTGTTTTATGATATTTCACTTTTACACGTCTAAAATCCCACCACTTACATCTTCAAAACTAAATTAGATGATTCAACCCTAAATTTGTGAACATATCCGTTTACACTCTAATTCTTTCTTAAATTATTCACAACTTTGAGAATTCATCAATATCTTCTACATCGACTTTAAGAGTTTTTAGTATGACGGTCTGAGATTGTTCCTTTTCCTATCTTTAGTGCCTAGAGTAGTATAAAAAGAGGTGTTAGGCTTGTCTTAGAGCATCTCATCACACACCAAAAACCTTTCTTTCTTTCTTTTTTATTTTGTTCAAAACTCTTTATGAAGAACTGAAGTTCCATAGCTAACTTAGTAGATGAAGCTCTCATACAAATAGTTTGGTTGTAAGTTTCTTATTTTTGAAGATAATTTTATGAATATTTGTATTAATTTCCTCATATATAATGTTTGATTTGTATTTTACCTTTTACTTTAGCTTGATCACCTGAGTATATTGGTGTTTTACAAACCGCTAGGAATCGATAATTCCGGGTTTGGGTTTATGTTCTAGTAGCAACCACGATTAACACAAGCGGTTTGTAAGTGTATATCGTGAAGGGAAATTAACCACACATTAATAGTAATAAGTTGTTTATTTTATATCTGTCTCTTAATCCTTATTTGCATGTTATTGTTTTACTTAATCTTGTAGGTGTACATATTGACTTTTACAATAAGTGTTATTGGGGATGTTAGAACCAATATCTATATATGATTGAGATGATAACAAATAATTGAGAAAATTTCAGAGAAACTAGGATCAACCATTTCTTTTGAGAGTAAATACTGTTAAATGTAGTGTTTTGTCTAAATATTTGAAATTAACTTTCATTTGCAACCTTCTTTTACTATTTTCTTGCTTCCACTTATTTAACACAAACACCCCCCCCGCCCGCCCTTTGGTTACAATCTATTTGATAATTTTGTTTTCATAATATTTTTATCGCTCAAATCTCTTTTGGGTTCGACCCTTACTTTTTTGCTACACTCGGTTTAGTGAACTTGATTTGGATATTACTTTGATAAGCATCACAACGGAAAAATATGTTGTCAATAGTGTCAACCAATATCCACGGTATATAGAAGTATATGCCACATATATGAGCATATTATATACCGCGAATACCTTTACATTTGTAGTATATACTTATATATATAACAGATATTGAACCGAGAAAATACCATTGATATACAATATCTACGGTGTATGGTATGGGAAATACCGCGGATGAGGATTAGGATTGCCCGCGGTATTTTCCCTGTAAGCAAATATAGCAAGCACCAATTACGTGGATCTGGTCCGCGGTATATAACCTTAAATATCCGTGGTATTTTCCATGTTTTGTAGCAGTGCTTGTTGTTTCATCATTAATTTGTCAAATCAAAACACCGTCTTCCATGTATTCGATCTTGACCCATTTACCATGTTCTGTAGTAGTGTAGCAGTGTTTGAGGACGCACCTGCAGAGAATCATGTCATTTCCTTGTTCAAAAAGGTTTGGGTCGACCCAATAATATACGTTGACATCATATAACAAAATTTTCTTATGGTTATATGTGAAAACTTTAGGACAACATTACAAACGATGAAGTTTACGAAAATACCAAGGCAACTCATGGGAGTTTGTTACGATTGTGTCATACTTGTCAGGACACTCGATGATTGGTTGATCCGTAGGAGGATCATGAGTGTCTATGATGCGGGAATGAAGCCGCAATTTCCGATCTAGATTGAAAATTCCACGAACTATGTTATAGAACAAATCTCGGATAGGAATCTCGGGCGAGATTTTGTATATACGGGACTGAAATTTATGAAACTTTGACCCAAAGAACGTGAGTTTGATAAATTGATAATGAAAATATAAGAAGATGGTTTGTGGAATGAATTTAATAGAAGTATAGGAAGATATTAACCAAGATATTCCCGCAAATAATTCAAGCACGGTTCTTTCAAATTTTCACTAAAGTAGGCAAGTGGCTTACCTTCTTGCATGAGCACTCCTCCAATGCCATTTTCTGATGCGTCACAATCAACCATAAATGGTTAGGTGAAATCTAAAAGTACTAGAAGTGGTGCATGTGACAGTTGCTTCTTCAACTTATTGAATGTTTTCTCTTGAGCATCTCCCTACTCG